>OX465275.1:18388055-19588055 GCA_949987645.1 Tachina grossa
ATTAAATTAAATTAAATTAAATTAAATTAAATTAAATTAAATTAAATTAAATTAAATTAAATTAAATTAAATTAAATTAAATTAAATTAAATTAAATTAAATTAAATTAAATTAAATTAAATTAAATTAAATTAAATTAAACTAAATTAAATTAAATTAAATTAAATAAAATAAAATAAAAAACCAAATAAAACAAAATAAAATAATAAAAAAAAATATAATAAAAAATTAAATAAAAGGAAATAAAATAAAATATTATGCCTATTTTCGAGACTTAAGTTTCAATTAATTAATTACTATACACCGAAAAAAAAATATCATCGAAATGCAACCAACAAAACAAATTGTTAATTTTCAATTGAAAAATTAACAATCATCATTGTTGATATAACAAATTTAAATTTTTGTAGTCAATTAAATTACTCAACAAAATTATTTGTTAAATTACATCATAACGGGATGCGCACATGTAGAAGAAACCAGAAATAATGCTTTGTGTGTATTCATCATTTGCGTATTTAATAACGTGTTGCTATTTAGGTGAGAAGTGAGTGAGTTAGTTTATTAATCCTGATGTTGCTGGTTCAACTCCGCCCAAAGACATTTAGTGTTTTTCGCAGAAAAGCAAAAATCGTTTCAAGGATTGTGATTGTGTATAAAAAGCTTGTTAATATAACAATTATGACACAGAAATTCAACAATTCACATTGCTAATATAACAATAACTTTAATTGAAATAAATTTGAAACCTAAAAAAAATAAATGTTGAAAAAGTAAATAAAGTTCAACAATCTATTTGTTGATATATTTAATAAAAATATTTTTAAGATTTTCTTTTAAGTTACGATTTCGTTATTTGTATTTGCAAAAATCATTGTAGGTTCAAAATCAATTAATTATTTAATTGATATAACAAAAAAAATAATAATAATTGTATTTACAAATCATTTTGTTTTGTGTATATTGTTACTTTAATATAGAAATAATAATAATAATAATTTTTTGTTTAAATAGATTCTATTTTATTCCATCGAAATATACATGAAACTATATTTAAAAAATATAATTAGTTAGGGCCTTTCTATATTAGGGTAACGATATGTTTATATATTTTCTATTACGGGTCTGTTTCTCAAAATGCAAACGATGTATCGATCATTAATATTGGAAACAAAAACAAATTTGAGTTTTTTTGTACTAAATTCCACATGCCTGTGTCTTCCCCGGCAAAGGCATGTAATATAACCTGTAATAATATGCGGACCAGTTAATTTTGAGTCATCAACTACATACATTCATATAGCCAACAGATTTTCCGGGTCATCAAATTGGTGTTAATTGCACTTAAATGAAGTCGCTGTATGTGGTCTGACCATAAAACCTAATGTAGCTTTAGAAAATGTAGACTGCTCACAACCTCATTGGCTATTAAAACAGAATGAAGCACTACCACATCCTTTCGCAATATAACAAAAACCACCTGCTATATACATTAGCAACGGCTAAATCATTTTCATTAAAGAAAATCTTGTACAATCTTGCTGTAGCATTTTATTTTACCCACGTTACTTATTGTAAAATTTATGCATAATTTAAAATCAATACAATTAAAAACCTAAACTTAATGCCATTTTAAAAATTCAATTGATTTCGATGCGCCTTTTACGTATTTTTTGTATACCTTTTAATACTCTGCCACGTCTTTTGTGGCATGACTTCTTTATTTCTTAATACCTCTTGATGAAATCTTAAAACTAATTATGATGTTAATAATGAGCAACTTTCCAATTATAAAACTACTCAGAACAGCGTAACGTCGACGGAACAATATAATGCCGCAACCAAATGGACAAATAAACCAAACCCCAAACCATCAAATAAACAACAAATAAAATATTTTTTTTTTTCAGAAAGCAGAAAGACAGGGGAGAGCTAAGGAAACAGCAAATTACGGGAGAAGAAAAAAGAATTAACGTCAAAGTCTAAGCAAAAATTGTTAGGGAAAGGGTTGTGAGCGGTGTCACTGGAAGTAGGTAATCATTTAGTTAAGTGGGTAGGTAGATGATGGGTAGGAAGGAGGGCATGAGCATGGGTATTTAAAGCGAAAGGAATGTGATGCGCTTAAATTAACTCGTCAGTTGCAACAGCATTAACGAAACGGCAGAAAATGAAAAGCCAAGAAAAATAACGTGGTCGCAACAACAAATGCATAGAAGCAGAAGATTTAAAGTAATTATTTCTTTGCGCGCCTAACCCAGCAATATTTGTGTTAGTGATGGGAGATATAAATGTCCCACAAAGTCGGCAGAAAATATTAGATTCACAAGTTATTTTGAAAACAAAAAAAATAAAATTGGTTTTGTTTTCAGTATAAGTAATAGATCGAATATTTTCTGCCGGCAACGTGGGACATTTCGTTAGAATATAACTTAGAAAATAAGATTAAAATTTGTGTTAGACTTGTATAAGAATTGAGTAAGGGTTGTATTAGAACTTTATAAGAGCTACATATATAAGAGTTGTATAAGAGCTGTGTAAGAGCAATGTATGAGTTGGATAGGAGTTATATAGGAATTGCATAAGAGTTGTTTAATACTTATACAAGGCTTCTATAAGAGCTGTATAAAAGTTATATCAGAACTGTATAATAGTTGCGTAAAAGTTGAATAACAATTCTTAAAAGATTCTATAATAGCTACATAACAGTTTTATAAGCGCTGTATAATACCTGTATACGAGATGATTAGAAGTGTATAAGAGTTTGAAATGTATGAGAGTTATAAAAAAGTACATAAAACCTGTATAAAAACTGTACAAGAGCTGTATAAGAGTTGTATAAGAATTGTTTAAAAATGTTATATAAGCTGTATAATATTTATCCTCACAAAAACATAAATGTGAAAAAAGGCCAAGTTCCTATGAAAAAGTTCGGCCATTAAAAGTAGTGAGATATAAATTTTGACCAAGTTCTTGTTTGGCAATGAAATATGGTATGCATTATATAAATTTGTAATCGTAAGGTTGTCATATAATTTCTAGATAATCTGCTAACTTACTTTGGATAAGTGCAATCTGTATGAAAAGTTCCAACAAAATTGAACTTAATTTTGAGTTTACAGTGCTTCTTCCCAATCCCTGATTGAAACTTCTCGTTTCTTAGATTTTTCTTAGTGATCTCTAAATTAGATTAATTTGTGTACCAAATTTCCAGCTCTCTAGTGCGAATTAGAGTTTTAGCGGATAAAACTTCTTGGATTTAAGATTTTCCCATTGGCTTACTCATCTACACTTGCTTGCGTATAAAATTTTAGCTCTCTAGCGTGAACTGTACCTTATAATTTTATGAGCATTACCCCTCCCATTATTTTAAACTCACAATATTTCTGTGAGCAGCGCTTATAATTCATACTAATTTTCTTCTAAAATATGCTAGACCGAAGTAGATTAAACACGAGGCCAACATTTTATGGGAGTGATCACGCCCACTTTTTTAGGTGATAGTTTAAAGTTTTGTATACGTGTAACGTATATGCAAGTTTTCACTAAAATGACTTAAGTTAAAAGCTGCATATTAACAGCCTTATTTATAAAACTTTTTAAGGCCTTATAAAGGGATTTTGAGACAAATTTTCGTAAGAAATTTTTCCTAAAAAGCCTTAATAAGATTTATAAATAAGGCTGTAAGTTTTCAGGTTCAAACAATAGTAGCGTATCCCCGCCCATTCTGGTAAAATTTTTTGGGTTTTCAGATTTTTCTAGTTGGTTTCTCACCTAGACCTACTTATGTATCAAATTTCAGCTCATTCGCGAAACTTTTAATTTTTAATTTTAATGGGCACAGCCCCGCCCCTCTGACTAAGATTTCTGGGTTTTCAGGTTTTTCTTGTTGTTTTCTCACCTATACCTACTCGTGTATCCAATTTCAACTCCTTAGCGCAACTTTTAATTTTTAATATTTATGGGGGTAACCATGCCCACTTTTCCAAACTTAAGATTTTTTCGGCTAGTGTTTATTATTTGTGCCAAGTTTCGTTGCAAAAGGATAATAATACATACAGAAATAGTATATCTAAATATGCTGAGCCGTAGTACACGAAAATGAAGTTGAAATGGTATGGGCATGTCAACGCCCACTTTTTTAGTGAAAAATTCTTAGGCTTGCCCTATCGCAGTATGTATGGCGAATTTCAATAAAATAGCTTCCATGAAACGCCTTAGATTTGGTTTTTTAATTCTAGCCTTTGTGGGCGTAGCCCCACCCTCCTAGCCAAAATTTTCGGATTTTAAATTTTTTTTAGTTTATTGTCTACCGAGACCTAGCTCTGTAGCAAATTTCAGCTCACTAGCACACATTTTAATTTTTATGGGCGTAGCCCCGCCCCCTTGGTTAAAATTTTCGGGTTTTCAGATTTTTCTAGTTCATTGCTCACCAAGATCTACTTGTGTACCAAATTTCAGATCTCTAGCTATAGCGAAAGTGCTTCATAATATTGATGAGTGAGTCAGTAGGTCAGTGAGTATGTCTTAAAATATGCACTTTTTCACCTCCATATCTCCGGAAGCTTTCATTGCAAAACTTTCAAACTTTGCATATAAGGTTACATGAGTTAATTCTAATTATGGTTTAAATTTCATAATTTTACGGTTGCAGGGAACAAAGTTATGAGGGGGGTAAAAACAGCTCGAATGGCTTCCTGTAAATATACACACTACGTGCATTGGCCAGAACTTGGCCTAGATACAAGAAATATATAGGAGCTTTATATACAAATTCCATACGAATTGTATAAAAATTTTATAAAAGCAATATAATAATTATTTTAGAGCTGTATAGGAGTGGTATAAGAGTATAAATATAATGTAAAAGCAATATAATAAGTATACAAGAACTGTATAAGAGTTGTATAAGAGCTGTATAAAATGTATATAAGAGTTGAATAAGAGTTTTATACGAGCTGTATAAGAGTTGTATAATAGCTGTATAAGACCTGTATAAGAGTAGTATAAGAGTTTTAGAAAAGTTGTATAAGAGTTCCTTATGAACTATATGAGAGTCGTATGCAAGTTGAATAATGGATGTAGAAAAGGTTGTTAGAGTTGTGTAAGAGATATATAAAATTTGTATAAGAGTTGTATTAGTAATGATTAAAAATGAGAAACTATTTTATGTATAGGAATTTTTGTGCATAGCCAACTCGTCAGCTGCAGCAATAGTAACTAAAAAGGAACCAAGTAGGAGAGGATAAAAATTAGCAGCAAACAAAATGGCAGCAAATGAAGAGATTTGTAACAACCAGAATATCTAAAGTAGAGAGACCTTCGGGATTTTAAGATTGCTTCTTAACTTCCAACATTGGGAAATCAGTTAAAAAAGTATTGCTGGGAATTTCTGCCCAGCAGTCCGTCAGTCGATGTTGTAATGTAATTCTTAAGAAAAGAATGGCAAAATGAGTTTATCATCTCTCATAAAGCATATAAAATTATGGCTGGATATTGGCCGGCCAGTTAGATGGTTGGCTGAATGGTAGCCATCCATAGCTGGTTTATGGCTGTTGTAGTGACGATGATGATGATGCTGGTGATGATGACGATTATGATGCATTTTATGGCCGTTGCACGTTTAGTGAGTGAGTACAACATATTTTCGATTTAAATAAAATAAAATATCCAAACGAAATTTATGTCGCTGCTACAGCGCACGATGACGACGCTGACGACGTCTAAAGCTTATTATCCTTTTTGTTAAAGGATTAAAATTAATGCCACACGCTTCATCATGACACAGTATAAGTAAGAACTAAAGAAAATGAAGACAACACACACAATGACGGACGTTTTATACCAAAAGAATTGATGCTGATGATGCTGATGTCTGATCAAGTCACCAAATTGCAACCACTAAGAGCTTAATGATGTGTGTCAAGTGTTACAAACAACAATACACAGCAGTATAAACTACATGATGAATAAATCTCTTTAAACGAGAAAAAAAACCAAATTCTTGAAGGCTTATGACATCCAATGATTTTGTCATACTATTTTCATTTTTTCTGTGAGAAAAATTGCTTGAGTTTAGCCAAATTTAAAGCTTTAACTACCGTTTTATTTGTCAGCAAAAAAACCATTCCTATTGACCATTTGATTGGCAAATCATTAAATTCTTTTTAAGGATTTTTAAATATGCTTTAATTTCCAAATGCTTCTGAAAGCAATCTCTTATAAAAGCTGTAAGGAAAAGCTTCTTTTGATTAGTTGTAGATGCGAGTAATTATTTTTTTTTCTATTAAAATGGCATAGAAATATGTTAGAGCCTTTAAAATCAATCAACTTTCTTTCTGGCATACCTTCAGCATTGTCAGTTGAAATCATCATCTCCAAGTCGTCTTCGTACGTCAACTTTATTATTACTGGTGTGTTATTATTGTTTTACTTATTATCT
This sequence comes from Tachina grossa, assembly GCA_949987645.1. Taxonomy (NCBI): domain Eukaryota; kingdom Metazoa; phylum Arthropoda; class Insecta; order Diptera; family Tachinidae; genus Tachina; species Tachina grossa. The sequence continues at coordinate 18,394,495 of OX465275.1, forward strand.
AGCCAAGACAACAGCAAATTTATTAAGAAAAATGAGTCGAAAAAAAACCTTCATAGTACACCACACATTTCTAGATGCAGTTCATCATCTCATCATTACTTCACTTCAAAATAAGTCTGTTTTTTTTTTTTTTGCTTCTACTCGTATTTTATAGAGAGCTGCGAAAGTGTGTGCAACATTTTTCTAGTTGTTATAAGTAATTGTTCTAACGCTGTTTTGTCATCTTTGGTTAGAATGTAATTTCTGTCAACTGTTTGACTCTGTCTATTTTTCCACATTTTTTTTGTCACTTTTTATTTTATTTCTACTCCTATTACTTCCTTCTAACTAAACATAGAATTTATGGCTAGAGAAACAATGTTGGCATTAGAAAAAACAAACAAAAATTAAATAGAGAACTCGGTGTGGGGAAGTATACCTAGAATTTATTTATGAAATATAAGACCAACTATAAAACAATTAGCAAACTATAGATTCTAATAAATACGAAGTAACTCCACAAAATAATGCATTCATTCCTCAGATTTGATGTTATATCATAGACTATATAAAATTTTATAAAGCAACTATTCAAGTCTTTGTTATATACACTTATCGTGCCATAACCGCCAAAAAAGTTTAAGCAACATAATTTTCGAACTTATTTTTTTACCAAAATCGATCATTTCCGATCGTAAATAATTGATTTTCGTCAAAAAAAAACGAGATCGAAAATATGTATCGGTTAAGCTTGTAACGTGTCGTTACAAGTCTCCTAATAAATACTATGTAATTTCAAAATATAATATATATATATATATATAGGTGTATACACACCTCACTTAGCGTAGCTTACATATTATCTTATAGTAAAACAACAACAGCATGTTTTTCATTAGTGTTAAACTCTGAGATTGTTTATTAATATTAAGTCAAGTTACAATTCTCACTTAATTGATAATTGAACAACCATAAAAGAACAAGTTTGGTACAGAACAAACAGGCATTAACCGGTATCGATTCGTGCTTCGTTATACACTCAAAAAAAAGACATATACTATTATTAAGGAAAAAAATTTTCTAAATTAAAGTAAAAAAAATTTCTAAGTTTAAGTAATTTTTTCTAAGTTTGAGTAAATTTTTACAAAAACCTAGTAAAAATTACTTAATATGAGTAAAAAATAAAAAGTTCATATTCTCAAAAGTAGTTCATAAAAATACACACAAAAATTCTCACATTCAAGGTCAAGTTTATTGGTTTAAAGGAAATATTTACCAAAAATTGTAAAATGGTTTAAAAGTTTAGGGAAATTGTATCCTAAAAACTAGTCAATCTCGTTATAAAACAAAAAATAAATTTTAGGACATGACTTACTCCTAATTAGTTCATCAAATTTGACTAACTTGAAAGATATAAAAAGTTATTCTAAATTTTAGAAATATATTTACCAGTTTTAAGTATTTTTTCTTTAAATTATAGAATATATTTTTTATTTGCATTAAGCAAAAAATTCAAGTACATTTTTCATATATCCGACGAATATTTGAACTTGAAATAAATTTTTTTTGAAAATAAAATAAAATTTTAAAACACAAAAATTTCAATGCTTATTCAGGCTGCCCTGTAAGGCAATTGGTTAGAGTGCTTGCCTATCAGTCAGAAGGTTGTTGGTTCAATACTTGCCCCCTCTCAAGGAATTAATACGTATGTATGGTGAATTAATTAAGAATATAATATGAAGATATAATAAAAAACATACCATGTGGTATAGAATTTAATTAAAAACAAAAAAGTACCAAAATTAAAGACAAAAAAAAAACTTTGAAAAATTTACTAAATTTGAAATAAAAGATGAAAAACCTTTTTTGCAATTCTCCGAATTTTATGGAGAAATTTGACTTAATTTTAGAAAAATTTTATTTAAATATAAAAATATAATTACTATAAACTAGTTCATTAATGAACTAAAAATTTAGTAAATATTTTACTGTTTTCGAGTAAAAAAAACAGCTTTGGCGCCATACGACAACTTTTTTTTACTCAAATTTAGAAAATTTTCCAAAGTTTTAGCTAGTTTTTTTTGAGTGTATATATACAACTAGTTCGTAGTAATAAAACCGTAGTTTGCCGATTGTAAGATCTCCCGAATAGATCTTATAATCATACTAACAGTAGTTAAAAGTAGCCGATCTCAAGATCTCCCGAATACATCTTGACTTCGTTGTGCCGTAGTTTGCCGATTATAATATCTCCCGAATACATCTTGTAATTGTACTAGTTATTAATAATTAAAAGTAGCCTGTCTCAAGATTCCCCGAATACATCTCGAGTTCGTATTCAATTAACTTTTTACACCAATTCTAATATCTCTGCTTTTCTTTACCAGAGAACCCGAAGTATAGGACAACATCGAGTGCTGAACTGGTTATCATCGCCTTACCGCTGCTGCAGTGATATCGTCGGCCGCATCTGGGAGGACTTCGTAAATTTAAGTTTATTATAAGTAGAACCAAGATTTCGTTAAATAAATAACTGTGCCATATATCTTCAACACCTAAAAGATACACATATTTTATTTCAAAGGAAGTCGACCTTTGGTAAGAACCCTGGCAGACTGAGTCATACCTCGGCTGGAAAAATAAACGACATTACAAGCTTTCGTTGCGGCTATGGCTCGATATATAACATAATTTTAGCGTGTTTTTTTTCAAAAACGTTTAATTTGACAAACTTATTTTTCCAAGTGATGTTATTAGTTACATACACATTGAATAAGAAGTACATACCAAATAAGTTGATTTCGGGTACAACATAATTATTTTGTTTTCATTATTTGTTGACATTATTCCTCAGAGTTCTCATTTAGTTGTTGAGTGGAATTGTATAAGGTATTAGGCTTGGAAACCAACTGCCACTCGACACCTTTACCGATTCTAGTTCCTTTATTATTTAGTAGAATTAAAGTAGTTTTTGGAATATACAAATTTCCGTATAGGATCAGTCTACCTGAGTGACAACTTAACACCCAAAGGCAAAGTGTGGCATATGCAGCTAAATTTGAGAGACTTGAGGGCTTAAGCTTAATGCCATAGCCATAACCAAACCAAAATTCTATTGGTTTCTATGACAATGACTATGACGTAGTGTTTTTCATATGGGATTTGCCGGGAAAAATTTCCCTGGATCCCGCATATTTTCCGGGAAAGAAATCCCGGGAAATTTGTGCGGGATATCCCGGGATTTTTTTGATTTTATTATGGTAACTTTAGTTTTCATATACAAATTCAGTGATTAGTGTTGTTATTAACTTTATGAATGCGATGGTGTAATAATAAGATGATGGCACTAGCACAATAGCTAAAACCTTACAACAATTAAGGCCGAGTTTGTGCTTAGAGACTTAGAGGCCTTTATTTACCAAAAGCGGAACGTGACTTTCTGTTTTTACTTTTCATAAAGTAAAGCAAGACAATAAAAGGAAAATTACAAAATAATTACAGATTCTCTTTGGTAAAATGAACGATTCTATTAATGCTCTACTAAAGTCCTATTCCCACGCAAATATTTCGGAATATTTTTTTAATAACATAATTTGTTTCTTTTTGCGTTATATCAATGCATTTTTGCCTTGGATTTACATATAATATTGATATTTATGCATTACTATTATATTAACAACTGAAATATTATTATTTTTTGACTAAAGGCAGAATTAGTTTTTACTTTCTGTTTTGTTTCGAATCAGCTGAATCTTTTTTGTTTATGGAAATCTAATACAAGTCGTTAGTTTTTCTGTTTCATTCTGTTCTGTTTCGATTTAACCTGTGAAAATCAAAAAAAAAATTTAAGTAATTGTAAGTGACAGCATAAATTAAATAAATATATTTTAAAATGAATTGTTATTGTGCTCAAGGCACATTCACCAGGTAGTAGCGGAAAGGCAGCTGAGCTATTGTTTTCTTTAAATTATAGTTCATTCGAAGCTTCAAAAATTGTTTACGAAAGAGGAATTAAAAAAAATGTTAAAAAATTTTCAATGTGAAAAATATTTTATTAAAAAAATTCTTTTGGAACAAATTTAAAAATATGAAACAACTATTAAAAAATTGTGAAAAGTGCTTAAACGTTGCAAATTTTGCTAGTGGTAGCTGCCGTGAAGAAATTTTTCCAAATTTATGTGAATAATTTTCATTATTATTATTTTACAACAAATTCTATTTTTGATATTTTGGATCAACTAAAAGCCATGTTCTTTTTTTCATTGTTGTATTTTTTCATTGTTCTTGTAATCCTGATATTACCTGGAAATAAATGTGCCTTGATTGTGCTTTTAGAATAGAAAAAATTTAATTTAAGAGCAAAACATAAATTATATTTAAACTTAACAATGGACGATGCAAAACTCATCGCTTTTGTGGAAAACTGCGACCCTTTTGGTCAGAAACTGCTGATAAGTTACTACAGAAAAAGGAAGTAGTCAAATTGGAAGCAGAACGTCAGAGCACAGAACAGCAACAGAAAGTAAAGGCTAATGAAGATTTAATTTGTCTATAAAACGTTGTTATTGAATTACAATTTGCTTTTTGTTAAAATAAATTAAATTAAAGAATAGTTTGTGTTGTTTTGCACTGCGCGGGAATTCCCGGGATTTCCCAGGAAACCGAAAATTCGTTCCGGCTTTCCCGGGATATGACAAAGTCTGGGAAAAGAAAAAACTCTAGTCTGGAATTAACAGAAATATAAAAGGTATCCGCTCATTAGATCAACTATCCACAAGAATTTTTGCACATTATCGGATAAGTAACGTCCTTTCTGCTTACTGAACTCATCAGTACACTTCAAGCACTAAAAAATTATTCAAAATAAATTATTAAACTCCGTATATTAATAAAAAAAAACTCTCAAAATGTTATTGAGAATTACGTACACAAAACAAAGCGTTAAGAAGACTGATACAAAAATATTTAAAAAATAAACATATTCATCCGATTCTGAATCCGTTTTTAGGGATTCCGTATACCAAAAATGAAAAGAAACCCTATTGTTTTCACTACGATATCGGTCTGTCCGTCTGCCTGTCACAGGCCGTTTTCTCGAGAACCCTAAGAGCTATGGACTTACAATCTTCACAAAATGTAAGACTTTGGCCGCTACAGCAACAAATATATGATAAATAAAAATTAATGAGTGTTCTAAACACACAAAAAATTTATATGAATGATTTTGTAATATTAATTAAAATATTTGTAATATCAATTAAGAAATTAATTAAATTTTCACCTATAAACAATTTGATAATATCAATTATGTTTTTCCACTCAAATTAATTAATACAATTGAAAATTTAGTTAAATGAATTAAATTTTTAATTGAAAATATTAATTGGTGAATACTTTTTTCTGTGCAATAATGGACGATGCAAAACTCATCGCTTAAGTGGAAAACTGCGACCCTTTTTGGTCAGAAACTGCTGATAAGTTACTACAGAAAAAGGAAGTAGTCAAATTGGAAGCAGAACATCAGAGCTCAGAACAGAAACAGAAAGTAAAGGCTAATGAAGATTTAATTTGTTTGTAAAACGTTGTTATTTAACCGATCTCATGAATTACAATTTGTTTTTTCTTAAAATAAATTAAATTAAAGAATATCTTGTATTGTTTTGCACTGCGCGGGAATTTCCGGGATTTCCCGGGAAACCGAAAAGTCGTTCCCGCTGTCCCGGGAAAAGAAAAACTCTACTATGTCGCTATGGCGATTCACCTATAATCAAGTGTTACCCCCAAATTTGGTTCGAACAGCTGTTTTGTATGGTTGTGGTTATGTCACGTCTATGCATGCTACAACAACACGTTGGTTTACCAAGTCGTGTATTTTCCGCACAAACTATATAACAGTGTGTACAAAATTAGTTTTTGGTGCAAAACGAAGAAGAAGAGCGTAAATAAAGCAAAAGAGAAAAAGAGTTTGGTGAAAGGTGTGCTTTATAACAAAACATTTTCTAACAACAAAAATTTTGAAAACACTAAAACAAAGTGAGCCAAAGGTGCATAAATATTAGAAGTGGATGACAGGTGAAGTATTTAATCACCTCTTGTCAAGAGTTTCGATCCATATTCCTAAACGTAAACTTTTATAAAATTCAATAAAATCACTTATTTCTGCTTAATTCTCTATCTTATACGGAAATTATAATCCTTATGCGACATTTTTTATATGACCACAAGGAAAATGAAATAAAGTGTACAACATACTCCCAAATTGTTATTGTTATTTGTATTATTATTTATAAGAGAGACAGGCCTTGGGTGACATCCTGTACAGGCAACCTGGTAAGATCAGGACTCGAATCATCACATGCGTGATGGTACCGATATGAAAGATATTTAAGTGATACCTCAATCGTATAAACGTAGTGGCATCGAGACATACGACCAGGGAATGAAGCTGATTGGCTCAGAGCCGGCTACGAGCCGCTGCCGATAAATATTGAGCATCATGAGCCGCCGCCGATGCATACGGCTTACATCGGCTAAAATTTTCAGTCTACAACACCGGCTGAGTCGGTAGTTTTATATTAAAAAGTATAATTATTTAGGCATTTCCACTTAAACAAAATAACAGAGAGAAAATGTATACATTTTATTTGCTCAAAAGAAATAAATGATAAATAAAACGTGCCTTTTTAGCCGATTAAGCCGCCGCAGTAGTTTTTTTTTTCTTAGCCGACGTTTTTCGGCTTGAGTTGACTTTCAGTCGCCGCCGTAGATTATTTTGTTCAGCCGCCGCCGGTCGACAAACCAGATTGACTTCGTCGCCTGCATACGACTGCAAAGGTATGCAGGCAAAGTAATTTTCCTTAAAATTCACAATAGTTTTTAGCTTGTACAACTCTTTGAATGGTACATTAAGTTCACAATAGAACTGTCAAAATAACAGAGAAAAAACCCGGATTATTATTTTATTTAAGTTCAAGTGACAGCGAAGAACATGTCATATTTTCTTGGCGAGAATTGGCCCTATGCTATGAAAGTGATCTAACATAGTAAGGAGGAGTTTGATTTATCTTCAATGTTTCTCTCATTACTATTCATATTTAGAAGAATTTATGAGCCCCTTTCACCTTGTCCAAGAGCTTTTATATTAAAAAATATATATATATGTATGTATATAAAACTTATTCACACGCTCAAATTCTATTATAGAGTATATTTTGATAACAAAAATTCAAAAAACAAATAAAGCAAGATGAGTAATAAGTCCTGCAATAACAAAAGAAAAATTATATAATTGCTCACAAATTTTTCTAGTTTTTCTAGTAGATTTTTCAAATTATAAAAATGTTTCATAGCTAAATGTTCCTATCAATAATGCAGACCCATTTATGAATGTAAGTAAAAGCAATTTTGCAACCAGTTCTCTCATACGAGGGGAACTACTTACATTTTTATAAATACATTCTTATACATACATTTTTTAATAACAAACAACTCTTGGTTTATCAATAAAAGTGCAACATCTCAAGCCCTTAAAGTAAAACGTCACATATAATTGTATAAGCACATATATATATATACAATTGGGGATTCAAATGGAAGTCTTAAGCGTCGTACTGTCATAATGTGGTAAATTATATTAATATAATTATTATGGCCTTTGAAAACAGCTAGTTGTTCCATTCTACTACGTATTTGTCAGAATATTTACAATTAACTTTGTTGTTATTTGTTTATTAATAATTATCACATGGAATTTGACCTACAAGGCGATGCGAACTTTAGCCTGATCAAATCATATGTATAATTATTTCTGCTTTTCTTTTTTTTAGAAAAAATTTTAAAACATTATGACACTATCGCGTAAATACTTCAAACTTTAAGATATTCTAGTGTTCGCTTTATATAGATAAGTAGTAACCCTCGTAACTAAGAAAAATGTTTAACATTTCTCAATATGTGCCATAATTAGACCTCCTTCCCCAGTTGCTTTGATACCTTGATTTTGATTTGTGCTTAATTCCTATTACTTTCTTTGATTTACTTAATGATTTGGTTTTTATCCTCCTGTTTTTTTTTTTTTTTTGCTGTTATTGTTGTTGTGCTTTACTCTTGTTGTGTTTCCAATTGCCCTAACTTGTTAACGTTTTCCAGTTCTCATCATATGTCATATCTTATACATATTATTTGCTATGCAGCATGCAGCACACATTGCAATTGATGTTTAATGCTGCTACTGCTGCTGTTGTTGTTTTATGATATTTTTTAGCCTGCTGCTGTAGTCTATGTTGTTATTTTTATTGTTGCTCTAGTTGTTGTACTGCTATCGCTTTGACAATCTTATGAGTATTGAAACCATTGCAATCTATAATTGACATCTGAAGTATTTTGATTGAGACTTGACATATTATTTAATAGAGAAACCATACGTGATATAGTTTTAGAAAAAGCTCAAGTATTTTAGTACGAAAGCCATTGGCTGAGATATAACAACAACAATAACAACAACAACAACAATAGTCAACAAGGAGTGTGAGCTAAACAAAATTTTATCACCATCACCATTATTGTTGTGTTTTAAAAATTAAGCTTAAAATACATATGATAATTTTAATATGAACCAAATGAGAATTATATATAACACACAAATACGCATAATCACAATTAAAAATTGCAAAGTGTATTTTATACAGACTAAATAATTAACACTCAAATTTAAAAAAAAAAAATTAATTTAAAGGGTGTTCTATCAGTTAATTTATTTTTGACAACCTGCTGTATCTTGGAAACCGTAAGAGGCAAACTCTTGAAATTTAAAAAAACGTCAAAACAAAAAAATCACCAAAACAAACAAAAATCTACAAAACGAAAAAACGAAAAAACACCAAAAATAAATGAAAATGCCAAGAACCAAAAAAAAAATAAATCACCAAAACGAAAAATCGCTCCAAACTAAAAAAATCTCTAAAACTAAAATAAATCGACGAAAACCGGAAAAATCGCCGAAATGAAAATAAACCCCAAAAAACTAATAAAATTAAAAAAATTATTGGAAATTGAAAAAATTAAAAAAATCGTTGATATTCAAAACACGAGCAAAAAACGCCAAAACAAAGACTAAAAAAACTAAAAAAAATCTCTAAAACTAAAATAAATCACCAAAAACCGATAAAATCGGAAAAATTAAAAACAAATCGTTCAAATGAAAATAAGCCCCAAAAAGCGAAAAAAATCACCAAAAACGAAATAAGCGCCATAACTAAAAACAAATCTCTAAAACTAAAATAAATCGCCAAAAACCGAAAAAATCCAAAAACGCCAAAACTAAAAAGAGCAAAAACGAAAAAAAATCCCAAAAACAAAACAAAACCAAAGCTATATCGAGCCTTATTTTCAATTTTATCGTAAGCCACAAAAATTTAATTTTTCAGGAAAAGGTTTTTTTTCTAATATTCAAATATGTTTTTGTACGTAAATTGTCGCTTACGATAAAATTTCACAGGCCGTATTTTAAAAGTTGTCAAGAATTTTGGAATTTTGATAATTCTAGTGGGTAGGCCCATAAAATTTTAATTTCAATAAAAAAGTATATTTTCGTTAACATGTCGCTTACGATAAAGTGGAAAAAAGGGCTCGATATTATATAGGCTAAAGTTCGTATTGTATTACATATCTAGTCTCGTGTCGCACTTTACTGAATTTATTTTTTTTTTTTTTTTTTGCTAAAATCTTTTAGTTCTCGCGCCTTAAAAAATAATATTGTTGCCAAAACAAAATTAAATTAAAAGGCTATCAATTGACAACCTCGTCTTACCAAATACTAATACATATTTTAACAAAAAAAATTGTTTAATAAATTTTTATTTTTTTTCACAAGAATTAATTACTTAATAAAATAAATATAAAAAAAATGTTTAGTGAATAATAATTTGAAGTAAACAAAAAAAATAAGTTTTAAATATTCCAAAAATGTTGAGTTGAAATTAATGTTTAAGTTTAAAAACTCTTTTAGTTATTTGTGAAATAATTTTCGAAACAGGATATGAAAATATTTTATACAATGTTGCAACTTTTTGATTATATCTTGTTATATTTGTAAAATAAAACCACGAAAGTTTACTTTTTTTGTCATACATAGTTGTTATTGTGCCAATTGTACGTGACAATTGTGGGCAACTTGTTATTGATGACATTGTTCGGTGGCATTAATATTGATACTCTTTCTACATGCTATAGAGCGGCAGTAGCAGCAGCAAGCAGTAAGTCCAGACCCTTTGAAAAAAAAATAAAGTTGCTATTTGTGTCAAAGTGGTGGTGGTAGTAGCTGTTAATTTTTTTCCATTATTGCATTATTTTAGTTATACATCCATACACACATACTAGGGTGATCGATTATTCGACTTTTTCCAGAAACAGGTTTTCAAATAGTTCGAATATTTGAAATTATGAAAAACTTGGTTTTGGTTTTTAAAATTCAGGAAAAACCGGTCAACCGGTTTTTTTAAGTTAGAAAATTATTATACCAGTTTTGATTTTATATTGCTTTATTGGAAAAAGAAGAGTTAACAGTTCATGTAAATATTATAAAACAATACAGAAATTAAAGTTAAAACATAAAAATTAACTTCATATACATACTTATGTATATAAATATTTATATATAATATACAGTTAAGCAATAAACTCTACATACAATCATCATTTTTAGGGTTTGTGGAAACTTGGGAAGAAATTCAAAAAATTAATTATGCCAATATTTAGGATGCTAACAAATATGTTTATACAAAAAAATAAAAAAATAATTATAATAACACCTACAGTGGCAAAAATATTCAAAATACATAGGAAAAAAGTCTACATACAGGCATAAAATACATGAAAAATACGTCCAAAATGTTTGAGGTCGTCAACTTGTTTGAAAATTCTGTAATTTCCGGTAGCAAGCCGTCAAAAAATGGCAGCCAAATATGGGGTTATATGTTGTTGTTATTATAATTATTTTTTAATTTTTTATTTTTTGTATAAACATGTATATTAGCACCCTAAATATTGGCATAATTAATATTTTGAATTTTTTCCCAAGTTTCCTCAAACCCCAAAAATTATGGTTGTATGTAGAGTTTATTCCTTAATGGTAATGGGTGTTTTTTATTGAGGTATAGAACTTTAAGTTGGCATCACTTTTTTAACTGGCGGCCATTTTGTCACCTGTCAAGTGATTAATATTTAGTTTGGTTTGCCATTTTATCATGAACAGGTTGACAAAAGAACAACGCTTGCAAATCGTGCAAATTTATTTCAAAAATAATGGTTCAGTTCGCGAAGTTTACCGCAAGCTCCGTCCATTTTATGGTCGACATAATCGTCCATCAGAGCAATTAATTCGGTTAACCATGGATCGTTTTCGCACTACGTTTACTCTATGTGATAATACGCATCCGCAGAGACGTCAACAGTGCGCACCGAAGAAACAATTGCCGCTGTAGAGCAAAGTGTTGAAGAGGACCCGAATGAATCGATTCGCCACCGTGCACAGCAATTGGAGCTTTGTCCATCAACTTTATGGAAGATTTTGCGCAAAGATCTTGGCTTGCGACCTTACAAGATCCAGCTTGTGCAAGAATTAAAACCGCGAGACCATGCAATGCGTCGTGATTTTGGTGTATGGGCCGAAAATGAGATTGATCTCGATGCTGATTTTCATCGCAAAATTTTGTTCAGTGATGAGGCTCATTTTTGGTTGAATGGCTACGTCAACAAGCAAAATTGCCGCATTTGGAGTGAAGAGAATCCACATGAGACCCTTGAGACGCCATTACATCCATAAAAACTGACTGTTTGGTGTGCTCTATGGGCTGGTGGAGTCATTGGGCCATACTTCTTCCGAAATAATGCTGGAGAGTCAGTTACCGTTAATGGAGACCGGTATAGAGCCATGATAACCGACTATTTTGTTCCCGAATTGGATGGCATGAATGTGGATGAGTTGTGGTTCCAACAAGACGGCGCTACATGCCACACAGCGCACGTCACAATCGATTTATTGAAGGAAACATTCGATGAGCGCATAATTTCGCGGAATGGACCTGTCAATTGGCCACCAAGATCGTGTGATTTGACACCATTGGATTATTTTCTTTGGGGATATGTGAAGTCGCTCGTCTACGCCAACAAACCAGAAACGTTAGGGGACTTGGAAGCCAACATTCGTGGCGTTATTGCCAACATACGGCCCCATATGCTCGAAAAAGTGGTTGAAAATTGGACCTGTAGAATTGGCTTTATTCGAGCCAGCCGCGGCGGCCACATGCCCGAAATCATATTTAAACATTAATGACATAAAATTATCCTTCCAATAAAGCCAAATTGATGGACATTAAAACGATTTTCTTGTGTTTTATTTCAATTTGAAGTTCTATACCTCTAAAAAAACACCCGTTATATACATATGAATGTATGGACAAGATGGATATCTACCTCTATATAAAATATGAAGCAAAATGTCAACAAAACTAAAAAACATTTAATTCGCCTCTGGTATAACCTCGTAAAATAGTTTCGCTTAAATTTCCTGTTTCAGTAAATGTTTCCATGCTATAGAAATGCTTAGAAATTTTATACTGGAAAAAAATACTTAGGAAAATCAACAGAACACGTTGGTCTAAGTTTTAACACAGTAAAAACTAATTTTATGACAAAATGTACAAATCGAAAAGTATTCGACTAAGCCGGTTTTTAAATTGTAAAAAAACCGGACTATTCGACATTCGAAAAATCAACATTTTGAAAAAACCGACAACCGTATTGTGAAAAAACCGGGTTTTAAAACCGGTTGAAAAACCGAGTCGATCACCCTAACACATACATATGTATGTACATACTTAAATGCAGCACTTAAACGTTGCATTTTGATAGTATATTTAGTAGACAAACAGACCAACCTGAGACTATATTTCATATTTAATAAGTTTCGCACTACTATTATTGTACGAGTAAGATATATGTTTATTCTTCCTCGTTTTCTTGTTCCTCTGGTTGCATGTTAGCTGGTATGTTGTATGGTATGCCCAAGTTACGCACGTGCTTTCGAGAGACAAACAAACAACAAATAAATGTACTTACGTAGGCCACTAAACGATGAAGTCTTTTGCAGAAGATACGAATTGTTTTGTAATTGAACCCTGCGTTAATTACTCAATGTGTGTACATGAGGTATGGACCAAAAGGACAGACTTGTTGGTTGAAAGAGTTCTTAGAGCATGAAAATATTTTTCGTATGACAGGCAAAAGTGATAACATTTAGAAAAATTATGTTCTATAAAGTAGGTTGAGTTGGCATTCAAATGTTAAATTAAAACAATGAAGATACACGTGAAAGTGTGTTACACATACATATTTGATGTTGAAAAAGATGGATCTCTTTTAGTAGTAAATTATATATAGTAAAATAGTCTATTCGGTAACAAATTGTTTGATTCAGTAAAGTCAATTTGCAGAGACTTTCCAATATGCATAAAATGAGCTTAGAAGTTCATTTATGGCATTCGTCTGGAATAGTGTTTTTCGGAAAAAATTTCCCAGGATCCCGCACATATTCCGGGAAAGAAATCCCGGGAAATTTGTGCGGGATATCCCGGGATTTTTTGATTTTATTATGGTAACTTTAGTTTGCATATACAAATTCATTGATTAGTGTCGTTATTAACTTTATGAATGCGATGGTGTAATAATAAGGTGCCATCACCTAGCACAATAGCTAAAACCTTACAACAATTAAGGCCGAGTTTGTGCTGCGAGACTTAGAGGCCTTTATTTACCAAAAGCGGAACGTGACTTTCTGTTTTTACTTTTCATAAAGTAAAGCAAGACAATAAAAGAAAAATTACAAAATAATTACAGATTCTCTTTGGTAAAATGAACGATTCTATTAATGCTCTACTAAAGTCCTATTCCCACGCAAATATTTCGGAATATTTTTTTAATAACATAATTTGTTTCTAGTTAATTTTTAATTATTATTCGAACTCCATTTGTTTCTATATTTGTGATTTGAACGGGCTAAAGTTCGTATCGCTTTTTAAGCCAAATTACATGTGATAATTATTAATGAACAAATAACACCAAAGTCTGTTGTAAATATTCTGACTAACAACACATAGTTGAACGGAACAGCCAGCCGTTTTCGAAGGCCACTAAACCTTCATCATCAGCATTCTTTTGTGTTTGGTCCACTGTGTGTGGTGTCAGTTGATGTAGATTTCTGCTTTATATACTTATCATTTTATTGCAAATGGAATATGTGAATTGTTTTGATTCATCGTATTTCAATTTGCTGAAAGCTTTTTTGTATTGTAAGCTCAATTTTACCATCACTATATTTACAACAGTCTTACCATTGTCGTTTTGTTCTTTTTACTAATTATACACATGTTACTTAATTTGCTTATTTTTTGTTCTACTTAAGACAAACTTTTTTGGTTTGTTACTATTAATTTGTTTCTTTTTGCGTTATATCAATGCATTTTTGCTTTGGATTTACATATAATATTGATATTTATGCATTACTATTATATTAACAACTGAAATATTATTATTTTTTGACTAAAGGCAGAATTAGTTTTTACTTTCTGTTCTTTTTCGAATCAGCTGAATCTTTTTTGTTTATGGAAATCTAATACAAGTCGTTAGTTTTTCTGTTTCATTCTGTTCTGTTTCGATTTAACCTGTGAAAATCAAAAAAATTTTTAAGTAATTGTAAGAGATAGCATAAATTAAATAAATATATTTTAAAATGAATTGTGATTGTGCTCAAGGCACATTCACCAGGTAGTAGCGGAAAGGCAGCTGAGCTATTTTTTTTCTTTAAATTATAGTTCATTCGAAGCTTCAAAAATTGTTTACGAAAGAGGAATTAAAAAAAATGTTAAAAAATTTTCAATGTGAAAAATATTTTATTAAAAAAATTCTTTTGGAACAAATTTAAAAATATGAAAAAACTATTAAAAAATTGTGAAAAGTGCTTAAACGTTGCAAATTTTGTTAGTGGTAGCTGCCGTGAAGAAATTTTTCCAAATTTATGTGAATAATTTTCATTATTATTATTTTACAACAAATTCTATTTTTGATATTTTGGATCAACTAAAAGCCATGTTCTTTTTTTCATTGTTGTATTTTTTCATTGTTCTTGTAATCCTGATATTACCTGGAAATAAATGTGCCTTGATTGTGCTTTTAGAATAGAAAAAATTTAATTTAAGAGCAAAACATAAATTATATTTAAACTTAACAATGGACGATGCAAAACTCATCGCTTTTGTGGAAAACTGCGACCCTTTTGGTCAGAAACTGCTGATAAGTTACTACAGAAAAAGGAAGTAGTCAAATTGGAAGCAGAACGTCAGAGCACAGAACAGCAACAGAAAGTAAAGGCTAATGAAGATTTAATTTGTCTATAAAACGTTGTTATTGAATTACAATTTGCTTTTTGTTAAAATAAATTAAATTAAAGAATAGTTTGTGTTGTTTTGCACTGCGCGGGAATTCCCGGGATTTCCCAGGAAACCGAAAATTCGTTCCGGCTTTCCCGGGATATGACAAAGTCTGGGAAAAGAAAAAACTCTAGTCTGGAATTAACAGAAATATAAAAGGTATCCGCTCATTAGATCAACTATCCACAAGAATTTTTGCACATTATCGGATAAGTAACGTCCTTTCTGCTTACTGAACTCATCAGTACACTTCAAGCACTAAAAAATTATTCAAAATAAATTATTAAACTCCGTATATTAATAAAAAAAAACTCTCAAAATGTTATTGAGAATTACGTACACAAAACAAAGCGTTAAGAAGACTGATACAAAAATATTTAAAAAATAAACATATTCATCCGATTCTGAATCCGTTTTTAGGGATTCCGTATACCAAAAATGAAAAGAAACCCTATTGTTTTCACTACGATATCGGTCTTTCCGCCTGCCTGTCACAGGCCGTTTTCTCGAGAACCCTAAGAGCTATGGACTTACAATCTTCACAAAATGTAAGACTTTGGCCGCTACAGCAACAAATATATGATAAATAAAAATTAATGAGTGTTCTAAACACACAAAAAATTAATATGAATGATTTTGTAATATTACTTAAAGTATTTGTAATATCAATTAAAAAATTAATTAATTTTTTACCTTCAAGCAAGTTGATAATATCAATTAAGTTTTTCCACTCAAATTAATTAATACAATTAAAAATTTAATAAAATGAATTAAATTCTTAATTGAAAATATTAATTGGGGAATAATTTTTTTTTATATATAGACACTTGCAATTTTCAAAGTTAGTGTACTTTAATTAATTAAAGGGTAATCTATCAGTTTATGTGATTTTTATTATGTAATTTTGACAACTTGCTGTATCTTAGAAACCGTAAGAGGCAAACTCTTGAAATTTTTAAAAATGCTAAAACTAAAATATTTCAAAATTAAAAAAATGCTGAAACGATAAATCGCCAAAATGAGACAAGCGTTTTAATAGAAAATATCACTTAAAATAAAATAACTTGCTAAAATGTAAAAATGCGAAAAAAAAGATACCCATAGAGAAAATGGTCGTCAAAAAACTAAACCAAAATCGCCAAAAACTGAAAAAAATGCCAAAACTCAAAAAATCGATTGAAGTAAGAAAAAAACCGAAAAAACCGCCAAACGAAAAACTAGCGCCAAAATTAAATTACTAAAACTGAAAAAAGTCGTTATAAACCGAAATAATGGGCAAAACGAAGAAAGCGTTAAAACTAAAAAATAAATTTAAATAATTTTTTTTTAAATATCTACGTTGGGTAAGATTTTTGATCATATAGGCTAATGTTCCTATAGTATTCCATATTTAGTATCCGTACGGAACACTTCATGTGGGAGTCAATATTTACAATCTTTTTACAATTAGTTAATTAGCAGAAGGAGCAGCTTCATTTATTTTTTGTTTGACAGCCATTGATAGCACACTACCGCGTGATTTAAGAAGAAAGGTTTATAAAATTAATTTGCTAAGCACATTAAGTCTTATTTTTGTCTGTACGAATTATCGGCCAAGTTACTATCGCCCAAAATTTTTGGGTGATTAGTCGTTGTGAAGAAATACCCAAAAAAACAGTGTCCGATCGCCCAAAAAAAAAATTAAGAAAATCCCAAAAGTGTAAAATGAATAATCGCCCGAAGTTTTTGGGTGTTTGTTCATTACGTACAATCACCCGAATTTGGAATGAATATTAGCCCAAAAAATTTTTTTGGGTTTTTTAACATTTTGCGGAAATTTGACACTTATTCATAATGCACAAATACCCAAATATCTAAAAATGTTGAGTCGCCCAAAGTCGATGAACAATCACCCAATTTTTTTACAACAATTTTTGGCGATACAACATTTTTGTTTTTCGGGCGATAGTAACTTGGGCGATAATTCGTACAGCCATTATTTTTTGCGAAAAAATATTATCACTCAAATGAAGGCTAAGCTTGAAAAATTCTCTAAGGATGCTGGGCACCATCAATTTCAACGGAAAATAAAGTAGTTTGCTGAATTTTTAACGTTCTGAGTGCCCACACAGAAAAAATTTAAAATCAACTTAATTAATATTTTAGTTAGAAATTTGTACTATTAATTAAATCCTGTACTGATTTTCATCCTGCAAACAAATTGATAATATCAGTTAATGAATTTGTAAAAATGAGGTTTTCTTGCTGTTTGAGATCAATTAATAGAGTTAATTGAAATGATTAATTGGCCCAATTAAATTAATAATTGAATTTAGAGATTTTAAATAGTTGAATTGTATAAAATTTTAAAAATTATAAGTAAAAAAATTTTAAATAAAGTCATTTTTAACCCCCGACTAAAAAAAGGGGTGTTATAAGTTTGTAGTGTGTGTCTGTGTGTCTGTGTATCTGTGTATCTGTGTGTCTGTGTGTCTGTGTGTCTGTCTGTGTCCACGTACAGGCCAAACGGCTGGACCGATTTTCATTTAATATTTTTTGTTTGAAAGATGACTTAATCGAGAGGGTTCTTAGCTATGTTTGAAAAAAATTGGTCCAGCCGTTTAGTAGATATAACATCTTTTCCGAAAAAAGTCGGGGGGTTTTTAAAATTTTTAATTTTTGTTATTTCATTTATTTATTTTAACTTACTTATTTTATTTATTTGTTTTACTCCGTAACACTTACGCTGCAGGCTTTAAACATGGTACCTCCATTCTAACAGGCTAACACACATCCACTAGGCTATCGTGGCAAATTATTTTTCATTCAATTATTGCAAATATGTAGGTATGTGTTTTTTATTTTATTTTTTAATTTTTTCATTAAACAAAGTTAATTCATACAAGCAAAAAATTGGTTGAATTTTTAATAATGCGTACAAAAGTTTAATATTCGTCTGTATGTTTGCATATTTGCTAACATCCATACAAACATTAAACAAAATTTAATTGGAACAACTATAAAATTGTTTGAAACAGCATTAATTGATTTAATTGGAAGCATTTTGGCTAAAATTTTTTCTGTGCAGTTGAGGTCGATTGGAAATTGAAGGCGAGAGAGATTGTAGCAGTTATATGTATATCACATGGCTCTCACTTGGATACAAAAAAGCTTTCCGCAAGGTGGTGCCGCGTTTGGTCACAATCAATCACAAACGCAATAGTGTGATAATTTCACAGAAGCACGATATGGACCGCTTCATAACCAAGGACATAACACGGATCCACCACAACGCATCAAAGATCAAATAACAGTAAAAACAGTACCTTTCTCGGGAGTAATTGGCGACAAAGAAGACCCAGTTGGGTGTGACGACTGTTTTTGTTTAGGATACATGTGGTATAATCCGCATTGAATACTTTCGTCGATATGGGAAACAATCACTGGCAAATATTATGCCAACTTACGGGGTCGATGTAATGAGGCTTTGAATAAAAAACAAAAAGGATTTGGTAAGAAATAAAATTCTTTTTCACTCAGACAATGCAAGTGTTCACAGTTGGCAAATATACATAAATTCCTTATTCTCCAGAGTTAGGCTTATTTCAACACTATGAAATAAAGTCCAAGGAAATAACGCCCAAATAAAAAAAAGCTAAATAAGACCCAATAAAATAAATAAGGCCCAACAGAAAATTTATAAAAAAAATACCCAACATAAATTAAATAAACCCCAATTAAAAAACCCCAATGAAACCAAACTCAAGGAGAAATAAAGCCCAAAATAAATGGAATAAAGCCCAACTAAAAATTCCTTAATTTTATTGGCTCTTATTTCATTTTCTTATTTGGGCGTTATTGCCTTGGGCCTTATTTCAAAGCACCGCCTATTTTTTGTTCCCAAACCTGAAGATTTCGCTCGAAGGAAAGAGACTTGACTTCAACAATGAAATCATCTCACACACAAATTCCTACTTTGATAAATTTATTCCTTTGTTTAAAAAAAATTCGCATATTGACAATTTTCATAAATCTTCATGAAGAACAAAGGAAGTTAACTATATCTCTTGACTTGAATGGATCGTTAGCTTGGATATTCATTTCGTTCCAGATCATATAAGGAGATGATTATTTGGTCATTAACATCCTTATGCATGTATTTCAAAGCCTACCAGGATTTGTGTGGCCCTAACGGAGGGGGAGGTGTTCTTAATTTGTGGATAATCTAGGTCAGTTTACGCCTGCAAATTCCACATGTAATTGGTTTACACTTGGACAGATGTGCAATCGCTTTACGTGAGTACCTGCCGTTACGGCCTTATCTCACGTGTGCCAAAGCACCGGGTCTGGGTTAGACGCCAGACCAACGCCCCCATGCACCCTTTTAGAATGAACCTATGGCCCACTCCATAAGGCACATAGGTTGCAATCTTTGAATATAGTTATCCCTGTATTATATTCAATTACCTTGCTGAGGTAATTTGAGCTATCTAAACTCTGCTGCTATGTCCGTGCCCATAGCAGCTCTGTTGAATGGCAACAGCACCTAGAACAGTGTCTGGCTGACCGCCGAGGACGAACTCGGCATTTTAGGAAAGGAAACTGGCGACCGCTACATGCACTCAAAACTTCAGAGCAGCGAGGACCACTCACGCGAGAAGAACGCAAGCTCGCCACCAAAATTTCTGCGTCTACTAAGACCCGACACTAAAAAGTGAGAGTGTCCTGGGGTCGTATCCAGAACGAAAAGCCATTTCAGCACAGAATTTTTGACAACCGCAATGCATTTATCTCTAAGCAGCCCAGCTGTCGGGCAACCGGCACTCGTGGTACCAGAAGTAGCCTCTGGTTAGACCTCGAAGTTCCACCACAAGGGCTTCACCTCTATCGTCTTTTGAACTCAGGGGCAGTCCTAGGTGACGCTGCACCTAGCTGACAACAACGGGCGTACAATATTTGTTTTCCTTTTAGAAATATGTGCACATCCGTTACTCTGTTTATATTCAGAGATTGGGTAGTAACACATAAGTTTTACGGGTAATGAGCCAAAGGTCCGTCAGCGGAAAAAGCTACATTACCCTAGATGGGGCCCCGGGATTGCCACACCCGTAGTCAAAAATAGACTCCCTTGGACAGCAGGAGTAGTTGATGATTTTTGGTCCAATACGGCAACACAAAATGTGAAAGATTGGCTTTACTAGATTGGCTTTTATATGAAAAGCACTAATATTTTAGAGCGATTCTCATATAAATCTGGAAACAGAGGATTAAATATTTGTTGTTAAACGTCAATAGGTTTCTTTGGAAGGTTTAGGTAGAGCTACAGGTGGTACAACTATAAAAAAAAGTATATATTTGATGCTACAGTTAAAGATTAACAGCCTTAAAACTTAAAAAAAATTATTCAGGCTTTATAAAGAGTTTTAAAAAGAAATTTTCATAAAACATTTTCCTTAAAAGGTCTTTATAAAGCCCTAATAATTTTTATAAATAAGGCTGTAAGAGCCATTTCACACTATGCCTTTTTAGCCTGCCTTGTATTGACAATTTTCTTTTAAACCCCCTACGAAAAGTCTTAAGCCTTTTTTATTCATGCCTTTTTAGCATTTATATACACGTTTAATGCTGAGAGTACGAAAAAGGCAAAGAAAAATGTCATAAATCCCCTTGAATTTTCATTTTGTGCCTTTTGTTCTACCCCCCAAGCTTCTCACCTCCTCTCACCAACAAATTAAAAAAGCCTGCCTGCACAGGCAAGCAGAAAAGGCACAGTGTAAATTGCGTCTAACAGTTTAATGGGCAGGGAGTGGCATGGAATCCGAACCTTAATGATTCTAAATGTAATAACAATTTTGCTGACCTCGACATATCTTTTTTCTTAGAAAGCACACTAAACTTGGAGAAATTTTGGAGAAAGTATATATTGAAAATCAAAGAAAACTAGGTTAAAAAATAAACTGAGGTTCTTAGGAAAAAGGCCAGTGTTTCATACAAAAAGTCACGGACTTCATTCTCATTTGATTTGATTAACTGCCAGTTTATAGAAGCCGTGTAGAAATTCTCGTCTGTCTATTTATATTGAAAACAAAAACAAAGCACTCAAATTTGTTTTTGTTTTCGATGTAAATAGGCAGACGAGAACTTCTATATGGCTTCTATAAACTGGCAGTAAAGCTGGTCCGAGCACACAAAAAAAAATATTATAAACGTACACATTTGAAAAAATCTCTTATCACTCACTCCACCATTATGACAGTTGCAACTCAATGAAGTTGATTGTGCATGTGGCATATACAACACATAAATTTTGCTGTTACCACACAAGAAGTCATCAAAAACTAGCAGCTACATTAAATTTACACTTGAGAACATGCCACACACTTAAGCTTTTAAATAAAACAGCTAAAAAAAACAGAATTAAAAAAAAAGGAAAATAGCGTTAGTCATACAAAAACTTATACATACAACATATTTTACATAAACCAAATAGACAAGCAAAAATAAAAAAACAAAGAAACACACACTCACACATAAAGACGTGGTGGCATGAAGGCTTCTAACAAAAAAAAAAACCAAATTCCATACCCAACAGCAAGGCAGTGCAGAATATAGCAAGAAATAAAATTATAAAAAAAAACGATATAAAACTACAAACTTGCAACTAAAAAATACATACAACTTGCATTACTGAAAATCATGTACAACATAGGAAAACATACAAAGGAAAAAATTAGATGGCAAGATGGTCATGTTGTTGCACTATTAGATCCATGCAACGCATAGGTATTTCAATTAAGTTTAAGAAAAAAATTGATAAATGCACACGTTGGGTTTTTTACTTCTTGTGTTTTTTTTTTATTCTTTTCAAACACAATCTTATGGTGATGATAAATAAAGAAAAAAATGTTAGCTTGATTGAGTTGAAATCTTCAAGGAATTAAAGAACACAATATTACTCTAGACAATTTTAAGCAAAATTATGATTTTTTTAAGAAAATTGTGACAGCCAGTGATGCTGCTAAATACTATGGAAATGGAAATACAATTCAGTAGCTGCCACAATGAAATCAAAAAAAAAAAAAAAAATATAAGAAAGATTTTTTTTTTTTTTTTTTTTGAACCACAAGCAAGTTTGGAATTTTCATTATATAGGGTGTTTTTTTGAGGGGTATAGAACTTCGAGTTGAAATAAAACACAAAAAAATCATTTTGATGTCCATCAATTTGGCTTTATTGGAAGGATAATTTTATGCCATTACTGTTTAAATATGATTTTGGGCATGTGGCCGCCGCGGCTGGCTCGAATAAAGCTAATTCTACAGGTCCAATTTTCAACCACTTTTTCGAGCATATGGGGCCGTATGTTGGCAATAACGCCACGAATGTTGGCTTCCAAGTCCCCTAACGTTTCTGGTTTGTTGGCGTAGACGAGCGACTTCACATATCCCCAAAGAAAATAATCCAATGGTGTCAAATCACACGATCTTGGTGGCCAATTGACAGGTCCATTCCGCGAAATTATGCGCTCATCGAATGTTTCCTTCAATAAATCGATTGTGACGTGCGCTGTGTGGCATGTAGCGCCGTCTTGTTGCAACCACAACTCATCCACATTCATGCCATCCAATTCGGGAACAAAATAGTCGGTTAGTCGGCTCCAATTGCTGTGCACGGTGGCGAATCGATTCATTCGGGTCCTCTTCAACACTTTGCTCTACAGCGGCAATTGTTTCTTCGGTGCGCACTGTTCGACGTCTCTGCGGATGCGTATTATTACATAGAGTAAACGTAGTGCGAAAACGATCCATGGTTAACCGAATTAATTGCTCTGATGGACGATTATGTCGACCATAAAATGGACGGAGCTTGCGGTAAACTTCGCAAACTGAACCATTATTTTCGAAATAAATTTGCACGATTTGCAAGCGTTGTTCTTTTGTCGACCTGTTCATGATGAAATGGCAAACCAAACTAAATATTAATCACTTGACAGCTGACAAAATGGCCGCCAGTTAAAAAAGTGATGCCAACTTAAAGTTCTATACCTCAATAAAAAACACCCTTTAATTCCCGGTGCCAAAAGGAAGTGGTTAGTTAGCAAGCAGCGAATGTAAAAACTATGAGTATTTTAAATGTTCGTTTTAATCGATTCAACAGAACATTTATTTGGATATGTTTGAAATTTGATGTTGCCTGCTTCATTGTTTGAGCAACTTTTAACATTCAACAACCATCATCTTGTGTTTTCATAGATACTGTTTGTATGTAATTCAGTATTCTAACAGTTTTTTGTTATCTGCTGTCCTAGTGGTTGGTGGAAAAAGTGTAAAATGAAAAATTGGATATAACAACAATGAAACGATATTTATGTTTTGCTACATATTTTATGCAAGTGTATTAACCAGGGAACGAAGCCGATGGGCTCGGAGCCGGCTTCGAGCCATCGTCGACATATATTGAGCACTAGTCTTGTGTAGTTCATGAACGAACTAGTTCAAATGAACGATTCAGTACTTTGAACTAAGTGAACTAGTTCAATTGTTTTACGCTCACTAGTTCAATTTTTGAACTAAGAACTAAGACACAAAATGAACTACCACAGATGCTGTGAACTAAATGTTTTCAACGTTTTGCTGTACTTTTTCACTGTTTGTGTGCTTATCTTCTATACTCATCCATATGTATGTATGTATGTATATTTAGTTCTTGTTCATGGCTTGCTACTACCACAAATGCAATAAACAAGTAAACACTTATACTACCCTATTCACAAAATATATTTTGGATTTATGAGATTTTAAAAAATTTGTTTTATAAACCCTTTATAGAGCAAATTTATTTATTAATTAATTAATTTTATTTTTCATAAAACATTTTAATCACAGAATCTGTCTTTTTAATATTGTCAAAGACCACAACACTCATACATATGCATTAGACTGGCCACTAAAAATAGATTTCCGATTGCTGGGCGGAAAAAGTTTCCATTAAATATTAAAAATCAACAACTAAAACTAGTTTTATGTATTAAAATTTAAGTATTTCAATAAAAACATTGATTTTTCCCATATATTTCGATTTTTCAAACTTTAAGTCCTGGGCGGCAGGCTCAAACGTTCTCCGATCGCTACCAAATTTTAATGCTAAGCATTTGGTATCAAAAGGAAACTTTTTTCTTCCAGTAATCGGAAATCGAAGGAATTTTCTATAAATAAAGGCCAGTCTAATATGCATGTAGAATTGTAGATGTAAAACCATTGAACTAAAAAGACCTAACTAGTTCATTGAACTAAAAAGAGCGATTGAACTAAATGAACGAACTAGTTCATTTACAAATAATGAACTAAAATGACCGGTCACTGAAATGAACTAAATGGCACAAGTCTATTGAGCACCATGAGCCGACACCGGTGCATACGGCTTGGATCGGCTGTTTCCTTAAACAAAATTTAAACTGAAACAAAATAACAGAAAGAAAATTTATCAATTTTATTTGCTCCAAAGAAATAAATGATAAATAAAACCTGGCTTTTTTAGCTGATTAAGCCGCCGTAGTTTTTATTTTTTAGCCGACGTTTTTCAGCCGCTGCCGTAGATTATTTTGTTCAGCTGCCGCCGGTCGACAAACCAGGTCGGATTCGTTATCTGGTATTCTCGCCTTGGAATTTTTTAAATTTTTTTTTAGAAACTACCTAGATTCAAATACTTTTGAAGATAATTTTAAACTGAGTTAAAACCCTTAATTTATATAACTCACTTTGCAATATCATTTTTCCATAAAAAAACATTAAAGCGACCATAAGACTTTCCAAAAAACTTAGGAAACTGAAAGTACTGAGAAAAAATAAGAACCAAGTTCTTGCTCGATACGATACTAATTATCATAAATTTTGTTTTGTGATCATTAGGGCCCCATTTGATTTGTAGACAACTTGCTATGTGTCTTTTATTTCGTTCATGTTGCTGCACTTTGATTTGTCTGTTCGTGCCTTATTTGCTTTTTTAGTTTTATGTTCCCTCTTGATTTACTACCAGAGGTTGCCTGCCTTACATTACTCCCCCATTAATTTTTATACCCTTTACCAAAAATGGTAAAAGGGTATATATAGGTTTGTCATTCCGTTTGTTATTTCTAGAATATTAATAAGCGAGCCATAAAGTATATATATTCTGGATCCTTATGCATAGGGAAGACGAATAAGCGATGTCCGTCTGTCCGTCTGTCTGTAGGTGAAATTGGTTTTCCGAAGCTCCCAGAAAAGCTAGAGACTTCGTTCTTGCACTGGTGTGTCAAAAATGGTCGAAATAAGATTGGTATTGAAAATCAGCAAAATCGAGCAGACGGTTTCAGAGCTGGGAAACTTAAACTTCATTTTGCCATACAAAATAACTACAGAAAACTAGTTATTATTATATTTTTATTAAATAATTTTATTTTATACTTCAGTATGAATAAAATTAATATTTCTTAATAAAAAAAAAAAAAAAAAAAAAATTAAATAGACGTTTCCAGGGTTGGAAAAC
Organism: Tachina grossa; assembly: GCA_949987645.1. Classification (NCBI taxonomy): domain Eukaryota; kingdom Metazoa; phylum Arthropoda; class Insecta; order Diptera; family Tachinidae; genus Tachina; species Tachina grossa. The sequence continues at coordinate 18,420,459 of OX465275.1, forward strand.
TTTAACTTTTTTATGCAAAATTATCAGAAATTAATTTACTAAAAGAAATTTTTCTTTTTTTCTATAAATTAAATATATCTTATATTCTAAGAAGAAAGAGATTGGGTTAAAAAATCAGAAAAATCAAAAAGGATAATTCCAGGGTTGGGAAACTTAAAATTTTTGTGATATAAAAAATTAACTACCGTAAACTAATTTTTATATTTTTTTATTAAATTAACTTATTTTATACTTCAGTACAAATTAAATTAGTATTTCAAATTAAAAAAGAAAGTTAAAAAAATTAAAACGACGTTCCCAGGGTTGGAAAACCTCAGTTTTTATACAAAATCAACTTACTAAAACAAATTTTTCCTTTTTTTACTATAAATTAAACATATCTTACATTCCTAAAAAAAAGATTGTTTTTAAGAATACAGAACAAAACAAAAAGGGCGATTCCAGGGTTGGGAAACTTACACTCTTTGTGATATAAAAAATTAACTACCGAAAATTAATTTTTATTTTTTTTATTAAATAAACTTATTTTATGCTTGAGTACGGCAGAAATTGGTATTTAAAATAAAAACAACCATTAAACAAATTAAAAAGACGATTCCAGGGTTGGAACACTTTAACTTTTTTTGTACAAAAGTAACTTACTAAAACCAGTTTTTCCTTTTTTCTATAAATTAAACATATGTTAAGTTCTTAAAAGAAAGAGATTGGTGTAAGAAATCAGAAAAATCAAAAAGAATGATCTCAGGGTTTGGGAAACTTACACTTTTTGTGATATATAAAAGTAACTAAGTCTAATTAATTTTTATCTTTTCCTTTATAGATTATACATATTTTACGTTTTGGAAAGAAAAGTTTGGTGTAGAAAATTATAAAAATAATAACCACAGCTCCAGAGCTGGAAACTTTGAACTTTTTTTCTGGATATTAAAGTAACTAAATAAAACATTTTTTTTAAATTTCCTTTTTTCTTTTTTTACTTAACACACTTTCTATATTTTTTTAAGAACTACTAGATTGATATAAGGAACCAGAAAAATCTAATATAATGATTCTAGGATTTGTAAATTTATTTTTTTTTTGTAGATAAAAGTAACTAGGTCAAATTATTTTTTTCTTTTTGTTTATACTTTATGTATGTGCTTATATATGCATATCTATACTACATAAAAGCACTTTGGTAAAGGGTATATTAGATTCGGCACAGCCGAATATAGCACTCTTAATTGTTTCTTTTCCATAATTTTATCTTATTTCTCTTTTTGGGTAATTTTCTTTATGTTGCAAAAATGTAGAGTCTTCTGAATGGACTTTTTTTCACTAAATATTTTTACCTATTTTTAGCTGACTTCAAAAATAGGAGGAGTTTAGCAATTCATCTCTATTTTTTTATTTTTTAGTGTTACATCATAACCCGGTACATTTTAGACCTATTTTATTTATTTTTTTTTTTGTCTGAGAGGGTATAGCTTCCCATTAGTCCCATTTAAAAAAGTGGGCGGAGACACGCCTATAAATTTTATTAATTTAGTTTTATGATATTCTACTAATTTGATTGCTCTGATTTTAATGGGTGGGATTACGCCCATTAAAATTTATTATAATATTTCACGCGGTTCTACTTAGCCGATTTTTATGAAACTTACCGCACACCTTGAGCTGTAAAATGGACACCATCCTGCATCTTCAAAAAATGGGCGGAATCACGTCCATTAAAATTTAATATTTTATTTTAAGTGCTTCTTCTTTACCGATTTTTACAAGACTTAACACGCACCCTTAGCTCTAAAAAAACAAAAAATTTTGCATTTAAAAAATGGGCGGAGACAAGTCCAATCAAATTTAATTTTATATTTCACGTACTTCTTCTTATCTTCTTCTATCAGATCTTTGCATTAAAGTTCGTTTTTTAATCGGAATATTTTGTTTCTCCTGCCTACTGAAAATAGTTTGTTTAGCTGACAAAACTATTTTAAATTCAGACAACAATATTTCTTCTCTTTCTAGATTGTTTCTAATTTTTTGCTGAAAATGTCACATAGATCGATTTGATGGTATGTATATGAAGAAAATAAACTTCCAACAAGTACAATAAAACACAGTACAAGCTATTGTTTTGTTGCAATGTTTTGCTTTTATATTTTTATTTTCATCCTGTAATGTTGCAAGGCATTATACAAAATGCAAATTTAAATAAATGATGGACACCTTAATAGTGGCACATTCATAACACAACCAAACAAGCAATGGAGGCATACCAGGCAGCAACGATGACATTAAGGCAATCATCAAATAATCTCATATGCACAAACACTACAAAGCGATCAATATATTTATGCACATGAAGACAAACAGACAGACACTCTCAAACAGTTAAACTAAAAGCAATAAATAATTGTTTATAATACAATCATTATCATCAGCATCAACATCAACATCATCGTCATCATCATACACATTCGCATTCACAGCGACATCATGAGCGGCTTTATTATTAGTATTTTTTATTGTTGTTGTTGCGGTGCTGTGGCCATCATCTGTTCAAAAAAACAAAAACAAAAACATAAACAACAAGAAGCTGGAACAACAAACATCAAGTTGCTCTCTTAAGTCTTTTGTTTTTAAACATTTATCCACACAGCGACTAACACTTATGCATATACACTAGTGTCCTGCACAAGAGTATTTATAAGACTTTTCAAGACATGAGAGATTTTTCCAATGCTTTACTACAGCGAAATATTCTAAAAGAATCGCTAAACAACACTGTTGGCAAGACAAACCACCGAAAAAAATTACTTGCCAACAGTGTTGCTTAGCGATTCTTTTAGAATATTTCGTTGTAGTAAAGCATTTGAAAAAATCTCTCATGTCTTGAAAGGTCTTATAAATAGTCTTGTGCAGGACACTAATATACACATGCACACTTTTATTCTCATCGAGATTAAAAATAAGCCAGCATGTTTTTTTTTTTTTTTAAATTAACATTTTCATTTTTTGTTTTACAATAAACAAAAAAAGAACGTTCGATTCTATTTTGCAAATGAAATGAGAGACCGACAAAATATGGATATGGACACAAAATTAAAATTGTTTAGTGTACATGTTGCTCTCTAGTATTTTAATTTTCGAAGGTCATTTTAATGGTTTTGTAGCCTGCCTGCCTGCCTGCCTGCCTGCTTGCAGAATGTGTGTACTTTTTTTCATTTATATGTAGTCTCTCAATATTGTTGATTTTTTTGGGTTTCATTTTTAAAACAATTACTTGTCCATATGTTGTGTTGCAATTTTAATTCCTTTTAGTAACTGATTACATGAGCGGTACATTCTTTTGCAGCCTGTTTAATGGTAAGATTTTTCAATTTATCATTTTCTGCCTTGATATTTTAGCTTGGAGTTGGCCGTTAATTCAGGGAGTGGCTTGGTTTTCACAAGTGAGCAGTTTGCCTATGTTAACGTAAGTGATAGATAGTATTTGATTATTTGAGCGCAAGATAGCGAACATACCTATTGTAGATTAACTTAACTCTTTTCTTGTTAATCCTGTCATCTCAAACCTTGAAAGAATAAATGAAATCAGGTTTACAACGCTTTAAAGAAAAACAATTTTTTTTTTTTTTAATTTTCGAAATTAATATTTTACAAACAAAACTATTTTGATGCTTCGAGCCTCATTTGAACTGGCAACCCATGAAAACATAATATATATAATTTTATAAAAAATCCGTTAATTCTAGAGAATCTCTATAAAGTTCTTTTTGAAATTTAACTAGTTTTGCTAACAATGAATTAAAAATTTTAAGAGGAACACAAAATTGTTTAAAACATCAGTATACACGACCATCTAGAAGATAAAGGATCAATCACTTATTCCTATTGAGTGTTGAATTTTTTTGCTTTTTGTTAATCACCATATCATCTCTAAGTTGAAAACCTTAAACGTTCTAAAATTATATTAGTTGTTTGCATAATAAAACTGTTGGCGAGCTGTATGCTTGTAGTTTTCTTATAAGTAAATTAAGTACTAAGACAATTTAAATATTTATGGTATATGTTTTTAAGTGCACTTAAATGTTTTAATAAACCCTAATTATTATTGCATTAAAATATTCCAATGGAATTTTAATATTAAGTTAAAGCCGCTTTTAGTTTTGTAAGGGAAATATTTTGCAAAATAGCAGCTGTTTTTGTAGTCACTTAAAATATAAGCCATTAAAAATATTGTGCTCCTTTAAGGTATTTGTATACAAATATAAATATTTTTACGTCAATAGTTTAAGCTTCGCTTGTTTTTCAGTTTTAGCAACTTTTTTAATTTTAGGGCATTTTTGTTTTGGCGAATTTTTTCGGTTTTTGGAGATTTTTGTAGATTTTTTGTCAGCCTTTTTACTTTTGGTGATTTTTTGCATTTTAACAATTTATTTTTGGTGATATTTTTCATTTAAAAGCTTCTTTCATTTTGGCGATTTTTCCTTTAGCCATTCTATTTTAATTTCGGGATTTTTTTAGTTTTAGAGTTTTTGAAAATTTTAAGAGTTTGCCTTGTACGGTTCCCAAGATACAGTAAGTTGTCGACATTATATTAACTGATATAATAGCCTTTAATTTTGATATTTTTTTTTAATTTCAGTGTTAATTGGTGTAGTCTGCCTAAAAATACACTAACTGTGATAATTTAACTGTCTATATATAATTGTCTATAGATTACACTAGGATTTCAATATATTTTCGTTGCTCGTTTTAGAACACCCTTTAATTTTTAACTGTCATATCGTGACAAAAATCGAATACGTACGATCGTAAGCAGTCGGTTTTCGTCAAAAAAAACGAGGTTCCAAAGATATGTCGCTTATATGTGTGTAGTGGCAAAAAGGAAAAAGTGCTTAAGTCGAGTTAAGGTAATTTTGAGTTAATGGTTCCTCCATAATCTGCATATTCGAAAGTATACCTGGTCAAAATCTCAATTAATTTGTGTGATTTTTCAGGAATTTATAGCACTATGACTTGCGACTTATCTTTTTTAGACTTCAAATCTCATTTGGAATAATAGCTTAATTTAGTCTATACTTTGATATATTTCAACATAAATGTATAACTTATAGTGTATAGAAGGATGTTTGCTTAAGAAAATAAAGCTCAATAGAGAATTTCCAAATTTAACGGTAAAAGAAATAAATTTCTGAAAATCGACTTGAACGCTTAAAAGTGCTCTATTGCAAAACAGTAAAATATGACTTAAGCACTTTTTCCTTATTGCCACAGAATTGTTGCCGTAACGCCTCAACTTTTACATATTCTGTGAAAATTTCAGATCAGTAACTCTTACGAGAAAGCAAAAGAGTTAATTATCCAACCTAAAAAAAGGTGCTGAAATCTAAGAAAATTTGCTTCTTGTTGCTAAAAAATTCACTGGAACGACTAAAAGCATGTTTTCCAGTACCTGGATTCAGTAACTTTTTGCGAACCGAAAATCGTAATATTTATCGACATATTTATTCGCTTGCGATAACGATAATGTGATTCTGTAATTTCTTTTTTACGACAGTCTCCCGTTTTATCTTATTCGCCATTTAATTCAATATGATATGGTAGCTTTGTATAGAAAATGTAAAAATAAGCGAAAAGCACAAAGAATAATAAAAAAAAATTCAGCAAATTTGATTTTGGGACTAAATTTTTTTTTCTTCAACCAACACCGAATATCGTTAAAACTTGTTACTGAATAGCAAAATCGATAAATTTTCGTGACATTTATTATAGCGATACGATTATCGTAATATAAGTTACTGAATCCAGGTACAGGACTTACAAAATCAATTAAACTTTCGAACGATTCTCTACTATTTGCTCTCATCGGCTTTTACTGTTGCTTTCAGTTTTTGTTTTGATTTATTTTTATCATTTATTTTTCTTGTTCTTTTTTTCCAAAATGATTTTAAATATTTTTTTTCTCATGTTTAAAGCCTCACATCGAAAACAACTTAAACTGCTTAAGACCTTTTAATTAAATTTTATTTAAAGGAAAAAAATAGACCAAAATCTTTTCATCTTACGATCCCAATTCACATACAAACATAAATAAATTCCCCAACTGACTACAACAATATTTTGCTCAATGTTACACATAATTTTAATTCATTTATACCAATGGCTTCCATCCATAAACGTCCTTGAATTTGTACTGCAGCAGACACAAAATTTATCTTGTTTGCCTGCCTGCCCTTCCAGAGTAGAAAAAGTAATTCTTGAAATGGCACAACAAATAAACCAAATAAACCAAAAAAAAAACACAAAACGTTCCATGTTAAAAATTTTCCTTACTACTGCTGTTGTAACCACAAATTTTGCAATTTCATTACTGTTGCTTTGCGGTTATGGGGCCACAACTAGATATTTTGCAGTTGTATTTTTGTTTTTCTTTTTTTTTTTTGGTGTGCCGCTTTCGCTACCGCTTACAAGATAGTTAAATCATTATGTTCTATTTCCCTTTTTTTTTTTTGTCTTCGTCATTATGTTATGTTGCACAAAGGCATTGTAAAGATTGTCAGGTTATATGATGGTAATAAAACTTTTGTTATACACAATTACACACACTCCCGATTGATTCCAGCACTGGCCAGAAAAATATTAACCATTTTATGCATATGTTCATCCTTCAGTGGCTCATAAATAACCATTTTCGTTTTTGTTGTAATCTGCGTGGTATTTTATTATATGTTGTAATATGGAACAGTGTGTTATTAAGCCTTGTTGATGAGGGTAAAAAATTTTTTCTTTTGTTATATATATGCTGATCTCCTTTAGAGAGATATATAATTTATATATAGAGAATATATATAATTTGGCAAAACTCGTTTTAAGTCATATATGTGTAAAACTTAATCCGCGATAAAAGATGAACTGATGCAAGACTAGTCACGTGATCGCTCCCCAAGTGCGAGGAACCAGTGCGAGTTGTAACAGTTCCTATGAAGTGGACCAGTAACTTTTACATGGCAATGTAAATACAACCATAAATTGCACGTGACTCATACGTGACTCACACGTGACTGATGCGTGACTCATGCGTAAAAATTCATGGTATTTGCACATTTCAATATTACTTATCTAGGCGCACGGCAGTGCGCCAGGGGAAGTTCCGGCCAATGCACGCAGTGTGTATATTTACAGGAAGCCATTCGAGCTGTTTTAACCCCCCTCATAACTCTGTTCCCCGCGACCGTAAAATTATGAAATTTAAATCATAATTAGAATAAGTTCATGTAACCACAATGAAAGCTTCCGGAGATATGAAGGTGCAAAAAGTGCATATTTTAAGATATACTCACTGACTCACTGACACTGACTCACTGATCACTCATCAAATTGATTAAGCACTTCCGCTACAGGTAGAGAGCTAAGATTTGGTACACGAGTAGATCTAGGCGAGCAATGAACCAGAAAAATCTGAAAACCCGAAAATTGCAACCAAGGGGGCGGGGCTACGCACATAAAAATTAAAATCTCAGCTAGTGAGCTGAAATTTGCTACAGAGCTAGGTCTAGGTAAGCAATAAACTAAAAAAATTTTAAAATCCGAACATTTTGGCCAGGAGGGCGGGGCTACGCCCATAAAGGCTAGAATTAAAAAAGCCAATCTAAGGCGCTTAGTGGAAGCTATTTTATTGAAATTCGGCATACATAATGCAATAATGCAAGCCTTAAATTTTTTCATTAAAAAAGTAGGCGCTGACACTCCCATACAACTTCAACCTCATTTTCGTGTACTACGGCTCAGCACATTTAGATATACTATTTCTGTATGTATTATAATCAGTTTGCTCCGAAACTCAACACGAATAATAAACACTTGCCGAAAAAAATCTTGAGTTTGGAAAAGTGGGCAGGGTTACGCCCATAAATATTAAAAATTAAAAGTTGCGCTAAGGAGCTGAAATTTGATACACGAGTAGGTCTAGGTGAGAAACCAACTAGAAAAATCTAAAAACACGTAAATTTAAGTCAGATGGGCGGGGCTACGCCCATAAAAGTTAAAAATTAAAAGTGTCGCTTATAAGCTGAAATTTGATACACAAGTAGGTGACAACATTTTTACCGATATAAAGAAATGAACAAATAAACATTATTTTCTCCTTTTTTAGAAAGGTAAAAATATTGCCAAGTTAGCAGATTATCTAAAAATTATATAACACCCTTACGATTGCAAATGTATATAACGCATAGCATATATCAGTGAAAGGTGTTGTTCCAAACAAGAACTTGGTCAAAATTTATATCTCACTGCTTTTGATGGCCGAAATTTTTGATAGGAACTTGGCCTTTTTTCACATTTATGTTTTTTTAATTAGCTTCTTTGTGCTTATTTTTTAATTTTCTCTCACAATGTTCAATTTTAACGCTTCATTATAAAAGCACTATTACCTATTTTATATATTTATTTCTCGCTTAGTTTTGTAGAATTGTCTACACCTTAAGCAAGTACTTTCAGTTTCTACCGTACCTGATATTTTTTAATTAACTCGAGAAATTAAAGCCTTTGGCCTCAATGTTTGTTGGCTTGAATCTTGTGGAAACATAAGTTCACAGCCATCCTGAACTTGTTATTAAGACCCTTATTGTGCTAAAATGTACATCCAGTAATATGTATTTAAAACATTCTTAAGTTTATTAAATCTCTCTTTAATTTTAAAATTTTCCTTAATTTATGTCGCATTAATCTTTTTCCCTCAACTCATATATGTAGATAGAACTGCCATGAAATTAAAACTTTTTGTGGGTTTGATGTTTTAGTTGTTAACTGACTCACTAACTATCTGTCTTCTTTCTAAGAATAATTTTTTTCAACAACAGACACCCTGTTGCTTCTTGGCCTACTCATCACTAGACCCGTGCAGATCCATCAGTTTATGGTGGCAGATTTTTGTGGCTCTTTTATGAGGCTCATAAAAGTTTGTATATACATACTTATGCACATACATATCTTAAAACGAATTTTCACGACTTATTTTTTCACAGATCAACAGAAAATTATTATAATAAAAAAAATTGTTGATTTGAAAAAAAAATTTATATTGAAATATATTATAGGCCATGTACACCTGCACAAAATCTAGCAAATTACAATTAAAATCTTTATGAAAACCCATACCGATTGCACCAAGTTTTTTTTTACATTTCGTCGGTTGGTTACTGGTTTGACGCACAGTATATTAAGAGTACATTACTACTGATTTATAAAAAAAATTCCCAAAACAAAACCCATTAACTGAAATTTACACACAAAAAACTAATATGAATGATTTTGTAATATTAATTAAAATATTTGTAATATCAATTAAAAAATTAATTAAATTTTCACCTATAAATAATTTGATAATATCAATTAAGTTTTTTCACTCAAATTAATTAATAGAATTAAAAATTTAATTGAATCAATTAAATTCTCATTTGAAAACATTAATTGGTGAAAAAATTTTTCTGTGCACATGCAAACAACTGCCGTGTAGCCAATTCACACACCTTTTAAGGTGCACTGGCTGACTTTTTAGTACAAAATTCAAGTAGAGTTTAAGTAGATTTAAACAAAATTTAGTGATGAATTAGGGAAATCGACTACTACATTTTGTCCGCAATTTCGTAAGTACTATATTTTACTCAAATGTAAAAGCACTATTAAATTATTTGTAATTTTTTTTACCTCTCACAAAATATCATAACTGAATTAAACACTAAACTTAAATAAGCAAAGCCCAAGTTTTTTTTACTATAACTTATTTTTTGACCACATTATATGATTAAATCTAGTAGATTTCAAAATAGAAAAAAAATCAAATTCAGAATCTTTCTACACAGAAAAAATTTTGGCCAAAATGCTTCCAATTAAATCAATTAATGCTGTTTCAAACAATTTTATAATTGTCCCAATTAAATTTTGTTGATTGAAAACAAAAAAGTTTAATCTTTGTATGGATGTTAGCAAATATGCAAGCATACAGACGAAGATTAAACTTTTGTATGCATTATTAAAAACTCAACAAATTTTTTGATTGTTTGAAATAACTTTGTTTAATGAAAAAAAATATTTTAGTTTGTGTTTGTGTTTGCTCATGTTTTCATGGAAGTGTGTCAGCCTGTTATTTTAGAAGTACCAAGTTCGAAGCATGACAGCACTGTAAGTTAAAAAATAAAATAAAAACCACATACCTACACCCAGAAAAAAGATTGGTTGGAAAACGGTTAGTCCAATAAAATATCATTTGCATTAACTATATTTCAGTTCACGCTATCAATTTTCTGTTAATCCAAAAAACAATCCATGTTCATTGCCATAAGGGCATAATTGTAACAAATATATGATTGTGACAATACTTAAATTGATTGCATCAACCGAGCGTATGCTTTTGTCATGACTAATTAACTGATTGGTTAACCCAACCGAATAAAATATTACGAATTGGATTTTACTACCAACTTTTGGTTTTAGCAACTGAAAAATTGTCGTTCTATATTAAAATTAAAATAAAAACTTTTAATCAGTTGCTGCAACTAACTAGAGGTTGAGTTTACTATCATAGTTTATAGCAGCAAATTAAAAAATTAACTTTTGTGACTTTCAAAGATATTATGATTTGTGAATTCTCAAATGGTTTTTGAAAGTCTGTGCATAAGATAACAGGTTTGTGGCTTTTCAAAATGCGTGGTTGAAGAAATGTATATAGACATGCTTCACCATTAGGAAATAAATTTCAATTAAAATAAAATTATGACAATATGTCAAATAATAAATTTCTTAAATTGTGTATTTTTATTTGCGTTTATTGTTTATTTTTATTTCAGCAAGGAAGCCCAATTTTTCTTTTACAGGTAACAATTATGATATTGTTTTAATTATATTAACCAAATTTTCGGTATTTCAAATTCCATACTGTCAACCAATTTTTTTTGTTGCTGCAACTATTGGGTTGAGGGTTATAATTAAAATATAGTGGTACCACAAGATAATTTCAGTCGCTATAGCAGAATTCTGTGATAGTTGCTGCAACCGCCAAAATTCAATTGGCAACAAATTCGGTTGCCACAACTAATCTGTTTTCTCTGTGTACATATGTGCAATAATTGAATGAAAAATAATTTGCCACGATAGCCTAGTGGATGTGTGTTAGCCTGTTTGAATGGAGGTACCATGTTCAAAGCATGCAGCGTAAGTTACGGAATAAAACAAATAAATAAAATAAGTAAGTTAAAATAAATAAATAAAAAAAATTACTTTTTTAAAATTTTCTTACTTTTACTTTTAAAAATTTTATGCAATTCAATTACTTTTATTAATTCATTCAACGAACAATTTAATTGTTTAAAATCTCTAAATTCAATTATTAATTTAATTGGGCCAATTAATCATTTGTTTAAAATAAACGCGTACTTTCAATTAACTCTATTAATTGATCTCAAACAGCAAGAAAACCTCATTGTTACAAATTCATTAATTGATATTATCAATTTGTTTGCAGGACGAAAATCAGTACAGAATTTAATTAATATGTAGTACAAATTTCTAACTAAAATATTAATTAAAGTTGATATTAAATCTTTTCTGTGTACAAATCTATATCGTTGACATTTATATTTTTTACATTTTGTCTGAATTCTTATGTATGATGAAAGCAGCTGATTAATTTGTACAAGAAGAAATTCTTGCTGTGCTGCCAGATTTCACTTCTTCAAGGTTGTATTTCTTAGTATTTTATGCAGAAAAGCATAGTTGTATCACAAGATTTTGAGATTTGAGAAATTTTGGCAAAATCTAGCTGCGAACTAGATTTTGATTTGCATGGGAAATCTAGTCAAAATCAATTAGATTTTGCTAGAATGTGGTAGATTGCTTTCGGGTAAAAATGCACTATAAAAAAGTTTTTAATAAATTTTTTAAACCAAATTAACTTCAAGAAATATTTTGTAAATCAGGCTCAAGTTCAATAATTGTAATTTTTTTTTTATTAGAAAGGAAAATGCTCTTATCAACCAATTTGATTTTCCGCAAGAACACAAACAAACAAAATTAAATTAGACTGGTGAAGGGAATGCTACATTTTCTATTTTACAGCTTTTGCACATGCATGTTGTTGGCTAAAGTGGCTACTGCACTGACTGCAAAGAACACGATGGTATTCGATGGCCTGAGTCAGTCACTTCAACATCATGGACTTTTTTGATATGAATTAATGCCTGTGATAATGCATATCACAGCACCCTCTTTTGCCAACGAAGCAAAACAACTAATAAAATGGCTACATAGCCTAAACTAAGACGCCTACTCAACACCAGAGGCGCTGCATTAATACCATAAAAACTGACAAAAATCCCAAAAGCAGAGTTGTAAAAAAGAGTTAAGCTTAATAACTCAATGATTTACCTTCTGTCCTTCCTTCACTATCTTTTTGCAGGGGGAATGAGACTATTTTCAGAGGTGGGAAGTTACTTACTACCACACACTTGAGAGTGGACAGAACGATTCCTGGCTAGAGTTAGAAGGCACCACAACCATATATCTTGAGTGTCTGAGAGATGTCTAATGAAAATAGGCGATAAAAAAGGACCAGGGCTAGCAACCTACGTCTCTCGAAATTCGCCAACGAATCGCTAAACAAACATCCTCTAAATGAAAGACCAAAATACTCGTTTACGTCCTTTGCATATCGAACTAAGAATTTGATGATTGTCTAAAAGCCTGACCCACAATATCAACAACGTTCGACTTGTCGCACACTTACATTTGAAACATCAACAAAATATTAAAACTTGTTTTTGTTCTGAATGTAAGTGTGCGACAAGTCGAACGTTGTCGATATCGTGGGTTTGGCCCTAAAGCTGGATTCACCCATTGTTTCCGAACAAAATTTTTGTCCGGACAAAATTTTTTTTATATGTAGTTTGAATTCTCTCTTCATGAGAGAGAGAAAATATTTTTTACGAACAACTCTCAGTTTGAATTGATTTAATTTTATATTTTGTTCGGAAAAAACCGAATTGAGCTGCCAAGTAATTAGTGTTTTTAGGGGAATTGTTACAATTTAAGTTTAAAATTTTTAAACGCACTAATAATCCCAAATTAATATTTTACTTGTTAAGTAAAATATTTTTTTATTAAAAATACATTGAAATTGATTATTGAGGGATTTAGCTGGATCCAATGCGCATTTCACTGTTGCCAAGTAATTTAATTTTTCAGCCAAAGTTGAACTGAGCTGCCACATCATGTTATATGAATAATAAAAGCACAGAGTATACTTCTATTTATTAGAATAGAAATAAAGAAAATTGAAAAATAAAACATATACATATGAAGTTGAATGAAAGGATTGCAATAAACAATTAAAAAGATTCAGCGAATTGTAATCATTTGCCGATGTGCTACCACTTGTAAAATTAATACGCATCGTTTACACACGTATTTCATATGGTAGCTTTGATTTTCCAGACAAAATGTACGAAATGGATGAATCGTGCTTCAGAAAACTATCAGTAAAAAAATTTTTGTCTGGACAAAAATTTTGTTCGGAAAAAATGGGTGAATCCAGCTTAAGTGTTACTTCTCTTGTTTAAAAACATCAGCTAATGTAATAAATATAATACGAAAAATTTTATATTGTTTACTCAATTATTGTGTTGGTGAACGCGTCGGTAGGAGGTGATCTCGATTAGCAAATCTGCATATTCGCCTTGTTTATTTGTTAGTATAAAATTTTTCTGCTGTCAGAAAATCTTTGGAACGTTTTATTTCGATTTGAGACCATAGAAATTAACAGCTGATTATTAGCTGATGAATTGAGATCAGCTGATATGAATTTGCCTTGTTAATCAGTATGTGCAATCAATTTCGATTCTTTCTTTATTTTCAGGTATAGGTTAGCACTCCAGCCAAGCATGTTCAACTATTCAACTATGTATCTCAATACAAATTAAATTCCCCATTAAAAACCAAAATTTATGGTCTCGCATGATTTATCATTCCTTCGGTATCCATTATCCTCTTTCGACTGCTCAAACACTTTTTCCACCTTATTTCTCTTAGAATATTTTAAGGTTTTTCCTTAATCTCTTATTTTTGAAATTCTTTTGGCTCTGCTTTAATATATCACTTCCTTTCACTTACTCTTTATATTACCCTCTTCTCAGATCATTGAAACTATAGCGATGAAATTTCTAAAGTTTGCGATTACTGTACAAAGAAGAGCCGATTTTTAAGGATTAAAATATTTGCTAAACCTTTTTGTCACATATAAAAATTCCCATTTAATTATAAAACAATTTTTTTGACAGTTTTGTTGCTGGATGCTTGTATCTTATTATGAAATTTTAACAAACAATTAACTACAATTGCAAACTAAGTGTGGTTTCAACATACCATACAGCAAAAAAAAATTCAATTTAGTTTTTAACAAGTACAACAACAAACAAGTAAGAGTGCTATATTCGGCTGTGCCGAATCTTATATACCCTTTACCAAAGTTTTTTATGTAGTATAGAGATACATACATAAGCACATACATAAAGTATAAACAAAACGAAAAAAATAATTTGACCTAGTTACTTTTATCTACAAAAAAAATAAATTTAAAAATCCTAGAATCATCATATTAGATTTTTCTGATTCCTTATATCAATCTAGTAGTTCTTACCAAAATATAGAAAGTGTGTTAAGTAAAAAAAAAAGGAAATTTAAAAAAAATGTTTTATTTAGTTACTTTAATATCCAGAAAAAAAGTTCAAAGTTTCCAGCTCTGAAGCTGTGGTTTTTATTTTTATAATTTTCTATACCAAACTTTTCTTTGCAAAACGTAAAATATTGATAATCTCTAAAGGAAAAGATAAAAATTAATTAGACTTAGTTACTTTTATATTTTTGATTTGAACGGGCTAAAGTTCGTATCGCTTTTTAAGCCAAATTACATGTGATAATTATTAATGAACAAATAACACCAAAGTCTATTGTAAATATTCTGACTAACACAACACATAGTTGAACGGAACAGCCAGCCGTTTTCGAATGCCACTAAACCTTCATTTCATCATCAGCGTTCTTTTGTGTTTGGTCCACTGTTTGTTGATGTAGATTTCTGCTTTATATACTAAGCATTTTATTGCAAATGGAATATGTGAATTGTTTTGATTCATCGTATTTCAATTTGCTGAAAACTTTTTTGTATTGTAAGCTCAATTTTACCATCACTATATTTACAACAGTCTTACCATTGTCGTTTTGTTCTTTTTACTAATTATACACATGTTACTTAATTTGCTTATTTTTTGTTCTACTTAAGACAAACTTTTTTGGTATGTTACTATTAAGTATATTTTTATTTAATTTTTGCCACAGGCCCATGGCTATTAATTTTTAGTTAATTTTAATTATTATTCGAACTCCATTTGTTTCTATATTTTTGATTTGAACGGGCTAAAGTTCGCATCGCTTTTTAAGCCAAATTACATGTGATAATTATTAATGAACAAATAATTTATATAATTAATATATCACAAAAAGTGTAAGTTTCCCAACCCTGAGATCATTCTTTTTGATGTTTCTGATTTCTTACACCAATCTCTTTCTTTTAAGAATTTAAGATATGTTTAATTTATGGTAAAAAAGGAAAAATTTGTTTTAGTAAGTTACTTTTGTACAAAAAAAGTTAAAGTTTTCCAACCCTGGAATCGTCTTTTTAATTTTTTAACTTTTTTATTTTGAAATACCAATTATATTCCTACTGAAGTATAAAATTTTTTTTTTATTTTATAAAAAAAAATAAAAATTTGTTTTCGGTAGCTAGTTTTTCATATCACAAAGAGTGTAAGTTTCCCAACCCTGGAATCCCCCTTTTTGATTTTTCTGTATTCTTAAAAACAATCTTTTTTTAAGAATGTAAGATATGTTTAATTTATAGTAAAAAAAGGAACAATTTGTTTTAGTAAGTTACTTTTGTATAAAAAGTAAGGTTTTCCAACTATGGAAACGTCGTTTTAATTTTTTTAATTTTTTTTTTAATTTGAAATACCAAATTCATTCGTACTGAAGTATAAAATAAGTTCATTTTATAAAAAAAAATAAAAATTAGTTTTCAGTAGTTAATTTTATATATCATAAAAAGTGTAAGTTTTGCAGCCCTGGAACCGTTCTTTTTGATTTTTCAGATTTCGTACACCAATCTCTTTCTTTTAAGGATATAAGCTATGTTTAATATATAGAGAAAAAGAAAATATTTGTTTTAGTAAGTTACTTTTTTATAAGAAAAAAGTTAAAGTCTTCCAACCCTGGAAATGTCTTTTTCATGTATTAAATTTTTTTTAATTTTTAATATCAATTTAATGTGTACTGCAGTATAAAATAAGTTAATTTAATAAAAAAATAAAAATAGTAAGACCTAGTTACTTTTATATATTACAAAAAGTGTAAGTTTCCCAAGCCTGGAATCATCCTTTTTGATTTTTCTGATTTGTTTTACCAATCTCTTTCTTTTAAGAATCTAAGATATGTTTAATTTATAGAGAAAAAGAAAAAATTTGTTTTAGTAAGTTACTTTTGTATAAGAAAAAAAATTAAAGTTTTCCAACCCTGGAAACGTCTTTTTAATTTTTTTAACTTTCTTTTTTAATTTGAAATACCAATTTAATTTGTACTGAAGTATAAAATAAGTTAATTTAATAAAAAAAATATAAAAATTAGTTTAGGGTAGCTAATTTTTCATATCACAAAAATTTTAAGTTTCCCAACACTGGAATTATCCTTTTTGATTTTTCTGATTTTTTAACCCAATCTCTTTCTTCTTAGAATATAAGATATATTTAATTTATAAAAAAAGGAAAAATTTCTTTTAGTAAATTAATTTTGTATAATTTTGTATAAAAAAGTTAAAGATTTCCAACCCTGGAAACGTCTATTTAATTTTTTTAATTTAATTAATGAAATATTAATTTTATTCATACTGAAGTATAAAATAAGTTTATTTAATAAAAAAAATAATAATAACTAGTTTACGGTAGTTATTTTGTATGGCAAAATGAAGTTTAAGTTTTCCAACTCTGAAACCGTCTGCTCGATTTTGCTGATTTTCAATACCAATCTTATTTCGACCATTTCTGACACACCAGTCTAAGAACGAAGTCTCTAGCTTTTCTGGGAGCTTCGGAAAACCGATTTCACGTACAGACAGACGGACAGACGGACATCGCTTATTCGTCTTCCCTATGCATAAGGATCCAGAATATATATACTTTATGGCTCGCTTATTAATATTCTAGAAATTACAAACGGAATGACAAACCTATATATACCCTTTTACCATTTTTTGGTAAAGGGTATAAAAAGAAGGATAAAATGAAAACAAACTAAACCAACAAAGCGTGTACGCATGCTCAAAATTTTCGGCATATATTTAATGCACCTTTTTAAGCGTAGATATGTATCGTAACTGCAAATACACATGCATACATACATACACACATACGCTCATACCCACTCGACTGTCATACTCAAATATAATTCACAATATACTTTAGCGATGTCAAATTACAAAACCAACAACGAAGGCGGCTTATGGGCTTTGTTTTAGCTACGAAAAGAAACAACAACAAAGAACGAAAATATCTACAAGCAGCAACAAAAAAAAAAGAACACATTTGGCAGAGATCAGATGATTTTGTACCACTTACAACTGAATTCTCGTTCGGTTTTAAACAAATACAATGCAATAATGAAGATGATGCTGATGCTGCTGATCATCGCGTAAGAACTTAAAGCTGATGACATTGAGTCTCTACAATGACGAGTTGTTTAAGTATTGTCACTGTTTTATGTCATGCCAGTATAGAGTTCCTATTTGCCTTGTCCTTTTTTTTGTATTTTTGCTTCTGTTCAGCTTAATTTTTTTTTTTTTTTTGCTTGTTTGTTATTCTCACATCTAAATGGAGCACAAACGCAGCTGGATTACGTTTAAATCAACATCAATATTGACATTACTGTATGTGTTTTATTCTAAATTCCCCCTCCTCGTATTCCCTTCATTGATTTGCCTTAGTGTTTTTGTTTTATATTTAATTTCTTAGCGTTGTTTTTGTTTTTGTTTTTCTCTTTTTATTAGCCGGTAGCCCTGGCCTTTGCCTTCTTTAGATAATGTTTTGAGCTTTATGTTTGTATTTGATTTTTTTTTGCAGCATGTTTCCTTTATTCTCTGCAGTCTGGGAATATTTAATACTCGTAAAGCTCAATAGGAAGTGGCTGGAAAAAATTCCTAATGAAATTATCGCACAGAACGAATTTAAGAGGCGTTACTTGGTTACTGCTCAGCAAGAAATAGGCCGATATAAAGCTGCGTATAATACGAATATGTAGCTTTTAATTTTAAAGTCCACGGTCGGAATAAAAAAATTGGGCATTTTCTCTAAAAAAGCTATTAGATCTATATCTTGACTTGCTTAAACACTGGATTAGTTGTAGTCAAATGATGAATTAATATAAGATTTCTCAGTTTTCGAAATTAAACATAGTACTGAGTGAGTTCTGTCGAAATTCTAATTGCCTATAATAAGTGTATGGGTAAAAATCAGATTGCTAAGATCCTCAAATAATTTTTGATGTGTAAACATCTATACGCTAGGGGGTAAAAATCTTTTGACTTTGATTTCTTTGCTGAGATTTCTTTTTTGAGATTTCTTTTCTTTTTGCTTTTGCTTTGCATTGTCAAATCGGTGTGAGCTATGTATGCGTGTATTAGTGTTTGAAAGAAGCAATGCCAAGCAGAGAAACAACTCTGTATATTTCCGTACACCAAAGGTGAAAATGAACCGTAAGAGCTACGGACTTGTAATTTGGACACAATATGTAGACATTTGGCCACTACAACAACAAATACATCAGAGTTAAAAACTAAAGGGTGTTCCAAAACGAGCAACGAAAAATGTTAAAATCCCATGTAATATACATACAATTGTATGTACATATATACACTTGAAATTTTAAAAGTTAGTGAATTTTTATACAGACTACAACAATTAACACTAAATTTAAAAAATTTAAATCAATGGGTGTTCCATCAGTTAATGCAATTTTGGCTTTGTAATTTTGACAGCTTGCTGTATCTTGGAAACCGTAAGAGCAAAACTCTTGAAATTTTCAAAAACGGTAAAACTAAAAAATCAAAAATATATAAAATCGCCAAATATAAAAAAATCACCAAAACGAAGAAAAGCACCAAATTAAAAAAAATCTCTAGGACTAAAATAAATCGCGAAAAATCGCAAAAATTAAAAAAATCCTTAAACAAAAAAATCGCCAATATGAAAAAATCGCCAAAATGAAAAAATCGCCAAAATGAAAAAATCGCCAAAATGAAAAAAAATTGCGAAAATTAAAAAAACCCAAAAACGAGAAAAAAAATGCCAAAACGAGAAAAAAGCGATAAAACTGAAGAAAAAAAAATCGTTTAAACTGAAAAAACTTAAAAAATTAAGAAAGCTAAATCAAAAAAATGATCAAAACCGAATGTGCGCGAGTCAAAGTCGCACTTTACTGAATTTATTTTAATTGCAATGCGTACGCAACAACAAAAACAGCAACAACTAACGATGAACAACAGGAATTAAAAATTAAAAAGTAAAAGTAAAGGCATTTACCATAGATGAGCATTGCAGTACCACTAAAGTTTCAGTAAAAACAAAAAAATTTTACTGATTACTAAAATTTTTTTCTACAATTTTTACAAATTGCCTAAATGATTTGTTATATGATGAGGTGCATTAAATTTTCAGTAATCAGTAATGCCCGTATTCATAATGAAATTCTACCAAGTGGCTAAATGTTTTTTATACAAAAGTTTCAAAATTTGAATGAAAAAACTTTGCCACTTGCTACGGACCCTACGATTTTACTAGTAATGCAAATTAAATTTCATTAGCAGTAAAACTTTACTGAATTTTTTTAGTAATCAATAAAAATTTACTGCTTACTGCAATTTTGAATACAGTACATATACATATACTGCAGTGTACCCATTTACTAACCAAATAATTTTAATAAGACAAACAAAAACCAACAAATTCATATGTATTTACAATATTGAAAGTTTTGATATTTGATTAATTAATTTAAAAAAAGATACTAAAAGCATAAGTACTTCCAACTTAAAAAAAATATTCATTACTAGAAGTTTACACATCTCCTCTGTGATCGGACTCACATTGCTTTTTTTATTTCCTATTACTAACTTCAAAAAGAATCAAAAAATGGAGAACTTTTTCGCTTGAATTAATGTCCACATTCATGTCGATATACTGTCCATATCCATATCCATGCTCATGTTTATGTTCGCGTTCATGTTCGTGCTTGTGTTCAGTTTATATTAATGTTAATAATTGTGCCAATTTTCATGATTATATTTATTTCCATTTTCATGTCTCCGTCTTTGTCTACAGCAATGTCTAAGTCATCCTCCATATACATGTTCCTGCCTATGTTCATGTTCGTACTTATGTTCAGTTCATATTCATGTTAATATTCATTGTCACGTTCATGTTTGTGTTTCAGTTTATTTGTACGGTAATTTTGATGATCATGTTTGTTTCCATTTCCATGGCTCCGTCTTTATCTATAGCAATATCTATGTCTAAATCCACATCTATATCCATATCCACACCGGTCGTTGTTCATGTTCGTGCTTATGTTCAGTTCACATTCATGTTAATATTAATTTTCACGTTAATGTTTGTATTCTTTTACATTTTTATGTTAATTTTTGTATTCAAGTTTACCTCCATTTTCTTATATCCGTGTTTGTCTACAACTATGTGCCCACATACATGTTTATGTCTTCATCCATGTCTTTGCCCATACCAATATCCATGTCCATGTTCATGTTTACGTTCATGTTTTTGCTCATATTCATGTACATATTAATATTCATATTAATTTTTGCCTTCATCTTCGTTTGCATATTTGTGCTCTTGTTCATGTTTACATTTATTTTCATGTTTATCTTTATTTCCACGTGCAAGTCCATGTTTTTGATGATGTCCATATCCACATCCATGTTCCTGTCTATGGACATATCCATATTTGTGCTTATTGTCATGCCAGTGTTCATGCTCGTGGTCATGTCCATATCTTTGTCAATGTCCATTTCTATATTGGACAATACCGAGATAACTGATAACTGGCTTTCATTCCCTACTAGTCTTTCTTATGGATTAATAGCCCAGTTTGTTAGCTCTAGTGCCTTTTTTGGCTCGAGAATAATACAGCAATGACTCATTTCCTCTGTAAATATATTATTTTACGTAGTACAAGAAGAAGTCTTTACTATGTTTATGCCATGTCCTTTAATGTCCTGTAATTTAGGTGTTACCAAACCATCACTGAATCAAGCATAACTCCCACAATTTGTTAAAATAATTGCAGGGTATATTAAATATATGAAGTTATATAGTATACTGCTGGTTTTATTGTACTTTTATTAAAATATTATTTATATTGTTGTTATTGCTGTTGTTTTAACTTAGTAGCTGTTGGTTTTCGAAGGTATCGTTCTTGTTGGCAGCGAGCGGAGTGCAGCAGTGCGTTTGTTCGTTGTTTAAATGAACTAGTTTTTCATTGCTAAGGCTTGTTATTAGCATTGCAATTGTTGTTGTAGTTGCTCTTGTCATCATATTTATTGTATTTGCAGTATTCGTTCGTAGTTGTTAGCCTTTTTTTTTAATTTTATTTAACTTATTTATTCCATATAGACCGGCGTCTGTCTGTTTCGTCATCCTTTAGCGTCTCGAATTTCTCGTTGTCGTCGTAGTTATTGTCGTTGTCGCCGTCTTGTTTTGTCTGGACCGTTTTCATATTGTACCTACATACATACATACATATAAGTTTACAATGTGTTTATGTGCACACATCAACTTCGTTCCTCGCCTGGCCAGACTTGGGTTTTTTTTTTTAAATAAGTTATTATCATCTCGGATTTTAATTGTTGTAATTGAAAGTGAATTTTTTCATTGTTCATGCACTAATTTGAAAGAATTCGATAAATTTACACCGAAATGAGATAAATAAATATAAAATAAATATATATATATAATACGAGTAACATGTGAAAAATATTTATTGCTGGCTGGAGTCTTTTTAAGTCGGCTTATTAACCAAAAGTGATAATGATATGCATGGAAGGGAAGAGAGGCTGATGTGTATACATAAATTAGTATTTATGGATAAAGAATATGAAAATATATGTGTTATAGATTAAAATCGTAGAGAAGCAAACCAAACTTTGTTCACATATAATAATTATTTTACTAATCTTATTCAGGTGACCGTTGATCGTTTTATTGATCTTTTTATTTAAGCTCTAAAAAATTGCTAAATACTTAATAGTTTCAAACTGAAACATGCGCTTAAGCGATTTAGTTTAATTAAATCATTTTAATTTAATAATGCTGGGTTTATTTAGATTTTTTTGAATTTTCCATGAAATCTACGAAAGATTTGTTTAAGCAGTAACGAAATACCTCTCGATGTCGTCAACCAACAAATTCAACAAAAATTTAACTTTTTTAAATTTAAGAGTTTGTTAAAAGATTTTAATTTTTTATTTACTTGAAAAATATTACTTAACCGTCTAACAACTCAATTAAACTTAGATGCAGTTCGGTTAAATTGAAAAGGTGGGAAACTACATTGACCTGATCCCATACGGGACTACACAAATACCCTATTCGGCTTGATGTGAGAGGAGCTCCTCAATATTTCTCTTTACCCAGAAAATCCTATTTGATAAACCAGTTACGTCAAGAAACCAGCCTGTGCTGTTTATTCTCTCCTTACGTTTCTCCAGTTGGAGTCCCTAAGATATTCCACGTCCGGTATGTAGTCATTATGAAAAATTTGTTTTGAATTTCATTGTAACTTAAAAACTATATTAAAGAAGGAATTTAATTTTAAAACCCTATTCATAATCTTCTTTTGCAGGAATTTCTATGAAAACAGAGACATTAGAGACGCTGGCTGTCAAAAAGCGAAGAGAGCTATACATGCACTTTTAAGACTCTTATTTTTATTGATGTGTCCCCTCCTGAAATTTTCAGTTTAGGCTTGAAATACCGCTGGTTATTGTATGGGTACATATACGTTCGCCTTGGTGCCAAGGACATCAACTCTAACCAAGTTTAATATTTTTGAGCAGTTTATAAGCCATCGTTTGCTTCTGGAATCAACTATTTTCTTTTCATTCTATCCTTATTTACTTCATTCTATCCTTACTTCCTTCCTTCCTTCCTTCCTTCCTTCCTTCCTTCCTTACTTCCTTCCTTCCTTCCTTCCTTTCTTCCTTCCTTCCTTCCTTCCTTCCTTCCTTCCTTCCTTCCTTCCTTCCTTCATTCCTACCTTCCTTCCTGCCTTCCTTCCTTCCTTACTTCCTTCCTACTTTCCTTCGTTTCTTTATTCTGTTCTGCCTTATTTCCTTCTTTCCTTCCTTTCGTTCTGCCTTCCTTCCTTCCTTCATTCCTTCCTTCCTTCATTCCTTCTTAATTTCCGTCCTTCTTTCATTATTTCTCTCTGTTTTTATTTCCTTCCTTCCTTCCTTCTTTCCTTTCTTCTTTCCTCTTCGTCCTTCATTCATTTCTTACTTCCTCTTTCCCCTTCCGTCATTCTATGTACTTTACAAAAACTGAAAGCCTGTAGTCAAAGTTTTCTAGATTCGTATGAGGCTGAGCAGCATCTTATACAATTTCCCTATTTAAAAAAATTAGCTGATCGTTTTGGGTTGTGCAAACGCAATAAACATGCTTCCCGAAATCAAGTACGACATAATCATTGACAGTCAAAAAATACCACAAGGGTCACCCTATTATCAAACGGCTGATTGAGTTGACTTGCATGTCTTGAAGAAAAAAATGTGTGACGAAAAATTAATATCGTTGGTAGAGGTCTAAACCAGCCCAATTAAGGGAAAGTAATGAATGCAAATTTTCATAGGGATCCAACGTTGAGCCAAATATACCCTGAGTGAGTACCTATAGTATCATTTAAGTTATATTTATTTTATCTTTACTGTAGAGCAGGAATCCTCATGGGAATTATTCTTTAACAGTTCTCAATTTTTACTGTGAGAGTCCCTTTTTACATGCAAAGTTTATTTGGAAAAGTTTTTTTTAGTTTGCACCAGAGAAGGGAAAAAAGAATGCCTCACAAACTTCCTTAAATTTTTCATCATCGTGTATACTTACTTGGTAGTATAGTATAGAGTATAAAGGTGAAAAAAAGTTTAAAAGAAAATTTAAAAAAACTTTGTCAAAGCAAACTTTGTATAATCAAAAAGGCTCTAAGTTACACTTAAAACAAAAAACTGGGTAATATAGTGTGAGATATTTTTGCAGATGCAAAAGGATTGTTCTAAAGATATAATAGATATCCCTTTAACAGAGAACCCTATTCTATGGATAAATTTTTCTTAAAAGAATATAAATTTTTGTGTGGCGAAAAATACGATTAAGCGAACTTTGAATATAAATATATGAACCTTTACTTAACTTAAAAATACTTTCATCTTAAATAAAATAATTACAATAATTTTCCTGCATATATACATGCATACATTATCCTTGCAAACATTATTTAAGAAACTCAACGTGATTTATCTTCAGCATCCCATTCTTAGCTTCCACAAACAAATTAACAATGTCATTTCATTATTAAGCGAAATAATTTAAATAAAATAAGAATTTCTGAGGCCTTTAATACTCGTATGTATGGAATATTTGTTCTACCAATAAATTAACATAAACAAATTTTAAACAACTTGAAAACAACAAACGAAGACAAAAATCAGCAAAAAAAAACCAGCACAAACATTTTTACAAGAACCACCAGTTTAAATCGTGATCAATGCAAGCGTTAGAATAGGTGCTAATTTATGTCATTCACTTCTCATTAAATCACTTGCTTAAAGAAAATGAAAAAAAAGAACAAGCAGCATTACTTACATACATGCAGCAAAGGTACTCGTACCACACAACCAGCTTGAGAGCCAATACAGCTCCGAAACTTACAACAGATATAAAAATCAAATTCAGTCATTCATTCACTTCACTCACAATATAACTGAAACTATGAACGAATTCTTAACTAAATGCTGGCCAGGAGCAGCATAGATACTTGCAGCGTACTATATAATATTCAAAATAAAAATAATGGAGAAAATAATAGCGGTAACTATTACTACTATTATAATTGTTCGATGTATAGGACTCACATATGTGAGAATTTTTTTTTATTTGCTGAAACGACGAGCAGTAGTATCTCAAATCGGTTGTATTTTTTACCTCACAACTCCGTCCTTTTCAGACCGCGAAAGTGTATAGCCTCCATTAAGTACAGCTGCCAGCTAAAAACGTGGGCGGGACCATGCCCGTTAAATTTTTTCTTTGATTTCATGCACTTTTACTTATTCGATTACTACAAAGTCCAAGGTGTACGCCAAGGACTCTCGCAATGATACAATCTAGAGCTTAAAGAAAAAGTGGAAGGAGTCAAGCTCTTTAAAATTCAATTCATATTTCACGTACTTCTACTTAACCGATTCTAACGAAGTTTTTCAAATACCCCGAGCAATGCAAATGACACGATTTTGCATTTAAACAAGTGGGTGGGGACACGCCCATTAAAGATAACTATTATATTATTGTATATATATACTTCTACTCATCCACTTCTCACGAAACTTGGCAAGCGGTTTATGCTCTAAGAATGGCATAGATCCTCTTGTGCTTGAAAAGTGACCCATTAAAACTGCATTCTATATATCGCGTGGTTCTATTTGATCGATTCTTACGAAGCTTCGCGCACACCGTGAACTATGAAAGAGACACGCTTTTGCGCTTAGAAAAATGGGCGGGTCCCTGTGCATTAAATTTTGTTATAATATTATAACGGTATATATATATATATCGCAAATGCTTTGTGATCAAGGGGTGCTTATTTATATTTTACTTGTGGGCGGGGCCACGCCCATTAGAACTAAATATCATATTTCAGGTGCTGCTATTTGACCGATTCTTACAAAATTGTGCACCCACCTTGAGCTCTGAAAGTGACACGATCTCTTGCATTTAGAAAAAACTGGGCGGGAATAATAGCACTAAAAAGTTAAAACTAAAACTTTTAAAATAATTGGAGTATTTATTTATTTATAACTTTTTAATGCCTATTTAAAAACTGTTCAATGCAATTTTTTCTTTTTGTTTCTTGGAAGTTTTATAACCAATAAAACTCACTACTGCTCATTTACTCGCCCCAGTTGTGTATGTGGCGCTTTGATTAAACATAAGACTGGAACTAAGTTGTTGTTGAGCTGAATTGTTCCGGTGGTGTTCGTGTGTTGCGTTGCATCATGTTGTATATTGAGAAAATATATTGTATTGACTTTAGTGATGCCTGTGCTGCCTGTATGGATTTGCTGTCGATGGCTTACAACTAATTAAAATGAAATATTTTGGATACGCAGTCAACATGCATTTAAAATGACAACGCATTAAGAAAAAAAAATTAAACACATGCACACACACACATATAAACACATACACACACGTGCAGTAGATGATATTCATACACATTTAGTTTTGCCTCTAGCAGAAAATATTGAAAAAGAATATTGTTAATATACGAGTTTTCATTGAAGTAAGTTGAATTTTTGTACTTTACTTTGGTGGAGTTTTCGCTCTATTCAAACTACTGTATACAAATGAAATACATGATATTAGTGGCTAATTGTAAGCGTGCTTAAAGGCACTTTGTTATAGTTTGCTTATATTCGTATGTCATTGCATCTATTGCACCCAGCCAGCGACAAATTAATAAAACAAAATTGCCAATAGGCATTGTTTGTGGCCGTGGGTTAAACCTTTGGGAGACTGAATTTTTTTTTAATATTTTTTGAAACTCATACTGTGAGATGTCAGAGGGATTGTGGACTATATATTTCTTACATATTCATTCAGTATTGTTTATATACTATGCCACATATTCATAACAATAAAATGAATTTGAAATCCATTTTTTGAAAATTTTGTATGAAATATTTTAAATAAAGTACATTTCAAATTCATTTTAAATTTTATGAATATGGGGGATAGTATAAAAACAATATATAAAAGCTTCGTATAGCTAAAAACTGGTGATTTTCATTTGGGAAACAATAATTCTCGTGAAGAAATACATTAAATATAATAAAATACTTAACATATTATTTGTTTCCTATTCAATTTTTCTTTACTGGTGCTGTTTTCCATTTCGAAGTCTATCCCCCATATTTATAAAAAAAATAAAATGAATTTGAAATTCATTTTAGGAAAATTTTGTATGGAAAATTTGAAATAAAATACATTTCAAATTCGTTTCAAATTTTATGAATATGGGGGTATATATTTTCTTCTTATTGCGTTTTAATTCACTGGCATACATACATACATATATAAAGGTCCCAGTGAACTAAAGTCCCGGAACTTGGTCCTCTAATATTCTCTTAAATTATGATTAAGTCAACCATAGTTTTTCTACATCAAATTTTTTTGAAGCAAGTCTCGTGTTTATGGTTGAAGTAAGAAGAAAGGAGAGGGTACTGACTTGCTGGTACCGAAAAAGAGGGTACAGACTTGCTTGTACTTGTAAGTTGCATTAAAATAATGAAAAAATTGGACAAACAGACTGTTTGTATGTAAACAAAGGAGCAGTTTTAAAAGAGAATTGAAGAGACTCAATGCAAGAAGACTGATGTGTCTAAAACATGATTAAAGAAACCAACAGAATGTTAAAGATATTTCCACCATCACTACACATTTTGTGTCATCTATTAAGGCCTCAATTTCTTATCTTTCCACTTTCGCTTGAATGGCTTTTAGAGTGTTAAGAATTAAAATTGGTATTTTATTCGAATGTTGCAGTTTTGGAATTTTGTGAAATTTTTTTACGAATATTTTTCATACAACTGACAACAATAAGTGTTGTTTGTGGCATGTTGCTTTTTGACAACAATATGTTGACGTTGCAATTGCTGGGGGTGATGTCGCTGGTGTTTTTAATATGCAGACTTAAAGCGACAAAAAAACAAATAGTAAATGACATTAAGTGTTTTTTTTTTAAGAAATAACACTCAGGCAATGAATGACTACTACTATTACTAGGTGTTACTTTCTTTAGGAAAGGGATAGCGATACAGAAGACAGGTGGTGTAGGAAGAGATAGAGGAAAGCTTAATTATTTTCAACTCTGCTTTTGGCACGTTTTTAATAATAATGCAGTGTTGCAGCGCCTCTGGTGCCAATGAGGCGTATTAAATTTTCAAAGCTGTGCTTAGTATCCATTTTATTGAATATTTTACTTCGCCGATAATTCTGCTACGCAATACAGACGAAGGAGGGATTAGGATTAATATCCGCTGAGGCATGAGTAGTTCAGTGATCACTTGAACTTTCTTACAACAACTGATACAAACGAACACCAATGCACATCAGAAAAGTGCGTAATATTTTTATTTTCTAATGATTGTCGGAGACCGGACTGCCTTCGTGCCAACGTGCAAACTACTTCAGCCAATACCACCCTCTTTTTTTACATGTATAAAGCGAACAAATACATCAACAAAGAAGTTTGTCGTCAACAGTTTCAATAACTGATTACATACATATTGAAAGTTTTAATCAAAAGGGGATCAACTCAAAATTTACAAATTCTCAGTGGAGGAGGGCAATTTTTAATAGGGTTTAATACAAATCAGGCAAATTGCCCTATGCACATGCGCACTCATTTGTCGAAATTTTTTCTGACAATTTTTGCTGAAGTTCCTTGTTGCAGCGTTGAATCTCCTCCTTTAATGTAGGGCTGGTTATGAGCTTATTGACATAAGCCTGTGATTTCAAAAAACACCATAAAAAGAAATATAATAGTGTTAAGCCACACGATCTAAGATCACTGAAATTATAGAGTACGCGACCTGGAAATGTGTCTCATGCATTAATTGAATTGTTTCACAGGCTGTATGGCATGTGGCACCATCTTGTTGAAACTACATAATCGCCACATCATTATCATTCTTTTTCGGCAGAAACAACTGTGTTAGCACGTCGAGATATCGAGAAATTTTTGCTAATGCACTGATTCGATATTGAGATTTGAACGTTTTATTTTTGGATAACCAGTATGTTTGGTGTCTCCAATGAATCCAGTTCAACTAAATTTTTCAATTAATCTCTTTACAGTTGGCGAAATTAAAATAATATTTTGACCATATTTTGTATGAAATTTTCAATCAGCGACAGCCAAGATTTCATTATTTTTAAAATATTGTTCAATAATGAAGACATGTTTTTGTGTCGTGTAACGCTCCATTTTTGCTAACACTAAATTCTCAGCTCTCGAATTCTTATTTGTTTTAGGGTTGACATTACTCTACAGCACAGATGGCGTCAAATTTAAATCTTACGTTAATTTTGGGACACCCTTTACACACTCTTATTAAGGGTATTTTTTCGGCCTGATAGAACTTTAAATTGTAAAAACTATTACAAAAAATTTTAATCCAAAAAAAAAATTTTTTTTTAACATCAATAAGATTTGAAAATAATTCCTGGCTGTGCAATTTGGCAAATTTTTCGAACATTACTATCCGTATGTCACAAATAACACGAACTATGTTGGCCTCCGAGGTATAAATTGTGGCTGGTTTATCAGCATAATTCAGTTACCTCACGTAGCCCCACAGAAAATAGTCGAGAGGAATCAAATCAAACGACCTTGGACCCAGATCAATATCATCCAAGTTTTCAGACAAAAAAGCATTGATACAGCGATATAACCAGCGTGTAAGGCTCGCCAGACGTCGAATCTGTAGGGTCTGCTATAGATTGGTTTCACTCCATATCCGGCAATTTTCTTTATTAACAAACCAAAAAAAAAAACAAAAATAAGCTTCATCACTGAAAACAGTTATTTTTTCGTATGTTCGAAAATTCGAACTTAATTTCGAATTTTCGAAATTCGCTCATTTATATCAACAGCCAGTGCAGTGCGTAAGTCAGGTTTACAAAATATGTAAGCCTATAATGCATCATGCACCTGCCTCGCACACATTCTATTAAGTCTGGCATATTATTTATTTCGCTTAGTCGTATCTGAAGTCTTATTATGAATAGTATTTGCTTTATTTTCTGTTTTTGTTATTTTTAGTTTCTTCTTGCCTAGTTTATTTTTTATTATATTGATACTTGCAACGTAGCGAGCAGACAGTTTCATGCCAAAACATTAATGCTTTGTTGTGGAAAGTGTATCTATAGTGTGTGTTGCGTCTCATGTTTCTTTTGTTTTTTTTTTTGTTTTTTTTTTTTGTAAACTTTAACAGTGGGAGGTTAAGTGTTCTACTTTTAACACTGATTGCTGTTGTTGTTTTTTATTTATTTATAATTACATGCTTTTGTTGTTCCCGTTGTTGTTATTGTTGTGCGATAAACAAAGTTGCAACTTGGCTGAAGAAACGTGTCATTTGTTATTGTACTATTGTGTTCTATGCCTTCGTTGTAATATCGAAGGCGTTTATAAAGTTTCTCTTTAACCGTTTGTCTTGTCTTTATAATTTATATCAATGTTTAATTTCAAACATTCGATCAATGTAAATTAATGGTGAGCATTTGATATGATCTTTCCAGTGGGACGATATGCATCATGATCTCAATTATTTGTATGACTTGGAAAAATTTCACGTAGAAATTTTTGGCTGACTTAGAATATAATGCAACGAATAAAGCCAATAGCCGTTTTATTTTTTATTTTTTTTTTTTTTTTGCTGCATTTCAAATTATTACTGGCTAACTTGAATTTGGATGTTTTTAATAAACTCATTCAAAATCAGTTTTATAAGTTTTCATTAGAGTAACTAATATTTTTTTAATGGAAATTGGCCCAAATGTTTTTCTTCTTTTCAATGTTTTTTATATGGAGAGCAATGCCACACCACGAAAAATATTGGAAATGACAAACGTTGCCACCAGTATACACTATTGCGATGTCACGAAATGACATAGTGTGTGCTCAGCATAGTAAGCAATTTCACTTTACGATTTGACTAACGAAGCCATTACTTTCAGTCTCAGCTGATGCAATATTTTAAACAATCACAATAAGTGAAACTCACAATAGCAAAGTTCTTCTTTAAACGCGTGTCACAATAACATACGAGAATCCGTTTGATCAGCACTTTCAACTACTGTCGCAGCTCAAAAGTTGCTCTACATAAAATAAACTTTACATTTTAATGAAATATCAGAAAAAAAGCTTAACAACACCGTTTTCTTATTTAAATTTAAACATTTTATGTAACCAATTGCCCCAAATAATTTCCTCAAACCAAAAACAAATATTATTTATCAAGATTGGTTTATAAAATCTATTGCACTTTATTTACAATAATCAAATTAGAATAAACAAGAATTTAATTGTTGAATCTATCGGTCACGAAAGTACTCGTACTTTTACCCAGAAAAACAAAGCGATGACGAAGGAAAGAGAAGCAAACTAAGCAATAAAATGAAGGTGCACTCAATACAATTGACCTTTCTATTTCTATGACAAAAACTTACCTTGCTTGTGTTAACAGCTCAATAAATCATTTGACAACACCTGCAAATAGAAATTGAAAGAACAAACTGTCACTGTAAAGGAAAAGAAGTTTAGAGAAAAATTAAGTTATAAATAAAGCGGAAATGTATTTTGAGATACATTTTTTCTTTTTAAAGATATGACCAATCTCATGCACGCTACTTGCAAATTAAAGGAAACTAATGGCATTTTTGATCGAAAGTAATCAAGTTAAAACTTGGAGCTTTTTTGGGGATATAACAAATTTCTAAAAAAAAGTGAATCCTTTCTTTTTTTATTAAAAAAAACTATTTGTAAGACAATTATACTTTGTTTTTAATACATGTAAAATTTAATAATTAATTAAAAAATACGTGTAAGTACGTTAAAGTTAATGCAAAATGTTACAATCGTTCTAAAATGTATCGATTTATGAATTAACAATGTTAAAATAAAAATACAGACGAATTGATAACCTTCTCCTATTTTGAAATCGGTTAAAAAAAATAAAAAAAAATAACGTTGTTCATCTCTGCGACAAGGCATTTTTATGTTTTGTCAAATATATGAGCATTTCAAATATAAATTGGCGATTAAGAGGTCTGCAACTTTAAAGCAAAATGAAACCTTTCATTTAATTGAAAATGAAAATGTTTCACATTGACAATTAATTTCATTTCTTGTTTTCTTCTTTTGTTAACAAAAAACAGACGCAAATAGACAAAATGATACACAGACAGACAGAGGGGGTGTCGTTACCGTCTACTATTAGTGCGGATAAATTGCCAAAAGCACTTTGTTTTAACAGAAGAGAAAGTAACAATTTCATTACGACTTCTTTAGTTACAATTTTCTTTTTCCTGCATTTCAAACTAGGTGGCAGTTAAATTATATTTTTTTTTTTAATTTGTTACTGGCTGCCTTTGCACCCCTCTCTTTCTCTCTATATATCTTTCCTCTTGATACGTTATTTGTCCGTTAAAGAACTCCGCCTACTTTTATTTCAGCCTCAAAGTTAAGCTAAAGAAAGCTAAATATAAAAATTATGTCTGCACATACATATGTTAAATGAGAGAAAACAAAAAAAGAACGTGTAATAAAAGCAAATCATGTTTAATTTAAAAGCAACAAGTGCACAAGACACACACTTCACTGCAAGTGCAGCTAATGCAGGAAACACAAACACACACACACACATACAAACTCGCATTCAAACAAAGCTGCATGAATTCTCGACTGTCATCTTAACTATTTATTGTTGTTATTGTAATTTTTGTTGTTGAACGCCAAAGCTCAAACATACAGAATATAAACCACACAGCGCCATCATCACCAAGTACTATTAAATTTTAATGATGATGATGAATACTAAATACGTACGTATTCATGTACGCATATGTATGTATGTATGTATGTATGTATGTACATTAATTTTTACACACACATTGCTCAACTGTCATAAAATAAAATGAAAAAGTAGCAAGTAGTAGAGTCAGTCAGTCATAATTATTACAAACATAAAGTTGGTAGTAAAAAAATTATTTGGAACGATTTAGGTCGAATTGTAGATAAGGTACGTTTTGCAATAGCTGAAATAAAATTTATTGTGAATACAACTAAATAAATAAGAAAGCCGATGTATGTAATAATGTGTGATAGAATTCCCATTCAATTCATATTGAAATTATTACATATGCACACAGAAAAAATATTTCTTCAATAACACCTTCAATTCAAAAACCCAAAAATAAAATTAAAATTTAACTGTGTTAATTAAACTTTTATTTAAAAATGTAATTAATTGAAAGGTTTAATTGACTTTCGTTTAACTATTTAATTAATTAAAAGCTTTAATTGACACTATTAAATTTTTTTTTATTTTTGAATTTTTTTAATTAAAAGGTGTTATTGCAGAAATATTTTTTCAGTGTGCATACACACAAAAAAAATCATAGGTTATATTTCCTAAAATAATGGTATAATTTTAACTAAGTGAAAGGGTAAAATGGCATTTACAAAGATTTTTAGGTAACTTAACAAAAATTTTAGTTGATTTCTATGTTCGAAAAATGAACTAAAATTCTAGTTGAAACTCCTTAACGACTAGGTAAATTCATACTTTTGTTTTGTGTGAGCTATCTAAATAGCAAAGTAAATTTATACATATATATTGCGGCAAATTATCATGGATTTTAGTTATATTAACTATTTATAATTCGACAACTGTCATGGATTTAAAGAATTTTCGAATTTCTAAAATAATTTTTTATTTATTTAATAATTTATTTATCTACATACATATGTATAAATAAAATCGAAAAAAAAACACCACGAAAATAAAACATCTAAAGGTAATGCTAGGAACACCACTGCGACGAACGACGAATTTTTTCATAAAAAATAAAACACATTCATGCATATGCAAATTAACACAACACTGCCGTAGAACGAAACTCGTCGTGCGTGACGAACTCTCTGATATATTTATTTATATTCTTTTAACCAGGAAAAAAAACAGTTTTCTCTCTCTTTGTACAAACAATAAGCAACTTTATCAGTTATAAGAGCTCTTATTTATTCGTCGTTGTTGCGCTTCACACGACGAATTTACTCAGCGAATTATTATAG
The DNA here is from genome assembly GCA_949987645.1 of Tachina grossa. NCBI lineage: Eukaryota > Metazoa > Arthropoda > Insecta > Diptera > Tachinidae > Tachina > Tachina grossa. Next base: position 18,454,731 of record OX465275.1, read on the forward strand.
ACGAATTCGTGACCGTCCACGAAATTCGTCGTTCGTCCCAGTTGTGTTCCTGGCATAACACCACGTTTGCCAGCAATCGTAAAGCATCTCTGAGTTGGTGGAGACCATTAACACTTGGGATGGGGATCTTCCTGTGCGAAGGTATAGGTCGTCTGCAGCTTCCGACGGAAACACCTATGTACATATATGCAGGATACACTGCCAATTTGCGTACATGCTTCTATACCATTAAAAATTAAAAACGGACATCAAGGAAGAGAGAGGACGATTGCCGAGCTCAGCTAGTTTATCTATAATAATTAAAAAGAATTATTTTACAAAAATTTATATATTATAAAAATTTAATACATACAAACCTTCTTGCTCAAAAATTTACTTTTGACAATAACATATAAAACATTTCAATAAAAATAATTCCGAAAAATATATGTATATATGTACCTTATTGTAATAGTTTATATTAACTTGGATTTAAGGTAATGTGTAATGTACAAATTACCTAACTGCATAGTTAATAAAACCCAAGTTTTTTACTTTCATATAAAAAAAGTTACTATGTAAGTTTAGTTAATATTACCTCTTATATTTTTTTGTATGTATGTAATAATTTCAATATGAATTGAATGGGAATTCTATCACATATTTTTGCATACAGTGGATTTCTTATTTATTTATTTTTACTCAAATAACTTCTTAGTTAAACTTTTAAGGCCTTGTTCAGAAAAAAATAATTTTGTTATAAGAAACGTTTAAAAAAAATTTCCAAACAAAATTTTCGTAAACTAAAATTATTTTTTCTGAATACAGCATTTAATAAATTAAATTTTTCTGCAAAAGCTTTAATTGTGTCAATTAAATTTTTAATTTTAAAATTTTTGAACGCACTAATAATTCCAAATTAATATTTTACTTATTAAGTAAAATATTTTTTATTAAAAATACATTGAAATTGATTATTGAGGGGTTTAGCTGGATCCTATGCGCATTTCACTGTTGCTAATGCAGATCATCAGGGAACTTTTACCCAAAGCTTCATAGAACAACTAGAGTTATTATATTATAAACTTTCATTTAAACAAATGAGTAGCTCAATAACAAATAACAAAGTTGAAACAAGAACTCAATAATCAACATGTTTTTTATTTTCTTACTTTACTATTGCTACATTGGCTGACTTTTTTTCAGCTTCAAATTGTAGTCGTAAGAGTATGTAAAAAAAAATAAATGTAAATAACAACAACAGCTATTTAAGAATAAAGTGTTGCCACATAAGTATTTTTTTGACCGGGTGCAGTCAAGTTAATAATTAGTGTTTTTTATGGGATTTGTTACAATTTAAGTTTTAAAATTTTTAAACGCACTAATAATCCCAAATTAATATTTTACTTATTAAGTAAAATATTTTTTATTAAAAATACATTTAAATGAAAATTTTTAATTGGTTGTTTGTATTTTTTGGATTTAAAGATGCTAATTGGAGAAAAAAAAATTGTTGTGTATGTATAAGTATTTCAAGCCTACAAAATCAGTTTCGGGTCTGCAACTTATTGAAGCTTATAGGGTGTAAATTTTATACTATAAAAGGTCTTCAATAGAGGCTTTCACTTTGACAGCTGATAGCGGTCATATTGTGAATCTACATCTGTCAAATTATCTATTATGCCTAATCGACATGGATGGATAGAGATATAGGAATTAAAAAAGAAAAATACCGCATTATATTTATTTGACATTCAGTCGTATATGTATTTGGAATATTTTTTTTTTGTTTGCTCTTCGTTCCTGCTTATGGAACTCGTCAGTAGACTTCAATTTAAACAATTTTGAAATTGACTAAAAATTTTGATATGTTTATAGTTAGACTCTTTATACGCTATTGAGATTTACAAAAATTATTTTTGAAAAAAGTAAAATTTTTTTGAAAAAGTACTTTTTGGATTTTTTTTAAAAAAAAATACCTTTTAACAGTTTTTTTAAAGTAACTTTTTAAAAAATATTTTTTATAAACTACCTTGTCAAAAAAGTCTATAAAAAACTTTTTCGAATGAAAATAATTTTATAAAAAAAGAATAGCGTTTTCGAAATAGCACCTGCTTCTTCACAATACTATTTTGCAGAGGAATACATGCATGTAATTACATGCTTGTGCACACATGTATTGATACAAATATCTATAGCACATTTTTTTGATCGAACCCGCACCTATCGATATGCGCACTTATTTGTGTTGATAGCTATAGATATCTATGCCTGTATGTAAGCATGCTTGTTGATGCGAATATGATATCATACTCATTGTCGTTGGAGTATCGATATGTATTGAGCAGCCAAAAAGTAACTTTTTGGCTTTCCCTGGTGTGCAAGCCTATCATGCGGGAGGTTCTCGGTTCGAATCTCAAAAATTTGTCTGCTTTTTTTGATTTCTGATTAAAAATTCACTATAGTTTAATTAAAAATCTAAAAATGTCTCAATTCATCATGGGCACGTGACAAAAATATGTTCACTTGGCAATCACTGTTCACTTGGCAATCACTAATGTTCGAAAACCAAATAAACGGGAGAATGCAACAACAAAAGTAACATAATATCCACTGCTATAATACTTATATGTATGTACCGACGGTACATCGAATAAGTAAAAATAATTAATGTGATGATCGTAAAAGATAAGCAAGAATAGTTAAACATACGTAGGTAGAGTAATATAACTTCGTGCTAACCTAAATAGAAAAATTAAAAAAATGGAAAAACAGGGGAAATAAATAGTGATACTTACATATGTATTTACCAAAGGTAAATCAATAATTATACACAACAATCATTTCTCACATTCTGTTTCATTAGAATTTACGTTAAATAGCTGATGTTAATAACAATCTCTACCCAAGTAGATAGACTAGGGTGCTGATGAAGTGCGTTGCTGCACAGAAAAATATCGGTATTTCCCCCAGCTTAAAAGTCTAATTTAATTTTTCTTCTCTTCTTTAGAAACTCACATTAATTAATAAAGTATTTCATTCAATAAAAAGAATTGAAATTACTGAACTCAAGCCTGACTAAAAATTATTTCTGATTAAAAATTCACTATAGTTCAATTAAAAATCTAAAAATGTCTGCTTAAAAATAAGTTGTAATTGCATTTGTAACAATAAAAACAAAAATTATAGGTTTTCATTGTTACAGTTAAGTGTTGGAATGACAGTCTTGAATAATTTATGTTATTAGCGTTAAAAGTATCAATTAACCCCATCCTAGGCCATTCCCATGTAAAAGTGACTGGTCCGCTTTATAGGAAGTTTTAGAACTCGGACTAGTCCCTATCACTTGGAGACCGGTCACGTGACAAGTATTGTGTCAGTTCAATTTCCTGCAGGGTAGAGAGAAGACCAATTTTACCTACTGTGGCAACATATTATAACAGTTAGCAGGATAGTACTAATTTCATGTATATAAAACGATCTCTCTTAGTTTATAGCAGGCAGTAGTATTAAGTTTTCCCCCTTTTGATTTTTCCTTCTAAATCAATAAATTTACTCTTCAATGTTACCACTGCTATCACACATTTAAATTTTCAACATGAGAAGTAGGGCATAGTTAAGATATTAAAAATGGCTGCCACATTATCTCATGACTATTCGTATTTCCATATTTTGTTGTTCTTTGCATATTCATAATTCTGCAAATGTATGCAAACAAATATGTAAGTAAGTAAGTTTATATATTTCTGGTGTTTACGTTTTTTTTTTTTTTTTTTTTAATAAACTCTAATTAAAGGGGAGTGTGCTTTACCATAAGTGAGTGTGTGCATGTGTGTGTGTGTGTGTGTGTTTTGGAACCATCATAATTTGTACCAACCTGTAGCATGACAAAGAATTTACTTTCATTTTATGCAGACCTCAAAAGAGAGCTGATGGGACGACTTCACACATATTCAAGCGCTTTTTTATGTATATTTATTGTTTTAAAATAAGTAAATAAAAAATAAGAAATTATGATGTTTTGTTGCTATTACTCTTATAGGAGTTTTTTCCCACAAATTATTTTGTTGTTCTCATATGTTTTTATTTTGTTTTTGTAACTTGACCGTATTTCCCTACAGTTCTTGGATCACATAAATTTTTTTGCAGATACTTAAAAATAAAGTAGTTGTTGTTATTTGTGTTATTGTTGTTGTTGTGGTTGAGATCATCAAGTTTGTTGATATGTATTAGTCTCCTGCACAAGATATCTTATAAGAACTTTTAAGACATGAGCGATTTTTCAAATGCTTTACTACAGCGAAATCTTATAAAACAAACGTTAACAACATTGTTTGTAAGAAATTTTTTTGAGTATTGTAGGTATAGGAGTAAAGAAGAAAACACTTCGTGACGGAAGAATTTGTGATACTAGCTTCTTTCTATGCATAAGCGCGTGTACAAACGTCATGCATGTATGTGTGTATGATCTTTTATTTTTCTGCGCACATGCAAAGGCACACACGTGCATTAACATTAGTTGTATGCGGTTAATCACATAATAGCTTACCATCTACATATTACACACACACTCAAACGTACAATATGAAAAATAACAAGCATACACTAATCAACAGTACTTCTTTTGAGTGTTTGTTACAAGCAAGCTGTCTTGCGACATCGCTTGTTACAACTGATATACACATACACCAATACATCCATCGTGCTTCGCTTATAGTACGACAGCATTTATTATTGGTTTAGTATAATACATGCGACGTGAATACATTTAAAAATCATGACGTTTTTACATTTCAAGACTGTTTACGCAGCTCTCTAATATGTATGTATGTTGTTGTGGCTTGACTGATTGGCATGTTGCATGTCAAGACGCCATATTGATATAAGTTGTATGTATGTGTATGTGTTTGAGTACTTGAATTTAAGTTCCCAATATGTAACTTTTTTGCCCTTTCTGTTTTAAGACCAGCTCAAACACAAATAGACAAAAGTATTGTGTATGCAAAATTGTCACACAGTTGTTTGTTGTCTTATTTTTGTTTAGACTTTTTATGTTTGTAAATTATTGACCACTTATTAGTTAAGCGTACCAAATAACACCGCCCCAAAAATGTTTCTTTCAATTTTCGTATGCGAAATTTCAATACGGTCTGGTGAATACGCACAATTTGTGTATCAGCGGCAGCAGCATGCTACGTACATATCTGTGGCAATAAATAATAATGGCTTAAGTTGACATAAGTGCTTTTTCATTTTATTTCATATTCTTATTCTCTCTTCTTCAAGATCTATCACTCCACTAAATTACAATTAATAAATATCATTATTAATAAAACTATACGCATTCGTTTTTTAACTTAAGTCTTCTTGGAAAATAATACGTAAACCATAACATCTTACCTCAACTAATTTTTTTTTCGGTAGCTACATCAATATTAAAATATTTGAGCATAAAAACTTGTATACACTTAAGTTCAATAACTAACATCCCATCCAAATTATTCTTCATTAAAATAAAAACTTATATTTAACTAAGCTTTTAAAAAATTATCTTATCTCAGGGGCATAATTCCCGCATTCGTTTGCGGGCGAGTTTTTACTGGAATATGCGAGTTTTTTAACTTTTGGGATTTTCGCATTCGGTTTCGAATAACACATATCGAAATTTCTAATGACAGCATTCGATAACGTGTATACATTCGAATGCAACCGTTCCTGTTTTTACTCGCAAGCAAAAAGGCATTCGAAATCATGTTTAACATAGAAAAAGCGAAGAAAAAGAAAATGTATGTTCAATATTTGACTTATTTATTTATAAATGAATGAATGCACAAATGTACGTATAAAAAAATACAAATTAAAGAATTTCTAGTTGACTTTAAATACAACAAAACACACTGTCTTTGCAAATAATGTTTTGCCTACCTACCTACCTGCTTCTGGTCAACCAATAAAAGAATCGAAAATGTGGCTAGTGCTCTATTCTCTAACTTTACAATAATTTATTATTATTAAGTTATTATGAAAATAACATTTATGTATATTCGTTTCTTTTTTCTTCATATACATACGTGTGTATGTACGTACATACATATGTTTTTGCACACACATTTATACAAACATATGCTTTTGATTACAATTTATTCAGTGTTGTGAAATGAATTTATATATAAATATATTTGCCTTTTTCCAACACTGAAACAAAAACTCGATTCGCTTGGTAGCGAGTGACATCATCGGAAAATTTCTTGCAATCGAAATTAATTTCTATTCGAATGCAATTCCGATCATGAGTGCAGGAATTAGGCCCCAGGTTTTCCGCATTTTTAAATTTAACCTAAAGCACTTATCTCGACTTACCAATGCCTTTCAATATAATAGCTTAAGTGCACTTTAATTTTTATTTTTCTAACAATGGATTTTTTCATAACATCTCAACTAAAAAACAGCGAATATTAACTAATAAAACGTTTTCTTTTTTCATAAAATTAACAGTTTTGTTCTAAATAAATGTGCATCTTTTTCGGAGGCTAAAAATTTTATATAAAAACCAAACACAATTAATTTTAGACAAAACCCTTAATATCTCAAAACATGAAATTTCGACTTAAGCCATTATTATTTATTGGCACAGATATATTACATCTGACAGACGTCTGAATTTTATTAACATTTTCATCAAAATTAACGTATAAAAAAGATTATTAATAATTATTTGAAATAAATGAGAATAATTTTTTTGATAAGCTGTTGGAAGAAAAATTAATGAAACCTTAATATTAAGCTAAAGGTAGTTTGTTTGCTGCAACCATGGTTCGTTTGCCACAACCATAATATAGTTTTTGAGCAGACGAAGTGCGAACTCTTATAATTTGAAGTTTCATGAAAACGTAATAGTTTTCGTACATTTGCCTTTGCCGAAATCGAGATCCTGCCGAAACAAAGTAGTTGTCAACATTGGACTTACAAAATATATATATATAATTACACTTGTCTTCGGAACTGAAGCTTTTGAATAAAATTGGTCTACTCACATTGAATAAATTATACAGTTAGGTCTCCATTATCCGTTATGGTCGGGACCGGGAGAATTCTGGATATTCGATTTTCTCTGTTATAGGGTAACAGGGTTTTTTTAGTTTTTTTCATATTTATGTATTTAATTACATATTTTTTATATACACTCAAAAAAAACTAACTAAAGCTTTGGAAAATTTTCTAAATTTGAGTAAAAAAAGTTGTCGTATGGCGCCAAAGCAGTTTTTTACTTGAAACCAGTAAAATATTTACTAAATTTTTAGTTCATTAATGAACTAGTTAGTATATATAGTAATTATATTTTTATATTTAAGTAAAATTTTTCTACAATTAAGTAAAATTTTCCTAATAAATTCGGAGCTTTGCAAAAAAAAATTTTCATCTTTGATCTCAAATTTAGTAAATTTTTCAAAGTTTTTTTATGTTTTTAATTCTGGTACCTATTTTTATTTTTAATTAAATTCTATACCACATGGTTATTATTATTATTCATAATAATTCACCATACACACATATTAATTCCCTGAGAGGAGACAAGTATTGAACCAGCAACCTTCTGACTGATAGGCAAGCACTCCAACCAATTGCCTTACAGGGCAGCCTGAATAAGCATTGAAATTTTTGAATTTTAAAATTTTATTTTATTTTTTAAAAAAGAAATATATTTCAAGTTCAAATATTCCTCGAAAATATGAAAAACTTATACCTAATTTACATTAAGCATTTTTTTTCATGAAATTAGTTGCATGAAAATTTTTTATTTGTCAATAGGAGGCCTCGATGAGCAACTTATATCAAGAAAGTTGTCAAAAATGCATCAGAGATTCAATCTACGCCCTTTTTTATATAAAATTCTCTTTTATAGCGCTGCAATTAGCAAATAGAAAATGTTGCGTGCAACAAAATTCATGAAATTTCATGAAAAAACGCTTAATGTAAATCAGGTATTACTTAAATTTTTTGCTTAATGCAAACAAAAGATAAATATATGCTATAATTCTAAGAAAAAATACTTATAAGTAGTAAATATTTTTCTAAAATTTAGAATACCTCTTTATATCTTTCAAGTAAGTCAAATTTGATGAACTAATCAGGAGTAAGTCATTTAATAAAATTTATTTTTTGATTTAAAACGATATTGACTAGTTCTCAGGACATAATCTTCCTAAACTTTTAAACCATTTTCCAATTTTTGGTAAATATTTCCTTTAAGCCAGTAAACTTGTCCTTGAATGTGAGAATTTTTGTGTGTATTTTTATGAACTATTTTTTAAGATATGAACTTTTTATTTTTTACTCATATTAAGTAATTTTTACTAGAGTTTTGTAAAAAAAAATTTTTACTTTAATTTAGAAACTTTTTTCCTTAATAATAGTATATGTCTTTTTTTTGAGTGTAGTTGGGGTAAAAGAGCTTTTTTTGAGGCATACATTTGGTTATTTATGCATAAAACCTATGTGTTACTATCCAATCTCTCAATTAACTAAGTAAAGTGCCCAGGAGACGAACGAATAAAACCATCAATCACATAGTTGTGTGCGTGCAGTCGTATTTTTTGGCTACACATATACATTTTCGTCTGTGATTGATTCAGATAATTTTGTGTTTGAATTGAAAAATTTGTTTTTTCAGTGTACTGGTGCTACGGGTACCGGTGGTCCGACATTATATCTGTTCTAAAGATTTAATGGGTGTTGATTAGGGTTTTTCATACGGGAAAGAAATCAAGGGAAATTTGTGAAAAAATTCCCAAAATTTTTTTTATACGTTATTATGGCAAATTTAGTTTGTAAACACATATTTCTTGATGAGAGCCGTTATTTATTTTGGGCCTTATGTTATAAGAAAAAACTGGCATGAAGTTAGCATAAGTGGCAAAATTGAACATGATCTTAAAGAGTTTTGCCACACCCAGAAAAAAGATTGGTTCAAAAACGGTTAGTCCAATAAAATATCATTTGCACAAACTATATTTCAGTTCACGCTATCAATTTTCTGTTAATCCAAAAAACAATCCATGTTCATTGCCATAAGGGCATAATTGTAACAAAGATATGATTTTGACAATACTTAAATTGATTACATCAACAGAGCGTATGCTTTTGTCATGACTAATTAACTGATTGGTTAACCCAACCGAATAAGATATTACGAATTAAATTTTACTACCAACTTTTGGTATTAGCAACTAAAAAACTGTCGTTCTATATTAAAATTAAAATAAAAACTTTCAATCAGTTGCTGCAACTAACTAGAGGTTGTGTTTACCATCATAGTTTATAGCGGCAAATTAAAACATTAACTTTTGTGACTTTCAAAGATATTATGATTTGTGAATTCTCAAATGGTTTTTGAAAGTCTGTGCATAAGATAACAGGTTTGTGGCTCTTTAAAATGTGTGATTGAAGAAATGTATATAGACATGCTTCACCATTGGGAACTAAATTTCAATTAAAATAAACTTATGACAATATGTCAAATAATAAATTTCTTAAATTGTGTATTTTTATTTGCGTTTATTGTTTATTTTTATTTCAGCAAGGAAGGCCAATTTTTCTTTTACAGGTACCAATTATGATATTGTTTTAATTATATTAACCAAATTTTCGGTAGCAAGAATAACATTTATTTCAAATTCCATACTGTCAACCAATTTTTTCTGTTGCTGCAACTATTGTGTTTCGGGTTATAATTAAAATATAGTGGTACCTCAAGAAAATTTCAGTCGTTATAGCAGAATTCTATGATAGTTGCTGCAACCGCCAAAATTCAATTGGCAACAAATTCGGTTGTCACAACGAATCAGTTTTCTCTGTGCATAAAACTTCACATTAGTGAAGTAGTGGGTTAAAACTATGTACTGCACCCATTTTTTATATCAAATTGTATGGAGAAACTCGTTAACACCTAATTTAAATTTGTCACTGCAATAATAAGATGACGACAGTTTACTTTGCAAAGTCTTAATTCAGCTGTGTGAAAGACAGAGGAAGGAATATTATCTCTTTCTGTCTTTCTCTCAGATGAATTAAGACTTTGCAAAGTAAACTTTCCGTGTCTAAAGGGGTAATAAAGAATTTCTAGTTCTACTTTAAATATGTATAATGAAACACACTGCTTTAATATTTTTCTCAATAGTTGTCAGGGAAAATAAGAAATGAACCAAGTCTGGAAGCATCTAAATTAACTGCTTCTGGTCAACCAATAAAAAAATAGAATCCTCTAACTTTATACTAATTGATTATTATTAAGTTATTAATTAAATAAAAATTAAAATAACATTTATGTTCGTTTCAATTCTTTTTTTTTTTTTTTTTTGCATATACATATGTATGTATGTGAGTACATACACATATGTTTTACACACATACATATCGTCACCTTAAAGACCAAACGACCTATCAGCAGTTTTCAAAAGTTTACAGGAGAGAGAAAAAACTTTATAAAATTGGAACTATTTGCAATATTGAAACGAAAATTATATATTCAGATTAAAATGAAACCAGAAGTATATATCGGTTGAGAAAGCTCGGTTTTTCTAAACACAGCCTATGATATGGAGCTTAGGTTATTTGGAATTGTAAAAATCTGAAACCAAACAACTTATCAGCAATACTAATTAGTATGAATAATTAAGCATTCCTTTAAACACATGAATATTATTTAAATTAAATATTAACAGTTATAGTTTATTTTACTTGTTTAAACAAAAAAGTGCCTAATGTTTGCTTAAATTACACTATGCAACAAAATTAAAATTTTATCATGATTTTTGATGATTTATTTTGCTCTTTTTTAGTACGTCACGGCCTTCTAAAGTATACATTTTTTATTTTTCCTAAAATTTTTAATTTCTAAATAAAGTTATTAAAAGTTATTAAAGTTAATTTTTCGGAAAAAATAGAACAATGTCGATTTGAAGCTTTTTCACAACATTTTGATGTGCACCCAGGGTCCATTTCTTTTGCCTTTCTGTAAACGATTTTGCCTTTTGAAAAATCTTCATATTCCTTACCGTTCATACGATTGTTATTTTTTTTTTTCTTCTTTTTTGTTGACTTTTTTAGGAACTTCCATATTTGCCCGTTTTCAGTCAGTCAAAACGCGAAAAAAAATTTTTAGCCCCAAACTAAAAAAGGCGCAAACCTAGCATTTTTTACAGTAATCTTTTAGCCCCTTTTTAGTTTTTGCTCGATATGGCTACATTTAAACTTTTGCGAACTTTTTCTTCCTTTAATCTAGCAAAATAAAATGAGTAACAAGTCGATATTGCTTTACCAATTTAAAAAAGAAGAATAATATAGAGTAATTTTTTCCAAATTTCCAAATTATTTTTTCCAAATTTTTTATGCCTTGAAAGTTATTCAGTACAGCCTAAAACAGATAATGTATGCTTTTAGAAGAGCGATAAATCGAAATTTTATTTAATAACGGCCAATTTTAAATGTATCTACTTATGTCAACATACATATGTATATATATTTCTATTATATATATATGCTAACTATTTAATCTACGTATGTATGAAATATGTAAAATATTGAAGATCTCAAGCTATGTATGTGTTGATCTCATGATAGTTATTTTTATTCTAATAAATTACTTTAAAAAAAATTGATTTGATGTTTTTATTTTCAACAGAAACATTTTAATCGCGCTTTTTCGAAAAATTTTACTATTTTTTTATTTTTTAATATTTTTTTCAATTTAGCCCTTTCTAGCCCTTTTTTCAAAAATTTGTACGCGTTTTGAGTCTCAAAATTTGGCATTACTGCATTTTATTGCGTTTTAAAACTTTTTTATTTTCTTTTCACTTCTAACAATAAATAAAATGTAATAAAAAACAAAGAACAACAAATCAAAAGTAACTGTTTCTCAAAAAGAAAAAATTCAAATAGTTACTCTGATTTCTTCTTTAGCATGAGTGAGTGCTGCTGATAGGTTATTTGGTTTCAGAAAATTGTACACTTGCTGATAGGGTATTTGGAAATTTGGTAATAGCTTGTTTATTTGTAATATTAGGCGTTCAAAATTTTGCATATATATGCGTTATGATATACGGAATAATATTAAATAAAAAACTCAATTTTGAAATTTTTGCTGATAGGTTGTTTGGTCTTTAAGGTGACGATATGTATATGCAAACATATGTTTTGCTTACAATTCATTCAGTGCTGTGAAATGAATTTATTTGCCTTTTTTCAACACTGAAACAAAAACCCGATTCACTTGCTATCAAGTGACATCATCAGGAAATTTCTTGCTATCGGAATTAATTTTTATTCGAATGCAATTTCGATCACGAATGCAGGAATTAGCCCACAGATGATTGCCAAACTATCTGTAAAGATTCGTTATTCTAAAGATAAATGTAACTCAGCCAACTGTGAAGGCCCATAACATAAAGATTGTCTGCTACAAACTACGTTGTGCGTGTCATATAAATCGTCTGATTAGCAAAACAATAAACTCGACTATTATTGTCACTTTACTATTTCGTGCCACTGTGCGTTGTTGTTATCGTGCTTCCCTTTTATATGCAGATCTTAATTTTTTTTTTAAGTGGTGGAACAACGACAACCGCTTTTTATTAACTTATTAACTGCTCATTTTTTAGGGATTTTCTTATCTTACCTTTAAACTTTAATGCTTCTGTAGTTTTTACTAAATTCTTTATTGCGAACACACATACGCGAAAATAACTTATTACAAAATAACTGTAATAATAAACTCAAACTAGATCTCATCCATAAGGAAGGAAGGTGACACAGAATGCCTAAAACCCTATTTCGTACTAATTCCTTAAGCGAAAACCAACAAGAAGATAAAAGTAAAAAAAATGTCATTCCTATAGGCAAAAATATAAAATGTTTATGGTACAATGTGGGTATAACCAGGAAATTTCCAAATAAAAACGTTAATACGAGACAAACGATTGCACGTAAGATGAACTTATTTAAGTCCACAATTTATCTGTAAAAATGTTTTTTTTTTTTTCTTCAACAAACTCTTTCACACAATTCGTGTGTAAAAGTGTAGATATAGACTAAATGGACATTTCACGTTGTTGAAGAGCAACAAGAAGTATTCAAAAATCCAATCACAAAGGATTCAAAAATAAAACCAAAACTCGTCATGTTTAAAAATAAACCTACAAACATTTAATATGTACGAGTGCATATACATTCGACATTATATGTAGTATATGTAAGTCATATGTCTCCTGCTAATGAAGATGAAAAAGAATTGTTAACATTTTCCAAAAAAAAAAAAAAAAAAAAAATAAGCGCTATAAACTTCTACATATATACTTTTATAAAAAGCTTTTGAGGGTATTAACATGCTTATGATTAATGTGTGGCCATATATTAAATTCATATTTCGTGGTTTCCCGAAAAAAAAAATAATAATAAAAGAATACAGCTAAAAATCTGTGAAAAAGATGATTTTTTTTTTTTTTGTCTTGCCTCTTAAGGTCTTTTAAAGCTTAACAACAAACTCAAAAATTTAACTTGAAAATAATTGTTGCAGTTATTTATTTTTGTTTTCCTTTTTGTTATTATTATTATTATTTTTTTTTTTTTTTGGTCATTAACTTAAAAAATCAACGCTTAAACTTCAGCAATTTTGAGCAAAATGCGAATAAAAACTGAAATGATAAAAGAAGACAACAAACAGAATTGAGAGTTGAATGCTCGATTTCATTTCTTAAAGACATGAACAATAACGACTTTATACGTTTTATTATTTCATTTAACGGTCTATCCTTTAATATGAAAAGTATTTTATAGGTTTATTTTCTTCTTCTGTACTCTGTTGTTGCGCTACTGCCAAAAGTGGTGGCAATGTGGAGTTTAAGTTGGTGTTGTTTAACCAGAAAGTAGTGTTACAAAGTTACTTCTTTTCCATCAGTTTAAGTTGTGGGGTTCCACAGTTTCTGTTTAAACTAACTAATGTTAAACTGTAAAAAAATTTAATGTACAACTTTTACAGTAGCTTTACTGTAAAAATATAGTAATATTTAATTTGATTCCTGGACTTCTCGTTACACAGTTCATTTAACAAAGTTGATTAAACTAACTTATGTTAAGCTGTAAACAAATTTTAATGTACAACTTTTAAAGTAGCTTTACTGTAAAAATATAGTAATATTTAATTTGATTCCTGGACTGCTCGTTATACAGTTCATTTAACAAAGTTGATTAAACTAACTTATGTTAAGCTGTAAAAAAAATATTAATGTACAATTTTTACAGTAGCTTTACTGTAAAAATACAGTTATATTTAATTCGATTCCTTGACAGCTCGTTTCTCAGTTTGTTTAACAAAGTTGGTTAAACCAACTAATTTAAGGCTGTAAAAAAATATTGTTGTGCAATTTTTACAGTAGCTTTACTGTAAAAATATAGTAATATTTAGTTTGATTCATGGAAAGCTCGACTTGTGCAAAGCTATAAAAAAAATATTGTTGCACAATTTTTACAGTAACTTTACTGTAAAAATACAGCAACATTTAATTAGATTTCTGCACAAGATGCTTATTCTATATTTACATACATATACATTTTCTTTGCTGCAAAAGTAAGTGCAAAATATAATTTTATAACTGTTAGAGAGTTATTCAAAAGAAAAAAATTTTGAAAAATGTTTTTAGTTTAGAATTTTTTGAAACTGTGGGCAACATTGGTCAATTATTGTAGTTTACAAACGGTGTTTATTACCGCAGGAATATTCTTATTTAGATGCGTCCAAGAGCCCTAACTCAGGCAGAAATTAGGACAATTGTTGATTTCCACTGGAACGATTCTAAGGAGGAGGAAAATGAAGGAAATCACGAAGGAACAGCAAATTTGGAAAGCGTCTTCAAAGAGACATTGAGAACTATAAATGGATAAGGGCAAAATTATGGAAGTTGATTTGTTTGAAGATCTAATTATCAAAGATAATGACGGATAGAATGAAACTGATTTACATATCGCGCCATAACCGCCCAAATAGCTTAAGCGATATAATTTTCGAACTTAAATTTTTGACCAAAATTGATGATTTGCGATCGTAAATAGTCGATTTTCGTCAAAAAAAAAACCAAGTTCAAAAAATGTGTCGCTTAAGCTATTTTAGCGGTTATGGCTCGATTTATTGATTTGTCAGTGGAAATGGTTAGGAGTTGTTTCGCAGATAATGCCGGTCGCATTGGGTTTTCGTGAACTCTCACTTACTTACCCTGGAGAGGCAATCGGTGAAATGGTATATTGTGGAAGATTTAGTGAGAGAGCCAACTTTGCACTCTCTGTCCAAGTATAGCTCGCCAAATGTGGCGATCTTTCAACTTGTTTGGCATGCAAATTTTTGGTTTGGCGACAAGGCGATTTTTCTGGAGATAGATTAATATGTTGGCGATTTTTCTGGTGATAAATAAATTTGTTGGCGATCATTTGGCTATTTTTTTTTTTTTTTTTTTTTTTTTTTTTTGAACAAAATTGAGCTTCAAAATGTTTCTAATTCGGGATTTTTGGATGAGAAAAATTTACAAAAAATATTTTTTGGCGATTTTATTTCTAATTTTGGCGATTTTCTGATGAGTTTTGATACGATTATTTTATAAAAATTTTAATTAAAAAAGTTGCATGTAAAAACAAATTTATTATCAAATATTTACTAAGAAAAACTACATAACACTGATTTTTGGCAACTTTTGGCGATTTTTGAAATCAATTTGGCGAAATAGGTCGGAAAATATCTGACAACCCTGCTCCTATGTATTGATCCGAAACCTACATGTGGTTGTTCGTTAATAATACAAGCTCCCACATACATTATAGCACGTGCTATCTTGAACATCTGTCGTACGCCAGGCGCATTTTTTGGAAACGAAAATAGTCTCATAAAACGTTTCACTGCCGTATTATTATTACTCTCTCTCTCCACAGGTAGACCTGAATAATTCTTCCAAGTTACTGAAAACCGAGCAATCTTCTGAGAGAATTCACGATGCGCGCGTTTGAGAGCAACCAGGTGTTCTCTAAACATTTTCTAGGCGTGAGTAGTTTACCCGAATGTTTATAGAGATGAACTATGGTGGTGGTTGGTCACTGGGTGGAATAGGGAGCAGAAGGCCGAAGCTGGCTATGTTTTACTAGCCATCCGCACTCTAGGTGTAGTAAATGCAATTTTTTTTTGTGCTGCAAACCACAAAAAAAATTGCTTTGTGTCGTTTAATAAATGAATTGTAATAAAAAATGTATTAATAACAATTTAGATGTTTTTTAATTAATCATAATTGCCTACCGCACCAAGATACCAAGACTTTGAACATTTTTCCAGTTCAGAAGAAGTATGTGAAATATAAAATTAAATTTTAATGGCCGTATCTCCACCCATTTATTTAAATCCAAGATTTTGTGGTTTTCAGAGCTCAGGGTGTGTGTTAAGTAGAACCACTTAAAATAAAATATTAAATTTTAATGGGCGTGAGTCCGCCAATTTTTTTAATGTAAGATTATGTCTATTTTAGAGCTCAAGATAAGGGCCAATTTCACCAACTCTATTTAAATATCAATTCACATTTAAATGTCGATTTTCATTAATTTTTGTATGGAAAAATGACTTTTAAATATGAATTGATATTTAAATAAGTTGGTGAAATTGGCTCTAAGTGTGGTAAGTTTCGTAAAAATCGGTTAAGTAGAACCACGTGAAATATAATAATAAATTTTAATGGGCGTAGTCCCGCACATTTTTTCAACTTTAAGATTGTGTAATTACAAGAACCAAAGGTGTTTGCTAGGTTTCGCAGCCATCAAATAAGTAGAGTATCATAAAATCGTGGGCGCATCCCGCCAAGTTTTTAGAATGGGACCAATTGGAAGAGGGTATAATCTCTCAGACAAAAAAATAATTTTTTTCAATCGATCTAAAATGTACCGTTTTGTAAAGTAACAATGTCCAAACAAAATACAAACGAACTGATAACCTCCTCATTTTTTTTAAGTCGGTTAAAAACACTAAAAGCTGTTGTTTTATTAACCTGGGCAATCGATTATCCAGAATGTTCCTAGTTTCCACCATTACGGATAATCGAGACCTAACTGTAATCTATATTTAATACTCGTATTATATAAAGAGGTAAAGTTCCGATTTCAAAAAATATTGCAGTAAAATGTAAAATGAATGCTGCCAATGGACACAGGATATTTATTGTCCCGTTGAAAGCGTAGCATAGAAACGTGGGGAGATAAACAGCCCAAAAACGATTTATTATCCTTTTGGCAGAGATCTATTAAAGCAAGATCTTTTAGGCTTCCACAGAAAAACAGAATCATATTAACATAACTACACAGAAAAAATGTTGCACCAATTAATATTTTCAATTAAGAATTTAATTAATTTAATTAAATTTTTAATTAATTTAGTTAATTCGAATGGAAAATTTAATTGATGTTATCGAATCGCTTACAGATGGAAAGTTGATTAATTTTTTAATTGATATTACAAAATTGTTCCTATTATTATTTTTTTCTGTGTATGCTATTCACCCGGCAGTCCATGTAATCGCCATCCAGCTCGTATGGATGAACTCATATATAACTACAAAAAAATACTATAATTTGTTAAATACTTCAGTAGCACATGCTACAGCAGCGCACTTGGAATTCGACTTTGCTGAACCCCTTCAATCATAATCCAAAATTTACTTAAATATTTTTGAAGAAATGAAGATATTTTTAAGTGCAAGAATAAGTATCCGAACATACATAAGTTAGTTTTTTTTTCTTGCGTTTTCATTTTTGAAATGTGTTAAAAATTTAAATTTATTTGCTGTCATTAATTTGGCACCTTGCGCGAAATTAGTTCACCATGATGACTTTATCGTCATTTTTGCATTGTTATGGTAACAAATGGAGAATTCACAATTTGACTGAATTACATTCACACAATTTGGCTGTTGGATGATGTGATACGAGTACAAACGAATCGTGTAATGGTTTGTGCGATTGCATGAATGAGTCTGTCTTCAATTCTTTTTTCTGGTTTTTTTTTTTTTTTTTTTTTTTTGTTCGTTAGTAGCTGCAAGATTTTATATAACAAAATGGCCCAGGGTTAAAATAAGATTTAAAATAAAAAGACCACTTGATTTAAAATTGTGTGCGAGTGAAGAAAATGTTGCTTCTTTCCAATAAGATTGTTAGAGCTGGAAATCGAATAAACATGAGAATTGTTGGCTGTATTTTGGACAGTACAACAAGTTACACTCATATTATATATACGTATACATATATGTAAAGGCCGGGGCACAATGAATCCGTCATACGTTAAACTTCGCCTTTTTCAACTGACATTATCGTAACGACGTAGAAGGTTGGCACTTTATAGTGTTGTCATTCGAACAAAAATTGTTGGAATATTCGAATAACTTTTTATCATTTTTGTTCGAACGAACAAAAATTTTCAATTTAGAATAAAAAATTATTCGAACCATTTTTGTCGAATATCCGAATATTCGAACAATTTTCTTAACTACTTTGTATAAAAAGTATTTTACACATCATATTTTTTTAATGTGTTAACAAACGGATGTTAAACAAATTACACCAAATTATAAATGCGCTAAACGCATATTTTTTCTTGCTGGGAAGAGATAATGCTTTTTAATAGAATTAGAAGTTGGCTTACAATTTCTGATAAAAAGTTTAGAAAAAAATAACAGATTTTCTCTAATCAAAAGCCTTAAGAATCGAATTATTAAACGACGTAAAAAATAATTTAATGCCTTAATATTATTCCTGAGTTTCCTGTCTAATACTAACTTTTTAAAATATGCCGCGAAACAAAGATCATGATTATTTTGTTAATCATAACAATTTTAAGAAGGGGAGTTACAAGTTTGTAGTGTGTGCCTGTACATCTGTTTGTATGTACAAGTCCACGTACAGACCAAACGGCTGGACCAATTTTGATTTAGTTTCTGTTTGAAAGGTGACTTGATCGAGATTGTTCTTAGATATGTTTGAAGGAAATCGGTCCAGCCATTTAATGGATATTACATCTGTTTTAGATAAATATATTCTGTCTCCTTGACGCCGCAGCTCCCAAACGGCTTGACCGATTCGTTTTTTGTTTTTGTTTGAAAGGTGACGTGATTGTATATCTTCTCGTCTATACTTGAAGAAAATCGGTCTAGTCGATTGGAAGTTATCATAAATTTTTTATACAGGGTGGGCCAAAAGAAACCAAGGGGTGTAAAATTATTTTAAGGCAAAGAGCATATCGTCGACATTTTAACGTCAGAATTTCGCCCTCTGAAGTGATAATTCGTTGCTTAGTTAATCGTCATCACCAACATGGCAGCGTAAGAGATTTGCCTCGAACTGGTAGACCACGTTTAAGTCGCACTGCGGAAAATATTGAACGAGTACAGCAAAGTGTTAACGAAGCACCAGAAACATCTGGCAGAAGGCGTTCTGCTCAGCTAGAAATGTCTCGTACGTCACTACGGCGCATTTTAAAAAAAAGATTTACAGTTATACACATATAAGGTGCAATTGGTCCAAGAACTAAAACCCGCAGATCATCGGCAACGTCTAAATTTTGCAGTTAAATTTCAAGAGTTGGCCAGAAATGAAATCAACTTTATTGAAAATTTGATTATGAGTGATGAAGCTCATTTTCATTTGAATGGCTTTGTTAATAAGCAGAACTGTAGGTTCTGGGGTTCTCAAAATCCAAGAGCCATTCATCAACGCCAATTGCACCCCATCAGGTGTACAGTATGGTGTGGGATCACATCTGAAAATGTCATTGGGCCCTACTTCTTCGAGAATGAAGATGGAAGTGCTGTAACTGTAAATGGAGAGCGGTATCGGTTTATGATAGAAAATTTTTTACGTCCTGCTCTTGAAAACAGACCTGGTATGTGGTTTCAGCAGGATGGAGCCACTGCCCATACTGCCCGAGACACAATGGCACTTTTAAGTCAAATTTTTGGAGAGCGAATAATTTCTCGAAATTCGGAAATTATTTGGCCAGCGCGATCGCCAGATTTGACAGCACCCGACTATTTTTTTTGGGGTTTTTTGAAGGAGCGAGTGTATGTGAACAAGCCAGAGACAATCCTTGAACTGAAGGCAAACATTGTTGCAGAAATTCGAACGCTACAGCCACAAGTTTTGAAAGATGTTATGGAAAATGCTCTAAAAAGAGCCCATCAGTGCGAAGCTGAAAACGGTGGTCATTTAAGAGACATCATTTTTCATACTTAGTGTAAAAAAATTTCCATTTTGTATATTATATAATCTGAAAGAAAAAATAAAAAAAAGTTAATAAACAAAAAAGTTATTAAACTTTTACACCCCTTGGTTTCTTTTGGCCCACCCTGTATATTAATTTATTCTTTTTTTTGCGATTCTGTTACTTCAGTAATATTAGTGGAACATAGAGTTCTTAGCTTATGTTACAGCTTTTTAAAGTTTTTAATTTTTGCTATTAATATTTGGATTTATTAATATTTCTGAGTCGTTGTTATTATTTTTCGTTTGTTAATAAAAAAAATTAAACTAATATAAGTGCCTGTCGTTTTTTGCAAATGTTTTTCAAATTATTCGAATAAATTTTTTTATTCTTTGTTCGTTCGAATATTCGAACAAAAGTTCAAAACTATTCGTCTGTTCGAATAAGAAAAAAATCATGAAATTTCATTCGAACAAATATAAAAGACGAATAATTAACAACACTAGTACTTTATTGACGGAAGCATTTGAACAGCTTCAATAGGTCGATTCTCCATTTTATTTATCAAACTCAACTTTTTGTATGCATTTCGTTAATTTCTTTTGTTTAATTTTATTTTTGCTGCCACAAAACACCAAAACCTAATTCAGAACATACAAAAAAAAAAAAACCAACCAATATCTGTCAAACTACTCAACGTACGCAAAAAGTTAAAAGTTGACCAGTTTTTGTACTTTGCGTTGACGGACACGTACTGAATGTAACAGCCCTCATAAGAAACCATGTCTTCCAACTTTGCTGTCAGTTGAAAAAGGCGAAGTTTAACGCATGACGGATTCATTGTGCCCCGGCCTTAAGTAAATGGTGTTGCGTTATTTAATTGCGTAAAATGAGAAAAATAAAAGAAGGGCTTAAGCAACAATGTACGCAAAAACATTGTGTTTGCATCTAAATGAAATAATGCTCGTATGCACACCATCAAATTTGTATCGAAAAATATGGACAACGCATGAATACAATGAATACACCATGACACAGAGGCAAGAGATTAAAGTCATGTGGATGAAAACTGCAAAAATAAATTGTTACAAATTATGTTATTAAAATTTAAGTGAGAAAAATGAAATTAAAAACGCATTTAAGATCACTGCAGTTCTCTTCATTTATAAAACATATTTATTAGAAATTTCATTTCGAAATTTTGCTTCATTTCAATTCTTATAATTGAAGGGAACAAACATATTTTTAAATATACTTGAGGGAAGTACAAATTACCTGCAGTAGAAATTATGTGAGAATGACAACCAATAATTTTACACTTTTAAGATTTGCTTAAATAAAAAAATTTCTTTAAATATGTATGTATTTAGCATGGGCGTAGCAAGGCCAAAGATGCCCCCATCCCGCCTTCTACAAGAATTAGTAAACAATTTTCTTAATTATTTATTTTAAAAATAATCATGAAAATCACTTTTAATAGTGCCGCCCCCCCCCCCCACCACCTCGAAAAAATATCTAGCTACGTCAATGGTATATGCATGTGTGTGTATTTAAATAATTATGATTTTTATGATTGTACTTAAATTTCTATTTAATTAAGCATCATCAAGAATTACCAAGAAATTTGTTTAAACTAATTATTTCCATATTAGTAATATCATTATTTGCAGTTGCATCTTATTGAGTAGAAGGAGTTTTTCTGCTATTGAAGTTAAATATTAAATAGTAATTGTTATGTATGCCTTGTTATTAAATTCAGTTTATGTAGCAGATGAATTGCCAGGCGCTCACAGAACCACTAAAGCAAGAAACATTATTCTGCTATTAAGAAAGTTATAAAAAATAGATTTAATTGGGATTCTATAAAGCTTTTCAGGGGACAGATAATTTTGCTTTTGCATAGGAAACATAAAGGGAACTCATTAAGTGGACACCGGCAAGCCGAAACTATTTTCTTTCCTCGGCAGAAAGTAATACACTCTTTAGGAATAGGATAGTGATAGAGAAGACAGATGGTGAAGGAAGAAATAGAGGAAAGCTTCATTATTTTACAACTCTGCTTTTGGCACGTTTTTAATAACAATGCAGAGCTGCAGCGTCTCTGGTGTCAATGAGGCGTATTTAATTATCGAAGCTGTGCTTAGTAGCCATTTTATTGGTTTTTTCACTGCGACGCTGATTCTGCTATATAATAACGACGAAGCAGGACGCTCTGATGTTACATTAGCATAAGTATCTGCTGAAGTCGGTATAGTTCAGTCAGCAGCGAGTATGCCTTCATCACTTGAACTTTCCTACAACAACTGATAGAAAGGGACACTGGTGTTGATATTATAAGACTGTTGAATACCGAGATCGAAGCCAGTACCTTCGGTTTTTTAGTCAACTATTTCAGCCCTCATATTTAAAAAATCTTTTTGAAACAAAAGCAATTTTATCTCTTTGGATTTGTTTACAATGCTCGAGATTCTTAGAAAAAACATCAATATTCTGTGCAAAAATTAAGATTCTCCTGAGATATCCACTTGACATGGTCTCAAGGCGAATTCATACCAGCTGACCTTGAGTCAACAGCTATTAATTTCTCTTTTCATAAAACAAAACAAAACATTCGGAAATTTTCTAAGTGCGCCCAGATAGCGTAGCAAAATAGCGTCGATTTTGTGAATTCGAAAACCGGGAAGAAATTGGGGAAATTTCGTGGGTATTTTTAAAAATATATCAGCAAGTTAGCATTGATTTCGGGATTTAAAAGGGGGAAAACAAAACAAAAACCGTGCATGAATTTTCTCAGGAGCACTGTTCAACTGTCATGTCAAAGGGTTATATATTCTTAAGGCCGCCAAAAAAAATCTTAAGCGACATAATTTTCGAAATTCAGTTTTTGACGAAAATCGATTATTTACGATTATAAGTAATCGATATTGGTAGAAAAGTGAAGTTCAATAAATATATCACAAGAACTTTCCAAATATATTTTAGTTTTAAACAACAAAAAAATATTGATTTGAAAAATATAAAGAAATTCTCCGATTAATCGAATAAAATTATGGAATATTAGGGATTACCGAAAAATCTAGTACTTGCGAGATTTTTAGCTAAATCCTGCTGATTTTTATTAGATTTCCCATACAAAACAAAATCTATTTTGGCAGTACATATACATATTTGTAGGAAATCTAACTGCCTCTTCCACTATTTCGAAAGAAGGTTTTCATTCGCATTCTAAGCGAAAGAAAACTGATTTTCATTTCTCTTTCTTACTTCTGTACGAACATTGACTCGAACGACAAGTCGCAAGAAAACGTAAGTGTTTTCATACAGATTTTCATACCACTAACTCGAATGAGTCGTCAACAAACCGAACATTATGTCAAAATCACTCACTTGCTATTTTGCTTTCGTGTAGTAAAATTTATTCGCAAAGAATTCAATAAATTTTGTAAAATTATTAACTTATCACATTATAATTTTTTTTATTCCTATTTCTTCAATTTATTTTTTATTTGTTGAGAAAAGTCATAAAATATTCACCAAAATATTATTGAACACTTTTGTTTTGATTATTGTTTTATGTTCATTATAAAAAGTACTCGCATATTTTCAACAAAACGAATGTAGATTTAAAGCAAAACAGCAATAACTTGCTGTTGCTGTGCGACTATTTTGTTGCATTCTTTTTCGTTGTTCAATATGGTTGTATTTATTTTCATGTAAATGTTAGTAAATTTTAAAAAATCGCTCGAAATACTTGAAATATACAAATTGGCACTACTTGAATTTATAAACACGTAAAACAAAATAAAAAAATTCAGTAAAGTGCGACTCTGACTCGCGCACGAAGGGTTCCGTACGAACACTAGATATGTAATTTAATACAAACTGCATCCTATATAATATATAGTTTTGGCATTTTTTTTTTAGTTTTTGGGATCTTTTCGGTTTTTTTGTTTTGGCGGTTTTTGCGTTTTTTCGGTTTTGGCGATTTTTTTAAGTTTTAGCTCTTTTTTTAGTTTTAACACTTTATTTTCTTGTTTTGGCGATTTTTTTCGGTTTTTGGCGTTTTTTCATTTTGGCGATTTTTTTTATATAAAAATTTTTTTTAGTTTTGGTGACATTTTCGCGTTTTGGGGATTTTTTTCGATTTTTGGCTTTGTTTTTTCATTTTGGCGTTTTTTTTTTCATTTTCGCGATTTTTTCGAATTTGGCGATTTATTTTAGTGTTGGAAACTTTTTTTTAATTTTGGCGATTTTTTTCGTTTTGGCGATTTTTTTTTAATTTTTGGCGATTTTTTTTTGGTTTTGCGATTTTATAATTTTCGGTTTTTTTAGTTTTACCGTTTTTGAAAATTTCAAGTTTTTGACGATTTTTTTAAGTTCTGGCTCCTTTTTTTAGTTTTGACACTTTATTTTCTTGTTTTGGCGATTTTTTTCGGCTTTTGGCGTTTTTTTTTCATTTTAGCGATTATTTTTTATTTTAGGCGATTTTTTTCATTTTTGCGATTTTTTTTATTTAAAATTTTTTTTAGTTTTGGCGACATTTTCGCGTTTTGGAGATTTTTTTCGATTTTTGCCGTTTTTTTTCATTTTGGCGTTTTTTATCATTTTGGCGATTTTTTCGAATTTGTCGATTTATTTTAGTGTTAGAAATTTTTTTTAATTTTGGCGATTTTTTTCGTTTTGGAGATTTTTTTTAATTTTTGGCGATTTTTTTTTTTTTTTTGGTTTGGCGATTTTATAATTTTCGGTTTTTTTAGTTTTACCGTTTTTGAAAATTTCAAGTTTTTGACGATTTTTTTAATTTTTGGCTCCTTTTTTTAGGTTTGACACTTTATTTTCTTGTTTTGGCGATTTTTTTCGGTTTTTGGCGTTTTTTTCATTTTTGGCGATTTTTTTTATTTTTGGCGATTTTTTTCATTTTTGCGTTTTTTTTATTTAAAATTTTTTTTTTAGTTTTGGCGACATTTTCGCGTTTTGGAGATTTTTTTCGATTTTTGCCGTCGTTTTTATTTTGGCGTTTTTTGTCATTTTGGCGATTTTTTCGAATTTGTCGATTTATTTTAGTGTTAGAAATTTTTTTTTAATTTTGGCGATTTTTTTCGTTTTGGCGATTTTTTTTTAATTTTTGGGGGTTTTTTTTTTTTTTGGTTTGGCGATTTTATAATTTTCGTATTTTTTAGTTTTACCGTTTTGAAAATTTCAAGTGTTTGCCTCTTACGGTTTCCAAGATATAGCAAATTGTCAAAATTACATAGTCAAAATTGCATTAACTGATGGACCACCCTTTAATTTTAATTTTTTTTTTTTATTTTAGTGTTAATTTTTGTAGTCTGTATAAAAATACACTAATTTTACAAATTTCAAGTTTCATATACATATGTTCATACAATTGTATGTATATTACATGGGATTTTAACATTTTTCGTTGCTCGTTTTGGAACACCCGTCAATTTTAAATTCCAAGGTTCTACATACTGTGTCCAAATTCCGTAGCTCTTACGGTTCCTGAGAAAATACCGTGTGACGGACAGACGGACAGCGTAGGGAAAACAATAGGGTTCCTTTTCACCTTTGGTGTACGGAACCCTAAAAATGACATACGTAATCACAAGAGAAAGAAAGCTGACATGAA
This sequence comes from Tachina grossa, assembly GCA_949987645.1. Taxonomy (NCBI): domain Eukaryota; kingdom Metazoa; phylum Arthropoda; class Insecta; order Diptera; family Tachinidae; genus Tachina; species Tachina grossa. The sequence continues at coordinate 18,480,608 of OX465275.1, forward strand.
AATTTATTAGAATTCGAACGACTAGGTTTCTTTCGCAGAGTTTTTCTTTCGATATAGTGGAAGTGGCAGTAATAAAAATCTAATATTTTTATCTATTTTTTACTACCCTGTACAACATATTATAAAAAAAGATGAGTGAATTAGCTACGGTCTGTTTAAAAAGGTGTGTGACTTAGCTACATTGCAGTTATTTGGTTGTAGTTTTGGAAATTATTTAGTTAATAGGTTTTGTTTTGGATAAAAAATTTTGATAGATGTCAAAAAAAGTTGGTCTAACAATATAGATTTTCATAAAAATTTTAATTAATATCTAATAGATTTTGTGCTGGTGTAAATGGCCTATTAAATTGTTCTTTTTTATAAAAATCTATTTGAATTAACTCATGAGTTACTTTATTTTAAAGATTCAAATTAAATAAATATTGCTCCAGATATCACAGCGTTATACGAATATTTTACAAAATTTAATCGAATCAGTTTTTTGGTCCCAACAATCAATTAAGTGTAAGTAAGTGCGCTCTCTGTGCAAAAATTTCATTAAATGAATATTCATTATAAATTCATTAAGCATGAATGGAAATATTTTTAAATTTTGCTTGATATCGAATACCTGATACCTGATTATTTTTGCTTCAAATTGGTTTTATACTTAGATATTTAATTTTAGTTAATCCAATTGTAGAGAGAATTATCTCACAAAAAATGTCGTAGTGGGTAAATTAAAAGCACATCTTCAGTTAACACTTGTACACGCCAAACAAAAGTTCAAAAATCCAAAATAACTGAAAAACGTATATAAACAAATTTTGTTGTTTTGGTGTTGCAAATACTCGTACATACATATATACATATCGTCACCTAAAATCCAAAATGCCGTAACAAGCAAAAAAATTCAAAATAGACTTTTTGATTGATTATGATGTGATTAACAAAATACATCTTTCCTTAAAATTTTACTTTCATATGTTCAAAAATACCGATTTTATTCATGAAATTAAAAAGGCCGCAACTACAATGTTAACAAATGTATAAACCAAAAGGCCGTAACTACACCTTGAATTTAAAAAATAAAATAAATTTGAACGAAGTTGGCATTTGTTTTACGTTAAGTTACCGTTTTCGAAATTAAAATTTTTGCAAGATAGTAACAAGAACGCTGAGAATATTTGTTCATTGCGAAGAAATAATAAAATGAGTACTAATAGTGAATATGGTTCCACTAAAAAAATTGAAAAAATTAATAAAAAGTGCGAAAATAAAACAAACAGAATGAAAGGAAAACAATACACGGGCATAACAAAAGGAAATAGTTGTGAAAAATCACCACGACAACTTAAAGATGGGTGTAGTTCAAAATTGTGTGCGAAAAGTCCATTGCGACATTGTGCAATGTTTTCCGAAGACGATCGCAAGGAAATACTTAATAGCTTCTGGAAAATGTCTTGGGATCAGAAAAAAAATATATGTTATTGCTCTCGTTGACTGCACAAAAACGTAAAGCGTGTTTGCGTAGAAAGCTCCAGAAGATCAATTTCGAAGAATTATTATCTAAAACATTATTCTAAACGTGTGCAGGTGTGTTTTCATATGTTTGTGTGTACGTGGGGAATTAATGAGAAAATTTTACGAAATTGGGTCAACTTCAATGATTTACATGGCACTAATATTTCGTCAGAGGAGCAGACAGAATTAATGTCAAAACGTAGAGAAGCTACCACTCAAGGTATGCTATACAAAGAACGTTTAAGTTTTCTGAAAAAGTGACTAAACGATATTCCGAAGCTGAAATCGCATTAACACAGTCAATACAACGAAAAAACTCTGCATTCTCTACAAAGAGAATGTTGTAACTCCTGTATCTTTTCCAAAATTCGTGACCGTAATAAAAAAAGAAAATTTTTATATATTCAAAACAAGATATTTGTGACACCAGTATTTCATACCCGTCGAAGAAGATATCTCAAGATCAATATGATATCCATAGGATGGAAATACAAAATATGAAAGAGGAAAACATAGTTTCACTAAATAGCTCTTTAATTACGGTTGAAAACCAATATTTTTTCAACCTAATTATAAGTTTTATTAAAAACATTAATGTACTTACGGCTTTTTGGTTTCAGAAAAAACGATTCCAAAAGGCCCTAAGCACCATTACTAAAAAAACTACTATTATTTTATAATTTTTTTTTATTAAACCAAATCCGCATTGATTTTTTAGTGATAATTCTGAAATTTGGCGCCTAACAAATAAATGGTCATAAATTTATAAAGTTTTTTGCTTCTCCTGTAAAAAAACAAAAAGTATACTTACGGCCTTTTGGATTTTAGGTAAATCGTAATACTAAAATTTGTTCTTTAAAAATTACATCTAATGCCGCACTTTTTATTTTACAGCAGTCTTTTTAGGTTCTGAACACAAAAGCAAAACAATTTACTATCCGGTTAAAACGGAAATGGGAATAAAGGCAAGCAAACAAGTATGTTATTTGAACAACAGGGTAATTCACATTGGTTTAAAATTAATTTGAAATTAAAGGTAACATCGTAGCAAAGAAAACTACAGCTGGCAGTACCTTCCAAGATAGTTGTGTTTATTAGTAAAACTAAACAGCTGACAAAATCAGCTGAGGCCTTAAAAACAATAAATTGGTCTTGTCAATCTGGAATCAACAACAAAGTGATTTGGCGAAATTGGGCCGGCTAATTATTATTTTTTTGCAAAGTATTAAATTTAAGATACAAATAAAATGCCTCATGGTAATTCTCATGATCATGGTCAAGGTTGTGACCATGAAGCCACCGATGTTGATCATGCCCTTGAAATGGGAGTCGAATATAGTCTGTATCAGAAAATAGATATGGAAAATTTGGAATGCTTGAATGAAGAGTCGGAAAATAGTGGTAAAAAGGTTTTCAAACCATATGAAAAACGTTTGGATGTAACAGAGGTGAGTGGCATCCTAGTTAAATGAAATTCAAATGGTGTCGAAATTGTTTGTTCCTTGATTAGTTTGTTAAAAGTGATGCAGATGAGGAGTTGCTTTTCAATATACCATTTACGGGAAACGTAAAGTTGAAAGGAATCATTTTGGTGGGAGCCAATGATGATACACACCCCAATAAAATGAGATTGTGAGGAAAGACTTTTAACGAACAACTGTTATAATATAATTAATTTTGTAGATTCAAAAATCGTCCTGCCATGACTTTTGATGATGTACATGCTAAGGCTGATCAGGAATTTGAATTAGCAAGAGATACGCAAGGCCGTATTGAATATTCTCCAAAGTAAGTTCATGAAATATTAAATCAAAAGTGAAATATATATGCTTTGCATGGTTTTTTTATTAAATGAGTTTATGGATTCGAAAGGAGATGATAATGTCCTCTTCAGTAATAAAATGAAAAGTTTGTTCAGGTAGAACTTTAGTATTTTGTATGATAAAAGGTCAATTGTTCGTCATATTCATAATTTCTTCTCTAATCCATAAACTCTAGTGGTTCAACAAAAATTGTGTGTGAACCCAAACGTACTTTCTATATGTCTGTCATGATAAAAAAAATAAACTACTTTGGTTCTACTATTACGTTTCGCCTTAATTTCATTTGCTTTCAACTTACAACTTACATCTTATACAAATTCTATAATATTTTCCAATTTTCTCTACAGAGTTGTAACCTTTTCATCAGTTCACCATTTGTCTATACATTTTCCTTCGAATTATGGAGATGATAATACCAAAATATATTATATTGGTAAGTTATTTCACATGTGTCATGTGATTATATTATTCCAACATTGTATATATTTTTGTGAATTTTTTTAAAGGTCTTCGAGGAGAATTTAGTGAAGCTCATCATCATGGCGTCACTATTTGTACCTACGAGGCCCGGCCAAATGTCAGCGATCACAAACAAGATGCGTTTGATGCTGTCAATCGTACAATACAGTAAATTAAAGATTTATTTAAAACAAAACATGTTTTTATACGCAGTAAATGTTAAGAAATTGTAAAATAAATACAGCCAAGTGTATTGAAATATGCGTTTCGTTTCAAACTTTTTACATATGAATTAGGTGTAGCCATAGGCAGCTGATAGGACTTTTAAAGAAACAGGAAAGGTTTTATTTGAGTTTAAGAATTAAAAAAAAAAATAAAGCATTTATAGATTATATGTATTTACATGTTAATTTTAAATATTTAAATAGACTTTCTCGAATTAATATATTAACAGCCTTATTTATAAAACTTATTAAGGCTTTATAAAGCGCTCTTAAGACAAATATTCATACAAAATTTTTCTTAAAAGCCTTTGTAGAGCCTTAATAAGTTTTATAAATAAGGCCGTAAAAAATAAAATATGTAGTATGTATGTAACTCAAAAATATTTTTCTTACCTTTTCTTTATTCGAAGTTCGCTTGGATTTGGTAATTTAAATTTTCACATTTCACAACCTGACCTAAAGTCTTTGTTAAAAATTAAACCCGTTTTCTGTTCCTAGCAAACTAACACTTTTTAGCAACGATTTACAGAACATACGTTATTTAAATCGATGTGGTTGGATGAAAGTAAATTGAAATTAATTTTTTTCAATTGCAAAAACAATTTAAACATTAAATCTTATTAATGGAAATATAATAGATACAGAATCAGAATTAAGAAGAAGCGAGTTTTCAAAATTTATCGCATATGATAAAATAACGGCCTGATCCACGATGTCACCAGAAATCGTTCGATCGAATACTGTTATATTGATAACAACAAGTTTTCTAATTTTATTATTTTTTGCAATGCAAGTTGTCGATCGAACGATTTCTGGTGACATCGTGGGATATACCGTAAATTTTTGGAAATGATATTTTAAGTTCTAAAGCTATAAAAACACTTCCTATCAGCTATAAAAGCAATTGAAAAACTATAATTTATTCAAGTTCTCGTAATTATGAAGTTGCAAATCTACAATCAGAAGAAATACAAAATTAGGAGCTTAGCCCTGCATGTGCAACACGCTCTCGAAAACAAGAAACCCGTAAAGTTCTGTATCCATCTGCTTTGGTACGTCTCCACACTCATGTTTGTGCAGACATATATATGAATATTTACATACATACATATGTACCTAGGAGTGGAGGGACACTACATATACATATGTATGTATATTTTTTATATGTATTTGCTACCACCAGACCTACGTAGTCACAACTTGATTACCTAACCTAAATTTAATAAAGTTTTACATTACAACCTTCAAAACATGAAGAAATTGTTTTAAATTAAAAAAACAAAAGTAAGAAAAGTCATTTAACTAACTATACAAAACACTTTAAAACAAATTGTAACGACATTACAAAACGAAAAAACGGCAAAACATACATACTTCCGTCCAACCGCGACCAAAAACGTACGTTGCTATTATCACTAATTTTAGGAAATCAAAATGGAGAATTACTTTTTCATTGAGGCAATTTTGATGGAAACTTACAACACTTATATCGGCACAGATTTGCAACCAATGAAAAAAATAATTGCACACAAGTGTGCACAACACATTTATTTATACGAAAATGCACTTTGATTGACAAGAAATTAATTTTTTAGCCATTAAATTTATAAATTATTACGACCGAAAATTTACTCCGTCCAACACGCACCAAAGAAAAGATCTACTAAAGGAAAACATATAAACAGCGTTGGTACAAAAACGTATTGAAAATGGTAGCAAGTGTTGATTCAAAAAGCTTTTACGACTTTTTCATAACGGTTCTTATCTTGGAAATTTGTATACATAGCTAAGACACTCAACCATTTCTTCTTTACATTCACAAGAAATATCAAAACAAGAACACAGTAGGACGCATAATGGAAGAAGAAGTAAGAAGTAATGGAAAAAGAACATTTTATTTTGCTCACAAGAGTTGGGTAAACAAGATATATATATGTATGTATATACATATGTATAAAACTTGTACACAATACGAAAAACGGTATGAGGCTTAATTATGCTTCATTAACTCAAAAATTCTATTTTTGTGTTATGACGTTCTTTGAGTAAATGAGCGATATGTTTCCAGTGTAGATGGGTATTATAAAAGCACTAGTAAAAACAAAAAACCTTACAAGCTGTCTTTTAATTTCATTCAAATATAAAAAGTATAATAAAAATTTGTTTAAAGCAACAATAATACAAAACTTTTGCGAATTGTTCGTTTCAATTTGATGCCAATACATATTTTCTTTTCTAGCTGCATACGTTTAAAATTTAAATTGATGAATAATGTACTAGATATACATATGTACATACATACATACATATGTATGTACTAGTGATGCACGAATATTCGTATTCGTATACGAATTGCCGAATATTCGGCCATTTTTAATACCAATAGGAAGCATTCGTATTCGTCAAATTCAGACGAATACGAATACGAATATTTTTCCAAAAAAAAATATATAAATAAATGCATAAATCCTGAACTAAATTTAAATAAATGGATAAAAATATTAGTTTGTACGAATCCATTAAATTTTTTATAGAAATTTGTGCTTTGTGTCATTTTCAAATATTATTTACTGGCGATCATAAAAATTTTGGGTAGTTTTTATTAACTTTAAAGTACGCCAACAGTAGTATGAAGTTCTTTTTTATAACAATTTTTTAATATTTCATATTGCAGGCGTAAATAGAGCCCTAATTTAATGTCTATAAACTTCACATGAAATATTCGTATTCGTATTCGCGAATATCGTTTCAAATATTCGTTTTCGCATTCTTATTCGCGAATATCAAAAATTGGCATTCGTTACATCACTAGTATGTACATACATACATATACATACATACATCCATATACACATTTTGATACATAAAAATTAAGTCCTTACTTGTTATAACACAAGAGGTAAGAATGAAAAACATCAACATTTATTGATATTAAATTCAACGCTACATTGCTCTTCTTACCATTTATGTACATACATACATATGTATATGTATGTACATATATACATACATACATATGTATGTATATTCAAATAGGTACAACTTTGCAATTATACTAACGACAATTCACTTTCATCCAACCCGTACTAAAACGTACGTCGTGACCATCACTGACTCTGAGAAATCAAAATGCACATTTTACTTTTCATTAAGGCAATTTTGATGCCAACTTTAAACACAAATTTCTCCACAGATTTTCCACATTACAAAAAGATATTTATACACATACATGCACGACACATTTATTTACACGAAAATGCACTTTTATTTGCAAGAATTAAATTTTTTAAACATTAAATTAAAATATCATTACAACCGAAAATTAAACACGTCCGCCGAGCACAAAAGAAAATATCAACTAAACAAAACCAAATAAGCAGAGTTGGTAAAAGAAAGTATTTAAAGCTTTAAAATAGCATTAAATATTGTTGTTGTTACTGTGTACGATAAGCTGTTGTTGTCTTCGATATTTATGTAGCTCAGACATCTTTATTTCTTCTCAACGAAGTTTTCGATGATTTTTTTCGTTAAAATTAATTTGGTCATTGTTGTTGAAAAATTTATGAAACTTTTAAAGGTTTTTTTTAACAATTTTCCTCAAGTTTTTTTATTCAATTATGAGATTTAATTTTAAAATTATGTTTTTTTTTCAAATGAAACTGTGCGTCACCCAGTGGGAAAAGGTAATGAATAGTAAAGGAGCCAATAATGTATAATTTAAATTCCAGAATTCATTACTAATCAGAAATAATTTTTAGTCAGGCTTAAGTTCAGTAATTTCAATTCTTTTTATTGAATGAAATATTTTATTAATTAATGTGAGTTTCTAAAGAAGAGAAGAAAAATTAAATTAGACTTTTAAGCTGGGGGAAATACCGATATTTTTCTGTGCAGCAACGCACTTCATCAGCACCCTAGTCTATCTACTTGGGTAGAGATTGTTATTAACATCAGCTATTTAACGTAAATTCTAATGAAACGGAAATGTAACGGAATGTAATTAATACCACTTTTCCCGCTGGATAATTGTTGTATGTAGTACATACTTTTAAATAAGGTCTCCTAACATTGTAAATTATAAGACTTGTCAGTAAGCACAAACTTTAATTTAAAAATATGTATATACATATAAAACTAATATGTATTAGAAACTTTTTTTACATTCAGCGGCTATTGCCTTAGAAATCTGTAGAGGTAATTCTTTAATACCAATCAAAAGTAGCAAAATGCAAGTAGCATTTTGTTTTTTCATAGTACAGTTCTTCTTTGGTCTTAAGTATAAAGGCCTTAACTCAAATAATTGTAACTTTCCAGGAGAAGGTAAAAACATAATAGAAACTGTAATATTCAATATGTGACTTTTTTGTACAACTGCTTATAAAATTGTTGCACTAAATTTTTGTGACGATGTGTATTTTGTTTCAGAAATGTATTGAAAAATATTTTTCTTACCTTTTCTGTATTCGTAGTCCGCTTAGAATTGATGATTAAAATTTTCACATTTCACAACCTGACCTAAAGTTTTTGTTAAAAATTAAACCCGTTTTCTGTTCCTAGCAAACTAACATTTTTTTAGCGACGATTTACAGAACATTCGTTGCTTAAATCGATGTGGTTGGATGAAAGTAAATTGAAATTAGTTTTTTTTCAATTGCAAAAAAAAAGTTGAAAATTAAATCTTATTAATGGAAATATAACAGATGCAGAATCAGAATTAATAATTGGTTAAAAAAATAAGGCCTTATTGTTGTTTTCCAGATCGCATATGATAACTTATATTTTTGGATGTGAAAATGTTTTATCTATGCACATACATATGTAAATCAATAACACTCGATAATGGCCATTTAAAGGATTTCCAAATATTAATATGGTTCATCATCCACAAGCAAACCGCGAAGTTAGATATGCATCTGCTTTGGTACGCATCCACACTCATGTTTGTGGTTGCTTATACATATCTGCCAAGATGAGCCACAGTGGAGGGGCACTACATATGTATACATACACACATATGTATGTATGTATATTTTCTATATTTGCTGCCATCAGTCCTACATAGTCGCAACTTGACAACCTAACCTAAATTTAATAAAGTTTTACAACATTCAACACACGAAGAAATTGTTTTAAAATAAGAAAACAAAAGTAAGAAAACTATTTTAACTAACTACACATAACACTTTAAAACAAAATGTAACGACATTACAAAACGAATAAACGGCAAAATATACTTACGTCCAACCTCGACCAAAAACGTACGTTGCTATTATCACTAATTTTAGGAAATCAAAATGGAGAATTACTTTTTCATTGAGGCAATTTTGATGGAAACTTACAACACTTATTTATATCGGCACAGATTTGCAACCAATGAAAAAAATAATTGCACACAAGTGTGCACAACACATTTATTTATGCGGAAATGCACTTTGATTGACAAGAAATTCATTTTTTAGCCATTAAATTTATAAATTATTACGACCGAAAATTGACTCCGTCCAACACGCACCAAAGAAAAGATCTACTAAAGGAAAACATATAAACAGTGTTGGTACAAAAACGTATTGAAAATGGTAGCAAGTGTTGATTCAAAAAGCTTTTACGACTTTTTCATAACGGTTCTTATCTTGGAAATTTGTATACATAGCTAAGACACTCAACCATTTCTTCTTTACATTCACAAGAAATATCAAAACAAGAACACAGTAGGACGCGTAATGGAAGAAGAAGTAACAAGTAATGGAAAAAGAACATTTTATTTTGCTCACAAGAGTTGGGTAAACAAGATATATATATGTATGTATATATGTATAAAACTTGTACACAATACGAAAAACGGTATGAGGCTTAATTATGCTTCATTAACTCAAAAATTCTATTTTTGTGTTATGACGTTCTTTGAGTATATGAGTATTAAAAAAGCACTAGTAAAAACAAAAAACCTTACAAGCTGTCTTTTAATTTCATTCAAATATAAAAGGTATAACAGAAATTTGTTTAAAGCAACAATAATACAAGAAGTTTGCGAATTGTTCCGTTCAAAACGTTTCAATTTAGTTCCCATTGTTTTCTTTTCTAGCTTCACTTAAATTGATGAATAATGTACTTGGATACATATACATATGTACATACATACATACATACATACACATTTTGATACATAAAAATTAAGTCCTTACGTTTTATAACACAAGAGGTAAGAATAAAAAACATCAACATTTATTGATATTAAATTCAGCGCTACATTGCTCTTCTTACCATTTATGTACATACATACATATGTATATGTATGTACATACATACATATGTATATATATTCAAATAGGTACAACTTTGCAATTATACTAACGACAATTCACTTTCATCCAACTCGTACTAAAATGTACGTCGTGACCATCACTGACTCTGAGAAATCAAAATGCACATTTTACTTTTCATTAAGGCAATTTTGATGCCAACTTTAAACACAAATTTCTCCACAGATTTTCCACATTACAAAAAGATATTTATATACATACATGCACGACACATTTATTTACACGAAAATGCACTTTTATTTGCAAGAATTAAATTTTTTAAACATTAAATTAAAATATCATTACGACCGAAAACTAAACACGTCCGCCGAGCACAAAAGAAAATATCAACTAAACAAAACCAAATAAGCAGAGTTGGTAAAAGAAAGTATTTAAAGCTTTAAAATAGCATTAAATATTGTTGTTGTTACTGTGTACGATAAGCTGTTGTTGTCTTCGATATTTATGTAGCTCAGACATCTTTATTTATTCTCAACGAAGTTTTCGATGATTTTTTTTCGCTAAAATTATTTTTGTTCATTGTGTTGTTGCAAATTTATGAAACTTTTGTACATTTGTATTTTTTTTTTTTTTTGCAATTTCCAAGTTTCTTCAGTTTATAGAATGCAAGTAAAAAATTTCGTGTCTACATATTTATATTGAAAACAAAAACAAATCATTCAAATTTGTTTTTGTTTTCAATATAATTAGACTGACGAGAATTTTTATTTGTCTTCTACAAACTGGCAGTTAGTTATTGTAGTATTTTTAAATAAGGCTTCATAACACTGTAAATTATAATTTTATAATTATGTCAGTAAAAAAAATTTTCATTTAAAAAAGTATAGAAAAGTAAAAAGGAATTGGAGACTTTAACTGCCATATTCATAAAAAATTATTTTGATTTACAAAAGATTTACTAAACAAATTTTATATGAAAATTTGTTTGTTAAACATTTTGTAAACCAAATTAATTTTTTTTAAATAAGGCGTTAGAAGTTTAACGTACAAAGCACGAGTTCTTAGTTGAATATTTTTTATCCAATTGCACTGGGGACTTTTGGTTGTTGTCTGGGAAATCTGTGCAGCTAAAAAGTACTTCTTTAATTTCACGTAAAAGTACGTATTGCCTGAAAAGGAAGTATCAGACTGTGAAAATGTTTTCCTTCCTATACATATACATACATATATCCGGGACTGGGCATAACTTTGCCTTTGAGTCTTGTGGAAAATGAACTGTTGTAAACTACTGCACTTAACAATTCATCATTCCGTTCACAAAGTTTGCGTAATACGCCTCAGCACTATGTTTTATCATGTTAAAGCCCCGTTCAGACTATTATACAAGTATTAATACATTCATCACATTTTACGATACAGAAATCTAAATACATTCGTTGCGACTGTCAAAAAATCTAACGTAAAATCACATATTGTGTTCAGACCATCACACTTCAAATAAAATGTGTAATACAAGCAGAAAACAAAACAGCTGTTCAATGAAAATGTCTGTACTATTCATTGACTAGCGGCGGCAAAGCGGTTTCATGTAGGCGGGGTCGTGCCGGCACTTGAAAAAATTCAGCAGTTAAAAATATTCTATGTAAATAAAAGAAAAAATTTAAGAAAAGATATTACAAAAACGTTAAAAAAATTACGTCAACGAAATATACTTCCATACGATTCACTTATTAAAAATTTTGAGCCGATATACATATGACAAAACATTACATCAATGACGACACGCTATCGGCGGCGAAACAGCCGACTTGGAAGTTTGGTTTGTGTGAAAATGCAACCCTGATCTAATGAAAAGTATAATCGTTAAGAAAATTTTCTAAAAACGAAAAAGTCTTATGGGATGTCAAAATTATTATCGTATTATTTGCCACTTTGATGACATTTTGCGTTCAAACTATCACACTTGCACGTATTATTTGAATTTTTGACAAGTATAAATACAAAGTATAATAGTCTGAACGCGGCTTAAGAAACTATTTTACCACTTTCAAAATGAAACTAACTTTCTGTTTATATATATTTTTTTAATTTTTTTTTATATTTTTAAATTTTTATTGTGTTTTTTTGTTGTTTTATTTATTTTCCATATGAAATATCATTATCATTATTTTTGTTGGTTGATAACTTTTTTCCTTTTTGTTTTGTGGTGTTGGTTGACTTTTTTATAGTTTTTTTTTTTGGTTTATAAGAAATTGTGAGTTTTATTCATATTTTTTAGGTTATCGTTTTATTTTGCTTTTTTTAATTTTTTCATTCTTTGATAAAAAGATAAATTTATATATAATAATAAATTTGTTTGTAACAAAATTGACAAGAGTGTAGAAAAAATGGAGAAGAGTGAATACATAAGTGATGTAGAATGTGTATGCGTGTGCGAGTGTGAAGGTTAAGTAAGTAAGTGAAGTGAGGTGAGCGAATGTTGTTTTTGTTAGTAAGAGTATGTTAAGTATGTATGTATGTAGGCGTGAGTGTGAAAATGATAGTGAGAGCAGCATTAAGTTTTCATATGTAAAAAAAAGTTGAATAAAAACTTTTCTTAAGAGATAGAAAATAAACAAAAATATGAAATTTTAACTTATTTTCTCTATTGCTTTTTCTTCATAACACTTTTAATATCACTCACAGGTGATGCGTTTTAGGCTTAAAATATTTTTATAAAGCCTTTTCTCAAGTGTTGTTTGATTATTTTAGTTTTTCTTGTAACAAAGAAATTTATTAAAAAAAAAAACAAATTGTTTTGTAATATTTATAATAAAAATATTTACTGTAGTTTTCATAAAATTTTAAATTATAACAATCTAAAGGTAATTTGATTAAATTCAAACATAATATAATCATTTTAGCTTTTTTAATTTTATTTTTGGTACAAACTTAACAATTTATTCTTTAATGTTTATTAAAGACTATAATTATAATTTTGTTTAATGCTTTTTTGTTTATTAAAACAATTGGATCTATGTATGTATATAGTTCTTATTTATGTTTATTTTTTTTCATTATTAGTTAATGTTTGGTTTTTTGTGTGTTTTTCTTTGCGGGATAATATGTAACAATTGCAATTAATGTATTTATTATTAGTTTTATTAATTTATTAATAATAGGTTGTGGTTTGCTGATGTTTTTAATTTAATGAATAAGTTTTATTTTCTTTTTTTTTATTGATATTTATATGAGTCATTTTTAATGTTTTTTGCCTTGTTTTATTTAGTTTTAATAATAAATGAAATAAAAATTATTTAGCATTAATTACTTTATTATCATCTATTACTCTAGTTTTTTATGGTTTTATTTAATGCATAGTTTTTTATTTTATTGGTTTTAGCTTAAGTTAAGTTTTAGCATTTTTTCTAGAATTTATATTAATTTTTTTTTATTTTTTTTATATTAAATCTTACTATACAAGCTCTCTAATAAAGTTTTTTTCGTCTTATAATTTATGCGTTTTTATTTTGTTTTTCCTAATGACCATGTTTTAGTTTTAATTATTTTCTTCAGTTTTGTTTTTTCTTAAAAAATATTTTTAGCGTTTTTTATATATCATGCTTTCAACAATTATTTTATTTTATTTTTCTCAATTGCAGCAATTTTTTGTGTGTTTTTTTTTTTAATTTTTATTGCTAAACTCTGGAAAATTATTTGTTTTGCCATTTATTTTTTTGATAATAAAAATTTAATTTTTTTATTCAATCTCGATTTTTTTCCTATAATTTATTTTATAATATAAACTAGATTTTATTTATGATTATTTATCTAAATTAGACTCTCAGAGTTTATTCTAATTATTAAAGTTTTTTATGCATGTGTGTGATTGATTTATGCAGTTTTGTTATTATTTATTTTTGATAATTTATTTAATAATGTACTTTATTTTCGCTGTGATTTTTTATGTAATATGTATATAGAAGTGTGAAAAATGCTTTTATAATTAATTATTATTGGATTTGATATTTGCAACTCATAACAATGATCTAATATTTTTAGTCGAAAGGCTTTTTAAGCTGAAATTGTTTCAAATTTAAAATTAAATAAATATCTGAAATAATTTAATAAAAAAAGCTTTATTCTACGCTATTATTTTACACAATTTTTCTCATCTTCACCAAATAAGTGATTTTTTCGAGTTTGAAAATATTTTTTTTTTAATTTTCCCTAGATAAGTTTGTTTTTTTTTTTTAATCTTACGCATTTTTTAAAGCTTTATTTTTTGCTTTTATTTTTAGAATATTTTACGATAATCGAAATTTGAAAATATTTTTATTTTTTACATTTTCGCCATTTTTGCTAACAGTTTCAGGGCTTGAAATTAATTGGAAAAGGGAAATTATAGAATGTAACAACCTGGTCCACAATGTCAACAAAAAACTTTCGATCGAAGACGTATTGAAAAGAATAATTAAATAAGAACGTTTGTTTTTGTTTTCAAAAAGTTTCTTGTCTACATCGATGGCCAGGCCGTAAATTAATATCACTCTAAACTCAATAAATGGACTACAATTTAGAAACTTTTTGCTCTCTCGATTTTTAGCAATTTTTTCGATACATAAAAAAAATTTTGAAAAATCCGAAAAAATTTCACCAAAAAATTAAAAATCAGATAACAACTTTAAAATGGTCGCAAATTGTTGTTCGACCTTTATTGTTTAAAACAATTAAAAAAAAATTGTTTAAGCTTGTGGTCAACTTTGGTTCCGTGGTTTCAAATATTTAAAAACTAGGAAAATCACTTGCACAGTAAAAATTGTAGATATTTCTGAAAACTTGCCAAATTATCTTTGCGATATTAAATACTTATGATAGAAACAGTTTTGGCCGAATTTCGAAAGAGTTTCAAACAGAATTTTGCTCTTAGGCTGGCACTGATGAGTTCTGCTTAAATTTGACATTCCCATAAGAAATTTGTACATCTAAAATTTTTTGGAAATTCTGGTTGAAAACTTCTCGAGCATCTTTTCGTTCGTTAACTCGAAATATAACTGCTTATGTCATCAATTTCTTCAGAAGGCATTAATATGAAATATGCTTTCATTCAAAAAGAAAATTGGGACATAAAACTCCGCAGAGATGAATTTCACAATTCACCGCACTTTTTCCAGTGAAAAGTTTTTACACTAGTGCTCACTATAACTATCAAAATGAATAATTCTCACTGTTGCGGACGCACAAATCAACAAGTTCACACTGAAGATTGTGAACACTTCAAAATTCATCGTTGTGGAATCCGGCCCCTGAATTAAAAAATATCATCAGCCATCAGCAACATTTCTAACCATCAACATATATTGCTAAGCATAACAGTTTTTATTAACTTCCCGCTATAGTTAGTGAGTTTACTTCAATTTTCGAAATTCGAATTTTCAGCATATTTCGACGTGAGAGTGGATTGTGATTATTTTCGCGATTATGTGAGTATGAATGCATTTGTCTGTGTGTGTTGTTTGTATTTGGTTGCATGTGTGTGTGTGTTTGTGTGTGTTATGTGTGGGTGTGTGTGTCAACGGATCGGAAGCAATTTGCCGTAATTCGGAAGATATTGATCTCGCTTAGATATCTTGTGATAGTAAATCGATTCGTTTCGGTTTTCACAAAACCGAGTTTTTTAAGATTAAGACGATTAAGATCAAATCTAATCAGTTCTTTCTAAGACCGAAAAGACGCTCCCTTTGCCGCCAATTTGACTAAAATCACCTGATTTCGTTCAAATTTTTTCGAAAAAAAAATTAATTTTTCTAATACATAACTTCAAAAGACTTCGTCAAATCTGTAGCTGAGCGGGAAGTTTCAGCAGTGGCCAGGACGGTCAGTCAACCGATTCCCATATTTTTTTATTATCTCAGCAACCACTTATGCCACTTAAAAACAGAGACAAAACAATAAAATCACATTTGTTGAACAAAAAATTTATTAATTACACAAACCCAAACTTAACGCAATATAATAAAAAAAAAACTGCCTCATTCATATAAAAGTAATTTTGTTTTATAAAGGATTTGAAAAACAAATTTTGTATGAACAGCTTTTTATAAGCCTTTTATAAAGCAAAAATATATTTTTTATGAATAAAACCTTAAAGATATATGTATATTTATGACCTTTAAATATTATAAAATAGTAAATCCAAAAACTTATATATAAACCAAATATTTAACACAATAAAAAGCACATCAATAAGATGCACACAAACATACTTACATTTAGCGGCGAATTCAAGCCAATTTGCCACGAATACAATTATATTTCATCCCTGCTAATTGGTTTGAATACTGCCCTCGCATGTGAGTGTGGGTATGTATGTAAGTATGTATCTATTTAATCTGCCCGCAAATAAATCTTAAAAAAAGAGAAAAATAATTTTTATTACAGCTTTAGAATATTAAAAAAAAAAATTATATATATATATGCATCCTAAAATTTTTTATAAAAATTGTACAGAAAATATTCATTTCATTCATCTATGTATTCATGCGTGTATTTTTTTTTTTAATTTATTTGTTTGCTATTTATAGTACATACTAAATGGTCTTTTTCGCTTTAGTTTTAAACATTAACGACCTTAATGATTAAAAAGGATGATGATTATTTGCTTTCATTTTCATTAATTTTTTATGATTAAATTGTATTTTTGCATTTTTTATAGTATTTTTTTTTTTTTTTTTTTTTTTTTTTTTGTAATGGAATATTATTATTATAATAAATGTTATATGTATAACAACAAGAAAAGATGGTGAGAGAACTAGAGTGTTTTTGGAAAGATTTCTGTTAGGAGCGCGATAGCTAAATATTTTTAAAATTTTCAAAACATAAAGTATATGTAGAGAAAATTATTAATTTTCTTTTAGGAAAAAGAAATTTAATAATGTGTCTCATTTAAATAGTTTTGCTGTTTGTTGTCTGTTTGTTGTTGTGTTGTGGCACTATTAACAATATTGTTGGAGAGATTTTCAATTTCAGAAGAAAGAAAAAAATCAAGAATTCATCTACGAAAACAGATTGTGAATTGAGCAAATATGTATATATGTAGAAGAAATTTGGCTAAAAATGCATTAAAGACGTGCGCAATTGAATTTATGGCTCGATTATGGGGTGGCAACCGTACTGTATTGTCTGGCAACACATTTAGTATTATGTATGGCAACTTTCTCCAGCTGCGGAAAAGTATGATTATGACAGATTGGCAACTGAAAATAATGTACACAAAACCTCAAAATGTTAAAAAATAAGTGATAAAAAGAAATTTGTGAAGTACAAAATTTTGCATCTAATTATTAGACGCCACTTAACGAACAATTAAAATCCTTTAGAATTACCGCCTTTACTGTAAATAAATCTTACTGTTTACGAGTTAAATAATTTTTAACAAAAGTTTTTTAGCTTTAAAGTCTTCATTTAATTTAATTTTAGCATAACCTTCTTTTAAAAAATATGCAGCAGCTAAAAATTTTAATTTGGAAACACGCACAATATTTGACAATTAAAGCTAACAGCTGTCAGTAGCCAAAAGTAATAGCATTTCGGAAACGGAACTAAAGGTCGGTTAATCGAGCCATTAAATTCTGTTACTGTGTGATTTTCTTTAAATTTTTTTAAGCATAAACCACAATATAATTAGTGAAAATGGAACATTAAAAAATTTTTGTTGCGAAATATTTAAAGGAAACGCAGCGAAAACCCTTGATGTTAATCAAATTATTAATTCTTTTATTGTAACTTCCGTATTCATAAAAATTTATTGAGGTTTACAAAAGGTTTAAGAAACATATTTCTATATAAAATGTGTTACAAAACACACTTTTGTAAACGAAAATTATTTTTTTTATGAATACTGCAGTTTGATAGTTCTACTAAACGAATTTAGTTTATTTAGAAGCTCTTAGTCAGAATGGATGTACACATGGTTGCAAATTTCAATACCAATGCGTTGAAGACTTTATGTAGTTTAAACTTAAAAAAAATTTGATTTTAATTCAGAGTCTTAATTCGTCAGTCTTGATATTAAAGACCGTGATGCAAGAGTTTATGAAGGCCAAACAAAAGGATTCGATTTAATAGTATTGGGCACAACGCTTGATTAATTAAGAGAAAGATATGAGTTCCACACTCAGTTTGAGTATCAAAAGTGATTTTGATGAGTTTGAAATGAGTTTGCTAGTCATTTGTTTGCAAGACATTAATGCAATATATCTAATAAAAATCTTGACATTTTTTAATTTTAAGAAAGTGATAAAAGAAACTTTTTAGCAAAAAAAGTAAACCGACAGAAAACGTTCTATCGATTACTTATATTGAAAACAAAAACAATTTTTCTTATATTATTGTTGTTTTCAATACAAGTTGTAGATCGAACTAGTTTACTGTCGGCATCGTGGGACAGGCCGTTACACTATGAAATTGTTCATGAAATTAGTTACACAGCAAATCAGATAAAGAAAACATGACAAAATTCAGATATTAGGTCCGTTTGTTTACCCCAAAATTTGTGCAATTTTGTGTAAATTTGTACTGGATTTTACTGAAATGCGTTCGTTTACACACAAAAATTACAAGAGAGTGCCAATTGAGAGAGTAAATTGAAAGTTGTTGACTGAGAGTCTGCAAATTTTTACTGGACAAATTTTTGCCAGTAAAATCCAGTAGACGAGAAAAACATATCATTCAATAAAATAAACCAAAGTAAGCAAATACAAAGTATATATTTTTTTTAATAAAAACATTTAAAAGAAGAAAAGTTGAAGTAAAAGTTTAACAAAACAAATCCAAAAATTTTTATATTCCAGATGAAACAAATTAAAGAGTAATAATCGTTAAATATATCAGTTTTCAAATTTAATTTAATTGTGCGATTTACTTTAGTTTTTTAGAGATGTAAGGTTTATGTATATGTGAATACTTATTTCTGCATACTATTCAGGGTACCAAGTATCAGAAATCAAATATTGATGTATTTTTCTATGCCATTTACCCAGAAAAAATGAAACTAAAATCCAAATACGAGCTTAAGCTTTCACACAACTTCTATTTTAGAAATATGTATGTATATATCGCTTCAAATTTATAATTATAAAAATGTATGCATCAATTATCAAAAATATGTATTTGATGGGTTTCAAAAACAACAAAAACATACAACAATATTATCAGCTGTGTTGATTAATCTGCAAATTTTTGCAATTTTTCCGTTCGCGTACATTTTTGTGCAAGAGACATTCTTGAGAGTAAAATTTTCAAATTGCCCAAACTTTACTCAACTACTGGATTTTACTGGAAAAGTCGCTCTCGTCGACTCGTATCTGAATCAAAATATTGCTCCTTAGTATTTAGTGGTTACGCTTTTTTGGGCAAGCGGTTGCCAAGACTTTCGCAAAAAAATCACTATTTGTCATAAAAATCTCCAACAGTTTGTAAATAGTGTTGAATTGTTGTGTTTGATTTCGAATTTCCATTTTCTTGTAGTTTTGTTTTTTTTTTTTTTTTTGTTGTTTGTTGTTCTTATAGGATAAGGAAATAGCAAAAAATTGTTGATATCGCAAATAAAATTATAAAGAGATTAATTAGTTTTTATATTTTGTTTTGTTTGTTTTTACCTTTGGTTTTGTTTTTGGAAAAAGAGATTTACAAAAATAAGACAGCGGCGGCGTTCATTTTTTGTTTGTTGTGTATTTGTTTCATTTTGTTTGTTTGTTTTTGTTTTGCTTTGTTTTGTTGTATTTAAAGTGGGCGGCAAAAATTTCCATTATCATGTGTTTTTTTTTTTGTTGATTTTTGTTTTGTTTTATACAAAAAGGAAAACTATAGTGTTATTTTGTTTAAGGTATAAATGGCAGAAAGCAAGCAACATTTTTACATAAAAAATTTGTTGCTTTGAAGGCATTTGTCAAACTGCATAAGATGCATTATTTTTATTATTATTTTTCGTTAGATTATGTTGTTGATGATGGTGATCATGATGATGATGATGATACGATTGAGGTTGTACAACCATGTGTGTTGACGTGGTAGTTGTTGTTGTTGTTGTTGTTGTTATTGCTGTCGTTGCAATAGAGCTATTTAGAATAGCACTACTGCAGTCAGTGTTCGAAGGACCACCAACAACAGCAACACTAGTGTTTTTAGTAGTTATCTGCTGAAGCTGAAGCTCCAACTGCTGCTCGTTTACATTTGCAGCAGTAGTGCCAGCTTTTGTGCGTTGTTGTAGAGAGCGTTTTTCGCGCCATCTATCCAGAGGAGTATAACAACACTTGAATAACGGTTGTCTGCGTTTTCGTTTTTCCGATGATGATAACGATGAACTAAAGCTAAAACTTTGAGCTAAAGATGAAGCCGTTAAATCAGTCTGTACACCGCTACTACATAAACGTGTTTCCATAGTATAGAGGGGTTGTTGTTGTTGATGATGTTTCTGCGGTGTGGAAGTGGTGATGGAGCGCCTTGAGGCCGTCAAAGGCGCTGGAGCCTTACATATCACTGTGGGTGGCTCCGTCTCATGTAATTCGAAGGAATGAGCTGATGAATGATCTTCTATGTAACCGGTCTCCTCTTCTTCGTAAAACTCTTCATTCGAAGTGCGTGTTGTGGTGGTAGTGGATGGTCGAAATTCATGAGATGATGATTCGACCATGGCAGTGCGATAATTGGCCACAAAATTGTTTGTTTCCAAATAATGACTGGACTGAAATATGTAGTCATCGACAAATTGCTGTAATATTAAAGGATCGGCTGCAGCTGCTTGGGCGGCGGCCGAATTGAACATAGATCCCTCGGAACAATGCTCGTGGGGTAAATGAACATAATGGGGATGTGGCTGATGATGATAATAATGATGGGAGGGGTAAGGGTGATATGAGGCGATGGTGGCGGCAGCGGCGGCGTCGTGCTCATCTTGTGAGGCATAGCGACGTATACCTTTGTGCGATTGTGACGAGGGTGAATATATCACAAGTGATGTTGCTGTCGGTGATGTCGTTGCAGTCGTTTGATAATGTTGCTTGCTTTCCGTAGTATAGGTTTGCATACCAACAACAACCTGTTGCTGTGAATCATCACCATGATATTCAGAGTTCGCTGCATGTGGCACTGAAGTTGCCATAACATACAATTGATCTGTGGAAACATGTTGTGGCAGTGGTCGAGTTGTGTCCACAACACAATCAACATATTGCTGTCTAACACGTTCAACATATTGATATTCTGTAAAATTTAAACTAGCAACTCTTTCTTCATGTTGCTCTTCACTTGTTTCAGCAACAAAATGTTGCTGTGGTTGTTGTTGGTTGCATGATTGAATATAATTTTTCTCTTTGTTATATTGCTGCTGTTGCTGTAGCTGGCGCTGCTTTTGCTTCATATCAACAATTTCTATTTCTTCAATATCACTAAAACTATTTAATTGTTTCAACAAATAATGAACATCATTTCGTTCTGATTGTTCATCTTCATTCAAAGACATTTTTGTTGCAGTTACTGCTGTTGTCTCAGATTCTTGTTCTTGTTGTGGCGAAGATGAAGCTGCTGCCAACATGACTAAATTAGCAGTAGCGGCTGCCCTCGATGTTGAGGCTGCAGTAGCTGCTGCTTGTTTAGATGTTGCTGCAGCTGGTGTTGTTGTTAATGAGAAATTAACTTTAGAACTATTTACAATTAGGTCGGTATTATAATATTGGTGGTGATTGTTGGCCAATCTACGTTTTAGACTATCACTTAAAATGGGCATCTCTACAAGTTGGTGTTGCTCATTTTGATTATGTGGACGCTGTTGTGAACTTTGGGCTAATGTTTCAGCAACATGTTGCTGATAGTTGTATGTGTTTATAACCGGCACTGTATTGTCAATAATTCGATTAAATTTAGCTAATGCCGTATTTTGCTGTTGTTGTTGTTGCGATAATGATTTATTTACTAAAGAGTAGGATGACGACGACGTTTTTGTTGTTGTTGTTGATGATGACTTTGCTGCTGCTACACATGATTTTGCTGATGCTGTTGTTGTAGTTGTAGTATTATTTGGAATTGCTGCTTCATCTATTATATTAAGTTTCTTAAATTTTTGTTGTAATTGAGGCACTGTTGTGACGGTATCTAATTTATTTAACTCCTTTCGAAATCCATTCATTTTATGGCCTTCATGATCTCCTGCAATATCGTGATCACTTCGACTATTGCTTTCACCATCGTGTCCACTATTACTCTTTAAATTATTTGAAGATTGTGGTTGTTCATCAACATTATTTCGTCTTATATTATCCATCATTTCACTAACATTTATATTTAGTTTTAATTTTAATTGTTGTTTTAATAATAATTGTCTACTTTCATTTAATAATGCGCTAGTTGTTGGAGTTGTTGCTGTATTAGTTATAGTAGTAGTAGTTGTTGTTGTTTTTATTATATCGGCTGTTGCTGCAGTTAAAGTGGCACCCGCCATACAGGCGGCCACTTGTCTTCTACTGATTTTTTTATTTAAATTGGTATTAGCTAAATTTCTAGTCAAAATTAATTTTCTCGACGAAATGGGTTCATTATTGTCGCTCCCCCGCGATTACCGACTATCACGGGTGGAGCGAGGCCTTCCCTAACTGGATGTTGATGCAATTGGTGACACTGGTGACAGTGGACTACGTGCCGTTTCCCGCGGACACCCACTTAATGTTATAACTAGTTTGCGGGAACCAGCTTGATCACGATGTTCACATAACCAAACACCTTGCCAGGTGCCCAACGATAATTTACCATCCGTTATGGGGATTGTCAATGAACTGCCCAGAAAGCAGGCTTTAACATGTGCAGGCTGTAAAATCCAAATGTAACAGAATGATAATTATTATTTTCATCAGTTTTCAAAAGATAAAAAGTATTATATAAATATGTCACCATATCATCGGGTCCTTCGCATGAATGCCTATAGGGTAAACCTTCGGGAACTATTTTATTCAACATCATTTCCATGTCGTCTCTGCATTAAGAAAGTTTAATTAATTGATAAATTATTTTATGCAAAAAATAAACATTCGGCTAAGCCGAATCGTATAGTCCCCTTCACCGCGATATATAATACAAAAGAATATAGAACAGTATATGTTCTTGTGGGCTTGTCTTCTCAAACAAATAAAATAACATCTTTAGATCGAATGTATTACAAAATAATTTGCATTAAATCTCATGGTGAAGGGTGAAAAAACATATAAAAAGAGCTATTAATGTTAAATTAGTTTTTTTACTTATTAAATTGTTTTAAATAATTTGTTACCTGACGTCTGGATCCCAGCTTTCATTTAACGCTAAACTTGCTGATGTGTGTAAAACTGCAAAGAGATATAAAGGCGAAATATTCGTTATTAAAAAAATTAATAAAACTTGAAAAAAAAAATATTAAGCGAATTTAAAAACAGTAAAAATAATCTAGTTCCAGTAATATAAAATACAACTTTATATATTATCATTCGTATATTTATGAATGTTAAAATCAAAAAACATTTTTCTTGTTTCAAATAAATTCAACAACATGTTGATGCATTTAAAAATGTTAAAACATCTATTCCAATTTGAGAGAGAGAGAGAGAGGGAGAAGTTTGTGATACTGACATGGTTTTAATAAAAGTTGATTTTAACGTTTAAAGCAACTGTTAAAACCTGGTTTTACCGTACAAATTGTTTTTGTTAAAAGCAAATTAAAAGCATTTTTGAATTGGTTTTAAGTTGGTTTTATGAAATGCAACCTTGTTTTCGCTGTGATAAATTCAGTGCTGCCAAGTTGAAATGACCGATAGCAGCTGGTAGTGGTATGACAGTGATTAACAATAGATGGCGCCTGAAAAATGTTCAACTTAAAAATTAATGCAGCAGCAACAATAATCAAAAATTATGGAAAAAACGAGTTTTTTGGAAGGAAAACAACGAAAATATTTTCTAGTTAATTTTAATTATTATTCGAACTCCATTTGTTTCTATATTTGTGATTTGAACGGGCTAAGGTTCGTATTGCTTTTTAAGCCAAATTACATGTGATAATTATTAATGAACAAATAACACCAAAGTCTGTTGTAAATATTCTGACTAACAACACATAGTTGAACGGAACAGCCAGCCGTTTTCGAAGGCCACTAAACCTTCATCATCAGCATTCTTTTGTGTTTGGTCCACTGTGTGTGGTGTCAGTTGATGTAGATTTCTGCTTTATATACTTAGCATTTTATTGCAAATGGAATATGTGAATTGTTTTGATTCATCGTATTTCAATCTGCTGAAAACTTTTTTGTATTGTAAGCTCAATTTTACCATCACTATATTTACAACAGTCTTACCATTGTCGTTTTGTTCTTTTTACTAATTATACACATGTTACTTAATTTGCTTATTTTTTGTTCTACTTAAGACAAACTTTTTTGGTTTGTTACTATTAAGTATATTTTTATTTAATTTTTACCACAGGCCCATGGCTATTAATTTTTAGTTAATTTTAATTATTATTCGAACTCCATTTGTTTCTATATTTGTGATTTGAACGGGCTAAGGTTCGTATTGCTTTTTAAGCCAAATTACATATGATAATTATTAATGAACAAATAACACCAAAGTCTGTTGTAAATATTCTGACTAACAACACATCCCCCCAGGGGAGTCTGTTATGGACTACGGGTGTGGCAACCCCGGGGCCCCAGCTGGGGTGATGTGGCTTTTTCCATTGACGTACCTTTGGTACATTACCCATAGAACTTATGTGTTACTACCCAATCTCTGAATATAAACAGAGCAAAGGATGTGCACATATTTATAACAAAAGGAAGACAGGTCCTGTTGATGTCAATTAGGTGCAGCGTCACCTAGAACTGCCCCTGAGCTCAAAAGACGATAGAGGTGAAGCCCTTGTGGTGGAACTTCGAGGTCTAACCAGAGGCTACTTCTGGTGCCACGGGTGCCGGTGGCCCGACAGCCGAGCTGCTTAGAGTTGAGTGCATGTAGCGGTCGTCAGTTTCCTTTGCTAAAATGCCTACCTACCTGTCCTACCTCACGAGGTTAAAAGGATGATTTTGGTATGTGTGGAGTAGGCACTGGTTATTTGGCGACACAGGCATGGGTTCATCTCGGACGAGTGGTTGAGCTGTGCCGGCAATGGTTGAGGAATTCTCATGGGGACCTCGCTATGGGTGTATACACAACACCTTGGCGTGGAAGCCGGAGAATTATCGTGGTGGCTGTGGTTGCTACCAAAATCGCTGGGAGAATAGTCTTGGCTTCCCAGTGTGAAATCAATACTAGTGGTTGGTCTGACGCGGTCAGCCAGACACTATTCTAGGTGCTGTTGCCATTCAACAGAAGCTGCTATGGGCACGGGCATAGCAGCAGAGTTTAGATAGCTCAAATTACCTCAGCAAGGTAATTGAATATAGTATAGGGATAACTATATTCAAAGATTGCAACTTATGTGCCTTATGGAGTGGGCCATAGGTTCATTCTAATAGGGTGCATGGGGGCGTTGGTCTGGCGTCTAACCCACACCCGGTGCTTTGGCACCCGTGAGATAAGGCCGTAATGGCAGGTGCTCACGGAAAGCTATCGCACATCTAACTAACAACACATAGTTGAACGGAACAGCCAGCCGTTTTCGAAGGCCACTAAACCTTCATCATCAGCGTTCTTTTGTGTTTGGTCCACTGTGTGTGGTGTCAGTTGATGTAGATTTCTGCTTTATATACTTAGAATTTTATTGCAAATGGAATATGTGAATTGATGTGATGAATCAAAACAATTCAAATATTCCATTTGCAATAAAATGCTAAGTATATAAAGCAGAACTCTACATCAACTGACACCACACACAGTGGACCAAATACAAAAGAACGCTGATGATGAAATGAAGGTTTAGTGGCCTTCGAAAACGGCTGGCTGTTCCGTTCAACTATGTGTTGTTAGTCAGAATATTTACAACAGACTTTGGTGTTATTTGTTCATTAATAATTATCACATGTAATTTGGCTTAAAAAGCAATACGAACCTTAGCGCGTTCAAATCGCAAATATAGAAAATATTTTCAATTGAACTGTGAAAAGTGAAAATAGACAATATGACTGCCATTCATTTGCCTATAAAAAAGGTTTATCTTATAATGTTTTTGTGCATTTTTATATTATTAACAATATTTCCAAACACTTCTTCATTCTGTATAAGTTCCATAATTTAAAAAAATTTTATTTACAAAATATAAAATAATTTCCATTTTAGAGCGCATTGATAAATATCTCAGTTTTTCATACAAACAAAAACAGTTGAACAGTATGTCCAACAAGTGTTATTAAAAAGCAGAAAAAATGCAACAACAAATACACGCATTTCGGCAGCAGATTTATTTTATTTTGAGCAAAGTTATTAGACAGCCTGTGAGTTAAAAACTGAATTTAACAAACTTGCAGTGTGAAAGCAAAATCAGCTGTTTATGATTTTAACGTTAAAACCAGGCTTCAAATCGTTACATACGTGATCGTATCGGCAATCGTACGAAAACAAATTAAATGATACGTCAATCGTATAAACTGAATGGGATTTCAATACGTTCACGTATGTCATAATCTGAAAATTGTGTTTTTACGTGACGAGTTGTACGTTCACGGATGTAACGATTTGACCCCAGGTTTTAACTTTCAGTGTGAAAACAATATAACGTAACCTAATTTTCATATAAAAATATTGGTCAGCTGTTTCATACGTTGCAGTTACATTCCATTACTGAGCCTTAAGGCTCAGTTAGCCGACTGTAATGTAATGTGAAATATGAAATATATGAAAAATAGGTTACGTTACATTACATCTCTATAACCATTTTCATTACTTTTCACATAAGAAAATCGATCAGCTGTTTTTTACTGTTGCAGTTACATTACATTACAGTCGGCTAACTGAACCTTTAATTCTTTTTTAATATGTATTACTGCAAAAGTTTCATTGAAATTGCATGAGTTTTCGGTGAAAGTTTTTTATTACTTTTCTGTTTTTTTTTCTTCTTGCATTTTATTAGGTTTTCATTTTATAACTTCAGGTGCACGTAATATTTGGAACTATAAAACCCACACCAACAGCAAATAACAAAGAAGACAGCCAACTATTTGAACTCCCAGATTTTATATGTGTGTGTGTGTTTTTATTTTATATAATATATTTTGCTCTTAATAGTGCAATAACACCTTTTTATAAAGAAATTAACAACAACTTGGGGTGTGTAAAAATTCTTTAAATAAATAATATTTTTGTAGCACGTATGTGTGTTTGTATATATTTCACTTGTACTTTATGTTCCCAGTTTTCAATTTTGTATTCCACTTTGATCTGCAAATGAATATTTACACACTTTTTCACTCTTTACACACTTTAATTTGGTGAAGAAGATATATGCAAATATATTTGCACAAATTTTTGAAGGTATTATTTAAAGGCGTGCACATCAACACTTGATAGTGAAAGTTCACATAATATTCTTATGTTGTAAGAGCGTATTAGTGAGAAGCTGAGTCTTGTTGCAGTTACAAGTTGGTATTATTATTTTCTGTAGTATATTAGATGTAAACACACTATGTTTTCTACACACTATTTAGTAACTCTCTGTACAATGTACAGTGTACATACATATATATTCGTATATCCATAACCAAAGAAACCAATTGAATTTTGGTTTTTCGCCATAACCATAAACAAGCAGCTGTTTGCTGGTTAGACATATTTGTTGTTGCCCTTTTAAAATGAATAAACAAATGAAATGTTTGTGTTATGGCAGCACTAATAGGAAAGGCATACATGGTGCTGGTTATGACTATGACATTATAGTATGACACTTCTGATTGAAACTTTAGGTTTTAATGATCAAACAGAAAAAGTCCGTAACTTCAGGAAAAATTGCTGTCAAATTAACAAAACCCATAATAAAATCTACGGCAGTAACTTGAAATATTCTCTAATATTTGTTTTATTTTCTTTTGTGCTTATGTTTCTTTGGAGTTTTGAATACAAAATATATGAAATTCATTGAAAGTATGGTAGCATTGCTGAAAGAATATTTATATGTGAGAACATAAGAAAAAAAAACGCAGTCAAAATAAAATTGATTCTATCTCTCGACTCCTTTCTGGTGCTACATTTTTGTGTCAATTTGTATGGAAAATGTGTTTATGCCGCAATTCTGTTTTATCATTTACTGATACAACAGTTATTGGAGAACAATAAACTATGACTTTAAGAAAACTAAACATATAATTTCATATAAATTTCCTTTTTGTTATGAGCCCAGTTTGTGTGACAACAACAAAAATAAGTACGATTAGGTATTTTCCTGTTTTCTCTTTTTTTTGGCATTACTTTATTGTGTACTCTTGCACATGTTTAGTACTTTACGCTGATACTGTGAAGCAAAATATAAAAAAATTAATTGTAATGTCTTCACGAGCCATCGACTTGCACCGACATGAAAATGACGGTGGTGAATACGTACGATGTCCATGTTCAGGAATATTACAGTATTTGGAGATGGAATATTTACCAATTTTGTTCTGTCTCTTTTCTTTCTATTGCAAATTGTTGCGGACGGCGAAACTCATGGCGAACATTGTGGCTCAGCCGCATATTTGGGCATGGATGCCAGAACATGGATAAAACATGAACATGAGCGGTATCCATAAGCCATTTGAGATGTCCGATATGATGAGGCAAATCGTTTTCAATTGTTTCTTATGGTCGTTTTTTAAATCCTCAGCCTAATTAATTAATGATGCAGAAAAGTTTGAAGTAGCATTTCAGATATCATTTCGACGTCTCTTCGTTTCAGTTTTTGTATCCAGCAAATGACCTTATTTTACAAGAAATCTAATAATTTTTAACTCCTGAAAAGTTTTGATTTATCTTAAAATGTTGTCAGCTTTTCAAGAATCACTTTATTGTCCACTCCAAAATCGTTACTTACAAATCGCCTAAGCTATTCCCATGAACTTAAAGTATGCACAATGACTTTCCACAGCAATTTTCTAATTGAGGAACAATACTCTCACTATTCAATGCTTAAAAACTGCGTTGTTATTTTCCCTGGTACGTTTTTTTGCATGCAACACGATTTTAATATTTTAAAACTCTTTCTTTCGTTCTTCATCCGTTCTTTTTTTTATTTTTTAGCTGGAAAAATCGTAAAGTTAATTAATCCCCAAAGCATTCAATTTATCAATGTTGCTGGCGCTTTTGTTATGCTGCACAGTGACAGTTAACAGCAGCACCAGCACTAAAACAATAATAACTGTAATATTAACACTATCAAGTATTAATTGTAAAAAAAAATTACAACGTTGATAAGATGATGAGAGTGTGTCTTAAAAAATAGGGAAACTTGCACAGAAGAAAGCAAAATATATTATGTAACTTTTTTCCTCATTTAATTTGGTCAACTAATTTGGCAAAAATTCGGTTGTTAAGTTAATTAGCAAGAGTAATATGTACTAACATTTTTTTTAAATATCTTGGGAGTCGCAGCACATATGTATACGTACGTACACTACATATATGTAGATATGTATGTATGTATATTTAATTTACTTAAGGTTTATAACTGTTAACTGACTATTGTTTAACTGTAATACAAAATCCTGTCATTCTTTTGTACACCCACAATATACACACATATGTATTGTTATTTAAGCACATGTACATATGTATGTAAGCAGTTATAATTACAAGCATATACAATATTGCTGAGCACACATTTGGCATTTCTTTTGTTGTCATTTTCCAAATGCAGGCAATGCCGGTCACATTGATTTTTGTTTGCAAGGCAATGCCACACAACTAAAAAAAATATCGCATATGACAATCGTTGAAACTAGTACACACCATTGCGATGTCACAAAATGCCATAATGTGTACTCAGTATGTGCAATAATCTAGGTCAATGCCATTGTATTTTAACATTTTTGCGTTTGAAGAAGAATTATTTCTTTTTTTTTAGGAACATACTATAGAGTTAACACAAAGGTTTAAACCAAATAATTAGACTAAAAGTAAATAATATCTTGCTATTTATGGTTAAAAGAGACTTTTTAATACTCTACTGCCTATATAGCAGCTTTCTATGGGGAGAATAAAGGAAAATAAAGAATTTTTCGAAAGATTTCCTTGCACAAGTTTAGTTAAAAGTGTTCTGTTAAGTTTCAGTAGGCAGCAAGATTTATCATTAAGCCATAATCAAATAAATTAAATTATGAATAATTTAAATTTGCTTAAGGAATTAAAAAAAATTTTCATATTAATTAGATATATTATTCAATTCACAAACTATTGTCGGAGTCGCATGTCGTATATGAATTGTTGGAAATTTCAAACAAAGCATTGTTTATAAACAAATGTTTATAAAGAAATTATCAACAATGTTTGTATGACAAGAGAGTAGAGTGAAAAAATTTCAACATTATTTCGAGTGAAAAATTTGACACGTAAAGCCTGGTACTCTGTTCAACATTTCATACGAAATGCTGCCAAAGTACATATAAAAAAAATTGGCAGGAATTGTTCATGAAAAAATGTTGCAGAAATAGTACTCTGTTTATCTTCGAAAAACCATTTGAAATGTATCTTCAACATTTTAAGTTTTCATGCGAAATAAGTAGACTGCCTCTTGTTTCGCTTGGAATTTACAACAAACACATGGGGTGTTTCTACAAACATAAGAAATTGTAGCATAGTTTCAGGCGCCAATTAATATTGTTTACATGTCAAATTTTTCGTACGAATTAATCAATGTTGATAAACTTTTTTCACAAATTTGAAACGAAACAAGTGGCACTCTACTTATTTCGCATAAAAACTTAAAATGTTGAAGATATATATATATGTATATGTGTATATATATATATATATATATATATATATATATATATATATATATATATATATATACATATATATATATACATATATATATACATATATATATTTTATTTCTATTTATTTTACATGAAAAAAATCTCCAAAAAAAATTTTTAAGAAAACAAATTTATGAATTTGTTGACTTTTTTACAATATATTTTTTAAGCTGATATATGTAAATGTTTTTATGTAAGAGTTAGAAACCGCCTGGAAATGTTTTGAAACGATTTTGAGTATGGATGTATTTGCAACTGGTTAAACAAACAAAATAAATGTTATATTGATTTAAAAAAAAAACATTTGAGGTAAATATTTGCACAATATGACTGTATATTTAGGATGTTGATAAGGTTTTTTTTCGCCTGCAAGAAGTTGACAGCAGCTTTAGTGGGAAATTGTTGACAAAGTACAAAATGTTGGTTCCTCTACTATATATTTTTGATTTCAACGCGAATATCGTTCTTTTATTTTAACTTAAAAAACTTATTTCGCGGTATCATTTACGAAATTATATTGCCTTAAATTTTTGTTAACTTTAAAATGAACATGGAATTTATTTAGTTTTTGCTTGGAGAGCGCATTTTTAGGCTTATTTTTAGTTCACCCGTTTTTGTGCCGACTTTGTAATACAAGATGAGCACAGTTGTTTTTAAAACATCTAAAATCTGTAACTAATAATAAATAGATTTTTAGGCACTTGGAATTTTTTGTTGTTTATTTTATAAATTCATTTTATTTTATCCTAGCTTTACGTTTAAACAATTCACTACAGCCAACTAACCATAATATGGTTAATACAATTCCTTTACAAGCGGTACGGCATATTGAGGCACGTAATGTGAATAAGCGCCAGATAATGGAGAAGGTGAGGGAGCAGATGAGCCACATCTTACTGGCGCTAATCTCGGTTGGCAGCTGAACAAATAATTTTTGGGACATGGTGCAGCTGGAACTACGGAATTTGATGGTACTGATGGAGCTGGAACTGATGCAGGTGGCCTTGAGTATGAAGGAACACCGTATGGCGGGTAGGAAGGAACTGCATATGGTGGATATGGAGCAACTGAATATGGCGGATATGAAGGAACCCCATAAGGAGAGTTTGAAGGAGCCAATGAAGATGATGGCAAATAAGAAGAAACTGGTGAAGTCGAATAATAGGGTGGTGCTGGTACAGATGAATAAGAGGGAACTATTGGTCTTGGGTAATATGAACCCGAAGATGATGGGTATGAAGAACCAGATGATGACGAATGGGAAGGAGCAGGAGCAGATGAAGCCCCATGAGATGGTGGTACAGGAGCCGAAAAAGAGGACTGAGTTTCCTGAGATGAGCCTGCTGCTGACGATGTTGATGTTGTCGTTGACGAAAATGAAGAAGAAGGAGCTGCAGGTGCTGAAGATGAAGTCGAGGATGATGAGATTGTAGAGGATGATGAAGACGAAGGGGCTGAAGGAACTGAAGGAACTGCTGGCGCTGAAGGTACAGCAGGTACCGAGTAAGTTGGAGCAGAAGCTGATGGTCCTGCTGCGGATGCTCCATAAGATGATTGTCCCGAGGTAGACTGCGATTGAGTAGCTGAAGCTGAATAGGATGGTGCTACCGGACCCAAATAAGATGATGATGATGGCGCAGGAGCTCCGTAGGATGTTACTGGCAATGCAGAATATGCTGGAACACCTGCATATCCACCATAAGGAGAACGAGCAAAACGCATTCCCTCGGCAATTGGTGCTGGAATTAGTATACCTTCCGAAGGTTCCAACTGTATGGTATTACCGGCCGCAAGGGGCACTAAACACACAACGACAAACAAACTACTAATTTGCATTTCTTTAAATTTTTTTTGACACTCCAAACAGTAACGATATGGATGCATAACACGATAAGAGAACTGACTTGAAAAAATATAAACACTTCATTTTATACCCGTTTAATAATTTCCCTTGAATTGCATTGCATTTTCAGCAAAATTGTGTATATGGAACAGTGATGGAAAAAAACCTGCAACCATAGACTAAATTGCGAAATTTTGAATTTAAACACCCAAAGTTCATAAAGAGGCGCTAATAGGAAAAAAATATTGGGCGGGGTGAGTTGTTTAAAAAGAAAACTAGATTTGGTTTGTTAGTAATAAACGTAAAAACAAATCCCAGGGTCGTGGTTTATTGACGGGAAATTTTTTTGCACTACTGTAACACAATACAGCTTTGCTAATAAGAAGGCAAAAATTTGCATGTTTAGATGTGTGTAACTTTTAGTAACAATGCACCTAATCAAGAGGCTAACTTTCCTACTTTTAGTAGAAGAAGGTGCTTAAATAGGTACTGCTTTGAAAGGAAATTAAAAAAAGTTTTTCGTTTTGGAAAAACAACTGAATAATTTTTTTAAGTTAGTTCGGTGTTAAGTCCACAACACAATCGCACGACTTACGAAAAAATACAGCCCTCATATGATGAATTGTTATTGTCTTTTGAAAATTTTCATAGACTGCATCATTTTTCAAAAAGGTAATTCTTTAAAAATGTGCTCTTTGAAATAGTACTTTCTATAAAAGTTAAACTTTTTCAAAATGGTACGTGTTTAAATTATATTTTCTTCTTAAAAAAACATTTATTAAAAATATAAAAAAGTATATTTTAAAAATATATAGTTTATTTAATATAATTATATTAATTATATTAATATATAATATTAATATAATAATATATAATATTAATTATATTATAAAATTTTTTAAAAGAAATTTTATCAAAAAGTTCATTAAGGTTTTGTAATTTTTTAATCACTTTTGCAATATTTCGCCGAATTTTCGATTCAGGTTACGATAATTCGGATTCATTTTATTTTTAACGAGATTTGGTTTACATGTATTGAAACTAAATTTAAAAGAAAAACTACTTTATACTGTAATTACAGTAAGAACAAAATATTTACATATCGCCATATAAAACCAAAAAAGGCATTAGTAAGTTACATTTACAATATTTTGCAGACGCAAAAAAACTATAAATAATAGAATATTTCTTTCTTTGTTTTTTTATGTTATGGCTTTATTGATTTTATGTAACTAAATATACTTCAGTGTATTCCCCCCCCCCTTTTAATGACATCAATTACGCTTCTGCTAAACACTTTTTTTAATTAAATTTTTTTTTTTTTTGAAAATAAATTGTCAATTCAGCACAATTGCTGTTAAATTATCTTTTCCGTTCTTGTTTTTTTTTGCTAAAGTATTTAGAACACAAAACAACTTTATGCAGAAAACATCGAATACATTATTAATTACGTATGAATGTATTTGTTAGCAAGAAAAAAATTAACTTTTGTAAAATCATTATATCAATAATTAAATTTATATTAAGTTCCCTAAAAATGGCACAAGCAGAATTTTGGGAAATTACTGAGCAAGATG
The DNA here is from genome assembly GCA_949987645.1 of Tachina grossa. Taxonomy (NCBI): domain Eukaryota; kingdom Metazoa; phylum Arthropoda; class Insecta; order Diptera; family Tachinidae; genus Tachina; species Tachina grossa. The sequence continues at coordinate 18,515,230 of OX465275.1, forward strand.
ATGTCCCTACCGATCATTGGTTACCATCAAATTTTTATTCGGCCCTTAATCATCAATATTTAATTAATTACCGCAGAGGAGATATCTATTTGTTAAGATATAATGTTTATGAAAATGCAAAGTATGATTAAAATTTAAATTTATTTTTTTTTTAATTTTATTAAATAAATTTTTATATGGAAAAAAAGATAGATTAGTGTGTTTTACAAATGATTTAACAAGCCCAATAAACGGCGTTTGAATTTTTTGAGTATGGGGTTATATAAAATGCTCAGCAATATAATGTTTATGTATTTAATATATTTTTGTTATTGGCTTTGTGTGAACTCTGTTGTCAAAGCTATAAAAACTTTGACAGCAGAGTTCATTAGCATTGTTTTGACCCAATGCATTTTTTTTTTTTGATAATGTTTTTTATGTGATGTTGCATTTTGACATTTTTATAGAACACATATTTCTTTAAATTAAAAATCATAACATGTTTACAAAAGCTATTGTTAACGCCAAGGTATTCTTAGTCGGTTTTCAAATAGAAAAATGGATATTCATAGTCAAAGTAAAGTATACTTTAAGAACTTAAATCAAGTATTATCATGCAAAATACTGGTTCTAAACTCCTAAGATATAGTATATAGTATAGTATAGAATATGCGCCAAAGTTTTTACCTTAAACCTGCTTCAACTTAAATTTCTTTATTTTAACATGTTTCATTTATTAAAACCACATAGTTGAAGTGTCAAATTGGACAAGAAAAGTGCTAAAAGATTCTAGTGCTGAAAGAGCAGCATATGTATGTCAACAAACATATTGTGGCAACTTGTATTCGGTAGGAGAACATCGTTCTACACTCTACAACTATTACATTAGATTTGAAAAAAGTATGAGCTAACAATAAAATTACAAAAACAACAAGGTTATTTTTGCTAACTTTATTGCTGGTGTTGATTTTGTTGTTGTGTGTGTTTATCGTTTGACCGTGTTGGCATTACAAAGTTCATTGAACGTTTTTACTCATTTTTACAAAAAAAAAAAAAAGTATAATAAGAAAAAAAAGTCACTGCAAGACTATTTTTTTGGCGATGGAGACTTTAAAACTTTTTTATTGCAGCCGATTTAAAAGCTTTTTGACAAATCATCAGGAATATATTACTCACGCCGCAGTAAAAGTGATAATCGTGGCAATACAAAGTGGAGAAGGGAACAGCTCAAGTAGTTTATGTGAACCATCAATATAAAACTTTTTTTTTTCGATCATTTGAGCGTTTCCTATAAGAAAGTTCGTAATGAGTGATAATTCAGGGATTGGCTATTGTTGGAAATTTCTGAAAAAAAATAAAAAATTAGAAATCTTCCCATTATTCAGAGTTTCAATAATAAACATAGGCCACATAAGCAATTTCGTGTGGAAACTCATTAGATTATATGATCGTAAGCAAAAAGTTACACACGGTGCCATCTCCACCACTACTTTTTGGTGCCTCAATAAATTAATTTTCCAGTAATTTTGAGTCAGAAAAAACACGAACTGATTATATGTGTGACATCAAATGCCAACGCCGTTTAACTCGGAACAATTAAACGCCATGAAATATTCAACTTCCTACAGCCGTTTTTTTTATTTTCAAGTGTATGAGAATAAGGACACATGCTCGAAATCATATTCAAAAATTAAGGTCATTAAATTATATAATACTATGTTCGAATTTTTGCCGTTTTATTTCTATTTAAATTCATTGTCCACTTTCAAATAGAGGGACTATAGAAACGTATTTTTAACTGAACATAAATTCATAGACATCGTAAACATTTTGGCTTGTCTGCAGGCTAGCACGCTACCTGGCGACCCAAAAAACAAGCAATAAATATACGACGACTCTTTTTATTTGAGTTTGTGCTTTATCAAATTTTGACGACTTTACCGTTCATTTGCTTGGTTTAGTAATATAGAATAGAATGTCTCGAAAATTAAAAAAAAAATCGTAGAGGTTGTTGGACTTTTGAAAATTTTGATTTCCCAGAAGAATTTTTTCAATTTTTTGTTCGTATAATTTAAAAAATTATTTGCAAAATTTCAAGTAAACTAAAACAACTGAAAACAAAATAACTGACTTCGAAAATTCGAAATTCTCTATAACTTTTTAGTTTTCCAGCTGTCTGTTTACCTATTGTAAGGATTTTATTCCCAGACAAAAATAATTTCCTTGAAATGATTTCCCGGGAAATATTTAGAATTGGGCAGATTAAAATTATTTTACTATTAAATTTAAAAATTATGTGCTCAATAGCCGTTTGGACTAAAGGGCTGGAAATTGCTTCAAAAATATTTGCTTAGAAATTCCCCATTTATTAAACAAAAATGTTGCTACGGTCATATGATGAAGTTGCTTTCTTTTAGGCATATACATATGTATTATCTTTTTTTACACTTAAACACATACCTTTGCTCAATTTCCTCGATACTTTTCCTGTACACATACTACACACATACACATGAATACATAACTTGGAGCTATTTTTGTCTGTTGTGGAAGTCTCTTCTTCTACTTGATTGTTGTTGTTATTGTTTTAAAGGATTCAACGTGAAGTAACTTAACAAACCAAAGCAAATAACAGACGGACAGAAAAACAAACAGTTGCGGTACATACACACGAACTTAACATGACTAAAACGATGGCAAAATATGTTTTAAATAAGCGCAAAACGGTTATTAGTATATATGAAGGCAGGCTTCAAATTACTAAGAAAAGTATACCTTAATTTACCGATATCCATTGAACGTAACGTCAGCTTCGGCTTCATTTTTGCAGGTCCAATGATGCCAGCAGCCTATATAGTTTCAATTTGCATTGGGTGCTAGCATTGTTCAAGAGTTAATCTATTGGCCACACTAACTATACCGATAAATATCTTAAGTTATATAGGGCTTAAAAACATATCCATATGTACTTAATTTCGGCATTGAGTTTGAATTAAAATTCAAAGTTTTTGCCAAAAAAAAATACTTTTCAATAATTTAGGTTTCATAATTAAAATTACATCTCCATTCGAAAATGAGTTCGAAATTGCGAACTTACTTCAAATATAAGTATTTATTAGTTCAAATTAAAATTTTAAGATTTTTTTCCAAACGTTTAATTTTAACCCCGAATAAAAAAATGGGTGTTATAAGTTTGAAGTGTGTGTCTGTGTGTCTGTACGAGTCCAAGTACAGATCAAACGGCTAACTAGACCGATTTTGATTTATTTTTTGCTGTTCGAAAGGTGACTTGATCGAGAAGTTTCTTAGCTATGTTTTAATCAAATCTGTCCAGCCGCTTAGAAGATATCACATCTATTCGGGGGTTTTTTAAAATTTTTAATTTTTGTTATTAAATAACTTCCCCCATATCCATAAAAAAATAAAATGAATTTGAATTGAAATCCATTTTAGGAAAATTTTTTATGAAAAATTTAAAATAAAATAAATACATTTTAAATTCTTTTTAAATTTTATGAATATGGGGGCTTATGTTTCATAATTAAATCTACACCTCAACTTACTTCAAATATCACTGAATTTGTGTTTTAATACTAAAACCCAACCTAAATTCTAAAATTCGAACTCGAAATATCAGTATTTTGTCAAATAATTTAAACTTTAGTGGATTTTTAACATTCCTTAATTATCAGTATTTTCATATTTTCCCAAAAATCGCGTAAACTTTTATGTAAATATTGCAATTAAAAAGAAAATTTTTTTTTTAAAGAAATTAAAAAGGATGCTTTAAAAATATAATGAATGAGTGACTTATACGCCCACCTTCGGATTAATATTTGTTATATGTATGTATTTTTGTAATTCATGTCACTGTGTCTGTGTGGGGTCTGTAATTATTGTTGTTGCTGTTGGTCTATACCAAAATAATTGAAGTAAAAAATATTAATAGGTCAATATGGAATGTCTTTACATAAGTTAGTATGCCCAGCCAACGTGTACATTTGATTCTAATTTGATGATGGAAATTTTGTAAAATTATTTAAAAACGATTTGATAATAAATATCATTCTTTCGCAAGAAAGAATATTTTTTTCCATTTTCTATACAAATAAATACTTTTGAAGTTTACACTCAAAAATGAATTTTCTATATGTGTAAATAAACGAAAAATTTAAGTGAAATTCATTTACAATGTACATATCGTTACCTTAATATAGAAAGGCCCTGACTCATTGTTTTTTCTGAAATCAAGCTACGTCCAAACTAAATTAAATTTGTTCTTGTTTCTTTTCAAAATAAGATCAAGCATTGTTGTCGCTGAGATCTGGTTGGCTGTTGTGCTCTCGTCGGTGTGAAAGCACAAAAAGCTCTTTATAAAAGTTTGCACATTGTGCATATGGCTTGCACGTAGCTGCAAAAATATACAAAAAACTCGATTTAAACAAATAATAAGTTAGGGCTTTTCTATATTAAGGTAACGATATGTGCAAGTGTACATACATTTATATACATATGTACATATATTTCATTAGTTTATTCTTCATTATTTGACGGGTTAAGAAATAGTTAATGGTAAAATGCAACAAACATCAATTTTAATTCAAATCTATTTCTTAGTTTAATAAATAGCGCTTGACTTGTATGTTTGTTGGGTGTCAAATACAACACGTGTTTGTTTATGTGTATGAAAATATGTATGTTAAAATTATTTATGTGTTTGTTGGTACCTACGAAAAATGTGGTTTGAATTGTTATTTCAGTGCTTTCTCTTTTATTTCCGGTACGCAAATTTTTGTTGTTTCTTGGTATTATTTTTAGTAGTTTTAGTTCTAAATTATTATCTGTGTATGTAAGTTGCAAGGAATTTTCAAGGTGTAGCATATTCTTGAGCGCACAGTGTTTGCCTGTACGTATGTAGATATGTATGTGTATATGCGTGATTGGGCGTGTAAGTTTGTTTACTCTTAAGGAAATTCTTTAATTAAATGTATAAATTTTAAAGTAAGTTTAAGCTTTTGTTTTTGCTCTATTATGTTAAACAATGTGTTGAGCAACATGTTTCAATTGAATTAGTTTTAAAAGGGTTTTTAATTAAAATTGATGCGATAAATTTTATAATTTCACTAAAACAGAATATTTACGAATGCCTAATACTAAGTTCCTGTGGCAAAAATATTCTTGATATGTAAAAATAAGTATATTTATATATATTTATATATTTAAATATTTTGTCTGCATAAAGATGCCTCACTCTATACTCTTAGAATAAATTAGTTCAATTTATTTTCACCAAAAGAAAACTTCCATTAGTATTGACATTATGTAACCATTTTAATAAAAAAATCATTTTGCCTTTTAAACATTTTTGCATTCTTTTTTAAAAGAACTTAATGCTGTTGTTTTTAAAATCTAGCAAAGAAACCTGTAATGCACTTTAAGAGAAATACTTCAACACTGACTATGTAAATACATATGTATGTACATATGTACGTATGTATGTATGTATATGCACTTAAAGATAATTTTCTATGAATATTCAAGTATGTATGTATATGTGTAAGTATTTATGCATTTCCCCATTAGTATAAGTGTTCTTTTATAGTAATTTTTGTGCCAAAAAATTTTGGATTTTTATGACATCATTAGAAATTGCATCTGAAAAAGGTGGCTTGAAATTAAAAAAAAAAGATGTTTAAAGCTTTATTTTGCGGAAATAAGAACTCAGACTACATTAATAATTTTATTTCCCTTAACTAATGCAGTGAAAGTCAAATTGCACATTTCACCTGTTTTTTAACCCTTTATCGTCCCTTATTACAGATATGTTACAAACCATTAAATCTCTATAAAACTAAATTAATTATATACAATTATTAATTTAATTTCAACTCAATAACCTTGGCACAACATCTTGTTTTAAACCTGTCAAATTCATTCTTAATAAAAAAATTTATCTGCTACAGCAAAACAGATTTAAAGTAACCCTACGGTGTTGCCGTAGTACAATTTTTTTAAAGTTATATTATCGGCGTCTTAATTCTTTTTTTTTTATTTCTAAAATATTTTGAGTGAAATTATTTTTTTAATATGGAGTGCTTATCGCCAACATATTTGACCTTCTTCGCAGTTCCTTCTTAACCCATTTTCGCCACAAAAAATAAAATTTCAAAGAAATCGTAGAAGAAATTTTTTACTAATGCTACGAGCTCTTAAAATATTTTAAATAAAATTAGTATCAATAGTGCTTAGTTATATAAGGCTATTTCATGTGTGAAATAACAATATATATTTTATATTATATGATGATGTCGAATTCTCCGCAAATATTTCCAATCATTTCCATTTATTTCGAATTATTTTCTTTTTTAGCGGATTAAAACGATTAAATTAATGTATTGTTTGTACCCGGTGGCAGCTGTTAGCAGGCTTACATCCGATATGCTGTGTTCTCTGGTTTGTGCTCATGTACAAAAACAAATTGAGCAATCCTTCTTATTGTTTTGTTTTTTTTTTTTTGTTTTTGTTTCACTCACTTCAAAGAACGAAACAAAATCAAACAATTTGGTTCGTTTATTTTCGTACTCTGCTTTTAAGTACACAGAAATCAAAACAAAAATAAATTTATAACTGTACTAGTGTCGATTATTTTTGTTACTAAAATCACGTTCTATTTCCTGTATCGCGCAATAGATTTGACAAAAAAATACCCATATGTATACTGAAATGAAATATATATTGTTCGAAAGGTCTAAGTCTCTTTTTTCTAAATCCGTTTACAAATTTAAAATCGGTTGATATTCAACTTAGTCAAAGGTTCATAACTGCATACGGGTACGAAAAACCGGATTTTTGCCCGTAACCCAAGATTATGAAGGTGTTTGTATACTTTGAAAAACAACTTTTTGCTATACTGGACAATACCTACCAGAAAAATTAGCAACATATACCAGATATTTCGACTTCATTCATTTTTGTCACACAGTGTTATCAAACGGAAATCAGTGTTGCCAACTCAACTATGAGAATGTCTACCTAGACAAACCCTGTTTATTTTGAAAAGTCATAAAAATAATTATTTAATAATAAGTTTATGTCAAATATTTTCACAAGTTTGAATGAATTAATTGTGTATAACTTTCTATCTTTCATTTACAAACAAACATACATATATTTTGTATCTGACCATAAAATTTGTGATTTCATTTTCATTTACTACATTATAAAATAATTTATTTTAAATTTTTATGAATCTTTCTTTTTAATTTAATTTAAAAAAAGTACATACGATTTTATTGAAAAGAATATGTGCTTAAATTTTTTTTCTTTCCAAAATCACTTGAAATGTTTTTTTATATTTATCACAACTAAAGAAAAGTGCTCATCATCATAAACTTTTGAAATTTTCCTAGACAAAAGTCTGTTTCTTAATGTAAATTCCTTTAAGTCATTGAAAAAAAATATGCCATCAAGCAGAAATGCATTCTTATCTACATCATAAATTGCACCTTGGAAGCAGCATTAAAGGGCCCACAAGCAGATAAAATAAAGAGTGTACACGAAACAAAAATTTACAAAAAAAATTAATTTCTGGAAGCAGAATTTGCCATAACCATACAAAACAGCTGTTCGAACCAAGCTTGTGGGCAACACTGTATTGGATTATCGGTGACTGGACATAATGCCGTAGCAATACTCATAACCATAGAAATCAATTAAATTTTGGATTTTCGCCCCTAACCATAAACAGGTGTTTATTGGTTAGATATATTTGTTGCTGTACTTTTAAAATGAATAAATAAATGAAAACACAAACAGCTGTTTATGATTATGACAGCAGTAATAGGTGAAGCAAATGTATTTATGGTTATGGCAATGATTATGGCTATGGCAATATGGTATGGTACGTCTGATTGAACCTTTAAAAGTAGACTTTTTCTCTATCAGTATCCAACGTTCGCTGAGCAAATTTATATTTCCAAGGCAAGAGTATCAAATTGTTTATACAGAATACAGAATATCCCCAATTAGTTTAATTGGACTACAAGGACAAAATCAGCAGGGACAACAACCTGCCGCCGCCGTGTTGCCGCGCTGTCGTCAAAATAATAATTCTCACATAAACATGTGTATTCTATTTTTGACATATTGAAGTCGGCAGGCAGCTCGCTGTGGTGAATGTATTTAATGCCTTTACAAATTGCCTTAAAGTTGATCTCAATGCACCAGTAAAAAACCACATTAATTTTTCAACCTTCCCATACTTAGTTTTTCCAATTTAACACTTGTAGTGTTAACTTAATATTCCATTCAAATTAATTTGTGCACACACTTTAATTCAGCAAAAAATAAAAAATAAAATTTAAATTAAACCGAACAGTGAAACAAAAGCTAAAAGTACAACACAATAAGTGCTAAGCAGAATACAACAACACAAAAAATCAATACTGATGTCTCGACCTCAATTGATTATGTTGCTGATGCTGTTTCTTGTTGCTGATGATGGCTGTGTTTCCTCTCCTCCTGCTGATGCTAATAATTAAAGTGGATGTGTGAACTCTCATCATCAAAGTATAATATTTTATAATGCATGCATACATAAATCTTTCCCTTTCTTTAAACTAAAAACAACGACATACTAATGCATACTTATTTGTACCAACAACACACTCTGGTACTTATAACAGTGAGATAGATGGTACTTTGTTTTGTGTTCAGTATTTAATCAGTCATGCCAGATGCCAGAATTTATAGTCAATTGTTCATCAGCTTCCTATGTCCTAAGTCCTTTAGCCCAGTAATCTCGCTAGTAAGTCAATCAATTGTACTTCAAATTTGTATTGCAGCATTTGATAAAAATTCTCACTGGTTTTTTTCCTTACAAACATTTACCAAATGTGCATGCTCGAATATTTTTTGCTTTCAATTCTCTTCTATTCTAATAGGTTATTCATTTTCTTGTTGGTGATGTGAAAAGTTGGCTGTCAACAACTAGCTGCCTTAATTAAACTGTTTTCATCATTGTTTGTTTTTAGTGGTGATAATGGTTGTAATATATGCCAGAAGCAGATATTATTATCTAGCTAAGGGAAATATGTACATAAGTACACACATGAATGACAAAAAAAAATTCGAGAAAAATTATATGCACTCAAAATATAAACCACAAGCGTTACAAAAACGATAAATAAGGATTTTCTAAAATCAAATATGGAATTCCCAAAGTCTTGATTTTAGCCATCAAATAAATTTTAGCCAAATAATTTTCAATAAAAGCAAGCATGGATGCACTACGGTGGGCGTGGATTCGATGTATGATGTAGGGCCATTTTATTTCATTTAGTCCAGTCTTCTGTCCAAGAAATCGACATCATCATAACTTTTAAGTTGTTTAAGTTGTCTTTCTTTAACATTCCTCTTTATTAGTTGGTATTTTCAGTGTACACATGTCAGTTTTTTCTTCCTGTGTACATGCATACATATACTACGTATGTGATGCATGCAAACATTATTATTATATTATTATGTGTTTGAAGCTAAATTTATGTTTAACTAGCAGCGACAAAAACCCAAAATTTTAGCAGAGCACATTTTGCAAAACATCATTACCATAATAAAACAAGTAAGAGTGCTATATTCGGCTGTCCGAATCTTATATACCCTTCACGAAAGTGCGTATATAAACTACATCCGTACATATGCAAATGTTTTGTGAAAAAATTTATACTTTTTTTCTCTAGTGCAATTTTTAGTAAGTGACCTCCGGTATTTTTCGATTAAATATTTTTTATTTCGATATTAGCAATTATTGAATATTTTACTCTACACTCTGTATTTAAGAAATATTTTACATTCAACCTTATCCCAGTTGTCAAAAAAGACGTCACGTCATACAATATCAAAAAATCAAATTAAAAAAATAGTTTTATTTAGTAACTTTAATATCCAGAAAAAAAAGTTCCAAGTTTCCAGCTCTGGAGCTGTTGTCTTAATTTTTATTATTTTCTACACCAAACTTTTCTTTCAAAACGTAAAATATATATATAATTTATAAAGAAAAAGAAAAAATTAATTAGACCTAGTTATATGGTATATAAAATACCACAAAATGTGTAAGTTTCCCAACCCTGGAATCATCCTTTTTGATTTTTCTGATTTCTTACACCAATCCCTTTCTTTTAAGAATATTTTTTTAACATATATTTATTCATTCCTTTAAGAATATAAGATATGTTTAATTTATAGAAAAAAAGGAAAAACTTGTTTTAGTAAGTTAATTTTGTATAATTTGGTATAAAAAATTTTAAGTTTTCCAACCCTGGAAACGTATTTTTAATTTTTTTAACTTTTTTATTAGAAATACCAATTTTATTTTTAGATTTTTAATTGAACTATAGTGAATTTTTAATCAGAAATAATTTTTAGTCAGGCTTAAGTTCAGTAATTTCAATTCTTTTTATTGAATGAAATATTTTATTAATTAATGTGAGTTTCTAAAGAAGAGAAGAAAAATTAAATTAGACTTTTAAGCTGGGGGAAATACCGATATTTTTTTTGCAGCAACGCACTTCATCAGCACCCTAGTCTATCTACTTGGGTAGAGATTGTTATTAACATCAGCTTTTTAACGTAAATTCTAATGAAACGGAATGTGAGAAATGATTGTTGTGTACAATTATTGATTTACCTTTGGTAAATACATATGTAAGTATCACTATTTATTTCCCCTGTTTTTCCATTTCTTCATTTTTCTATTTAGGTTAGCACGAAGTTATATTACTCTACCTACGTATGTTTAACTATTCTTGCTTATCTTTTACGATCATCACATTAATTATTTTTACTTATTCGATGTACCGTCGGTACATACATATAAGTATTATAGTAGTGGATATTATGTTACTTTTGTTGTTGCGTTCTCCCGTTTATTTGGTTTTCGAACATTAGTGATTGCCAAGTGAACAGTGATTGCCAAGTGAACATATTTTTATCACGTGCCCATGATGAATTGAGACATTTTTAGATTTTTAATTGAACTATAGTGAATTTTTAATCAGAAATAATTTTTAGTCAGGCTTAAGTTCAGTAATTTCAATTCTTTTTATTGAATGAAATATTTTATTAATTAATGTGAGTTTCTAAAGAAGAGAAGAAAAATTAAATTAGACTTTTTTTTTTTAATTAATAAAATATTTCATTCAATAAAAAGAATTGAAATTACTGAACTTAAGCCTGACTAAAAATTATTTCTGATTAAAAATACCAATTTTATTCATACTGAAGTATAAAATAAGATTATTTAATAAAAAAAAATAATAAAAATTAGTTTTTGGTAGTTACTTTAGAATGGCAAAATAAAGTTTTAGTTTTCCAGCTCTGAAATCGTCTGCTAGATTTTGCAGATTTTTTAATACCAATCTTTTTCAGACTATTTCTGACACACCAGTCCAAGACCGAAGTCTCTAGCTTTTCTGGGAGCTTCGGAAAATCGATTTCACGTACAGACAGACGGACAGACGGACATGGCTTATTTGTCTTCTTGTGGAAATTACAAACGGAATGACAAACCTATATATACCCTTTTACCATTTTTTGGTAAAGGGTATAAAAATTAGGAGCAATAGCAGTCATTTCTCGGGAAAAGTTTTCATAACCCAACATACTGAGTTGAGTTCATGTTTTCTTTTCCAATTAAAACTAAATTTTATAAATTTAATACATATTTGTTATACGTATCAGCGTTTACCAGCATTTCCTGTCCGTGTAAACTTTTATTTGCATTTCCTTTTTTTCTTTAAAGTAAATACATACATAGCTACAAATTCTTTGAAAATACATACACTTATGCAATTACATATGTATATACATACAGTATTGTGCAGAACAAAAGCAACAAAATACCTATTTGATTTAAATTTGTAATATTTTGGATATTTGATTATTTCAAGCAGCCCTTTTTACATACTTTTGTAAGCAATCATACTAGAAAACGAATTCGCATTTAAATTTTTCAATATTGATATTTCCTGAAAAATCAAATAACTTATATTCTCAAACCAGTGTATCGTGACTGTCACAATTATCAATAAACTATCTGATATATATATAATTCCGAAGTCCAACAGGCTTAATAGTACTTATTATTCCTTATATTAGATTTTAAAATTCCTTTCTAAATGTTGTTGGTGCTGCTTGATCTAGCAAGAGTGGCAAAGAGTAGATATTGCTGTACATCCGAATCTTTAAAAAGTTAAGGCTCTAAAAACATATAGAAATTGGCCGTTAATCACTTAAAAGTGTAATGAAAATATATCCCAAGTTTTCCGATGGTTAGGTCGGCAGGATAATTACGTATTAAACAGTTTTGTGAACGACCGCGAAAAACTTCCGTAGTTTATGATAGAAAATTGTATTTCACATAATCCAAAAAGCTCGATTACTGTTTCTAATGAGGTTATAATATCTGCAAATTTAAGTGAGCTGTATGGTATAACTCGAAACCGTGTCAGAGAAAGCAATTGAAAATTGCAGACTAAGAAAATACCATAGTTGACCAAGAGATAATTACAAAAAGAAAGACACGTAAATCTTATATTTACTTCATACAATTTTATTGCTTTTATATGCTTAAAATAGAGTTCAGTAGAACACATCCTAGTTGGATCATAATAAAATGGGAAACCGATTTATTTATTGAAGAATTCAAATTCTATGTAACAAATTGGTATATCATATCTTAAGTTCGGCTCTTGCCTAGCAAACTGTTTTCGCTACGAAATATCAAAATGGGTTTTAAGCATAACAGCGGTTAGGTGATGGTGATGTTTTGTTTTCCGACGAATATAGTTAGACCATTCCAAAAATTTTGTAAAAAAAAGATACTTGAAGTAAAGTTCATTATGCATTTTGAGTGAAATATGACACTTCTACGGATGTTTCAATGCGGTAGTAGTCCATAACATACTTGGAGGTTGGACAAAAAATATTTAGCAAGAAAATTAATTTAACTCCAATCCTTGCTTGACCGACACGCAGTTTTCTTCAACGCCATTGAAAACCTCTTTGCAAGATGGTGCAGGAGTGTTTTCGGAAAATGGTTCCAAAATTGCAACAAACACCTCGAAATTCCATTAACTCAGCCGAAATGTATTCCATAGTGCATAATAAATAATATTTGTGAATTAATTCAGCGTTGAAATACACGTGTTATGAAAAAACTAAAGATTATACGAAAAGTATTCATTTGTTGCTTTTGTTATGCACATCTCCATATACATATACAACTTTTGAAAATCCAGTATTTTTAACCAAGATTTTATTTAACGCGCTACATAGGCCACATAAATACAAATAAATTATGGTCAAAGTTTTTGTCACATATGATGTATATTCGGAAATAATCATCTGCATTTATTTTTGCAGAATTTGTTGCTTTTGTTTTGCACAGTACTGTACATGTGTAGGTAATACCCAGCAAAGGTTCACTCAGACTATTTACTATACATGTTTAAAGACTTTCATCACTTCTTACGAGAAAGCAATCTAAAGACATTTGTTTCTACTGCCAAAAAATCTAACGTAAAGTGACATTTTTTGTTCACACCATCACACTTTAAATTACGAGTACATTAAAAAGCCAATCCAATCCAAAATCAGCTGTTGAGGATTAACCTGCCTACATTAATCGTTTACTTCCGGCGGCAGAGCGATTTCATGAAAGCTGCGGTCGTGCCGGCCTTTGAAAATAGATAGATAGAGATAGAGACAGACAGTTTCAGACATGTCTTACACGAAATATATTTCAATACGAAAGACATAACCGACGGCACAACATCGGCGTCGAAACAAACGACTTGTGAGTTTGTTTATTACTTGATTTTGTAAAAATGCAACTCTGATCAGATGAAAAGTCTTATCATTTAGAAAAATTTTAAAAAATGGTCAAGTCTTATGGGATGTCGAATTTTTATCGTATTATTTACCATTCGTCACAACATTTTGCATTCACAATATCGCACTTGCACGTATTATTTGAATTTTTGATACAATACACAATATAAAGTATAATAGTCTGAACTGCAAGCAGAGTCTAATACTCGTATATGAAGCTGAATGCAAATTTCTGTGAAAAAATATTTACTTTGACAAAACTTAAGAGCAGAAATTTTTTGATAAATTAACTCTCTACACTAAAACAATAGTACAGATATATACATATATATATATATATATATATATATATATATATATATATATATATATATATATATATATATATATATATATAAGGATCATAAGTATGACTAATTTTCTTTGACAAAACAATTGCAATAAAAATTTAATGCCAGGATATGCTTGCACTAACTACTCGTAGTTATGTAGATATATACGACACACTCAAACTGCTTAGAATTCATCGAAACTAATTTCGTTTTATTAAAATAGTTAAAGAGTTTTTTTCTCATTCACTTTTCTTTTATTGTTGTAAAATATTTATGTAAGTGTTTTTAGGCCATGGAATCTTGCAGTAAAAATTCTCACACTCACACAAATACTTGCACACATACATATCCATACATACATACATACATAAACAAACAGACAAACCTAGACAGGGTTGGGTTAAAGTTGAATAGAGTCGAATATAGAAAGAATAGCCGAAGAAGAGTGAATGCAGCTGGTTTTAGTATTTATGCGTTTGTTTGTTTAGTTTTGTATGAGCGCAGTGACACACTTTCTTTAATGTTTTAACCTTAAGTTAATTAAACAAAAAATAAATAAATTAAACTCGGTTATATGTACATATATGCAGTTCAGAAAAGCAGAAGAATAAAAAAAACTGCTTAAACAGCGGAAGTAATTTAAGTGTGTAACAGTTGTAGTAAAATTTGTTTACATAAGCAAAATTGTGTATCTTTTGAGTTGAAGGAAAAAAATATTAAATGTTTTGTTAAAATAAAAAGAATATGCATATACGAGTATTTTAATAGTGTTAATAACATACTTCATTTTGTGAACGAATTAGGCCGGGTTTACATCTGTGTGCCATTTGCCACACAAGCTGATACTGATTCATGTTACATCTGAAAATGAAGCTAGAAGTGCCTGCTCTTATCTTAAATTTATTATTTCTGTCATGTAATGGGAAACATCAGCAAATTATCCAACTGATTTGAAATATATAGCAAAATCCATAAAAAAATATTAAAATAAATACAATTATACAAAAATGTTTTAGTGATATACATACAATCAAAACAAATCGAAAAAAGCTGGATATTCAAATACTCGTTTCATTCGAGGAAAACAAATTGTGACAATTTTTCATGGTTTTTTACTTTTACTTCATAGAAATGTTTATCCTGTTTTCCTACCATGTCAGAAGCTCATATTTTTTAAATTGGGTTGCTTTACTTCAAGATAATACAAATTTATTTAATAAAAAAAAATTATTTGAATACCTTAACAAAGCTATGTTAGCCTTAAAGTGCTTATCAACTACTATGAACTTTAAAGCTAAAGTAAAATATTTTTTTGCATAAGGGGGTAATACTTTAAATAAATTTTTATGTTTTCAAAACATGGCAATAATATTTTTATTTTTCATTATCAAAGACAACAACCATTTTTGAAGAAAATAATTTAGAGAAACACAAAAACTCAAAAGTATTTTCAAACAAAAACGTCCTAAATCTTCTTACTGAATTAGGACATAAGTTAGTCAGTTTCATGCATAACAAATGAGACAATTTTATAGAATCTAACATGATTGGTAACAGTTTAAATCAATAAATACATGGCTGAATCAAACAGTTTTTCATTAGTAATTAGTGGTTACGCTTTCTTTGGCACATGGGATACAATAAATGCCAGATAGATAAAAAAAAATTAGTAAAGTTTAAATTAATGAATTTTACTTTTAAAAAAATTAACGAGTGAAAAAAAATATTTTCTAGAAAAAAATACCTCTGATACGTTTATATTTTTCAATTTTCTTTTTAGTAAAATTCCTATAACTTTTCAATTAAGAGTTAATCCGTAACTATCGATTTAAGAATTTGTAAACCAACACGAAACAAATATATGCAATATTAAAATAAACTAAATTGACTTTCAGTTGTATTAAAATGCACTCAACTTCTCAACTTTAGAGAATTATCAAAAAAATTTCTTATAAAGTTTTTTTTATACAAAAACAAAAAAAACTATGACAGAAATGTTTAAAAACCTCGTAGGCAAAAAAATATGCATACATACAAACTTTTAACATTCTACTTGACAACGAACTTTAAACTTTATTTTTTATACAAAATAAATGCAAGCATCTGTGTTGTAAATAGAATACGAATTTAAATAACAGCAGCAGTTACTCAACATGCAACTCACAATTCCCAGCATGTTTCAACATCAACACATCCGTTTTTCATTTTTGTTATTGTTCGTATACTTTCATTCTGCAGTGTATTATAGTTACTAAGATTAGATTTTTAAATTTTTAATGAAAATTTTTAACTTTCGTATATGTGCCATACAATACAATCATTTATACATATATATGCATATTTTTTTTACTACATATTTCTCAATTCTCTATAGCAAACATAAAAGATTTTAATGATAAAATACATTTGGAATTACTGTCCAATATGTAGTAGTGCAATGGCACAATATATGACAAGACACATTTTAATTTAATTTTTTAGTGGCAACATTAATACTACACCATTTCCAACATACTTTATACAACGATTTTTTTCTCCAACTTTAGAGAATTTATTTTGAAGTTGTGATTATACCATCGAAAAGGAATATCTAAATTTAATATTTATTAACGCGCTAATAATCACATATTATTATTTTACTTTTTCAGTAAAATATTTTTTATTAAAAGTACATTGAACTTGATTATTGACGTGTTAGCTGGATCCTATACGCATTTCACTGTTGTTAATCCAGATCATCAGGGAACCTTTAGACAAAATTTTTTTAGAAAAACTAGAGATATTATGTTAAACTTCCATTTAAACAAATGAGAAGTTCAACTAATATCAACTTTGAAACAAGAACTCCATAATCAACATGTTTTTTAACAAATCTAATGATAATTTCACAAATCTAATGAAAATTTCACGAATATTGTGAAAAAATTTCATTGGAATTGCTTCGTTGGTATTATAGTTTCGTAACAATATTTCATTGAATTTATGACAACAATATTTTCTAATTATTAAGAAACCCCTTCATATTTAAGAAACATTTACAGTTGTTGCTTGAAATAAACATATCTAAGTACCTTAAATCAATTAAGTTATTATTAAGTTTGTTTCGATGAAGTTATTTCATAGCATCGATGACACTGTTTAATACATCTGACGAAGTTTTCATTAAAATAATTTTAGCGAAACTGGTTTCATTAATGCAACGATTGTTGGTTGAATTTTAATGAATTTTTTCATTGGATTAATAACGAAATTCATAGAACTTATGAAAAAAAATTTTTCAGTGTACGAGTATTTATTTATTGTGTATCTGTGGAATATTTAAGGTTCTCGTGGCGTTGACTATCACGCCGTAGAAGCAAAACATTAAAAACACACACACATTTTCCTGATGCCTGTGCAGCAAACACAATCACGTAAGTCAAATGATTAATAAAATAAAATGACTACATTAAATTAAATTCATGTTATTTCAACTTCAAATAACCTTAATTTAACAGGGTTCTTCGTGTTATTTCAGTATCAAGTTCAGGTTGTTTCAACTTGAGATAACTTTTATTTACATGATTCTTCAGTTTGATTTAATTAACAATACTGGAATGTTAAATCAACCTGAAATAAGGTTATTTCAAAAGAAAATATTTTTTTTATTTGAAAATTACAATAAATCATGTCGAATTAACATGAAACACATATGAAGCAAAATCATTACCGATAAATATTGAATAAGCTTGTCTTCGTAGATTTTAATATGAAATTTTTCTGTAAGTATATATCAAATTCCTCGCAAATTTAGGGACGATAAGTTAACAACTAAGAAATACAACTAAATAAAAAAAAAATTGTTTTCTTCTCCCAACTAATGAAACAGTGTAGCTGCAAAGTAAATGACACTTTTAGAACAAATACAAATCATATTACCTGACAAACACAAATCATACATAGTTTTATAAATACCTTTATGATGTATAACAGGCACACTTTCATATTGTATGTATTGTATTTTATACATTTAATATCGATTTGCTGACAATAAAAATACAATAAATGTAAAAAATAAACAATAATAACCTGAAAATGAAATACTAAATAACGGAATAGTCGTACATAACAATTTCAAATCATGACAAGCTAAAATAATAATACACAAAACGAGTACAATAAAATAAGTAGAAACATGATTATGAAGTAAATTATTGTAATAACCATAAATTAGCAAAACTTCTAAATATTTAAGAGTGCCCCCAACCTAAAAAAAAATTGGGGGGTAGTGTTATAGTTTTTTATCATTTTGATTTGCTGCACTACAAATAAAACTACTTTTTGTCCTTTTGGTTTTTAGGGTTAGGTTGGTTTGGCCTAACGCTCGCACTGCTTAATGACTCACCTCGACTAATTGTATCGCTTACCAGTTTTTATGGAATTTTCCCTAAGCCATGTGCAGACGTTTTTAATCAGATTTATACTGGTAGAGACTAACAAAAAAACTTTAAGCTCATATATCGGAGGGCTCTAATGTCTAATAATGTCTCCACAGCAGACTTATGTTCATGAGACTGCAAAAAAAAAAGAACTCACGCTGGAGCCACATTTGTAATTTGTTAAAATGTATTACGAAACACATCTTTCATTGTAAAAAAACAACTCATCATCTTTACTACAGACACAACAAAATTGCAGTATGTATATGCTCATTTATAAAAAATGTTTAAATACACTTGTAACGGGTGTTTTTTTAGAAGTATAGAACTTCGAATTGAAATAAAACACAAGAAAATCGTTTTAATGTCCATCAATTTGGCTTTATTGGAAGGATAATTTTATGCCATTAATGTTTAAATATGATTTCGGGCATGTGGCCACCGCGGCTGGCTCGAATAAAGCCAATTCTACAGGTCCAATTTTCAACCACTTTTTCGAGCATATGGGGCCGTATGTTGGCAATAACGCCACGAATGTTGGCTTCCAAGTCCCCTAACGTTTCTGGTTTGTTGGCGTAGACGAGCGACTTCACATATCCCCAAAGAAAATAATCCAATGGTGTCAAATCACACGATCTTGGTGGCCAATTGACAGGTCCATTCCGCGAAATTATGCGCTCATCGAATGTTTCCTTCAATAAATCTATTGTGACGTGCGCTGTGTGGCATGTAGCGCCGTCTTGTTGGAACCACAACTCATCCACATTCATGCCATCCAATTCGGGAACAAAATAGTCGGTTATCATGGCTCTATACCGGTCTCCATTAACGGTAACTGACTCTCCAGCATTATTTCGGAAGAAGTATGGCCCAATGACTCCACCAGCCCATAGAGCACACCAAACAGTCAGTTTTTGTGGATGTAATGGCGTCTCAAGGGTCTCATGTGGATTCTCTTCACTCCAAATGCGGCAATTTTGCTTTTTGACGTAGCCATTCAACCAAAAATGAGCCTCATCACTGAACAAAATTTTGCGATGAAAATCAGCATCGAGATCAATCTCATTTTCGGCCCATACACCAAAATCACGACGCATTGCATGGTCTCGCGGCTTTAATTCTTGCACAAGCTGGATCTTGTAAGGTCGCAAGCCAAGATCTTTGCTCAAAATCTTCCATAAAGTTGATGGACAAAGCTCCAATTGCTGTGCACGGTGGCGAATCGATTCATTCGGGTCCTCTTCAACACTTTGCTCTACAGCGGCAATTGTTTCTTCGGTGCGCACTGTTCGACATCTCTGCGGATGCGTATTATCACATAGAGTAAACGTAGTGCGAAAACGATCCATGGTTAACCGAATTAATTGCTCTGATGGACGATTATGTCGACCATAAAATGGACGGAGCTTGCGGTAAACTTCGCGAACTGAACCATTATTTTCGAAATAAATTTGCACGATTTGCAAGCGTTGTTCTTTTGTCAACCTGTTCATGATGAAATGGCAAACCAAACTAAATATTAATCACTTGACAGCTGACAAAATGGCCGCCAGTTAAAAAAGTGATGCCAACTTAAAGTTCTATACCTCAATAAAAAACACCCATTATATATACAGAACAAAACTTTTAGTAAAACTGAAATTAAGCCTTAAGGATATTTATGTATTTGTCTAACAGACAAAACTAAGAATAAATTCTGCATATGTAGGACATCATGGTTTTGGCAAAGAAAATATTTTAGCGCTTGTTTTGATTGTTTGTATTTTTCAAGTCATTCTCTCTCTCTGTGTTGCTATTGAAATAATATTGAAGCTTGATTTTTTTGCATTTGCTTGTTTTAGCGATTGAATCGTTTTTTACTTTGTAACACAAAACTGTTATTTGATCACCATATGACAATGTTTATTAAACTTTTGCTTTAAAATGTTTGTTGGTTCCTTTTATCAAAAAAAAAAATATATAAGAGATACAAGACGAAACAAGGTCGAATTTATTTCAATATTAAAAAATTTGTAGAAGACGAAAAATAACTATAAAACTTATTTGATACTTTTTCTATTGTTATTTTTAAGATGATGGAAATACTTTTTTTTGTGATTTGGATATACATATAACATGAACAACAAATAATAAAAAATGATGAATTTTTCTTCTAAAGTTGCACTTAAGGATACAACTCAGTATCGTACACAATCGTAGGACTTTTGAAAATATACAACCTTGAACCTGTATTCACCAACTTTTAGCGAACCAAAAATCATAATATTTGTCGACATATTTATTCGTTTGCAGTAACGATAATGGTATTCTGTGATTAATTTTTACGACATAATGTTTTTCTCAACATGTAATTCAATTTCAGGTGGCATCTCTACATACAAAATGTCAAAATAAGCGAAAAGAGAGGAATAAAAAAAATGAAGTTGAGCTTGCGATTATATTTTTTTATTTCAACCGACAGCGAATATCGTTGAAACATGTTACTGGATAGCAAAGTCGATGAATTTTCGTTATATTTATTATAACATACATACGATAACAGTTATCGTAATGAAACTTGCGGAATCCAGGTTCTCATCTAAAGAATTCTTGTTGTCCAATGAACCGATTCGATTCGGTAGAAATTTAGAGTTTTCGAAAAAAGGTTCTTTTAACCACTAAGCCCAAAACCAAAATTTAATCAGCTCTTGAACTCAAAAAACAAAGTCGACTGCTGCGACTTTTATTAAAATCGATTGATTCGTTCGTGAGATATTGGGCCTTATCGTGGTTGACGTTTTTCGACTTCAAACTCGACTATTTGTAGCTGGAAAAATTTCGAAAAAAAGCGCCTTACAAATCAAATAGTAATTGTCAAATCGATAAGAGAGAGAGAGAGATAGAGATATACACTTTGCATATGCATACATAGATACATAAGCGATGGTAAATAATCGATTTCCGTCAAAAAAAAACGAGGTCAAAAAATTTTTCGGTTGTACTTTTTTGGCGGTTATGGCTGCTCAATAGGAAGTAAATTGGCTGTCAAATGCAGAAATGTCAAGAATTAAGCTTTCATCCTTCGACATTTATTTGGTAAAAAGTTGGGAAATTTTAACCCCGGAACGCTACACTCTTGAACAAGGAATTTTAATTTGAAAGACCGGGCTTGCATGAACAAACCAGAAACAACTGGCGCTCTGAAAGATGAGATTCCGCGCCGCATTGACGAGATAAGAGAAGCTTTGTTGCAAAATGTTCTTAAAAATTTTATGAAAAGAGCGGACGTCTGCCGAGGTGGTAGAGGTACACATCATATTACATTATTACATTGGTATCAATAAAAAAGAATTTGTCAAAAAAAAATTACTTCTTAAACTTAAATTAGCCCACCCTTTATATGCAACACACATAAAATTTCGTTCGCCAAAGAAAATTTTAAAAATGTATCAATTTCTTTTAAATTCCAGCTTAGAAAACTGTTGGTGCCTACGAATTGTTTTTATATTTTATTATATCAAGAATTTCAATTCAAATACTCGTATTAATAAAGCCTTATCTCGTCTTTTGTTAAATAAATTTAAAAAACTTGAAGTACTTACTTTGCACATGACACAATCCCACTGAAAATTGTCCCAATTCAGGCATTTGTCGTAGAATTTCTTCAGTTACTAAATGAACACCTCGATGCTGTGGTCGTAAATTAATTTTTCGCTGAAACCACGCTGAGCCAATTTGTAGGCCTGAATTGGATGGGCCACCACCGCCTCCTCCACCACCGCCGCCGCCACCTCCGCCCCGATGATTGGAAGAGGCCATTGTGCTATTGGACGAAGAACTGCGTATATTGCTGTTGCGGCTGGCGCTTTGTTTAATATTCGACGCCGTTGCGCTACCACCGCTTTTACCGTGTGGATTCGTGGTGATGCCGGTACTGTTACTGCGTCGATTATGGCGACTACGGCTGGTAGTCGCTGCACTTGTGGTTTGTTGTTTTGAAGTTTTAACTGTAATGGAGGAGGAAGCGGCCGCCGCTGATTCTATAGCTACCGCTGCTGATGTTGTTGCTACCTCTGATGTTGACACTGCTACTGCTGCTATTGCTGCCGCTGTTGTTGGATTTAGTTCTAAATGTAGTTGTTGTTGCTGTTGCTGATGTTTTTTATGGTGTTGCTGAAGCTGTGGATAAGTGTGGGCAGCAGTTAAAGCTATTTGTGATTGCTGTGATGTTTGTTTTTGATGTGTGGTAGATGTTGTAGTTGTAGATAATCCACTAACAACGGCAGCAACAGTAGCTTTTTGTATTGTTTGTTGTGTTGACGTCGTGTCTTGTGTCGTCTTAGCTTCTACTTACTTTCCTTTTATTTTTTCAAAGCCAGTAATTTTAAGGTATTTGCTCTTACTTGTTTCGTTGAGAGTAAAATTTCTTTCTTTTTTACGATAAATTCACGAATGAAGTTTAAAATACATATACATGGACTTTTTTAATCCCTTCTTTCTTTCTTTCTTTCAATCTTATTATGCGCTATGTGTGTTCTATTAGGAATATTTTTATTTGTGTATTTCTTTTTTTATATTTTGCCTTCTTCTTTGTGCGCTACTTCACACTTTCTTTCCTTCGCATTACCTACTTTCTTTCAATCGAACATTATTTAATTTGCTTGTGTGCTAATGTTGCTGTTTTTATTGTTGTTACTTCTTTTATTGCTGTTGTAATTGTAATTGATGTGTATTTCCGGTTCCTTTCGCTTATAATTCTTGTTTTCTTGGTAATTCTTTGGGGAATTTAAAGCAAACACCTGCAATAGTTAAGAAAGGCAAAATAAATACAAGAGAAATATTTTTGCATGTATGTATGTATGGAAATAAAATAATTTAACTATTGTGTTTTAATATATTCAATAGCCATGTGTGTGTGTGTGTGTGTGTGTTTTTTTTTTTAATTTTATGTGTTTCATATTAAAAATAATTTAAGATATTACTCATACGTCTTAGAGGACGAGTACATACAAAAAATTTACGTATACGTAATGTTATCGAGAAATTCATATTTACAATACGCACCATTAATCGATTTAATTACACTATGCAACAAAAACAAGGAAGTAAGTGAGCAGTTGTATTCGTTTACTCCGACTTTGGTATACTGTTCACCTACAGATATCCAGCCATAACCGCTAAAATAGCTTAAGCGACAAATTTTTTGCACTTGCCTTTTTGACGAAAGTCGACTATTTACGTTTGAAAATAAACGATTTTGATAAAAAAAAAATTAAGTTCGAATATTATGTAGCTTAAACTTTTTTGGCGATCATGGCACGATATATGAAATAGGACACACAATATTTTGATTTTTTTTAACGCCCGACTAAAAAAAGGGGTGTTATAAGTTTGTAGTGTGTGTCTGTGTGTCTGTGTATCTGTGTGTCTGTGTATCTGTGTATCTGTGTGTCTGTCCGTGTCCACGTACAGACCAAACGGCTGAACCGATTTTGATTAAGTTTTTTTCTGTTTGAAAGGTGACTTGATCGAGAGGGTTCTTAGCCCTGTTCCAGCCGTTTAGAAGATATCGTATCTTCTCTAGATATATTCGGGGGTTTTTAAAACTTTTAATTTTTGTCATTTTCAATTAATCGATTTTGCTTTTTCTTCTGCCTGTTGCTCTAGCATAAATTTTTACATTATTGAACAAGATATTTAACGCTTTGAAAAGCTGCAATTGTAATAAAACTATCGTTTATTTTAATTTTTTTAATATTCATTGAAAAAAAAAAATTGTTTAAATTGGTTGAAGGTTTTTAACTGACTTCAAAAAAGTGTATGTGGGCCAGAGTATTAAAATTTAATATGTATTAAATTTCATGTGCTTCAAAATCTCGTTCTAAGACAGATGGGCGCAACCACGGCCATTCAAATTTAACAAATTTCATATTTCACATACAAAAATTAAATTGATACAAATTAGAGATCAATCAATCAATCCATTACCTCAATAACTTTTTGCGACCCGGAAATCGTAATATTTATCGATATATTTATTCGTTTGTGATAGTTTGGATAGTGTGATTCCGTAATTTATTTTTAACGATAATATATATCTGTGTTTTACTCACTATTTAATTGTATATCATGTGGCATCTCTGCGTACTAAATGTCAAAATAAGCGAAAAACACAAAGAAGAATTAAAGAAAAAGTAAATGAATATCAGCTTATGATTTTAATTTCTTTACTTCAACCGACGACAGCGAATATCGTTAAAATATTTTACTAGATAGCAAAGTCGATAAGTTTTCTTAATATTTATTATAGCGATGCGATTATTGTAATAAAAGTTACTGAATACAGGTACAGTTATTGTTTAATTTTACTTTTTACTGAAATTTTAATTGAAAATTTTTGGTTATTCCCTCGATTATTTTTTATCAAATTTAGATTATTTTGTTTTTAATGCTTTTCGCTTTTTTAACAGACTTCAAAAAAGGAGAAGGTTATCAATTCGTCTGTATTTTTGTGTATATGTGTTACTTCATAACTCTAGTATTTTTTACCGATTTTAGAAATGCTTCTTTTGTCTGAAAGGGTGTAGCTTGCATTTGGTACCATTTCCAAAATAAAAAAGTGGGCGAGAACACGCCTATTAAATTTTTTCTTTTGTTTTTATGAACTTTTACTTTTCGGATTGCTTAGCACACACCTTGAACGGTCGTGATGACACAATCTAGACACGCCCATTAAAACTTATTATTATATTACACATGCTTCTGCTTAACACACACCCCGAGCTCTCATAAAGCACCACAAGAAAAGAATATTTTTTGTAATTATAATGAACGAAATGGTTTCAAAAATTTTTATTCAGTAAGTGGGTTTACTAAAAGCTGTGTCATGATGCTATTATTTTGAATGCAGCTGTATCCTACAAGAATTGTGGAAGAAATTATGGAAATATAAAATATTATAAGTATTTGGACTCAAGAGATTTACATGCATAAAACAAAGCTATTTTATGATAATCGTTATGTTTAACAAAGAAACTACAAATCACTCACACTTTTTCATTTAAAGAAAAGGGTAAAATGTCATGCAAAAGAATATTCATTTATTAAATAAACCCAGCAAAAAATAACATGATAAAAATGGGGTTGAATGGGTTCAAGTGATGGCTAACTGGTTTAATTTAGGGGAAGCCTACATTAGCGTGTCAAGGCAAATTATGTATTTGTACGAGAATCTAAATAAATTGCTTTTCGTTTAAATTAATGAATAGAACCAAGGCATGTTTTCTGATTCGAAGACGTTTTTTCACAGGTTAAAAAATTTTTTTTAAGTCGGTATTGAACCAGTGTATGTTTCCTGATTTAAAAGCTTTTTGGGTGTTAATTTTCACCACTTCAATAATGATGAATTTAATTTTTAAACATAAATTCACTTCTTGTAATGATTAAGAAGGCGCGACAATGACGAACCCTTTGAACTACTTCACTTTTTTGCTGGGAAATACTATAAATCGGTATTATGGTGAAGCTAGAAGAAAAACTTTTAATTTGCAAATTTGTAATGGGTGTATACTTGTCAACTATCTGATGACTTGTGAAGAGTTGGAGAGCTAAAAATGCTGCTGAAGGAAATAACAATTGTCTTGTGAAAAGTTTTTGCTAAATATTTTAGAACTATGTATAACTAAACTAAAAAAAAAACAATAAAAAAAAAACAATATTTTAAGTTCTTCTTAATCTCAACAGCTTCAACCAGGTACTTGCAAAAAAATTCTTTATTTATCTTGATTTTTCTTTATATTCTTTTCTTTTTAAAACATTATAATTACAAAAAATTGGCTTGTTTTTATGGCTAAGAAATTGTCTATATGCATTTCGTTTCCGCTTATGGAACTCGTCAGTAGACTTCAACCCAAAAAATTTTTGAATTTAGTTAACAAACTCCGTATGTTTACAGTAAGACTCTTAATACTATATTGTCTTACTATAAACATACGGAGTTTGTTAACTAAATTCAAAAATTTTTTGGGTTGAAGTCTACCGACGAGTTCCACAAGCGGAAACGAAATTCATATAGACAATTGCTTAGCCATAAAAACAAGCCAATTTTTTTAAATTAAATAAAGACATTATGTAAAATAAATATACTTCAGCATTTCATGCATTCTAATTACATTAAAATTTAATCTAGATTTCTTAAGTTTTTAATGAATTTTACATTCAAAGGCATATAAAAAACACTAAGAAAAAAAAGAACTTAATTGGAATTGGAATTGCTTAGTGACTTGTAACTATTACAAGACGTAAGTAAGCGTCGTCGATTAAGAAAAATTTAAAGAAAAAAAAAATAATTTAAATAAGTCTGCATTTTATTGTTAAAAGTTTGAACACAACAGACGCCAACATAATCGCTAGGATTAGTTAATATTCTGTTGTTTGTCTTTTTAAATTCAAAAAATAAATTTGACAAAGTGTTTTCGTAAGTATGTACTCGTATTTACAATTGACTCAAAATTCTAGTTGCTGTTTTGTTTGATTATACCTTCTTTTTGCTTTCTTTAAAGTATTTTGTTCTATTTTAATGTGTATACGAGGAGGCAACGTTTACAACTACATATGTACCTTTCTTTTTGTAGTCTTAAAAATGTTTGGGTAAAAGGCATCGAAAACTCAAAAGCTCAATTATGGATGGCAAGAGAACTTCAGTTGCCTTGTCAATTGGCAATGCAACTGAAAGTAAAATTAGTACATAATATCCCAGCAAAAATTTTCAAAAAAGGTAATCGAGTTTGGAATTAAGCATTTTTGGTGGAAGTTCTTTCCTACTGGATTACCAACTTAATGATTTTAACAAGGCGTGAGACTAAAATAATCGATTCTTGAGAAGTACTTACTTTTTTTATTTGTCAACATATTCACGTAATCTATTACATCTAAAATAATCATTCTCTTCATTTAGCAACTTGTACGTCATTTTTTAAATTTTAGATAATGTGATTTGTAAGCGAGTAATGAAATTTGGCAAAAAAAAAGTAAGTCATTATATGGCAAGTAGTTCTAATGGAAATGTGTAATTTTTTGCTGGGATCGTTCCATAAGCCCCAAAAAAAGCTTAAGCGACATAATTTTCGAACTTAATTTTTTGATGAAAATCGATTATGTATTTGGAAATTGGAAATAATATAGAGCCTTATTTTCGATTTTATCGTATGCGACAAAAATTTAAGTTTTCAGAAGTTTTTTTTTTTTAAATACTCAAATATGTTTTATATACGTAAATTGTCGCTTACGATAAAATTACACAGCCTATATCTTAAAAGTTATCAATAATTTTGGCACCTTATTAATTCTAAACTATAGGTAGGCCCATAAAATTTAAATTTCAATAAAAAAGTATATTTTCGATTTCATGTCGCTTAAGATAAAATCAAAAATAAGGCTCGGTATAAATTTGGACAGAGTATGTAGCACCTTGGCCGCTACAACAACAAATACATGAGAGTTAAAAATTAAAGGGTGTTCCAAAACGAGCAACGAAAAATTTTAAAATCTCATGTAATATCCATACAATTGTGTGTACATATGTATGTATATACACTTGAAATTTGTAAAATTAGTGTATTTTTATACAAACTAAAACAATTAACACTAAAATTTAAAAAAAAAAATTAAATTAAAGGGTGTTCCATCAGTTAATGCAATTTTAACTATGTAATTTTAACAACTTGCTATATCTTGGAAACCGTAAAATTAAAATTTTCAAAAACGGTAAATTTAAAAAAACCGAAAATTATAAAATCGCCAAACCAAAAAAAAAATCGCCAAAAACCCAAAAAAATCGCCAAAACGAAAAAAGAACCAAATTAAAAAACATTTCTAGCACTAAAATAAATCGGAAAAACCGAAAAATTCGACAAAATGAAAAAATCGCCAATATGAAAAAAACGCCAAAAACCGAATAAAATCACGAAAACGTGAAAAAGGCTCCAAAACTAAAAAAAAATCGCCAAAATGAAAAAACGCCAAAAACCGAATAAAATCGCCAAAACGCGAAAAAGGTGCCAAAACTAAAAAATCGCCTAAATAAAAAAAAAATGCCGGAATGAAAAAACGCCAAAAATCGACAAAACGAGAAAAAAAAAGTGCCACAACTAAAAAATCGCCAAAACCGAAAAAAACGCCAAAAACCGAAAAAATCCCAAAAACGAATAAAAAAGCCAAAACTACCCAGCAAAAAATTACACATTACCATTAGAACTACTTGCCATATAATGACTTACTTTTCTGATTGCCAATTTTCATTACTCGCTTACAAATCACATTACCTAAAATTTAAAAAAAAATTACGTGCAAGTTGCTAATGAAGAGAATGATTTTTTTAGACGAAATAGATTACGTGAAATGTTGACAAATAAAAAAAATGTAAGTACTTCTCAAGAATCGATTATTTTAGTCTCACGCCTTGTTAAAATCATTAAGTTGGAAATCCAGTAGGGAAGTGCTTCCACCAAAAATGCTTAATTCCAAACTCGATTACCTTTTTTGAAATTTTTTGCTGGGTATTTATTATATAGGTTAAAGTTCGTATTGAATTACATGTCTAGTGTCCGTACGGAACCTTTCGTGCGCGAGTCAAAGTCGCACTTCACTGAATTTATTTACATTTATTTTCATTACATACTTCTTACAACTACAATTCGAGCTGAAAAAAGTCAGCCAATCTAGCAATGGTAAAGTAAGAAAATAAAAAACATGTTGATTATTGCGTTCTTGTTTCAACTTCGATATTTGTTGAGATGAGACATTTTAAATTCTTAATCGGGCTTCAGTTCAGTAATTTCAATTCTTATTGAATGAAATACTTTTATTAATTTGTTTAACTTCTCATTTGTTTAATAACTCTAGTTGTTCTAAGAAATTTTTGGGTAAATGTTCCCTGATGATCTGGATTAGCAACAGTGAAATGGGTATGTACATATATGATCCAGCTAAACCCCTCAATGATCAATTTCAATGCATTTTTAATAAAAAAAAACAATATTTTACTGAGTAAGTAAAATAATAATTTGGGATTATTAGTTCGTTATAAAATGTTATACTTAATTGTAACCACACCAGTGAAAAGTATGTTATTTGATTTATTTTTATTTTTTTTATTTATTTTACCACGTGCATCAACTACAAATTTGTGGTTGGCAATACACTTGCAATTCGATAACTGAAATTAATTAGGCAACGCAATTAAAGTTCATATGCCACCCTAATCGAGCCATAAATGTTACAAAAGTAAAGGAAATAATTATTGTTGAAATTTGTTCGATTTTTTCAATTCTAATTATATTTATATTTATTGAATAAGTTACAAGATGTTGGAAGTAAAATATAATTATTAATTTCTTATATAAAAAACAAGATCTCAAATTAAATGAACTAATATTAAAATTTGGATTTATTACCGATAGCAACCAAACTTAAGGTGCTTTGTCAACTGGCAACCAAACATTTCGCGGTAACTACCAAACTAATTAATATTTGGTCGCTAACCAACTGTTGCGATTGAAAATGTGGTTGAAATTCGTATTCGTTTAGACATGCTAAATGGCAAACGACACGCGTAATACATTTTCTGCTTAGTTAGAGGATTTCTTTCCTCAAAGGTGGCAGTTCATCAATTTGTCATCCCTACTCATTAGCTAGTAGAAGAAAACTTAAGTATTATATTTTTTCTAAGGAGAAGTAACACTCAGGCAATGAATAGGAATATTACTAGGTGTTACCTTTTTATAGGAAAGGAATAACTAGTGATAGAGAAGACAGGTGGTGAAGGAAGAGATAGAGGAAAGCTTCATTATTTTCCAACTCTGCTTTTTGCACGTTTTTAATAATGCAGAGTTGTTCGCTGTAGGTAATTTGAGTGGGTAATTTGAGTGCCAGAGTGGCGGCATACTTCCACTATGTGGTGTTGAATAATTAAACCTATTTTTATATATTTTTAATTTTAGCCAAAATTTTAGTGCTATTTTTTTCCTTAAGGAATTGGCTATTGTATCCTTAAGGAATTAGTTATATGGCATTTTTCAATATATCTGTGATTTTAATTGTGTCGGTTTAATTTGTATGTGGGCCTGTTAAAATAATTAGTTATGCCCTAATATGACATCTACAGTTGCACGAAATCCAGTAGATTTCAATTGATATATCTATCAAAATCTATACCGTTTACACCAAGTTTTCCTGACATTTATCAAGATTTCGTATACAAAATAAAAACATTGGCTGAATTTTTTCCTAAACTACAACCAAACAACTGTAATATAGTTAATTCACACACCTCTGTAAGTTTAGCGGTTTATTTTAAGTACAATTTTGAAACAAAAAAACCTAGTTGCATCACTGAATTCTACAAGATTTTAAGTAGATTTCGTCAAAACTTAGTGAGGAAATAGATTTTGTTTTATATGAGAAATCTACTTGAAATATTTTAGTTATTGTTCGAAACTTCGTAAGTACTAGATTTTACTCAGATTGCGTTTATAATCAGAGTTTTATATGAAAGTACGAATATTTCTCAAGATAGCTGCAACTCAAGTCAGAAAACCAAAAACTATTAAACCGTCATCGCAGTCTCTGCTTAAAGGAGCATTCACCGCCAGCGATATTATTTAAAAATCACTGAATCGCTCGTTTTTAACGCGATATGTTGTATATATGTATATAGTATAGTTACTATTAATGTGGGTATATAAAAATTATTATAAATTAAACTTTAATTTTAATTTTCCCTACTCACACTTGCTAAATAGTTTCTATTGCGATAACCACAACTGTTGTGGAAATTCTAAATGCTCGACTTTTCTTGTTGTTGTGTGTTTATTTAAGAAAAGGAAATGAACGGAATATGAAGATACATTAATACTTGCACTAACATTATCATTTGTGCTTTGGGTAATTTTTAATTATTACGTCTTTATGTGTAATTTTCTAAATATGGCAAAGCTATTGATACTTCGTATTATGGCAGTATTTTCTATTTAATTAGAACGTTTGAATATTTTGCAATTAGTTTTGAAAACTATTTACAAATCGCTTGAGATGATGTAGCCAATAAATAAAAAATATATGTGCATGCATATAAATTAAATATAAGTATAGGGTGTTTTTTATTGAGGTATAGAACTTTAAGTTGGCATCACTTTTTTAACTGGCGGCCATTTTGTCAGCTGTCAAGTGATTAATATTTAGTTTTGTTTGCCATTTCATCATGAACAGGTTGACAAAAGAACAACGCTTACAAATCGTGCAAATTTATTTCGAAAATAATGGTTGAGTTCGCGAAGTTTACCGCAAGCTCCGTCCATTTTATGGTCGACATAATCGTCCATCAGAGCAATTAATTCGGTTAACCATGGATCGTTTTCGCACTACGTTTACTCTATGTGATAATACGCATCCGCAGAGACGTCGAACAGTGCGCACCGAAGAAACAATTGCCGCTGTAGGACAAAGTGTTGAAGAGGACCCGAATGAATCGATTCGTTAATGGAGACCGGTATATAGAGCCATGATAACCGACTATTTTGCTCCCGAATTGGATGGCATGAATGTGGATGAGTTGTGGTTCCAACAAGACGGCGCTACATGCCACACAGGGCACGTCACAATCGATTTATTGAAGGAAACATTCGATGAGCGCATAATTTCGCGGAATGGACCTGTCAATTGGCCACCAAGATCGTGTGATTTGACACCATTGGATTATTTTCTTTGGGGATATGTGAAGTCGCTCGTCTACGCCAACAAACCAGAAACGTTAGGGGACTTGGAAGCCAACATTCGTGGCGTTATTGCCAACATACGGCCCCATATGCTCGAAAAAGTGGTTGAAAATTGGACCTGTAGAATTGGCTTTATTCGAGCCAGCCGCGGAGGCCACATGCCCGAAATCATATTTAAACATTAATGGCATAAAATTATTCTTCCAATAAAGCCAAATTGATGGACATTAAAACGATTTTCTTGTGTTTTATTTCAATTCAAAGTTCTATACCCCTAAAAAAACACCCTTTATAAATAATGTATGTATTATTATTGTCACCTTAAATGCAAACGGACGTAAGTAACTACACTATTATATTTTTTACAGGAGAAACAAATAACATTACATAGTCAATTATAATAAAGTATTCTTGAAAATGTTCTCCGAATTTTACTTATACTATGAATACTTATTGGTTGTTAACCATTTATTTAATTTTTATGCTAGTTAAGTTCCTTGCAATAAAAAATAGATGCATACGTAATTATGTCCGCTTGAATTTCTTTAATAAAGTCGTAATTTTTCATCGCAGATGTCTAAATATTTGCGTGAACATGTAGTTTGATAAAATGATCCATAATCAATCAAAAACTTTATTTCGAATTTTTGTGTAGTTACATCCGTTTGCATTTAAGGTGACGATATGTATGTATCAAAATATATACATAAATATGTACAATAAAAAATCTATATCTTTTCTACATATACATACTGTACATATAAAATCGTAGTGTGTTTATTCCTAACGCGCGATCTCTGGAACTATAAGAGCTGTGGAACTGAAATTTTCAACACAAGTTCGGGTCAATACACGGAAGGTTTTTGTTTTGTTTCTGACCCAACAAGTGACCTTTGTGTGAAGTAATTTGTAGTTAAAAAATAGTAATATAATTGAGGGTAAGATATCGTTTGCTGGGATCAGCTATATGTACATGAAATCGAATGTGTGTTTGATTTTTGGTACCTCATAGGAGACCAGACCTCTGGATCTATCTTCCTGAAATAAATTATTATTATTCAAGCACGCCCACTTTTTAAATTATGTTACTCCTTACACATAGTTTTTAACAGATTTTTATAATTAAACGAGCATAACTTCGCCATTTGTGGACCAATTTTCTAAATTCTTTTTGCATATGGAAGAGGTCAACTTTTTGCTGGAGGTGATATATGCTTTCAAAAAAAAATGGATTACCAAGTTACTTGATCGTTTGTGGACTTATTTTCAAAGTTCTTTTTTCATACACAGAAAAAAGTATTCACCAATTAATATTTTCAATTAAAAATGTAATTGATTCAATTAAATTTTTAATTGTATTAATTAATTTGAGTGGAAAAACTTAATTGATATTATCAAATTGTTTATAGGTGAAGATTTAAATAATTTTTAATTGATATTACAAATATTTTAATTAATATTACAAAATCATTCATATTACTTTTTGTGTGTGGGGAAAAAGGTTCACAAATTTTTTTGTGAATAGTGCGGGGGAGGGAAGAGCAAAGTGCTCGTCCCAAAATTAATTATCAAATAGCTTTGGCATTTGTGGACTAATTTTCAAACAAATATTACATATAGAGAAGGTTCATAATTTTTTTTTTTAATTATGGCGGGGTGCAGTGTCCGCCCTAAAAATTGATTATCAAAGGTTTTTGTCATTTGTGGACCAATTTTCAAAACTTTTTTTGCAAATGAAAAAGGTCCACTAAACTTTTTTTTTGAAATTGTGGAGGGAGGGACGCAAAGTGTCCGCCCCAAAAATTTATTATCAAATAACTTTGTCATTTTTGGACTACTTTATAAAATAATTTTTTGCATATGGCTAAAATTCACTAAAATAGTTTTTTCTTTGGAAATGTGAGGGGGCGGGGATGCAAAATGCCCGCTCCAAAAATTGATTTTCAAAGGTTTTTGTCATTT
Source organism: Tachina grossa (assembly GCA_949987645.1). Lineage (NCBI taxonomy): Eukaryota > Metazoa > Arthropoda > Insecta > Diptera > Tachinidae > Tachina > Tachina grossa. The sequence goes on from OX465275.1 coordinate 18,549,559, forward strand.
GTGGACCAATTTTCAAAATTTCATTTTGCATATGGAAAAGGTCTACTATTTTTTTTTCGAAATTTAAGATGGGTAGTGGGTTTGGGTGCTAACTGCCCAACTTTAAAAAGTGAATATCAAATAACTTCGTCGTTGTGGACCGATTTCCAAAATTCCTTTTTCATATGGAAAAATTCTACTAATACTTTTTTTTAATTGGGGGTAGGCAAATTGCCCGCCCCGAAAATTGTTACCAAATAACTTCGTCATTTGTTGAACAATTTTCAAAAATAGCTAGCGATTTGCTAGCGTTTTGCTATTTTTCAATGAAAATATATGTTTTATCACAATAAAACATAAACAAATAAATACATTTTCAATTGAAATTAATACAGCGTTCTTGCTTGATACTTTGGCTCTAAAAAAAGCTACAATCAAAAGAAAATCATAAGTAAACAATTCAGACGGACAATTAAAAAACTCTAAGCACATTTTTAGATTAATTTTTTTAAATTAAAATTGTAAAAATATTACAAGTCAAGGCACGCACATTCATATTCAGGTAATATCAGGATTACAAAAACAATACAAAAAATACAACAATGAAAAAAACAACATGACTTTCAGTTTATCCAAAATGTCAAAAATAGAATTTGGTCAAAATAAGAATAATAAAAATTATTCACATAAAGTTGAAAAAATTTCTTCACGGTTGCAACAAAATTTACAACATTTAGCACTTTTTACATCCTTTTAATATTTTTTTTTATATTTTTTAATTTGTTTTCAAAGGAATTTTTTAACAAAATATTTTTCATATTGAAATTTTGTTTAAATTTTTTTTTAATTTCTGTTTTGTAAAAAATTTTTAAAGTTTCGTATGAATTATAATTTGAAAAAAAAGCTCAGCTGCGTTTTCGCTATTACCTGGTGGCTGTGCTTTATTACAAGTTTTTTTTCAAATAAAAAGAAAACATATTAAATTTAAATTGAGCATCATTTCAATTGCTCTTTAAAGTGCACTTTAAAGTATACACTAGCGCTTTGAAAACGCCAAATTTCTAACGATTTATCAGAACAGCTGTTTGGTGATATGGCTTTTTTAAAAACATGAGCGATAGCCTACTTTTCATAATTTTACTAAGTCAACTGGACAGCTGAAGCATAATAAGAACTAAAAAATACAAGATAATTGGTGAAACAACCACAAAATTATTGAAATTACTAATGTGATTAGTCAAATAAATTGTCTCACGCCATTTTCAAAGCAAGTTTAGCTGTGGTATTCATAAACTATTATTAAAGTTAATATTGTATTGTATAAGAAAACCGGTTTAAGAAATGCTCTAATTTTAACAATTGTTTATGAATATGTATTGTGCAAGTATTTTTGTACCAAACACTTCTTTCTCTTTAGTCACTAAAAACCCATTTAAAATACTACAATTTGAAGATTATGTGAACTAAATTTAACATAAAGAGTACATATGTATATCGAACTCAATCAACAAGAGGGTATAAGTCAAATTTTTTTAATTTTCCGTTTTTTTCAAGAAATAAACTAACAACATCAATATCTATCTACTGTAAAAATTTCAACGTATTTTGACCACTCTTTTGTTGATTAAATTTGTTTTACTTTATAATTTTAATACGAAATGTGGCTGTTTTTATGATAAAATTGTTCAAATTTTTTCTGATTGGTGACTCTTTTCAAAATATAGATATTGCTCCCTAATAATTGCAAGTTTTTCAAATAAAAACAATGTAAATATATTTTCAAATGGAATTTGCTTACCATGATGTCTTCGGATTTCAAATTCTCCTAAAAATTTAACTACAAACAGTTTTTCGTCTCTACTGAAAATTTTAAAATTTTGAGTTAATACCCTCTTGTTGATCAAGTGCGATATATTTTTATTTCTTCAGGGAACATAGAAATACTTTAAAACACAAAAAAAATCACCAAAATATAATGCGGTAAATTCAAACAGAAAATCGTCTATGAAATTTACATAATATTTTTGCAATACATATTTTCGCAAACGTGATGGCTTGGGTAAAAGTATTGAGCATAAAAATGTACATCAATATTTTAAATATTTAATAAAACACCAGAAATAACATAAATAAATAAATAGCCGCAGAATCCCAAATGTTTCACTCGCAAAACAAAGAAAGAAAATTATCTACATAAACGTGGCAACAAGAAACAAGGAAACGTGTAACAAATATAAAAAAGAGAGCACTTGTGCATTTGTATGTTGAGGTTTTGAAGCTTCAGTAAGGAAATTTAAAGCAGAAGGCAGAGGATACATACGTATAACATAACTGGTAGATGAAGAAAGGCAGAGGATAAATACGTAAAACATAACTGGTAGATGAAGAAAGAAAACAAATATAAAGTTCATTGCTTTCCAGATTACAACACTTTTAACCTAATTCTGAAATATTAACACAATTTAAACACACATACACACATAAACTTTCAATCGCAAGAGACATGATGTATTTAGTATCCGCAAAGGCACAACCCCATGAACGGAAAAGGGAAGGTTTCGAAAAGATGTTCGTATCAGAGAATGACAATGAGTACTAAAAATGAGTCTAAATTTTAGTAACTGCGTACGAGTATAATCCTAATTCTAGCGCAAACAATTCTTACGCTTACATATTTTCTCTCAAGCAACTACATATGTATGACTACAGTCGATTCCAACATAAAAGGGCATCTCTACTTCGTTTATTAGAGAAACTAAAATGCGCTGCAAATAAAAATAATAACAAAAATTAAAAATTTTAAAAACCCCCGACTTTTTTCAGAAAAGATGTTATATCTTCTAAGCGACTGGACCGATTTTTTTCAAACATAGCATAACCCTATCGATCAAGTCATCTTTCAAACAGAAAAAACTAAATGAAAATCGGTCCAGCCGTTTGGCCTGTACGTGGACACAGACACACAGATACACAGATACACAGACACACACTACAAACTTATAACACACCTTTTTTTAGTCGGGGGTTAAAAATAAAAAGGCAAAAAGGCACATTTGTATCAAGCGCATTGAGTCTCTTTCTACCTCATACTTATAATCTGATTATGATATGGATATTTAATCGGACAAACATAATATACGCGTGCTGCTCATAGATTTTTATGAAATACAATGGAACTTTTTGTGTGTACGTTGCTGTTTCAAAATATGCTTTATATGAGTGTGTGTAAATAAAATAGCCCTATATATACACATGTGTAGCCGATTAATAGTGTCGAGTATTTTTATACTCATGCGTATGATTGTAGCTTATATAGTCTATTTATTTTAGTTGTTGTCGTTTGTGCTGCCTAACTTAAAAAATATGTATACACATAGTTGTTGGATGTTTATAGTTATACGTATTCGGTTTAAAATGAATGCATGTATTTTCATATGAACGTGTTTGTTGTTTTTAGCTGTACGCATTCGCAGAGTACTTTAAACGATACTTTTGCCATTCTCTGGTGTCCACCTCTAGCACAGCAGCAGGTATTTGTTCTTTTCATAGAATTTTAAATCATACATACATATGTACATATCGTCACCTTAAATGCAAACGGACGTAACTACACTTTTATATTTTTTACAGGAGAAACAAAAAACTTTTCAACACCAATAATAATAGTGTTCTTGAAAATTTTCTTCGAAATTTGCTTGTAGTATGGGTACTTATATGTTTTTAATCATTTATTTCCTCTTTATATATATTTACTCTTTTATGTTAGTTACGTTCCTTGCAATGAAAAATAGATTCATTCGTAATTACGTCCGTTTAAGTTTCTTTAATTTCGTAATTTTTGATCTCAGAGGTCTAAATATTTACGTGAACATTTTGTTTGATAAGATGAACCATAATGAATCATAAAATCGATTTCGAATTTTTGTGTAGTTACGTCCGTTTGCATTTAAGGTGACGTATGTATTTTGAAAAACTTTTCGCTTTGAGGCAAAGATAATCGAAGGGAATTTCTTGCTCATTTGCTGAAAAAAATTAAGTAATATAGGACGATAATGTTTTCTGATCATAAAATGCATCATACAGTTACTTAGTGGATTGTATGAGCCCCATTTCGACATTCCATCATTTGACAGGTTATGAACCTCTAATTTGCAGCGCTGTTTATTAGCTCTCGCGCATCCAAATACATATTAAATTAAAATTAAATAATTCTACAAAAAAAACTTACTTCAATGCAAAGACCTGACAGAAGAAGAAGGGCGTGCATCAACCTGTTTTTTAATGCAAGATTGTGTGTTTTTCAGAGCTCAAGGGTGCGTGTTAAGTCTTGTAAAAATCGTTCAAGTGGAACCACTTGAATATTAAATTTTAATGGGCGGCATCCGCCCATTTTTTTAAATGGAGTATTGTGCTATTTTAGAGCTCAAGGATTGTGTGGTAAGTTTAAAAATCGGTTAAGTGAAACTTTAATGGGCGTAGCCCCACCCATTTTTTCAAATTTCAAACTGTGTAATTACAAGAACCAAAGTTGTAGATAGGTTTCACAGCAATCAAATAAATATAATATCATAAAATTAAATTTTAAAAATTTATAGGCGTGTCCCCGGCCATTTTTTACAATGGAACCAATGGGAAGCTATACCCTCTCAAACAAAAAAAAAGAATTTTTACAATCGGTCTAAAATGTTAAGAAAAAAATATAAAAATTGAGACGAATTAATAACCCCGCCATTTTTTAAGTCGGTTAAAAAAATATCGCAAAAAAATAATCAATAGCATTCCCTCCTCTTTTCCAAGATCGAGTCACTGACTGTCATACACTATAAAATGTTTAAATAAACAATAAAAAATATTTATTAATGTAGTTTTATAGATGTTGTCAGAATTTCAAGGTAATTAAATGTCTTCAAAATGTAAATAAAAGACGTTTTTATTTAATTTTTAATGTATCCGACGTTTCGTTGGGATTTTCCAACATCTTCAGCTATATTTATTTTTATTGAAATCTAGTAACATTTATGTTTGCTGGGATATCACTACACACATACAACTAACTAAATAATTGCACATGTAGTTAGAAGTTGGAAAGGAATAAAAAAAGAACAAATTGTAGCATTTCCGCTTTAGAGACGGCTTAGAAAATAATAGCAATAACAAGAAGTTAAAGTTAGTCTAAGAAGTAGCAAATAAAAGAACTTAAAACGGTAAATTTGTGGTAAAATGGTTTGAATATCAAATTCTAAGAAAACTGTAAGTGCTACAGTTTTTTTAGTGAAACAAAAAAAAAATAATAAGAAAGAGGATTGCACGAATACAATACAAGCAAATGGAAAAGTAGAAAACTAGAAATTAAATTTAAGAAATGGAGTTTAAGCACATAAAACACAGAACGATCTACATATATACATACATATTTCTCAAGAGCTCGAAATTGAAATTTATGGGAGTAAAAGAAACACGGATATTATAAATTTGGTAGCAGTTTCAAAAAAAAAAAAATTACTCACCTCATGTATGCACTTAAAGGATATAAATTAAAGTAATGAAATGATTCAATAGGTATATTAATTAATAACAAGCACGAACATAAAATTAATTTACATTACGAAATTTTTTATGAAATTATTTTTTTTTTTATTTTTAAATAGGAGAAGAAATTCAGATAAAAATGCCATTTAGAGATACATATATACATGCTAAGCCAATTTTTTAAGTTAACTCCTCTCTCGAGCGATGTTATTAGGAAATTTCATAACAATTCATACAAATTTAATAATCTAAATAATCTAATAGCTTGATATTTTTTATATTGACATATCGATGGTCTAAAGTAGAAAGGCCCTAACTCATACGTTTCCATACGTTTCACTCAAATACACCTTGTCACAAAAATTTATTACAATAGTGTAAAATATAACGATTTGACAATCAGTTTTACAAAGTAGTTGTACAAGCACTTGTACTGTTTATTATTATGTATTTACCTTCTCCTGTAAAGTTACACTTATTTCAGTTAGGGCCTTTGTACTTGAGACCATCGACATGTACATATGTATCTTTGGACGTCGATTTTTTACGAAACTCGATTATTTACTATCGCAGATAATCAAATTTTGTCAAAAAATGAAGTTGGAAAATTATGTCGCTTAAGGTGCAATAAGACGTGCCATGGCCATAATGTCATAGCCATAATCTAACCAAAATTCAATTTGTTTCTATGGTAATGGCTATGGCGTTATGGCAAGTCACCTGTAATCAAATACAGTGTTGCGCATTAGTTTGGTTCGAACGGCTGTTTTCTATGGTTATGGTTATGGCACGCGTTATTGCACCTTTAAGCATTTTTGGTGGTTATGGCACGATATGTGTGTAACATTCGTAAACTTCGTGTTGGCATATAATGAAGTCAATTGAAAAAGTTTAATTAAATGATTATTACATTACATTAAAATTATTCACATATTGCGGTTTACTTCGGCACAAATTGATTAAAATAAAAACTGTAAGTGTATATTTTATATAAGTTCTTCAGTAGTTTTGTTTTTTTAATCCGAACCCTGGTTATAACATTCTTGCAGCAAAGGCTCGATATGTAATTTGAAAGTTGAAATTGAAAAATTTATAAAATTCTATTGAATTTAAATTTTATTTATGCAGCGAAAAAAGTTACTGTTAAATAATTTTAAAGAAATGAAAACAATCTAACGGCAGAATATACGATATTAAAGAATCTGAAATAGAAAATCTATGAAATCTGATTTCAAGTGTGTATGTGTACGTACTTCGAAAAACATAGAAAATCATCGATAAGTTAGAATGATTTGTTTAGTTAAATTTTTTTCTCATTTAGTTTTAGATTAATGTGCATATTAACCTTCTAGCAGTCACGATTGCTTTTGTCATTTTTTTCCTTTCTATTTATTATACAGTTTTTTTTTGTATTTATGACCCTTTTGACCTAATTCCAATTTTTTTAATCTATAAATCCTATGAAATTTATAAACAAAATTGTTTTTCTCAAGTGTTGTCTGTTGCCATAACCACTGTACTGTACGTTCGTTTGTCTTTTTAAGCAAACATAAAAAATATTGTACAACAAAATATTATTTGCTGCCGTTATGGGAAGCGGTAGCTAAAACAATAGAAAAAATCAAGTTTCTCGATATGTACACAATAGTGATGCACGAATATTCGTATTCAAATTGGCGAATATTCGAATACGAAGCATTCGTATTCGTAAAATTCAGGCGAATACGAATACGAATATTTTTCCAAAAAAAATAAATTAATAAATGCATAAATCCTAAACTAAATTTAAATAAATGGATAAAAATATTAGTTTGTACGATTCCATTAAATTTTTTATAGAAATTTGTGCTTTGTATCATTTTCAAATATTTTTAATTGAGGATCATTAAAATTTTGGGTAGTTTTTATTAACTTTAAATTACGCCAACAGGAGTATGAAGTTCTTTTTCATATTGCAGGCGTAAATAGAGCCCTAATTCAATGTCTATAAATTTCATATGAAATATTCGTATTCGTATTCGCGAATACCGTTTCAAATATTCGTATTCGCATTCGTATTCGCGAATATCAAAAATTATCATTCGATACATCACTAGTACACACATACATATTTACATATCGTCAGCTGAAATTAAAAACCACTTACCGACAAAAAATTTAAAGTCGCATTTTTAAATGATTATATCGAGGTATAACCGCAAAAAAAGCTTAACCGACACATTTTGTGGACCTCGTTTTTTTACAAAAATCTATTATTCGATCGCATATAATCGATTTTGGTTAAAAAATCAAGTTCAAAATTATGTCGCTTAAGCTTTTTTGGCGATTATGGCACGATATGTCCCTACAAAATTTCTAACTATTATCATAAAAATCTGCCGAGTTAAAAATTAAAATAAATAAACTTTACGTCAATTACTTGAGTAGCTTTGTTTAGTTTTCCATCTCTTCTAAAAAATTTAAGCAATTGTTACGTGATTTTGCATTTCAGCTAACGATATGTACGAGGGCGGATGAATAAGTCCGTGACTTTTTGAATGAAACACAATTTTTTTTTTTTGCAAAACAAAAATTTATTTTTCAACATAATCTCCTTTTAGCTCAATACACTTAGTCCAACATTTCTCCAGTTTTTGTATCCCTTCCAAAAAAATAGTATTTATCGAGGCAATAATAATAAATAGGCAATAATTGCATCGTTGGAGCTAACCGCCTGTTCAACGATATCGCAAGAAAATTGAAGCGACCGAAAGCCAGTCACTCGAAATCGAGTCAATTTGGATTCAACGATGTCGGCAGTGCTCGTTCGCATGTACTTACGTTTATCAGTTTATGTTTCTGACGTGGTAATGAATTAAAACATTGTCAGATATAAATTTTCATTATATTTAGTCAATTTCTTTAAAATTTAAAAATAATACTACTCATTTGTATGAGATTAAATACAACCATATTGAACAATGAAAAAACATTCAACAAAATAGTCGCACTACAACACCTAGTTATCATTGTTTTGTTTTACAACTACATTCGTTGTGTTTGAAATGTGCGAGTACTTTGTGAAATGAATATAAAGCAATAATCAAAACAAAATTGTTCAAAAATATTTTAATTTATATTATATGTCTATCGTGAAAAAATAAAAAAATAATTTAAAAAATTTGAATCAAAAAAATAATAAAGTGATAAAATAATCTTTTTGGCAACTTTAATGGCTTCTTGGGAGATAAACTGTACCAGTCGAATGCAAAATAGCAAGTGAGTGGTTTTGACATGTGAGTTTGTATTGTTCATGAAAACACTTACGTTTTCTTTAGAGTTCATATTTGAATAAATGTTCGTTGTTGATGAACCCAAATCAATTTACTTTCGCTTAGAGCGCGAAAGAATGCCTAGCTTCGACATCGTTGAACAGGTTGTAAATCTCTTTCCACCGAGCCATTTCTTTAGGTTTGGAAATAAGAAGTAGTCACTAGGGGCTAAATCCCAAGAATATGGCTGATGAGAGAGTTTTGACATTGATACTGCACACGTGTGCACTCGTGTATTATCTTGATGAAGAAGAAATTTTTTCTTGGCTATATGGGGTCGTTTTCTTTTTAAATCCTCATTAAATCGGTCTAATAAGTACTATTCGCCGTTTATTGATTTTCGCTTTTGAAGGTATGTGGATTATACCGCGTGCACCAAAAAAACAACTGTTGCCATCACCTTATTAGCCGACAAACTCACCTTGGCCTTCTTCCCGAACATTCAGCGTCATTTGTACTTATGCGACCACAATGAAAGTTAGTAAACCGCTTTTTTATCATTGAAACCGATGGTGCAGAGTCCCCATAGTATTTATCGAGCTTTTCCTTGATTTGATTGAAGGTTTTTTTTCGCAAAAAATAATGCTTAATGAGAACTCGAAATTCACATAAGCCACTGACTTATTGATCCGTCTTCGTATATCCAACGTGAGTATAAGGCTCAAGTTCACAGTATTTAGTTAACTAATAAAGGTTTGTTAACTAATGAAATTGATAAAAACAAATCGTTAGTTTAACACGGGCGTTAGTTAACTATAGACTGTGAGCTTGGACCTAAGAGCAATAAGAAGACCGGCATAAAATCGCCATGGTGAAGCTGCTGATTTTATTAGTTTCACAATTTATTTTTATCGGCAGGCATTGCTTTAGAAAAACATATCAAAGAAAAAAGAGTTCATAAGATATTTATAAAGCGCCACAACTCGTGGTTCAAATTCGTATGAAAAACGGATGAATTTTGCACTGCCGTCGTTGGAGACAAAAATTGCGTTTGCGTACTCAAAAGTTTTTAAAAATTTTTACTGAACTTTACTGCATTTTACTAAATTGCGTTCGTTTACCCAAAATACAGTAAATGAGAACACAAATTGAGAGAGTAAATTGACAGTTCTTGACTGATTGTTTTGCAAATTTTTACTGCAGAAATTTGTCGTAGTAAAGTTTAGTAAGATAAGAACATATGATTCAAAATGTAAACAAATGAAAAGTAAGCAATCGAAAAGTGTAAACATTTGAGAAAAGGTTAAATAAATATTGTGAAAGTCATTAAAAAATAATTTATTTCTAAAGCATAATAATGATAGCTGTTAATATACATATTTTTTAATTTATTTTATTAACCCTTTTGCTTTGCAAATTATTCTAATCACTCAGAGTTGTAAAACTGTAAAATATCTGGTTACTTAGTATTGCACTTGCTTTTAAGGTAATCAGTAACATTTAAAAATTGTCATGTAATTTTTATTAATTTAACTAAGAACAAAACAAGGAAATCAAAAAGAAATTAATTACAAATATTACATAAAGCAAATTACAAAATTTATTCTTAGATTGCTCGTGTTATAAAAATATTGTATCGAGTACCAATAATGAAAAAGAGTTGAATAGTCAAAAGTTTATATATTTTTCAACACTATGTGGACTTGGAGTCAGCTGTTTCTTTAATCTTACTAATTTTTACTATTTTTCCGTTCGCGTACTTTTATTGGCAGCAGCTCTTTTTGAGAGTAAATTTTAAAATTTTCGCAGTAAATACTCATTTAATGCATTTTACTGCAAAACTAAACGAACACACTTAAAAAAAATATTTTACTACAATTTTATCATAAAAACTGTCACATTTCGAATTAATATCACAAAGTAAAGCTAGTTTTGTCAACTACACAGTATCAACTGAAAATTCAACTAAATTTAAAATTAACTTAAAATTACATTTAACTGCCTGTCAGGCAGGCGACTCGTCTAAAAAAATCTGTATGAAAATCACTTAAACGAATGAGTGCGTTCTATATAAATTTTCTACCCAAGTCAATGATCCGGGTTAGAGATGCTAATCGGGACAGGTTTTTAGAAATCCCGGGCTTCGGGATTCAGTGATAGAGTCTCGAAATCCCGAACCGGGACCCCGGGATTTTCGGAACTTACAAAATCCCGAAAACATTGTGAGCAAATGTGCGTCTTTATAATGGGTGTTTTTTGTTGAGGTATAGAACTTTAAGTTGGCATCACTTTTTTAACTGGCGGCCATTTTGTCAGCTGTCAAGTGATTAATATTTAGTTTGGTTTGCCATTTCATCATGAACAGGTTGACAAAAGAACAACGCTTGCAAATCGTGCAAATTTATTTCGAAAATAATGGTTCAGTTCGCGAAGTTTACCGCAAGCTCCGTCCATTTTATGGTCGACATAATCGTCCATCAGAGCAATTAATTCGGTTAACCATGGATCGTTTTCGCACTACGTTTACTCTATGTGATAATACGCATCCGCAGAGACGTCGAACAGTGCGCACCGAAGAAACAATTGCCGCTGTAGGACAAAGTGTTGAAGAGGACCCGAATGAATCGATTCGCCACCGTGCACAGCAATTGGAGCTTTGTCCATCAACTTTATGGAAGATTTTGATTGATTGATTTGATTTTTGAATGTCGATGAGTTGTGGTTCCAACAAGACGGCGCTACATGCCACACAGCGCACGTCACAATCGATTTATTGAAGGAAACATTCGATGAGCGCATAATTTCGCGGGATGGACCTGTCAATTGGCCACCAAGATCGTGTGATTTGACACCATTGGATTATTTTCTTTGGGGATATGTGAAGTCGCTCGTCTACGCCAACAAACCAGAAACGTTAGGGGACTTGGAAGCCAACATTCGTGGCGTTATTGCCAACGTACGGCCCCATATGCTCGAAAAAGTGGTTGAAAATTGGACCTGTAGAATTGGCTTTATTCGAGCCAGCCGCGGCGGCCACATGCCCGAAATCATATTTAAACATTAATGGCATAAAATTATCCTTCCAATAAAGCCAAATTGATGGACATTAAAACGATTTTCTTGTGTTTTATTTCAATTCGAAGTTCTATACCTCTAAAAAAACACCCTTTATTAAAAATAATATTTTTATTTAACAATTTATTTTTTTGCATATTTAAAAGGTGCATACAGACGAACATATGTACATATGTATGTATGTATGTATGTACTTATATAATTCAGACTTTTAATTAAAAGATTAAACACTGATACCGTTTTCGTTTCTAGAAAAAGGTTCACTTTTTTATTTTTTACTATAAAATTTGGCGTTTGTTTTAAGCAAAAATTTACGTTCGTAACATAGCGTCTATACCTGATATTAGCTCTGATATAATATGAGAGAGAACGTCGGCAGAATAAGAAGAAAAATATATTAATATTTATATTAATATCTATGTAGGGGAAAACGTACTCTTGTAAATATCATAATATTTCATAAATATCAGGCAGCCGTGCAGTAAACATCTTCGTTTATTTTAATAGTAATGTGTGTTTCATAAAAATTTTGGTATTTCCTTTATATGTACATCATGCATAATTAAAACATTTCCGCATTTTTTTATCAAAAAATATTAATTTTCACTTTAATACACAAAATTCTTTTCACGTATCTATGCATGTGTGCGTTTTTTGACACTTGATATCATAATATTGTTTTCTAAATATATATTATGAAAACAATATTATATTATCTGATATAATATTAATATAACACTAACATTGCAGTCCACACGTAATATAATTCGCTCTGCTATGATATATGACGTTTGCTGATAGAAATATATTTAATATTATATCAGGTGTAGACGCTATGTAAGGTGTGATACAATAATTTCTAATAAACTCTCTATTTCAGAATCCGTTTTATTGCAAATTTTCATTTCATGTAATATTTTTCCCTAGAAAAGAAAACGCCATAATATCTGTGGCAAAAAAGAAAAAGTGCTTAAGTAGAGATAAGCTGATTTTAAGTTAATTGTACCTCCCTAATCTGCATATTTGAAAGTACTCCTGGTCAAAATCTCAATCAATTTGTGTGATTTTTCAGGAAGTTATAGCGCTATGACTTGCGACTTATCTTTTTTAGACTTCTAATCTCATTTGGACCATTAGTTTAGTTTAGGTTATACTTTAGTATATTTCAACTTAAATGTATTACTTACAGTGTTTAGAACGATGTTTGCTTAAAAATAACGGTTAACAGAGAATTTCCCAATTTAACTGTAAAAGAAACAAATATCTGAAAATCGACGTGAAAATTTAAAAGTGATCTCCTGCAAAACAGTAAAATATGACTTAAGCACTTTTTCTTTATTGCCACAGATATATATAAATGTATTATGTATATACAATATAATATTATCTACTAAAATATTTATTCAAAGCAAATTTTTAATTTTAACTTTTTATAACAGGGAGTTTGTAAAAATTTTTAATTTAGAAGATGACAGTCAAAAACATTATTTATGCAAAAACGGGATTAAAAAAATCCCGAAAATACCGGGCTCTAAAATTATAAAATCCCGGGATCCGGGATTTGCATAGTCCCAAAAATCCCGGGATTTCCGGGTTCGGGATTTCCTGTTTAGCATCTCTAATCCTGGTATAGAAACAGAGGGTATTTATTGATTTAAAAAGTTTCCAATCATGTTGGATTCTATAAAATTGCCTATTAGTTATGTATGAAACTGTTTAACTTAATAAATACGTATCTGAATCGAACAGTTTGTCATTAGTAATAAGTGGTTACACTTTTTTTTTGGCACGTGTACCAATGTGTACTTGGCATAAGTTATGAAAAATATTTACAGAGCGTGTAGATGAACAAATATGCAAAAAATTGAGTTCAAAACAAATGTTTTTAAAATTCTGATACGTAGATAGTTTATGAAACATATTTACAGAGCGTGTAGAGCAGCGTTACCGTTGGTGACATAAGATAAAACTTCGAGGGTTGTTGTTTTTCATCTCAACAAAAAAAAAACACATTCACAGTAAATATGGAAGAAATGGAGTTAAAAATAAATGTTTTTAAATTTGTGATGCGTGGATAATTTAAAAAAAAAATACATATTTACAGAGCGTGTAGAGAAGCGTTACCGTTGGTGATATTTAAGCATCAAATAAAAACTTTATTTATTTATTTATTTATTTGTTTAGTAATATCAATACAATGTAAGCCTTCATGGCCAATATAAAATGTATTGTAAGGAGAAAATATAACTATGTAAGTATTTACAAGGATGAATTAGTATTATATAAATAAGTTTACTATATGAAGATAAATTATTTGATATAAATTTATTATGATTAGGTTTGGCTCCCCAGCCATATGAGTATTGAAGGAAAAGTATGGATAAAAAAGGGTTGTTACAAAAAAAAAAAAGATTTCCTATAGCCAAAGATAACTTGCATGTGAGAATGTCCTTCAGATGAAAATAAACTAGTATGCAGTAACATAATTAGCGGCTAAGACCGATTTACATTAAAATAAGTTCAACAGTTTCTTCCTATAACTAGGATAAGAATACGAAAACAGTTTAAGATCATTTGGAAGTGGACTCCATACATGATGGATTCTTTTAACAAACGATCTATCGGAAATTGAAAGATGATTAGTGATTTAGTGATTTTTTATGGGAATTGTTAAAATTTAAGTTTAAAATTTTTTAAACGCACTAATAATCCCAAATTAATATTTTACTTATTAAGTCAAATATTTTTTTTAATTAAAAATACATTGAAATTGATTATTGAGGGGTTTAGCTGGATCCTATGCGCATTTCACTGTTGCTAATGCAGATCATCAGGGAACCTTTACCCAAAGTTTCTTAGAACAACTAGAGTTATTATGTTATAAACTTTCATTTAAACAAATGAGAAGCTTAAAACAAATAACAAAGTTGAAACAAGAACTCAATAATCAACATGTTTTTTATTTTCCTTACCATTTGGGTAAAGGTTCCCTGATGATCTGCATTAGCAACAGTGAAATGCGCATAGGATCCAGCTAAACCCCTCAATAATCAATTTCAATGTCTTTTTAATTTAAAAAAATATTTTACTTAATAAGTAAAGTATTAATTTGAAATTATTAGTGCGTTTAAAAAATTTTAAACTTAAAAACTTTATTTATTTGCAAAATGTCACCTCACTGCTAAATTTATCCATAAATATCCGTCTCATAATAACATCAAGTCAGTTCAGTTTCGGTTTCAAAATGAAAACAACACACGGTTTTGTTCTGGTCTTAGTAAGCTGTTTCCTACAACTTTACCCTGCTGATGCTGAGGAAACCAACAAATTTATCGATGTGAAAAGTATAGAAATGTCCGGCATCAAGGACTATAATACTTATGTAGTTCAAATTATTGCTGCTCTCGAACCTAATGCATCGCCAGAAAAATACAAAAACATTTTAAAAACACTTTATGATAACCTTGGTGAGGAAAATGTTACAGAAATTTTGCGGAATGTAACAGATACTGTTACTACAACAAAGGACCCATCTTAGCACCTTATATTTTATGGGGCATCTATGAGCCAGAATATCCAAAACTATTTGAATTTGCGGTGCGCGCTGAACTGCGTCTGATCAAAAATTCTATAAATTTTTATAATTTTCACTTCATCAAAATATTACAAAAAATTTAAAATCACAATTTGTATAAATCTTTTAATGATGAACTACAAAAGCAAGTAAGAAAACTTTGGAAAGCATTTGCTTTTCGACTGCTAGTTTATCATTTTTTCTTATTCCTGTTGAAGATAAGTTAAATCCCTTTAATTTAACTATAATTGAAATGAATGTGTTTAAAAGTGCTATATCAGATTTGAGTCTGCGTAACTATAATATATATAACCCAATGGCGGCAGGCTGCATATCTACTGATCCTTCTGGTCGCATTTGGGATGTTGAAGTTTTGAATGCTGATCATGCTAAGTTTTATGAAAATAGCAATTCAATTTGCTCTACCTCTCCATTAGATAAGATTAAATATGAATGCGAGTGAATTTTAAGCTTATGTCGTCGTGAGCAGCCAATTCGAAATTTGTCACAATTGGAACAATCAGTGAGCCATAACCGCTAAAAAAAAAGCTTACGCAACACATTTTTTGAACATCGTTTTTTACGATCGCAAATAATCGATTTTGGTCAAAAAATTAAGTTCGAGAATTATGTCGATTAAGCTTTTATGACGGTTACGGGACGATATATACATTGTTTAAATAGAATACCAATTTTTATTTATTAATTATAATAATCTACAATTTTGTTAAGCTTAATGTCTCTTGTATTCATATAAAAAGAAATTTTTATAAAAAAGACAAGAGACTTTAAGCTTAAGAAAATTAGAGATTATTATAAAATACAAATCAATCAAATAAATGATTGTAATAAAGCAAACAAAATTAACTTGTTAATTACAAGTTGAGTCCTTGAGACGTCTATCTTTCTTTTTAAAGCCGAGTTATTAAAGTGTTAGGACCCTGTTGGCTAAAATTTTAACATAAACAAAGCTCTTTCCTATTTACATGCATTATATCCTTGTTTTTATCCCTTATAAAATCTACACAAAAAGCACGGAAAAAAGGTATATATGGGTTGGCTTCCAGCAGAATGCATGGATTTTTTTATTTAAATAAATTTAACAATATCTGTGGCACGTTAAATACAAGAGTGTCAATACATAAAGCTATTTTTCATGTTCGTAGTGCGAGTGACCTTCCTATTATTATTAAAATGAACACTCCATTCGAGAGAAATTTGTTTCTTAAAAATGCTGCTGCTTATCGTAATCGTAATAAATCGCCACTTCGTTTATGTAATGCAGGCTTTGACAGCGATATGCCTTTCTTTATTAACGAAAACCTAACTCCGCACAACCATAAATTTAATAAAGAATAATTGCCTGAAAGCAGCATTTACACTACGTGGAGTCGTCTATGTTAAAGTTAGTGAAAATGATGATCATTTTAAAATCATTTTTCTTGAGCAATTGCAACAATTTTTTCGAGAATAAGATCGATTTTATATTTACATTTTCTTCTTGTTTTATTAATATTTTATTTATCATTTATTATATTATTCACTTTTTATTTATTATAAATGTGTTTTTTGTACTTTTTTTAGGAACATTTACAGTCTTACTTACTAAGTTACTATTTTTTATTTCAATGTTTAATCATCTCCTTTGTTAGAATTGTCTTTTGCGTTGTTATTAGGGTTTTTCATTACATATTTTATATTCATATTGTCGACTATGAATACGGTTTATTGTAATACTGCGGGAAGATATACCAGTGACACAACAATGAGCATGGTTAAGATCCTAGCTAACTACAAGAAAGGTCTAACTCTAACCCATATCAACGCACAAAGCTTCAACAATAAAATTGACGAGTTTAGATTTGTTTTTGTAAATTCTAATGTTGATATTGATTGTGTTTCCGAAACCTGGTTTTCATCTGGAACTCCAGATAGTTTGATTTGCCTTGATGGTTATAAAGTATTTAGAGAAGATCGAGAGGGTAATGCTGGCGGTGTTGCCATTTTCGTAAAGAATAATATATCTTGCAAAGTTTGTTTAAAATCGTCAACCAATTTATCATCAAACGAAAAATACGTCGAGTTTATTTTTATCGAGATAATCATAGACGGGAAGAAGATGTTGTTAGGGTGCGTATATAGGCCGAATAAGAGATTATCTTTTTTTTTCAGTGCGTTGAAAAACACTTGCAGCTGCTTATGATGATATTAAGATTGCAGGAGACTTTAATTCAAACATACTTTTGGAATCAGAATTAACTGACAATGTTATCTTTTGGTCTAACTCCTACAAACACAGTTAATCCAACTCATCATACCGCAACTAACCGTACATTGCTTGACGTTATTTTTGTTGCGAGTCCAGAAAGTGTATTGTTGTATGACCAAGTTTCAGCACCGTGTTTTTCAAAACATGATCTAACATACAAATTTAATATTCCTTTGTCAGAACATACAGTCTACTATCGTGACTTCAAAAACTTGAATTACAACATCTTATGTGCAAGCGTCTCTCAAATTGATTGGTCACGAATGTACTTTATGCCCTCAGTTGATGAGCAAGTAGAATTTTTAGAAAACAATATTCAACGTCTTTTTGATGAGACAGTTCCGCTAAAATCTAAACATATTGTAGGGATAAGCCTTGGTTTTCTGCTCATATAAAATCTCTAATCGCTAAAAGAGACTGTGCTTATTTAAGATGGAAGCGATTTAGAACTCCAGAGTTAAAAAACGAATTTAAAACTGCTAGACGTGACGTTAACATTACCATCAGAGCTGCAAAAACTGAGTATTACGCTAGACGTTTTAGCTCTACAATAGGCTCAAGACAAACTTGGAAGTATATTCGTGAGATTGGGGTTGGCAGATTAGAGAGTTCAAGCAGTTATCAAGTCGATGTCGACGAGCTTAATAGAACTTTCACAAGTATACCGCTTCTTCCAGTAGAAAACACTTTCTACAACTTTACAAGTATAACTTCTAATCTTCACAATAGCGATAGTAACATGTTTCAATTCACTCGTATAAGCCAATCTGTACCTGGATTCAGTAACTTTTTGCGAACCGAAAATCGTAATATTTATCGACATATTTATTCGCCTGCGATACCGATAATGTTATTCTGTAATTTCTATTTTACGATAGTCTCCCGCTTTATCTTATTCACCATTTAATTCAATATTATGTGGTATCTCTGTATAGAAAATGTGAAAATAAGCGAAAAGCATGAAGAATAATTAAGAAAAACTCAACAGATTAGATCTTGTGACTTAATTTTTTTTTCTCCAACCGACACCGAATATCGTTAAAATATGTTACTGAATAGCAAAGTCGATAAATTTTCGTTATATTTATTATAACGATACGATTATCGTAATAAAAGTTACTGAATACAGGTACTGATGTATATTTAAGCTTCAATTTCAATTTAATTCAATTTAATTAAGTCAAATGCGGTGGGCTCCGATAACATTCACCCAAAATTCGTTATAATATTGTTACCTCTACTCTTTCCATATATCACACATTTATACAACACTATTATAATGACTAGCACTTTTCCGTTGAAATGGAAATACGCAAAAATAGTGCCTATACCTAAAAAAGACTCGGAGTTCAGGCCAATTACCATACTGTGCTTTCTTTCTAAGGCTCTTGAAAAAAATTTTCACAATCAAATGTCGCTTTATAAAAAAATAATAATAATAAATAATAATTTTAAAAATCATAGCTGTGTCTCCGCTTTAATGGATGTAAGTGAAAACATACGACGTGAACTTGACGAAGGAAAAATTAATTTTTTGATTCTCCTAGATCATTCTAAGGCCTTTGACACTGTTGACCATACTACGCTTTGCATGAAACTTCAGTATTTCTTTAATTTTTCTAATACGTCAACTAGACTGCTTTCATCATATCTCTCTAGCCGTAGGCAATTTGTTTACGCGAACAACCTCCGATCCTCAGCACTAAATTTATCAAGGGGAGTGCCTCAAGGGTCAATCCTTGGACCACTACTTTTTTCTATATACGCAAATGATTTACCTAAACAACTTTTGCACTGCAAAATTCATATGTGCAGTTGTATTTAAGTAGTCCAGCCAATTCAGTTGCTGATAATATTTCAAGACTTAATGATAATCTAAATAGAATTTATCTTTGGGCAACAGCAAATGGACTTTGTTTGAACCCGCACAAATCAAAATGTATCATAGTACGTAAGAAAACAATTAATAATCTTGCTGATGTTGAGGTCTTAATAAACAGAGAAAAAATTACTATTGTAAATACTGCCAAAAATCTTGGAATAATTTTTAATAACAACCTTACCTGGTCACACCATGTTAACGCAGTTGTAGGTCAGAGTTATTCAAAGCTGAGATGTCTTTGGTCATCACAGCACTATACTCCTTTCAATATAAGGCAACTTATTGCTAAGTCATATATATTTCCTGCCTTAATCTACGGTTGTGAACTTTATGCTAGCTGTGACTCTATTAGCAAAAGAAAGCTTAACGGTTTATTCAACAATATTATTAGGTATGTGTACGGATTGAAAAGATATGATCATGTTTCTCAATTTTCCTCGAAACTATATGGCGTTTCGTTTAACAATCTTGTTAATATACGTGTGCTTTTATTTCTACATAAAATTATTTATTCTGAAATGCCACGATCTTACTGATCTTACTGATAAAATAAGGTTTGCAAGATCAGTTAGGGGGAAAAATATTATAGTTATATTATAGTTACATCGTCTCCTTGTTTCCGAATGGCAGTTTTATATACATGCTGCGCGTCTCTGGAATATTCTTTCACATACACAACAACTTAATAGCAACGCAACTAGCTTTAAGCAATTTTTATTTAATTACTTCTCAAACTAGAAATTCAAAAATATTGTTTCTATATTATTTAATTTTTGTTAATTTTGTAAATTTGTATCTTAATGTCTGTCTATATGTTTGCTGCCGTAATTTAGTTATGGATACTACTTTCCTATACTTTAAATATAAGATTAATTCTTGTTGTATAGGACTTGAACATACAAATAAATAAATAAAAAAGAAATAAAAATTTTAAGTTTTGCTTGAAACGAGAACACATTAAGTATGTGGAACATAAAAAAGAAATATGTATAAACGTTTATTGGAGTTTATATACCGTTCAACAAAAATTGTAACATTATACGTACATTTGTATGTAAATTAGGGTGGCCGTTATTTTTATTTTTTTTTTCTACTCTCACCCCTCAAATCGGTTAGGTTTTATGTAAAAAATACAAAAAAAATTTCATACCGATAAGTTGTGAAAGGAAAATTTTACCTTTTTCTGTATTTACCCATTTGTAAATAAATATTTAATTGTTTCTTCCTGTAGAGATACAACATATTTTTATTCTAAAAATTACTTTTAAATATGTATACTTCTTTGAGTGTGCCTGCGTCAAATATTAATTATTGACCTAAAACATTGCAGATTCCCAATTCAAATTTAGCTATTGGCTATTGTTTGTTTTGTTTTCAATTTTATTCTTATTTTCAAATTTATTTATTTTTTTCTTTTTTAATTTTCAACTTTTTTAGACTACAATTTTTGACTTCATTACCACCACAAACAACAGTAAAATTGTGCAAGTTTTCACTAGCAGCAATTCACTAAAAAGACAACAAACACACCAGTTAGACACACATTCCGCACACACAATTCTTTTGCAACCAATTCTTCGTTATGGACTATAGTCACTGTTCTGTCTGTCGGTTTAATATTTTTGTACTACTTCCATTTGTACTCCATGATAGATTTCGTCAGTTTGTTTGTTACGTTTATATTTCTGCTAGAAATCACTAAAAACAGAAACAACATCAACAAACAAATGAAAAACTAAAGAAAAACTTGTGTGTGTTCTTTTAGCCAATTTTTATTGGCATTGTTGTTTTTTCGTAGTTAGGGAAACTTATGTTTCAGTCGTCATGCTTTTTACGGTTGATACTGCTTATTGAGCTTAACCCATTAGGACATAAATACATACATACATATATATGTAAATAATGATGAAAGCACAATGCAAGTTTTTATCAAAATATCTGTGTAATTTTAGGAACACTACAGAGTAGTCATGCCTTGCAAAGGCCTCTTCTGGTACAGAGTTTTACTTTTCCATTTACTAAAGAAACTAAATAAGTAAGTAGAAATTGTCTGAAATTACTCCCATCATTAACCAGTTCCTGTTATATTATTTTCTACACATCAGCATGCATATATGCTTTTGAATTCCAAATAAAAGTAGAATCAAAAGGTGATGACGTTTTAAGCTTTTATCTTATGGTTTCATAAGGTGAGGTAAGCTGGAAATCTAAGTTCTATACGTTCCAGCATATGTAATAGATGCTGAGAAGCATTTAGATTACATGCTTGCATACAAATTTGTCAAAAATTATTTAATTTGATTTTGTATTGATTTTTGATAAATTCTTCTTCCTGACCTTCTCAATTCCATCTTTTGGTGCAACTAAAGTTTTTTTTACAAAATGTCCAGAAATCAAAAATGTGTGGCATTGCACTGAAACATGCAAAATACTATTTTTAGAGTTCTAAGTTTCAATTCTCCATAGAGCATGTTGGTAATTGGTCATTCTACTTTAGAATATCATCGGACTGTCATAATATTGTTTAAAAACAGAACGCTGCAATTTAATAATCAATAAATTCATATGCATTTATATACTATACATGCATACTTACATATGTACATTCATAAATATGTATGAAGGTGTAAGATTTCAATTACTATTCGTGCTGAAGGGCTCAGCTTCAGAACTTTTCACTATTCTTTCAAAACTTATAGTTGTATAGGTGCCTACTTATGTTTTGAAGCACGCAAATTTTTTTGACTGTGTCTCCACAATCACTTGCTTGAAATTTAAACATATTTAAGCAGTTAGGTAAAAACACATTTTAAGTCTTAAATGGACTTCGGAGCTCCTCCAATAAAACAAAATGCATACATACTTGCATACGTACATATGTATGTAGGCGAGTGAAAACTTTGTCAAGATTTACCTTTCTACGTTTTGGAGACAAGGGCTTTAGCTTCAAAATAATATTTAACTAAGCAAATATCCACAATTGTAATAGAATTATAGCACTTATAAATAATACAGACACACAATTTCCAATTGAATAAATCCTTGTGGCGGAGCAGACAAAATATAAAAAGAATTGCGTAGAGAATCAAGCTAATGACATTTCTCAAAGCAGTTTTTTAACAACAAAATTTGCCATTTACCTTGGTCACAAGCACTTTCAACAATTATTAACACACAGTACTCTTTGATTATTAATATTAAAGCGAGTCACTTGTTTTTTTTTTTTGAAAATTATAACACTATTGTTTTATTATCTGTAAATTATTTGCACACTTTTTTTCCATTTGCGTTAGGGATGGTACAACTGGCCGATAGCAGTGAGAAAAAACAATTCACAAGCACTCTTGTGTGCACTTCCCCACATTCATTTGCAATATATGGGGAAAAAATTTAATAACTGATTTATTTAACAGCTAAAATAATTAATTTCATGAGCTTTTTTATTGAACAACGTATACAGTTAATATTATTTATTAATATGCATTGTATTACAAAATTCATTCACAATTATCTTTGTTTAACAATCGATAGTACACCGGTAGTTTCTAAGTTCCTGTGTTACCATTGTATCTTTAGTTTTACACATATAAATAAACGTCACTATTTTTTCTTTTCAATTTCTTGCATTTAGTTATTTTTTAAGTTAAATATATATTTTTTTCTACTTATTCTGTGTTATACACCGATAGTATTCGTTTCTCTATGCCTCTCACTCGCATACGAATATTTTTATTCTCATGCATTTTATTCAATTCGTTATTTTCGTATGTATACTCGTTAGTTTTTCATTTCATGAATATGGTATAAAAAATGTTAATGTATGGAGGAATGCAAGAGTGCTGTTTTATATTATTATATTTTATATTATAATTAATTAAAAGCATATTTGGTATTGTAATGGTTAATACAAGATATGTATGTATGTACATTGTACATACATACATAATTTGCTTATGCTCTAGTACGCGGAATTTTTTATTTGCACAATCACATCCAGAAACAAGAAATATTTAATTTGTTTAATAACTACATTTAGATTTATTGAGTTATTATTTAATGGAGCTTTGTTAATAAGTATGGTCGACTACAGAGTGAGAAGTAAGATACTTTTGGAACTGACATGTTTCGCTAAGAGAATCTTTCTTCATGTATGAATGTACAATGTGCCTGGCATCTTTGCACGCTACCGGTGCAATTTTTGCACAGACTTGATATTTGTGGCCAGCCTATGGGAAACTGTTGGAGCGAATATAATGAATAATTTCGGCAATTTGAGTGGTCTAATGTAGATTGTACATGGTTTGTACTAGTTAGTAGCCGTATAGGACAAAGTCTGACGGAATCATTTGCTTTATTCTGTCATCAGTTTACTTTCATATACATGCACACTCACTTGTTCCTCTAAAGGAGTCAACTCAAAGTTTTGCAATTTTCACTTTTTGCAAGAAAACGATATCCATATGTACACATATGATATGTATCTTCCCATTGTAAGAATCCTACATCATTTACTCTATTGTTTCGCCAAAAAAATCAGTTGTATCACTTTTTGTCATATAGAGTTGTAAATTTATATTATTTTTAATATATTGGGTAAGTTGTATTGAAGCAATCTCTAAATATATTTAAATGAAAGTTATTTTTTAATTTAAATTCTTCATTAGTAAAATATCAACAACAAAAATCATGTTAAATGCAACTAAATCATTTCCATAATTGTAAAATAAAAAAAAAGAGTTTCATGTGTGTGTGTGTGTGTGTTTCTTTTGCGGAAATGACTGCCGTGACGATTAATGTCAACCGTCAAGAAACAACAACTATAAAATAAAACTGTTATGTTGACATGACACCAAACTGGATTAGAACCAACCAATGACATTTAAAGCAAAAGAAATTAATAAAGCCTTATAAGATATATGAAATAACATATTCAAATTTAATAAAATATCCATAAGTATGTATTTAAGGGACAATGTAATAATTATTCAATAATATAACGTTTGAAAAGTTTCACTTGAAATTACAATAAGGAACAGTATGAATGCATTGGCTAAGCAAATGACGCTAAAAAGAATTAACAAAAAAAAGAAGAAAGAAAATCAACAAAAGTTGTGTGGTTTTGCAATAAATATGATACTCTTACATAGTTAAAGCAGAGAATTCCGTGTATTTTTTGTTGAAATTTCATAGAAAAGGAGGAAGGAAAAACTAAAGAAAAGACAACGAGTTGTAAGAAAAAATAGAGCAAGCAGAGCAATTGTGGCGAGCGTGCGATTTAAACGAAAGGCGGAAACGTGCCGAAGCAGAATAAATCGAATTATTATACGAAACTTACACTCTTATTCTATTCTCCTTATATTTGTAGATGTGTATGTATGATACTATACATATGCATGGGGATGTATGGTAGTAGGTCGCCGAGTTTTTTTTTTCTTTCTTTCACATTAATTTTTTTTAGGATAATGACAATTTATTTTCTTTAACTCTTACAAATATTTAGTAGGAAATATTTTATTTATTTTATTTAAGCACTGTGTAACTTGGAAATTTGTTAATTTTATTATTTTATTTATATGTGTATTTTAATTTTTTTATTTTTATAAATTTATATAATTTTTTTTCTTATATTTTTCTCTGTGACTGTCTTACAACACTGGTAAAAAAAAACTATTTTTTACACTTAAGATTGCTGCTTTTTATATTAGCTATTTTTATTCTTGACTTTGTTATCCTATATTTGTTTTTTATTTCAATTCATTTTTTATATCGGGAGAGTATGATGTGTCGATGATACATACCATTCCTAAAAGTATGCTAAGCACTATATAAAAATTGTGACTGTGTGACACACTCATTCACAAATTTCTTGTTATTTTTTTTACAAAAAACTCACATATGCAAACATATTGTTTGCTTTCTAAATTCTTTTAGCACCGTTTGCTCTCTGAAATGAGCAAAACATTTTTATATAAATTCTTTTACTCTTTTATTTTAATTTCCTTCCTATAACGCTAAATCGTTATATGTTCACACAGTAACTCGTTAGTTTTAACAATTTGTTCTGCTTCTTTTTTTAAATTTCACTTGTTTTTTCTTCACTCTTCTTCTTTTCTATTCATAAATGCTGATGAGCTTGCACGTAACTATTTCGCCAACACATATGCACTGTCGCATACGGATATCAATACCAACACGCAAACAACTCAAAAAGGCAAAGGACGTTAGTTTTTATAGATATGGAACGAGTTTAATGTTACTTGGATAATAATAATAAAAATAATTATGTTGTTGTATGCTTGTCTGTCTGACTGTTTAGTTTGTTGGCTAAAATATGTACCAGCAGCACCTGCACCTCTTTCAACTTTAGCTCATTTCTGCTTCGTATTTTTTTAAGTTTACTTCCCACAGTCTCTTCTTTTATATGTTATGCACTCTCAAAGTTACATTTTCCTTAAATTACCAAAATGTACATACGCACACACACGTATGAAAAAAAACTAAGAAAATTTGGTTTTGCTATAGAATTATTGAATATACATATGTAATATATTGCTATGAAAATTTCATCACTACTTTTTATATCAATAAAATAACATATAAATCCGTGCTTCAATTATAAATCTTTATATTGTTGTTATACATATGTATATGAATTTTCATGTTTACTTTTTAAATCAACAAATTAATTATACTACGTTTATTTTCTGAAGTATTATTTATATACTTTTTCCTCTAATTCTTAGGAAGTGTTTTTTTCATTCATTTTAATTTTTTTATTAAAATAATGTTTAACTAGCGTTCACTCTATGATTACAAAAAAACGCAAACTTATTAGACGTGTTTCCACCTCTTCGTTCTGTGGTGGAGTGTAACTTTAGCTTATATATAACGAGTGCAATAGCAGAATTTATATGTACTCGTAAAAGAATAATATTCTTGCATAGAGAAAGAGAGCAGAGGAAAACGGCCTTTTGAAGGATAACATGTGGTAGTAATTAAAACAAGCGAATTTTTCTTGTGAATCATTCACAATGCACACTTACAATTGTCAAGAATATTGTATCATTTTAAAAAGGTTGTTGGCTCAAATTAATCTAGTTAAACAACGGTCAATCACAATACATAGGAAATTTATTTGTGAATTAAAAATGTTATTTATAAAAGAACATGCAACCAGTAATATGTAATCCAATTTATGTACATATATGTGCCCTTAAATATGAAAGTGGTCTAAGTCATGTGCATTTTTTGCTTCGAAATATCAAACAAATCCTTGAAAAACTTCAATAAATATTTAAACATAATTAAATAAATTCATATAAATCGAGACTAGAACAACTCTTAATTAAAATGCTGCTTAATATAAAAATAATTTTTAATTTTTTCAAATGTAATCTACTAAACATCTCGAACAGAGAAATATATGACTTAGACGACTTTCATAATTAAGGGCACATATGTAAATTTAGCACAAAATCTCTAAAGACCATTTATTATAATCTGAAAAATCCTGCTCAATCTAGGCGTTAAAAACTAATTTAATTTGTTTTAATGTAACGTAATTTACCATTTAAACCGTAAAAATGACAACTTCATGCAGACAACATACACTTAAGTAATTGTAATCAAAAACTAATAAAATATAATCAAAAACAAACACGAAAATAAAAAATTCAAGTATACATATATTCGTAATCCTCTCATTATATTTGTATGTACAGACATTTGGAGGCACACACTCGTTTTCATTTACAAATGAATAAAAGTTAAATATGTAGATTTTACTCCCACAATTTGAGTTTTTTTTTTTTTTGATTACAGAACGACTTAAATTAAATTCATGCTACAGGGAGTGCCGTATAAATGGGAAATGCTAACTCATCCCTTGTAACGCCTGGTGGCTGGTGGTTTTGTTCTAACAATTATTTTATTTATAATTACTAAGTAGAAACGAGTGGAAGTTGAAAAGTTTTTGAATAAAGCTAAAAACGTTCTAATGTAAATGGACAATTTCAACTTTCAGTTGTTTATAGTTATGCTATACAAATTTTATGGCCTAAGATTTTATAATCAAATGGTATTTACTGCTGTTTATTAATTGTGCAATGAATCTGTGCTCCAGTGAAAGAGAAAGATGGGTTATATTTTTTTGAAACATTAACATCTAAGTCTGCCCTCGTATAAGCAACTAGATTAAAGAAAAGTTTACTTTACGCATACCGAGCTCCTTCTCATATTTCATATGAGCTTTTTAATTAAAAATAAAAAAAGAATTTCGTTAATATTCGTACCTCACCAATGTTTTGTACTCAGCTTATTTGCAAATTAGATAGTAGAATAACATAAGCCTTTCATAACTCTTATACTTTTTAATATATTTATTCATAATCTTAATTCCGGATTAACTTCAATTGGTATACAAGTAGAACATAAATAGTTGACACAGTTCGAGAGAAATGTTTATTACAAAAAATATCTACATACATACATATATGTATAAATAGTGATGTATATTGTCCTGCTGTGGCACTCCTTGATGAACTTTATGTTCGTATTTTGTAAATTTTGCTATTACTCTTTCTTTCTATTTGACTCCAAAAGTGTTATGTGTGAGTGTAAATTTAGTGTGTAAGCATTTGTTTTAGTATTAATAGAAATATCCCTATAAGAACAGTCTGAAAAGTACTTTTAAAATTTTTAAATAAAAATAAATGCTTGCAAAGAGCACAATACAGGAGAAAAATATTTGCGTGGCTGGTATTTATTATTTTGGACATTATTTAATGGAAATTATTGCATGCCACTCATACAATGTGGGTTACACCACTTTTGCGCTGATAGCCTCATTTCATTGTTATTTTCAATATGTACCTATTAATTATCAAAAGAACGTTTTCTTTCACGATCTCACGACAGCCTGTAAATCACAACCAACACTTATAATTAAAAATTTATAAAAATTGGTTTTTTTTTATTATAACAAAAATTAAAAATTTTAAAAACCCCCGAATATATCTATAGAAGATGCGATATCTTCTAAACGGCTGGACCGATTTTCTGAAAACATGGCTAACAACCCTCTCGATCAAGTCACCTTTCAAACAGAAAAAAGTAAATCAAAATCGGTTCAGCCGTTTGGTCTGTACGTGGACACGGACAGACACACAGACACACACTACAAACTCGTAACACCCCTTTTTTAGTCGGGGGTTAAAAATCAGTGCACACAATAATAATAATTCTCTAATGACTGCGAAAAATTATCTTGCTTACAGTCTTCTTTAACTAGAAAAATACCGTTATGCTTCTTTTTATTTATACTTGCATAGCTTTCACCGTTGCCACTGGAAAAAAACTATCAAAATCCTTTTGTTTTTTATTTAAAAAAAAACCTAACTTTTCGATTAAGAACTTTTCAATTTTATTTCACAGCTTTCCAGTTACATATGTTTCCGAAATCTTTAGTTAATTTTAAAATAAAAATGCTTGAAATAAATGGTGGTTAATTTCGGCGATATTTTGTTTGTCGGCAGACATTCAGCTTAACTTTTGCTCAATTTCAAAAAAAAAAAAAAAATACGAGCCCATAATGCCGCCCGACATCAAGCAGCACAAATCACTCACTCGCCTTAAAATTTCTTGAAAACCACACAAATTTAAGTTTAATAATAAGAAATAAACAAATTTAATGTTCCAAATTAAATCTTTTTTATATCTCTAAAGTTGTTTAATTAAACTATTTTTTTATACCTAAAGCTCAAAAAAAAATAATTTAATTAAATATATAAGAAAGGTCGAAAAATTAAATAAAAGAATTCTCTAAGGTTGTCTTTTTAAATATTCTAGATGCAGTGGAAAAAATTATTTAGTATACCACCAAGATGCACCGCCAAAAAGATTCATACTCCATTAAAAAATATGTTGCAGTTATAGTTAACTATCATGAACTTTATTTAGTAATATTGTCCTAAAAATAAATATTTATAACTACTGTTCGCCTTTTAAAATTGAAGTGAACAAAAACAAGGGAAAAATAAAAAAAATTCCCGTGAAAAATCAATCATGATTCATGAATAAAATTCCGCGAGAAATTTCTCCCTTTCCAATTATTGTTTGAAATTGTTCCCCGGGAAAAATTTCTCGCGGAATTTTATTCATGATTGTCTTCATTATTCACAATATGGGATTCAAAAAAAGGGAAAACATTTCTGGGGAAAAATTATTCACGATTGCAATTTTGAAAAAATTATCTTATTTTAGAATTTCCCTGCGACTTCGTTCGCATCCAGAAAGATAAAAAAATTTGATTGATTTTTATATACATACATATATAGATAAACAATTTAACTTACAATTATTTCCAATTTACAACTTTTCGAATTGCTCGCGTTTATTGGTATGTTTAAACATATTTTCGCTAGCGGCATTTAGCCATTTTAATGCTAATGCAAAACCATGTAATGATAGAGAGTGTTAGTGGCATATTTAGACCTTACATATTTTCTAATGGTATACACTCATGCATACATACACAGGTATCTATATAGTTTTCTTTTTAAATAGCTCTAACATGAATACAAAAGAATTTTATACATTTTATATAGAAACATGCTAACAGCGAAGATACAGGGTCATAAATAAAACTGTATTTGACATTATCTAAGTCCCAGCAAAAAAAAAAGTCGGAACTAGTTTCAAAGGTTTATCCCTTTCATTGCATACCACTGCATTTAATATTCTAAGGCTGTTGTTTATATCAAAAATTGTTCTAGACAAACTTTTAATGACAACCTTGCATGTAATTATTTATTTTATTATTACTCATGAAAATTACCAGTCATAATGCCCCCCAGAAAAAATTTATAGCTACGCCAATGCTTGGAACTAAGTTCCTCAATGTTGTAACTAATGTTTTGTATATTAATTTTTTGCTGTTCCAAAAATTTAATTCTAATAAAACTTTATTTTGTTATTTTCAATCATGGTACAATAATTTACAAGGTAACTGCAGAATTTCAGCTGATTGTTTTCTTTATTTGACTTACTCAAGCTTATCTTTGTGTCAATTCTGTAGACTTTAGTCTGAGCAACTCGCCTTTCTCAGGGTTTACTTGTAGACGGTTGCCCAGAGTATAGAAAGTGCACATATTTATTAAAGAAAGTATATTTTTTACGTGCCCGGTAACGCTGCAAATTAATCGCGAATCGCTCAGAGTTCAAAAGACGATATGAAGGGAAAACCTTTCGGGGTACAATGACAAACCTCTAAATTAAACTTACTTATTTATACATATAATTTTTTTTTCTTTTTTAAAATATTTAATTCTCACGCAACATAATAATTAGACGTGAAATTTGTTCAGTGCCTGTTAAACCACACACCCTGTAAATTTAAATAAATCTTAAGTAAAATTGTTAGAAATTAATGGTCGTAAGAGCTGAACAACACAGCCATCTAAAACTAAGGATAGGTCTTTTTGTATTTCACTCTATATTCAAATTTTAGTCTATAACAAACATTTGGAATTAAAACGTTACAGAAGAAACCGTCATCGAAAAAAAAAATATTGAAACAAAAAAAAAACTTGTTGATGTTACTGATTAAAAATATAATTAAACAAGGCAAAATAAAATAAAATAAACAAATATGAGTGACGATGAGGATACAGAATTTTTGGAACCTAATCCCGAAACTGCATGGCTGGAAACCACAACGATTGGTGGTTTTAGAGTTTGGCATATTATAGCATTTTGTGTTGGTATAATGTTAAGTATAGGTAGTCGTATTTTCATACACCACAATCAGACAAATTTTAATTTTTTTCATATTTATTAAATTATATATAAATACATGTTTATTTTAAAGTTATAATGGTTTGCTGTTGTATACGTTTTCGTATTCCTCGAACTAAACAAGAGATTGAAGCTGATTATCAGCGTAAGCAAATTACCAAGAAATTTCGGGAAAAGTTACAGCAAATCAAGAATTCTGAAATGGATGATATGGATTTACAAAAAGGTAAATGTGTGCTTAAATTATTAATAGGAGACTTAGTTACAAAAATTTATTTTCACTGTGAATAATTGCAAATTTTAATTACATACGTACATTTTTACCAAAATTTTACTTTAAATATTTGTAAATATGTACATACATATTTTTTCAATTAATCTTGTCTACCTTTCAAGTCTTATATTCATAAATTTGTTGGATATTTGGAAAAATAAATTACTACAGTGAACGAGACAAGTATTAGTGTACAGTGTGTCCAGAATGAATTTTTTATTTTATGAGTGAAAAATATTTACAAAAATATTCAAGTGACACGAAAGTTGTGACTATTTATCATTTAGTGTGGGATATGTAAATTGTCAAACTAATTTTCAGTACATTTCCTAGGAATAGGCAGTGAGCAACGTTGAGGTGTTTTGACGAATTTAAATTTTTTAATTATTTTATTTCTTTTACGTGCGACTTTTTATTGTTTTTATTTATTATTTTTTATCTAGCTTTGTGGTGTGGATTTATATTTTTTTTCTGTTCAAAGTAGAATTTTGACATAAAAATCATTACTTTTAGCGAACTTTTTCGTTAGAAAATAATCGAGGTTTTTGGGAAAAAAAATTATTTCTGATTGAAAATTTACTATTTTTAACATTTCGATATTTTAGTGCTATTTCCGAATTTTTCGTTGCTATTTTTAATGATTTAACGATTTTTGATGCGCTTTGCTTTTTTGAAGATACATACATACATACATACCACATAAGTGCCCTTAATTATCAAAGTGGTCTAAGTCATATGCATTTTTGCTTCGAAATATGAAATAAATACTAAAAAAAAAATTTAATAAATATTTATTAAATTTTAAATAAAATTTATATTAATCGATACCACTACAACTCTAAATTAAAATATTGCATAATTTGAAAATATTTTTGTATTTGTTCAAATTTAATCTACTAAATAACTCGACACAAGATATATGTATATGACTTAGATAATTATGGGCACATATGTATCTATGTATGCATGTAAACATTTACGGAATGTCCCACGATGTCAACAGAAAACAAAAACAAATTTTCTTATTACATTGTTGTTTTCAATACAAGTTATCGATACAACGTTTTCTGTCGGCATCGTGAGACAGGCGGTAATTTTTAAAACGTATTTTATTTAAAATTTTTTTCTTCAAAGATTTAAAATGTATTTCTTTTGTACATTAAATTCTTTTTTTAAATTAATTTTTTGATGTTTTTGTGAAACAAATTTTTGTGTGTTTACTCAATTTTACCCAAAAAGATATTCACCCCAATCGTGAATAAAATGTGAAATTTTTGTTCCCATGAAATTTTCATTTCCCATGAAGGGAAATAAATTTACTATCCCGAATTTCTCACTATCAAGGCTTGCTGAGTGTGAAAAACGGGAAGAAGATTTGTAAAGATTAAAAATTAATTGAAAATTACACAAATTTAAGTTTAAGATAGTAAAAATTACACAAGTGTTGGGTTTCAAATAAAATGTGTAAAGTTGTGTTTTTAAATATTTTAGGTGACGTGGAATAAATTCTTTAGCATACCACAGCCATAAAACTTACTGCATGTGAACCAAAGATATTCCTGTTCAATAAAAAAAAACCCAGAAAAAAATTTCAAAAAAGGTAATCGGGTTTGGAATTAAGCATTTTTGGTGGAAGCTATTCCTTACTGGATTACCAACTTAATGATTTTAAAAAGGCGTGAGACTAAAAAAATCGATTCTTGAGAAGTACTTACCTTTTTTATTTGGAAACTTGTTCATGTAATCGATTTAATCTAAAATAACAAATATTAAAAATTTTAAAAACCCCCGACTTTTTTCAGAAAAGATGTTATATCTTCTTCTCTCGATCAAGTCATCTTTCAAACAGAAAAAACTAAATGAAAATCGGTCCAGCCGTTTGGCCTGTACGTGGACACAGACAGACACACAGATACACAGACACACAGTACAAACTTATAACACCCCTTTTTTTAGTCGGGTGTTAAAAATCATTCTCTTCATTTAGCAACTTGCACATAATTTTTTTAAATTTTAGATAATGTGATTTGTGAGCGAGTAATGAAATTTGGCAATCAGAAAAGTAAATCATTATATGGCAAGTAGTTCTGATGGTAATGTGTAATTTTTTGCTGGGAAGGTGTTACAGGGAATTATTGTTAATAATCATGGGCATAATTATTTATAACTTTTAATATACAATAAGAAGTATAATATTGAAATTATGCGATATATTAATTATTAAAGAACATTTCTGGGGTAAAATTATTCACGATTTCAATTTAGGGAAAAGGAAAAATATTTCGAGGGAAAAACTGTTCACGATTAATGATTAATGTTCATGATTAATACATATCAAGTTTTTTCATTATTTTATATTTTGTCCAATTCGCTTGATAAAATTTTCCTTACAAACTATAAGGAAACTGTAAAAAAAAATTTAATTATAATTTTTTGTGAAATTTCAAGCTTAATATTTTATTTATTTATTTTTAAATGCTTTTGTGAAATTAATTTTGGTGTGACATTACGCGGGAAATAAATTAAAAAATTGTCTCTTATCAGTCACCTAATATATTTTTTTTTACTATTTTTTGTTATATTTTTCATTTTGAATTACATATGTAATTCATTAGTATATCGGGTACATCGAAAAAACTTCACCGTATATTAAATTGCGAATTCTTTAAACTGAGTATTCGCTGTGCCAGAGAAACTACTATCATATATAATCGTTAGCCTAGAAAGGAATTTAAATATCAACATTTAGCTGAGAATTAAATACATAAATAAGTATGTATGTCTGATGGTTTTTTATTCAATTGTTACTGTAAAAGAATTAATATACCTCCCGCCTGAATGTACGAATATTTTTACAATATATTGCAATACATACTATACATATGAGCCGTTTATTTTGAAAGTAGCTTAAGTCTCACCATTAAAAATATTGGACAGTCGCTTAAAATAATTTTATTTTAAGAAATATTTATAAGGCCTTATTCATAAAAAAATATTTTTCATTTATAAAAGTTTTATAAAACAGATTTCCATACAAAATTTATTTTATAAAAACCTTTATAAAACAAAATTATTTTTTATAAATAAGGCCGATAATATTTATTATAAATATTTAACTGCAATGCAAAATTATTTAATATAAATACTGAACATACATATACATATGTATGTATACATATCGATACCTTAATATAGAATGGCCCTAACTCATTTTTTTTTTTTAAATCGAGGTTTTTGTAAAATGCAAAAATCTCGATTTCAAAAAAAATTAGTTAGGGGGCTTCCTCATTAAGGTAACGATATGTACATTAGAGAGGCCGTTTTTTATTTATTTTTTGATTTCTTATGTTCTCTCCCCCAAATCGGTTCAGTTTTATTAAAAAAAAATACCAACAAATTCCATAGCGATGAGTCGTGTTTTAGGCCTTCAAGCTCATTTCTCAATGTAATTTTTTGTATATGAATATCTTTTTAAAAAATCACTTTACAAGAATATGATATATGGCAATCTTTTAGCTCTTCTAGTCAACAACATTAGTCTCAAAGAAAGTTTTTTGCTAAAATTAATATTTTAGAAAATAATGGAGGAAATACCAAAAATTGTATATACCAAAATTATATTTATATGAAGCATGTACAATAAGACCTTATACCTATTAAATTATTTCATACATATGTATACTACATTGAATATATGGACTTGAGGGCTAAATTTGAGCGGCGGACGCATCCCTTAAAGCACAACTTATCGCTATGAAATTTTTTGTATTTTTTTTTTACATAAAACTAAATCGATTTGGGGATAATATAAGAAATCAAACAAAATTCTCCATATAACTAAGGGCCACTCTAATGTACATAAATAACGAAGTTGTATGTATACATATTTATTTGACGTTATAATGTGTTAATATGAAGAAGGTTGTAGGAAAAATAAAAAGAAAGTCTAAATCAGATAAAAATGTTTGTTGTGAATTTAAATTTTTGTTTGAGGCATTTTAACTTATTATGTACGTAATTCTCAATAACATTTTAAAAGTTTTTGTATAAACATATGAATTTTGTTTTTAGCTTTTTTGAAGAACTTTTTTGTTAAAGTATAGTCACAGAATACACAGAAGTGAAGAAAGTGACAGGTAAAAAAGCTCCAATCAGGTTTTTGTTAAAATTCATGGAAGAAAGAGAAAAGCATAGTGTATTTGATACTGTAGTGTATTACTACTTACCAATTAACACAGTATCTTCCGTCTCGTGACACTTCTGTATGTTTTGTGGTATAGTTATGAGTTTCTTAAGCAGAAACGTGTTTAACCAGCAACAAACAAAAATGCTTCATATAAATACTTAACTTCACAGTAATATTATCTAAAAATTTAATAATACAGCTGGTGACTAAATATTTTTAATGAAGTAACTTATAGAACTTTATAAATAAACGGCTCATATACATACATATGCATACATACATACATATATGTATCTATTAATGTACGTAACAAATTCATTATCTTCTATTCTTTAAGAATAATGTCATATATGTCACATATGTACATACATACATATGAATAATGCGAGCATGTGTGCTTGACCAAGCCCCTGTTGACTTTTTTTCACTGTGATAAATTATTTCTTTTTTTATATGGGGTCACTATCTCCTTTTTTATGTTGGACAACATAGAAACGAAAACAGAAAAAACGTGTTGAATTTAATCGATCATTTGGAAAAGTTCCTTGGCATATTTGAATAAAGTAACTACACCATTTCCAATTGTAGTAATTAATGGACATTATGGGTATTGTAAATTACAGATGACTTTTTCATTTTAAAAAAATTCTATCTTTAACCACAACATATAAAATTAAAGCATCAATATGTTGAGATCAAACTCATAATGACGATAGAAAAAAAAACAAATTGGATGTCGCAATAACTTTTTCCCTATTTGCCAAGTTTAGACATAAATAATATGCAAATACTCCTTCGGACGATTGATTTTTTTCGTTTTTTTTTTGGAAACTTAATGGAGAAAGCAAATCTTATTTTTCTTTCAAGAGTTGAGTAAACAAGATATGTATTTGTATGAAATTTTTGTACAACACGAAGAACGATATGAGGATTAAATCTGCATCATTAACTCGAAATTTTCATTTTTTGAGTTATGAAGTTCTTTGAGTAAATGAGCGATATGTAATTAGTGATGCCAACTTTTTTGGCACATCAGAATTTTTAAAACGCACTAAAAAGCGTTGGGCGTATATGTATAAAAATTTTGTTTAAAGATGGATTTTGATTCAAAATTTTGAGGCTATTTGCTTATTGTTTGGAATAAAATGTATACAGCCTAATTCTGAATAACAATTCTAAGGAAATTTTCGCTTGCCTTTTCCCCCTGTTTTAAAATATGATTTGCACATTTTTAGGTAAAAAGAAATCAGGGGGCTTACCGTGTAATTCGAAACGAAAGCAAATGCTTTCGAAATGCAATGTTAATAACATGTAAATTCGAAAGCATTTTCTTTCGCTTCGAATTACAGAGCAGACCCCCAGCTGCTGTTTTATTTGTTCGGCGACTGTTTAGAATACAAAAATGTTATGCTAGAATAAAATTAATAATTCCTCAGGTATTAGAAGTGAACTGAGTTTATAAATTTTAACAGGGTTAACATTTAATAACTTGTTTTTTTTTTTTTTTGATAAATCTGATCTGAAAACTTTTTTGCCATTACAGCGTATAAATTGAGTAAAAAATGTACCTTAGTTCCTTTTCTAACATTTTTGCATACATATGTTGTATATTATCTTGTAATCGGATCAATAGTTCAAAAGATGAAAGCAAATTTTCTTAGTCATTGAATTTAAAAAAATTAATTTTGCTACATCCGTTTAGAAGCATCGACGCCACATATAGACGTACTGATTGATGACTGATGCATGGAATAAACTGCCAACATTCCTCACTTTCTTTCAGACCAAATGTATCTAATTTTTATATAAACTTGTAAATTTGCACATATGTACGAGTACAAACATATATCATATTGTAAAAAATAAAAATCCTAAGTTTTCATCTTGCAGAATATATTTCATTGTACATATGTACATACATATTCACATATATAAAAAATAACAAACAGTAATCAAAAATTCCTCATTAATACTATTTACATATACAATCCATAATAAAACACTTTAAAAAAACTAAATAAAACAATAAAAAAAACTACCACTCACAGCACTTGCTTACATTAAATTGGATGAATATGATGAACCATAAAATAATCAAAATCACAAGGACTTACTTAGTTTAATACGAATGCCAAGGTAAATACAATATCTCAAACTAATAAAATATGCAAATATGTTTTCCTAAGCCAGAGCACTATTTAAATTTAAGAAACAAATGCACCAACTACTATAGAATACATATCCATACAAATGTATAAATTACTTTAAATTTGAAAACTTGATAATGAAAAGCTCACATTTTCCATTTATTTTAGCCATTGAACATATTCAAATGAATTATCTGACGAAACAATACAGCAGTGTGGAGAGTTTAAATCAGGATATTTTTAAACCTAAAAACCAAATTGCAACAATAGATAATATTAAAGTTTAAACAATAAGTTTTATTAAAAAAAAATAATAATAATAATGGTATATGTATTAAAGTAA
Organism: Tachina grossa; assembly: GCA_949987645.1. NCBI lineage: Eukaryota > Metazoa > Arthropoda > Insecta > Diptera > Tachinidae > Tachina > Tachina grossa. The sequence goes on from OX465275.1 coordinate 18,587,861, forward strand.
ATAAGCACCTTTATAAATACGAAAATTGTTAAGTATTATAAAAATGTATTAAAGTTATTCAATAAATAAGTTTACAAATAATTAAATTTGTTTCAGTGTTTTATATTTACTTTAATGAAAAGTACTTTTTAAATAAATCGACCTTTGTAAAAAGTATCTTTTATGAAAAGTATTTCAAAAAAAAAAATACCTTACAGAAGAAGCCAAAATTTAGCATTTATTAATCTGCAAAGAAATTTACATAATCTCCAATCGTGTCTTGATTATTATACTCACACTTATTAAGCCCTTTTCTGGTTTCCTCAACAAAAAAATGGAAATTCTTCTTTTTTTTTTGTTTTCATTGTCACTTATTTATTTTGTGTTTTCGTTAGGAAAGTTTTGGATTGCATTTTTATTGATTTTTCATTTTCTTTAATTTTTAACAAATTTCTCATTAAGTTTTTGCGTTATTATTGATTTTTCGTTTTTTAAAGATTTCTTTGATTTTTTTCACAAATAAAATAATAATAAAAAACTAAAAAATAATATTTCTTTTATTTATTACAATAAATTTTTTTACTTAAGGGTTAAACCACTTTATTTAGTTTCTTGTTTTTAACTTATTATTTAGTTTCGTATGTTTGTTTTCTTTATCTTTATTCCTTGTTTTATTTCTTTTTTTTTTTGTAATTTATAAGACAAGTTATTACTTTTGGAATACCTTCTTTTTAAAGTTCTTTGTTGTTTGTAAGCATAAATTGGCTTTTTTTTGCTTATATTTCCACATAATATTTTCAGAGATGAAGTTATCTTTTTTGAATTTTGTAGGTTTTATATGAAAAATGTATTTGTTTTCGTAAGTTTGTTATATTTTATTTTTAATAATACAAAATTAATATACTTAATAAAAAAAAACAACTAGACATTGTCCATAAATCATTCTTTGCGTATAAATGTTCTCCCCCTAAAAAAAAAATTAAAGGAATACATATGGAAAATATTACTTTTTATATATTAAAAAGAATTAGAATACATACGTTATAGTCTTCTTTTCCAAATTTTTAGCTTCTGGTCGTGCACGATTAAGAACTTTTAAGAAATCTGATGTTTTTGCACGCATCCTAGAGTGTATATAAGCCTTTGAACACTGTAATTATATATTTAACAAAATATTATCTTCATAATAATTTTCAAATGTACGGTAGTATACAAACCTTGATGTGGTAATGTAAATAATCTCGGAACATATGTATTAAATTAATTGTATTATCTCTAGTTTCTTTATTAGTATGACGTGGAAAAAGCACTGAAATTATTAAAAGAAAATATTTATATAATTTAACGATTTATGTACACATAAGTATATATATATACATGTATGTTAGGAGCCATATACATATGTATGTATGTAGGAATTTCAGGTGCAATATTTTGAAGTAAATCGCTGAGTATATTGTAAATCATTTAAGTGACAATTTCTGGTGTGAGACTATAATTAATAAGATTGTGCTCGAATCGGAAACATTTTTGAAACAAGCCAATTCGAAAACGCATAATTTAGTGATGAAACTTTTTTTAGGTTAGCTTTTGTTTAAAAAATAATTAAGATTTAAAACTTAAAAATGCGATTTTGCTCAGTTTTCTAGTGTTTTTTAACCTTTATATTAACATATATCGATTTTGAAAAAAAAAATTAATAAATGGCAATTTTTTAATTTATTTTTTAATTTTTTTTTTAATTTTTTTAATTTTTTTTTAATTTTTTTTAATTTTTTTTAATTTTTTTAATTTTTTTTAATTTTTTTTAATTTTTTTTAATTTTTTTTAATTTTTTTAATATTTTTTTTTTTTGCAATTTTTTTTAATTTCTTTAAGACGCACGTTTACCAATAATATGTTTTTTAATCGATATAAAAATGAGTAGATGGTAGAAAACTGGGAAAAATAGCGATTTTTATATTTTTGTTTTAAGTTAGCACCACTGAATTCTTGTTACATTTTTGAACTAGCACAGTGTAATTATTTTGAGCGCATTGATGGTGCGGAATATTTACTAACAAAATATTCAAACATTAATTCCACAGAGTTGTATTTCTTCTAATAAAACATGTGGCAAATTACGGCACTCGTTATCGAACGAAATTACGAAATATTTTAATAGAGTTTATATGAAACTCGAACCGTATCGAATGCCGTAATTTGCCTCCAGGTTTTTGTTTGAAATGATTTAATGTCAGTATATTTGGAACTGCAAAACTTTTAATCTCCCCTTCTAATTATAACCATAAAACTACAAAAGTTCCCGAAATATGTACATATGTATATTGGGCATTCGTTCCAATTTAAATCCTTTTCATCAAATTACACAATTATCAATACATACCAAATGTAACATAGCCAATATTATCGCCAACTTTAGCATCAGTGTTAGCCAATTCCAGTGGTGGTTCGCGATGGGAAAAAAGCACTTGTGGTGCAGTATGCGATGCACGCCGACCTTCTCGCAATTCTTGCATAAAAACTTTACCTATAACAACATCATCTTCATCACGGAAAATGGTACTAAAAACAACAGTAACACGATCCGCTTTGGCCTCAACATATCTAAGGCATGTAAAAAAAATATAAGGTAAATACATACATATTTCGAAAAAGTTATTGGTTTAAAACAGCTACGTTCCAAGCACACATACACTGATATTTGCATTTAAGGTAAACAGCTTTGAAAGCTCTAAAATTTGTTCTTGTTTCTTTTCAAAGTAAGAGCAAGCATTGTTGTTTGTTGTGTTGTTGCTGTGGATGTTCTACTCTACTCTGTCGGTATGAAAGCATAAAAGCTCATTTGTAAAAGTTTGCACATTGTGCTTATGGTTTGGATGTACATAGCTGGTTTAATGTTTGCCAAATATATGTATGTACTTACAAAGTCTCATCATTTCTATAATTGATAACAGCACGCTTTTGTCCCTCTTCACCTTGTTCTTGAAAATCAAAATATTTTTCGAAAACCGATGCAAAACAGTTACGTTTTAATAGACCAATCTTTTTGGCCACTTGTTCCCAGTCAGAGGGTATGTCTTCTAAGTTAATAAGTACGGATACATTGTAGCCTGTTAAAAAAAAACGAAACAATGAAACAACATTAAGAGCAATTTAAAAGCAACTAAAAACGTTTTAAATACATAGTAATACATAATAGATTTTTTGTCTTTTATTTCTTTTCTACTCTACTAACCATCTTCCGTGTCAGTTAAGAGACTACCATATTCACGCTTGAGCAATTCGTCGGCACCATGTTCTTGCAATTGTTGATAGAATTTTAAAGAAATGCTGGTCTAAAATAAACAAAAAAAATAATAATAATAAAACTTGTACATGAGATAGGTATGTACAAAAATTATTTAATAGGGAGAAAAATGCAACAGTTTTTGGAAGCTTGTGTTAAATTTTTGTATAAGTAAAAATTTAAATTATTAATAGAATCTGCTAAACAACTTACTCTAACTTTAGTTTTATCTCCGTTTATGTTGGAAATATGAAATAAAACACCATCAAAATCTGCTATTTTAACATCTATTGATTCTGGTTTTAACCTGAAATTATGTCGAAATGAATAATTTAATAATCTAGCATAAATAAATTTAAATTCCATATTATTTATTATTAAATTCTGTCTAGAAACTGAGAACAATGAATGAATGATTGTATCATGATTTTATTTTTTTTAATTTTTTTCATAATTCTCAATACTCAATAAACAATATATTATTTGAGCAATATTTTTGGTGAGTAAATAAACTTATTTTATTAAATTTTATTTTTATTATGAATCAGCATTATTTTTCTTTATTAACAAAAATGCAATTATTTAACAATGTTAGTTAGTGACAACAAGGACAGGAGAAGTGTGAGAGAGTGGAAGAAAAGTAACGAAATCACCATTGAAAAGAAAAAATACTTTAATATGCAGTGGTTTGGACACATGTACATACATACATACATACATATGTACATACATATGTATGGAAATAGAAAGCACATAAATACATGATAAACACTAAACCACCCGTGATATTAATATAAAAGTTATATATGTCTGTGTGGGGGGTGGTAAACACCCCTTTTCAATAAATGTTACTTATCAAAATTTGGTTGGTACGTATGTATGTAACTTTTTTAATTTTTCTATTCACTTAATAAATAAAATATACATACATATCTACACAAATGTACATATATGCGACTGTATAATTTAGAAAATTGACCAGTAGTCAAACTTTCAAAATATACAAACTTATTTAAAAAATTATATTCTCTTTTACTTCTATTTGATATATTTTAAAGACCAATTTCACCAACTCTATTTAAATATCAATTCATATTTAAATGCCGATTTTCATTAATTTTTGTATGGAAAAATGAATTTGAAATATGAATTGATATTTAAATAAATTGGTGAAATTGGCTCTAAGTATTATAAATCGATATTTTAAGCATTATAGTAGAAATATTTTTTTTAAGGAATTAACAAAAATGTTAAAATTGCCTTAAATGGAAAAGAGCTGACAAGATTACAAAACCACTTCGAAAACAGCTTATCGTTATTTTACTTTTTCTAACTGGAAGCTTGAATTTGAAACATATAAATAATCAGGTATGTGATGGAAACCGAATTTTAAAAACGAATTGATTTGAAATAGAAAAAATTGTAATGTGCTTATCATTTTAATATTTTATTATCGGTTTATTGAACTTTTTTTAAAAAGCTTTCAAATGTACATGTTATTAACATACAAATTTGAAAGCGTTTTCTTTCGTTTCGAATTACAGTGTAGACTCCCTGGTGTTCTTTTTGAGGTTGAGCAGTCATTTATTTTGAAGGCATTACTCGCACATTTTTTTATAATTCTATAAGGTTGAAGAAGCGTTAGAATAATGTATATTGTTCAAGACTTGTCTGCAAAGTAGGATTTAAATTAATTAATTAATTAATTCTTACATGCTTTTATTATCTTGAGTTTAATATTGGAGCTTTTGAGAGAAAAAATGTTTGAGGCCAGATTTTCCCACTTTTATCTCCTTATGTATTAATATACATACATACATATAACGTTTTTTTAAATATACCTATGAATATATTTACAATTCCCCCAAGCTAATTGAATATTCGTTTTATATAAGTATAAATTCGAATAATTTGTAGAATAATATACATACATACATATTGAGACTTTTTTCGATTTTATGGTAAGCGACATGTTATCGAAAATAGATTTTTTATTGTTATTAAAATTTTATGGACTTACCTATAGTTTAGAATTATAACTTTTAAGATACGGGCTGTTAAATTATATCGTAAGCGACAATTTATGTATATACAAAAACATCTTTGAATATTTAAAAAAACTTTTCCTGAAAAAGTTTAATTTTTTCCGCTTACGATTAAATCGAAAAAAGGCTCGATATCGACATATGTATGTATATATGGATATTTATTTTGTTCAAGATTCCTGTCACTAAAAGAGAATATAAAATTTAGGCCATTATGTATTTTGTAAAACTGCAACGTTAAGCAACATATGGAAAAAATTTAAATTTCAGAAACAAAACACATACATAATTTGTCAATGCTTAACGTCGGTCGCGTTTTTTTTTTAACAAAATGTTCGCCTTTTATTCCCGATAAAGGTGAATATGTATATATTTTTTTCACAAAAATATATCTTATTTATCTTATAATTATAAATTCTAATAAGCGTTAGAATAATATACATATATATGTATATAATATATATTAAAATAATAATATACATATGTATGTTGTTCAAGATCCGTATCAGTAAAGTAGAATGTAAAATTTATTTTTAAATACTTTTACTATCTTGCGTATAATATTGGAGCTTTTGAGAGAAAAACTTTTTTAGACCAAATTTTCCCACTTTTATCTCCCTGCTGCAGATTAATATATACTTTTTCTTTTAAAATATATCTTGGAATAGATTTGGAGTTCCCAAGGTAATTTAATATTTTAGTTATAATACTCAGCACTTTTTATGTACAAATGCATGTATGTACAGTCACAACTCAAAATGATCAAAGTGGTTTTGTTTTTTTAGAAACCAATTAATTTAACAAATCTAAAACGACCGCATCAATTTTGTCTGCAATACAGTCTTCTTGAAGAATATAAAATACCATTATGCTTGACTTATGTTCCACACTTGCATCATTGTACAGTATCAACAGTTGTTTGCCACTACTCAGTATCTGAATTTTTTTGAGTTGTGACTGTTTATGATTTAGTGTGCGATATGTACATTTGTATTAACGAACAAATTTTTTAAAGTAAATATTATGCGATATTGACTAAATTAATGTTTAAATGAAAAGTGGAACATTTAGATAAACATTAACAGCTATTTTATTGCAATACACACATATTCATACTTACACACATACCCTGTCGGATTTTTATTAACTAGCTCAAAATATAGGTGACTTTTTGCTAACTCATTTACAACTAGATTCTGAACTAACTTATAAATGATGCAGATGTGATTCAGTAGCTTTTTGTAGAACTGTCTTCTTCCCGATAAGTATTAAACTAACTTTAAGCTAACTCAAAACTGATGCTGAGATTAGTGAGTTGTGTTTGTACAACCAACATCTCCTCGATAAGTTTTGAACTAACTTTAAGCTAACTCAAAGCTGATGCAGAGATGAGTCAAAGTTTATCGAGAATATGTCAAAGAAAAATTCATGTTTATGTTAACTCTGTGCCATCTTTATTTTATATGGCGCAATACCAAAGTGTTAAGTATGATGGCTGACAACCAAAGTGATCACGGTTCGATACCAATTCTCGTCTCTAAGAAATGTTAAATTCTTTCAAATTTAAGTTGATTAAAAATGTTAATCATTAGTAAGTTATAAATAATGGTTAGCTAAAGAAAGTCTTTTTTTCTTCTTTTTTGATGCGCCACAAACTAAGACATAATGGGCCAACCATTAGTTAGTCAGTTCGCAGCTAACTAATAGTGCACTTGCATTTTATCAACCAAAAACTCACTCGAAATGAGCTAACTTATGGTTATTTGAAACTTATGCAGCGTGAGTGAGTACTGACTCGTTCTGAGGACATTACGTTGAAAAACTGAATAGCGTTTAACATGTAAAATGAGTTATCTTTTGAGTCAGTTGTCACTCGTCTCTGATTAACCATTAGTTACTTTTAAGTTAGCTCAAATCCCGACAGGGTATGTACGTACATACATAAGTAAGTTTACATATTTTACTATGTTATTCTGTTGCATATATACTGTGTATATATGGTACATTCATACATACATATGAATATACATATGTACATATGTGGCCACTAAAATAGCACTCGTTTCTAATAACATCCCAGGCAGAAATTGCCAACCGTACAAAAATTGTAGCACTGGGAATGCACTATTACTCAAGAAACCCAAACGGTTTGCCAACGTTACGGGTTACACTTGAAAAATTATTTGCCAATGTTTTTTAATAAATTTTTATTTTTTTATTTTTCTTTTCGTTTTTATTTATTGGTAAGAATACACGTATGGCCTTATGTATAATCAAAAACTGACATGAAGTTAGCATAAGTGACAAAATTGAACTACGTGTTAACGAGTTCCTCTACACAATTTTACATTACAAATCGCCGCATAATGTAGTTTTAACACACGATTATATCTTAGCATGATCTTTAATGTAAAATTGTATGGCAAAACACGTTAAGATCATGTTCAATTTTGTCACTTATGCTAACTTCATGCCAATTTTTGATTACACATGATTATACATACATACATGCTTAGCTCTATTTCTGATATAACCAGACATTTCCATTACTTAATTAGTAAACAGATATTATCAGGAGGAACGGTTGTAATATTATACCCATAAATGTTGACAAAAAAAAAAGAAAATAGTGTTTTCGATTCAACTGTGTCTATAAATTTTTCCCAGTGAATATTTTCTATTTTCAACAAGAGGAAATACTAATGGCATATTATTTGAGAAGCTGTTAGTATGGAAAATGTGCTATTTTCTTCAAATTTGCGCTATTGGATTTGTAGTTGATTTAACATTACCAATTGACTTTAAATACCCCAAACTATTTTTAAAGATAAAATTGCGATAAAGGAGCTCCAATGTTAATTACATCATCTGGTATATAGATTAGATTATGTACAGGGTGGGCCAAAAGAAACCAAGAGGTGTAAAAGTTTAATAACTTTTTTGTTTATTAACTTTTTTTTATTTTTTCTTTCAGATTATATAATATACAAAATGGAAATTTTTTTACACTAAGTATGAAAAATGATGTCTCTTAAATGACCACCGTTTTCAGCTTCGCACTGATGGGTTCTTTTTAGAGCATTTTCCATAACATCTTTCAAAACTTGTGGCTGTAGCGTTCGAATTTCTGCAACAATGTTTGCCTTGAGTTCAAGGATTGTCTCTGGCTTGTTCACATACACTCGCTCCTTCAAAAAACCCCAAAGAAAATAGTCGGATGCTGTCAAATCTGGCGATCGCGCTGGCCAAATAATTTCCGAATTTCGAGAAATTATTCGCTCTCCAAAAATTTAGACGTTGCCGATGATCTGCGGGTTTTAATTCTTGGACCAATTGCACCTTATATGTGTATAACTGTAAATCTTTTTTTTTAAATGCGCCGTAGTGACGTACGAGACATTTCTAGCTGAGCAGAACGCCTTCTGCCAGATGTTTCTGGTGCTTCGTTAACACTTTGCTGTACTCGTTCAATATTTTCCGCAGTGCAACTTAAACGTGGTCTACCGGTTCGAGGCAAATCTCTTACGCTGCCATGTTGGTGATGATGATTAACTAAGCAACGAATCATCGCTTCAGAGGGCGAAATTCTGACGTTAAAATGTCGACGATATGATCTTTGCGTTAAAATAATTGATCTCTGGTTTAAATAATAAAATTCTATTGTTCTGGTTCTCTGTTCAGTTGTGAACCTCTCCATTATAATTTCTCCAAGTGTTGTCTATATAATCTGGAAAAAAAAATAAAAAAAAATTAATAAACAAAAAAGTTATTAAACTTTTACACCCCTTGGTTTCTTTTGGCCCACCCTGTATATTCATAAATTGCGAATTGGGTCCGTAATACCGAGTCATAAGTTTAGCAAATGATTTAACAATTCTTGAACGTATTTTGATTTTAATGTGGCTAACTAGGTTGACGAAAAAATACAAGTAAATAAAATTAAAAAATATTTGTACATTTTAACATCTAATAGATTTTTTAAAGTAATTGCACCAGCATATAACAAGAGAAACGGAATTGTGTAGTTTTCCAGTTTGTTAAATGCATTAAATTATGATGATTTTCCTTTGAAATTCAAAAGCTACATTTTTAGATACCATTAGTAAATTTTGTTGAAGCCCTGATACATTTTCTTGTGAAATATAAGAGAATGAATTCTTTATCATTAGCTTTAGAAGCAATTGTTTGAAGTATTGGGAATATATTACACTTATAAAAACTTATGTTGGGAAAGCACTTAAATTGTGGTTTTCAAAGTGTTTAGCCAACGACGTAAAAAATAGTTGGCCAACCCCATCATGAGGTTATCATTTGTGTGTTGGCACAACACTCCAAAAGTAGAAATTGTGATGTTTCCTACGTTCGAACCACCTTAGGAAACGATTTGCCAACGTTATCCCGATTACATTTTTCTGTGTGGGATCATATGTATCGGGCCTGTTCTGCAAATTACGACGTCAAATCACGGTGATTTCAAAAAATTAATAAAAGCTAAATCATAAAATAAAATAAATAAATATTCTTTATAGATAACAAAATCTTAAAATACAATAAAAATCCACTTACAAGTCAGTTATTAATAATTTGTTTTTGAAATCACCGTGATTTTCAGAACATCCCCGAATAACTAAATTTTTATCCGCATACAAATATTGAAAAATCTCTTTTTTAAGTTTAGCTTTAACAAGGACTTGTATATATGATAAGGAGTAAAAATTGTTAATTTTTTCCCCAATAACGATGAAGAAAAAATATTTTTTGTTATTGAGCCTTATTACGAGTGTCGTAATAATGTTCTTTAGGCCATTACAAAATATTCGTAGTCGAAGTCGTAATACGACATTCTGGTGTCGAACGTGATGGTCGTATGCATTTAAAATATAAAAAAAAAATACAAAATCATTTTCAGGTTAGTTTTTATTCTAAGTTATAACTTATAGGGAGCACTAGAATATATGCTAAAGTTGACAGCATATAGAAGTAGGGATAAAAGAAAATGGCAAAAAGAAGTAGAGTTTCGAACGCGACAAAAATGGAAGTAATTTTCATGCACACACTTAGAAAGGAGAAATTCAGCAAAGCCTGACATAGTTTCGTATTGCAATTAACTTTAGAGTTTTATGTAATAGTTTTACTTTTTAAACGCGTTTGGCTTTGGCAAAAAAATCTCGTGTTTGTATTTTTTTTAAGCTTAAATCTGGGTCGATACGTGACGTATCGAACGTGACATTTTTTCCACAATGATTCCACTATTTAGTTCTTAGTAACTTTTAAACAAATTTGTTATTCAAAATATAAAATGGATGTTTATGTGAATACGCAGTTCGAAAGTGAAAAGTGAAAAGTGAAAAGTTATTGAGTTCTCCTATGTTCATAGGATTTTAAATCTTAAAAATAAGAAAAATTGGACAAAGGGGAAACAAGTTATCCGTAGAGAAACTAATCCTACCTCTAAAAAATTAAAAAAATCTATTATTTTTCTTAACTTTTGTTTTGCAAATGCAACTTTTTATGTCGGTGAAAGCTCAAAACCGTAAACTTGGACCAAGGAGACCGTAAAATGACATTTTCGTCACCATCTCCTTTTGTGTGCGGTGACAATTTATTATTTGCAAAAATAATCTAAATATTAAACAAAAATGTACTATTTGCGCTTTAATATCAAAAAATAAACTTTTGATCTTTGGTGGGCAGCGGGAAGCTAACGTCCCCGGGACGCCCATGTCAAAACAGTCTCTAGCTCATATTTACCTATACAAAGAGGAGCGAAAACAGAAAAAGGTGATATTTTGGCTCAAATACTCCTCCTTCATCGCAAGAAAACAATTGCAATTTTTGGATAAGAGTTTTTTTTTACTTTCTTCCATTTGTCAATGAATTAAAAGGAATACTCTTCAACTTGATCAGATGAAATTAAATATACCATGAACATTACCCAGCTCACATTTGACAAAATACATATTAAGAAAAATTGGAATGCATTGTTCATGAAAAAATCTTGGGAAAAATATATAAAATATATCTTCAACATTTTAAGTTTTCATGTGAAATAATATGAGTGGCACTTGTTTCGCATGGAATTTACAACAAGGTCTGGTTAATATTGTTAGCATTTAAAATTTTCTGTACGAAGTAATGAATGGTACTCAACATTTTTCAAAAGTTTGAACGGACTAGTCTTAAGTAGAAAATATTTTCGAACCAATCAAACACTGCCTTTTCTTTTTCTAAAAGAGAATGCAAATAGCAAATTCGAATAATTTGCGAATGCGAACATTCGTTACATCCCTAGCCAAAACATACTCGTTAGCAAGGATTTGTGTAAGGCGTTGACGTTAGAAATCTTGGCGTTTTTGTAATAAATTTAAGGAAACTTGTGCAACTTTTCTTTAATCTTTTCCATCGTCAATGTCTTACACAAACAAACTGTAAGTTTTAAAAGTAAAGTAAATAATTATTGTGTCGAACGTGACCAAATTCGAATAGATTTAAATTATTTAAATTTATTTTTTTTACAAATTTTATCTCTGATGAATTATAAAAATGCAAAAAATTCTGTTTAAATTCAAACTTTGAAACAACTTCATCGAGCAGTTATGACGCAATGTCAATAAATGATCTTTTTTAAGTTCGAACGTGATATCTCGAAATTGAATAAAAGAAATTAAAAATTTACCGTTAATCGAATTTACATCGTTCTCTCTTCCATTTTCCTTAAATTACTAAGCTTATAAGAGTAATTTTTTTGGAATAGTTGTTACAATTGTTATTTTCTTTTAAGGAATATAATATTTAAAAAAAACATGCAAAAATCGTATCAGAAATAAGAAATGGCATTTGTACAACAAAATGGACTGCCTTAGCGGAAAAATTATTATTAAACTGATTAAATTAATAAAATTTAAATATTTCTCTATTACAATATCGTACAATAGTTACTTTTTAATAACTTTTAATTTTTTGGTCACGGTGGACCTTTTGAGAAAAATGCCCATATATACAAAGAGTTTTAAAGTATAAAGTACCTACAAATGCACATACGCTTATACATTTCTCTCGGTTTTCTCTCTGTAGGCAGCATTGGTTTAAAATGAAACCCTACCCGCGCCTCTCGACATGAAAATGTATTACCTCTTCTTTAGAAAAACTATTTTTTTTAATTACAATTTTTTCAAATAGAAAAATGTATGTACTGAAATAAAGGCTTCTGAATTCGAATCATTATTCCTACTCCCTGCTTTTAATTTTTTCGCGAGCTATCTTAGATTTATCCATAATATTTGGTTCCCCATTTTCATCTTCAAAAGTCCATGTCTTGCAATAAGACAGGCCAGTAGCCAAACAAGAAGTATGTAGCTCAGGAAGAGGATATAAATTTTCATGTCGAGTGGCGCGGTGTAGGGTTTGATTTTAGACCCATGATTTCTTCGCAAAGTTTTCTCAGAATTTCGTGTAGATTACGTTTTTGCTATACGATTTTTTAATTTCTTTTTATCCATACAAATCGACCTGGCCTAATATATAAGCTCCCCTTTTTCATCACTTCCAATCACAAGTGCATATTCGTAACATTATTATTATTCACTTTTATTTCCATTAACTCAATTATTGTTATTTATATACATACATATGCACATACATACATATGTACATATGTATGAATGTTTTTTCAATCACACTTACATACATATCCACATACATAAATATTACATTTTGAGTCATTCAATGGTTAGTTATTGTATATTATGACTATGCTTTTGCATGCGATACATAAATTGAATATATGTACATGCATACAGATGTATGTATGTATGAATATCTAATATCCACACATATACATATGTATATCGTCACCTAAAATCTAAAATAACGTTCATATCATCAAAAAATCAAAAATTATTTTTTTTATTGATAACGATTCACTAAATACATACATATGTGTACAAAATTTTGCAGGTCTTATATAATAAATTCCAAAGTTATAAGAAAAATTCAAAATAACGTATCATCAAGTGAATGATTTTCTTAAACAATCACCGTTATTCCAGTTGTCGGCATCGACGTCACTTTAACACAATACCAAAAAATTGGGGCTTGTTTACTCGCTCTCGAGAACAATTTAGTGCTACTGACAATATATTTCTGTTCCGTAAGGTCTAGAAAATAGCATGAACCTACCAACAGGGGTCAGTTGTTTTCGACAACGGGTACACAAGCCCCAATTTGTTGGTATTGTGTTAAAGTGAATATAACGTTTCATCCATCATTTTTAATTGAAGTAAGCATTGACATTTTAGTTATATACATATATTCAATTTAAATTCAGAAATTTCTTTCAAAAGTGGAAAAAAATGTTGTGAAAATCAATAAAATGTGTACGTTTTGGCGTACGATACAACAGGGGGTATACTCTGTAATTCGAAACGAAAGGAAATGCTTTCGAATTTACATGTTATAAGCATACAAATTCGAAAGCATTTTCTTAAGTTTCGAATTACACAGTAGACTCCCAGGAGTTTTATATTAAAAAGCCAATATTAAGGATGGCTATCAGCTTATTCCACAAAGAACAGCCAGAAATTCTAGAAGTCAGCAACATAAGCGATTGAATTTGCAAAAGCTTACCATTTCCAAAAAAGGAATGGCAACGTATCGTCGCATTTCTTCTTAAACCACGTAAGCGCCAACGACTCATTTTTCGGAAAACGAAAAAAACTTAATATCTTTGTAAATGTGTTTAAAAAAAAAAGTTTTTTACAAACATGTCTTTGCGACCCTGTGGAGGGTGTAGAACCTTTTTGGGAAAAAAAATTTTATTTTTTATTTCCAACTTTAGATATGAAAGTCATTCGTTTTTCATGAAAATATCATTTTGTATGGCGCTTACGAGGTTTTGGAAATGGCTTTAATTTTTGTTTTTTCATACAAAGTTGTCAAGATGAAAATGCACTCGGGTGGAAAATGTTATTTTCTATCGGAAAAACCAAAAAAGTCAATTTTGAAAAAATGGCGCTTACGTGGTTTGAGAAGAAAGACGACGATATGCAAGATCTAAAATCTTTGCTTCCAGACAGTCATTTCTGCTATGATAGTATACCTTTTGAGTAACAATTAAATTAATATCTGATAATCTTATTTTTGTTATCAACTTATTCTCTCTTAATAAATTAAAATACTTTTGTCTTGTTGTCATTATATAAGGTAAAAAATATCAACTTTAAGTTTTATTAATATCCCTTACTCATACACAGCTACTAAAAGCTACCTTATCTATATTGAACATCTACATAAGTACAAATGTAGGCAAGTAATCAAATTAAGATCAAGTGTTCTAATCATTACCTTATTCACATAATACACCTGCATAATAATATACTATAGTACATATGTAAGTATATAATTGCACCATATGTAGGTATGTATTCACAGTTTAATTCAGGCTAATTTACTTAAATCATGTACATATGTATCTACATATGTACATAGTATTTATATATTTTTCAGACAAAATGCGTGCGTATAAGAACATTTGTAGATACAGACATGCATATACAGATATTTACATATATATATCAACAACCTATGTACGGATGTAGATACGCACATATGTTCAGATATTTTTAATATCACAGCTTTTTTAAATAATTTCGTATAACTTATATGAAAATAAATGGAAAAAAGTAAAAGCAAACACACGCGTGCACACGTACAATCGTAATATACTAAAGTGTATATATATTTATAATCCTACATACATAAATAATAGAAATATATACATATGTACAAGTTTTATATGCACAATAAAAAACTAAACTACACCCGAATTATAGGTATTCAGTAAGAAAATAAAAAATTTAATATTAATAGAAAAATATGTGTTGGCATTAACAGCTTTTTGTTATCAAAATGATTACTCACCCGGCGATAGCATTACGAAATTTAACCAGCAGAGTTTCCTCGACTATACGATTATTGATTTCCAACAAAATCATTGTAATTTGTATTTTGATTTATAGACCTCAAAGCTGGTAAAAATGTTGATGTTTTAGAACTTTAATGAAGACTAAATAAAATGTTCCCGTTTTAGTTGTGGAAATGGTATTGTTTATAGAATTGAGAGAATTCGAAAAATATATGTAACAGTATAATAGGTATTAAATAAATAATTTAACATGTGGTTGCGATGTTTTTTTAATTCTTATATGAAGTCCTTATTGAAGATTTTTTTCTCAAGTAGCAGCACCGCCCTCTTTTTTTCAATACACTTCACTTAATAGAGGCTGTTTTTTCAGAAACTTATTTCAAATTTATGAATCAACAGAATATTTGCACTCTCGAATACAAAATATTTTACTTTTGTATTTTTTCCAAACACTTTCTTAACGTCTTGTGATTATTCCACCTATATTTTTATGCCATATACTGCTCTGCTGCTGATGTCGGCTTTTTTGGCTTAAATTGAAATTCCAGCACTTTTTGCGCACACCAACATTAACGTACACATTTCATATATATATATACATATATATAATATAAAAAAAGAGACCCCGCACACTCAATTATACAAACACAAGCACTTCAGCTACTCCTCTGCTTTTTCTTCTTTGTGGTAGCTTTAAACTTTTTGTTTGGCAGACGTTCGTAGTACTTTTTAATAAATACTTATGACTTCTTTTTCTTTTGTTAGAACATATATTTTGACTAGGAAGTTTTATAAATGTTACAAAAGTCTATTACACCTATTGTAAATTTAATAAATTATTTTCACTGCATTGCGTGCGGCGGCCCCGTTGTTTCTTCGAATAAAAATTGACTCATGTCACATAGTTGCAATATAATCGTACTGTAAGGTTGTCAATTCAGGGCAGCGTTGACAACTAAGAAACAACATGACTTTTTTTTATAAAGTCATGGCATTTCGTATATCAATATAATAGTTTCTGTAAATACATAGTTGAGTTTAATTATATTCAATTTTGAAGTAAAGGTTGTTGTTAATGTATAAATATTAACGTAATTAAATTTTAAATTGTTGTGTCAGTAAATTAAAAATACATTAATCTATATACACATCGCAGGCAGAAATGCAAAACTAACAAAAATTCAAAATTACATTTTTAGTTAATTATTTAATTTTTTATTTTATTTATTTATTTTCATTGTTCGCAATCGAGCCAATTCACAGGCCTTATATAATTGCTGAGTATATTTATTATTATTTATTTACATTAAAAATTTAAGATTATTGAAAGGTATATATTATATATAATTACTGAGTATTACTTCGAAACACAAGTACCTACTAATTTTCAAACCTTTATCCCAACAATCAAACGAATTAATAATAAAAATTAAACATTTTAAAAACTCAAGAACATATCTAGAAAAGATGCGATATCTTCTATACGGCTGGACCGATTCTCTTTCGGAGGTTAAAAATGAAAATGAAGAAACTTCACTTCAGTCAATAATAATTGAATAATTTTGTTTGGTTTTTTCTCTTTCCTATAACATTTAAAAAGGTATAGCTACGTGAATAAGTATATCAAAATATTTTGTGGAAAAACATAAATTTTATTTTTTTATTTTTCATAAAAATTTTCTAGAAAACTCGACAACTTGACTTGTGGAAACAAATAGTAAAGCAGACATACGAATGAAGGACATAATATTGAAATAGAAGTTGTTATAAGTTTTTTTCATAAAGACATCGAAAAATGATTCCAGATTTTTGCTTTATTCTTATATTCTTTATTACTCTCAAGTTTTTGAATATTTAAAACTACATAATAAAGTTAATTAATAATAATTTTTAATTAAAATTCCGCGAAGAATAGGCTATATTATAGTATTCAGAAACTCAGCATCGCATTCAAATATCATTTCATTATTACTCTTTAGTATTTTCATGCTCGAATGAAATATTACTTAGTACAAAATCCAATGAAAATTTAAGATAAACTATTTATTTATTCTTAATAAAACAAAAGATTTACTCGCTAATAAATATTCACAGGTGTCACATCATTAATTTCTTGGTTATTTAATATTTTTATTTGACATTCGCATAAAAACTGTAATATTTTACGCTCTGCCTTGTTGCGTTGGTCTGGATGCAAACCATCTAGTAGAATGTGCACTTTTCTCAACAAATCCGACTGAAAATTAATACTATTACTGCTTTGTATTATTTCCTGTTTGATAGATTCTTTTTCCTGCTGTACTGCTTTAAGACAATCCTGAGATTGACGTAAAATACACTCCATATTAGATATAACAGTTTGAAGTTTCTGTTCTGCTTCTGATGGACTTGATACGAATGTACTCTCATTCATAATTGTAGGGTAAAGTGATGTATTTGCTGATGTTGTTACATTTACATTTTGAGAGGTAGTATGGCGTGAAACGTGATAAGATACTCCATTTGGTGAGTTATTAGGGCTGTCAGAGAGACATTGTTTTTTTGGAGCAACATACACCAATTCATCGAAATCATTTATGACTGTCTCCTCTGCTATCAAATGATCATTGGTATCCTGGTCATCATTTTCTTGATCCTCATTCGAATAGCTATTATATGTTTTGTTTAATTCATCACCCCATGGATTTTCATTGGCAACAGGAGATAGTTTTGTTCTAGCCTTAATTTCTTCAACAGGTAAGGGAATCCTGAAATAATAACGTATAGTACACTATTTTCAATGATAAATAGGATTCTAACCCTTTTCTATAATGGCTTTGTAAGAATTTCAAATCGTTGTAATATATCCAAGTAATCGGTCTCTCAGGATTTAACTGTTCTTGTCGATATTCTCTTGAAAAACGATCCCTTAATTTCTTCCATTTTGTGTAACAAACTTCCTCTGAAATCAATTGTGTTATATTTTACCTAAAATTTACTTCTTTCAACTACCTGAAACGTCCAAGGTATTAGCAATTATAGACCAAGCTTCATTTTTAGCTGCCAAGTTCTTAGAGTCCCTCACTCTTTTCCGATCATATAAAACATCATGTTGTTTAACCAGTTCAATTATATTTTGATTCAAAGATAGTTCTTCGGGTTTTATATCCTCTTCAACTTCTGCATATTCTTCCTTTTTTGGTTTGGATTTACGTACACGCGGGGCGTACTTGATTGATTCTATGGCATCGCTACGTACAGTTCTAAAAAGTTAAGCATGACACCTACATGAAAAAAAAACATGTATGTATTTAAACACTTTTGTTTTAGCTCACCCTTGCTTATAGTGATCTTTTAAAAACATCAAATGCGGAAATAATTCCCAATTTGTAGTGTCTTGCGAGTTTTCTTGTCGTCGTCGAAATTCTTTGCCAAAACGATCTCGTATAGATTTCCAGCGGGTTATGCACGCAATTTCTGATTTCTTTATAATTTGTGCTATTTCGTGCCAGGCTTCATTTTTCATATTAGAGTTCTTTTGTCCACGGTTATATTCTCTATCATATATTATAGGATATTTTTGCACAAGCTTAATAAATTCCAAGTCGGCCTCCTTGTTCATCTTTAAATTACTTTAATTTTTTACACAAATCAACTAAAATTTTTCCATTTAGAAGAAGCGAGTCAGTTTCTTTAACAACAAACAGTACTTGACACAGGCTACAAACACTTCCTAAAATGGAGTTGCCAGATGAAATCAAACAGTTAGAAAAGCCATTCGATTTTTTCTTGCCATACTTATGTGCATATAATCATCGATGTGAAGAAATCATAATTTATCAATTCAGAACCAAGATTTTTAAATAAAATTCATCAATTGTGTTCCGCGAGATATCCTTTTGTTGCAGCCTAATATGTATATTAACTGGAAACACATTTTGTCAGGAAATTAAGGTATATATATGCCGAAATCGATAGAAATTCAGCTATGTAAAACTTTTTTCGTTGAATATTTCAAAAAAAAGCAGAACTCACCCAAAAAGCGCCTGATTACCAACACTAATTAAATTATTTGCATACAATTATTATTGTCGTAAATGTTTCTATTTTAGGGAGAGAAAGTGTTTGTATTATATTTGCGCCTGTGGTGTTCGTGCTATTAGTGATTTCGGTAACGTTAAAAGAATTTTGTTATCTTTAATCGAATTGTTAAAAAGCTGAGTGTTAAAAAAAAACAAATAGATAAATTAAAAGTTAATATGGCGCCAACAAAAAATTCTAAGGGGCAGAGTTTTGTCATCAAAGGATATCTCATCCTGTATAATGCCATACAGGTGGCGGGCTGGTCTTATATACTGTATCAGTTGGCTAACTACTACTTGTTACAAGGGTCACAATTTCGGAGAAACATATCTTTATGGGACTACACACGTTTCGCTGTGATTGTATTTCAAAATGCTGCCTTTATAGAAATCATTAATGCTGCCTGCGGCTTTGTTAAATCAAATCCATTGATAACCGCCTTTCAGGTTCTTAGTCGCATGATGGTCGTTATAGGCGTAGTAATGGCTACTCCTGCTGGTAAGGTATCGCCAGGTTTGCCCATTGCCTTACTGGCTTGGTCAATAACGGAAATTATACGTTATGGCTACTACGCCTTCAATCTTATTAATTTTGTACCACACATTTTGGTATTTTTGCGGTATACTACATTTATTGCCTTGTATCCTATTGGGGTCACTGGTGAATTATTATGCTTTTGGTGGGCGCAAAGTTATGCTAGGAACAATCCCAATCTTTGGTCTATTCAAATGCCAAATATCTACAACGCCACTTTCTCGTATTTTACACTACTTTGGATTGTAATGCTACTCTATATTCCACTATTTCCTGTTATGTATCTACATATGTTTGCCCAGCGCCGTAAAATCTTAGGAGGCGGTGGCACCACCAAACCCTTGTCAAAAAAAGCTAATTAATGTGCAATCTATAAATTTGAATAAAATGTTAAATGTACGTATTTTAAATAACTTTCAGTTTGCCTTTAATATTGCTGCTTAGTTTCAACCTCTGTACTCATATATGTTAACTTCATTAATAATTCATTATTATACATATAAGCAAAGGTTCTCGTATAATAAAAATCATTTCATTTGTTTTTATTTAGCTATGTATTTATTTTCCATTATAATCTACATATCGCTCATTCACTTGAACAACGTAATGACTAAAACTGTTTTACATAAAATTAGTTTAAAGTTTTCAATTTACACACAATTTAATGGAAAAAGAAAATAGTTCTGTGAACTTTTTACACAATTTGTATAACGATATGAGTATTAATTTTGCATCAATGGCTTAAATAGCCACATCTTTTGAGTTATGACATTGTTCAAATAAGTGCGCGATATTTTTTATTCAAAATACTATAGAACTGGTTAGTATTTTTTGTTTGTTTAGAAATTTATACACATTTATTAAGTTAACACCAACATGGTATGATGTAATATTTAATATTTTAAATAAATACTCAAACCTTTTTGTAAAAACGTCTGTAACCGGTTTTTATGAATGAGCAAACAAAATCAATGAAAAATATTGCTTGAAATGGTTTGTATAAAACTATTTGGAACTTATGTGATGCGTTTGGGAACTAAATACATTACCAGTCATATATTAAGAACTTATTGATATTTTTTTTTTCAAGATTTGAAAACTTAAGTACGAAGTTATATTTAGTTCAATCAAAAACTGAGTTGCTGCACTGCTCTTAATAAACTTTTTCTGGCGAGGTCTTTGTAGTGTGAAGCAAGATTTGTTTAATTGAAAAACGAAAACCTTTTTATTCGTTTAATATATTTAAGGATTTTTTTTTTTTGCTATATTTTGCAAATAAAATATTTTTTAGACAAAAGCTACAATTTAATTATATTTGATTTTCCTTAGTATAAGTATTAACAGTAAAAATACGTTGTAATTATAAAAAAATAGAATCTCTCTCTATATTGAAATATTTGATTTCTCTGAAGATTATTTTTACAAAAAAAGCTTTAAATAGAACTTACAAATCGAGAAATAACAATGAAAATTGAGGAATATACTGGAAAAACTACACGAAATCAGTTAAAATAAACAAAATAATAATAATTTTTCTCGTATAATGATTTATACAAGCAGTCGTTATTTTTTTTATAAGTTACTTAGTGTTGGGACCATTGTATGGTCTTTAAATCTATGCCCTCTTGAACCATTTCCCATAAAGGGGACATTTCACGAAGGCGTTCTACGTGCTTAATACATTTTTCGGCCGTATAATCAACTTCTTCAATTGTTGTAAATCGACCAATACCAAATCTAGGCGGAAATATATAAATAAATAAGGTAATTAAAAAAATTCTCTGATGACAAATTTACCTTATAGAACTATGAGCCAAATCCTCGTCGGTGCCAATGGCTCTTAAGACATAAGACGGTTCTAGTGAGGCAGATGTACAAGCTGAGCCTGACGATAAAGCAATATCTTTAAGAGCCATTAACAGCGATTCACCTTCGACATAAGCAAACGAAAGATTCAAACAGCCAGCGTATGTTTGCACGGGATCACCATTACGTATTACCTGAGGTAATTTTGATGTAAGTCGATCTAACAAACGCTGCGATAAAAAATTAATCCATTTTGTATCGTACTCCATTTCTTTTTGAGCTAACTCTGCAGCAACCCCCAAGCCTACAGCCAACGGTGCTGGCACAGTGCCGCTACGTAGACCTCTTTCTTGACCTCCACCACTTTGTATGGGCTCCAGACGTACACGTGGACGTCTGCGAACATATAGAGCACCAACGCCTTTAGGGCCATAAAACTTGTGACCAGAAATTGACATCAAGTCTATGTTCATTGTATTGACGTCCAAAGGGATTTTACCAACTGCCTGAGCAGCATCAGTGTGAAAAAATATTTTTTTAGATCGGCAAAGTTCTCCAATGTCAGCAATGGGTTGCTTAACGCCTGAAAAAGAAACGTTTTATTTTGCAAGTTTGACAATTTTTCAAAAGAGTGAGAGAGCAATGTATGAAAACTTAGGGGTTGGCGGACGTGTCAGAAATTTCAAACTTAATATTTTATAAAACTCACAAGCTTCCGTATACAGGCAAATCCCGGCATAACGAACGATATTGTGCCAGGCCCATTCGTGATACTGAAAAATTCGTAATATCGCTGAGTTTTTGTAAGTGTTATTTTTATTATTATTAATTTAGACATGATACAATACAATAAAAAGAACGACAACAGTTTGTTTTCAAATAAGCTACAAAACAAACTAATGTTACCACACTTTTTTGGCATTTACAATGCTGGTGTAAATTTTGTTTAAATTTTTTTGCAGTTCGTCGTTCAGAGAACACATTTATCAAGGTTTTATTTTTTTATTTTGCGATTTATTTTATTATTTGTTAAATCCAGTATAAAATTAATATAATATTCGCTATATAAGGTTGTTAATGTTAAACATTTGGACGTTCGTTATACCGAATTTTCATTAGAGCGGGATTCGTTATACTGGGATGAGCCTGTATTTTCAGTTTTGTTTCACTTTAAATTTAATAATATCTTACCTATTTCATTATTAACCGTCATTATGGAAACTAAAGCGGTGTCCGGGGTCAAAGCTTGATCCAATTGCTGCATATCAATTATACCATTTGATTTAACGGGCAAATAGGTAACGCGAAATCCTTCATTCTCTAGAGCACGACATGAATCCAACACGCACTTATGTTCAGTTTGTGTAGTAATAACGTGCTTCTTTTTGGAACCATAAAATCTAATAAGAAATTTTATACTAAAAAATTCTTCATCTTTGTACGTATTTAGATAGTTTTTACCTGGCTACACCTTTTACGGCCATGTTATTGGATTCGGTAGCTCCTGATGTAAAAACTATTTCTTTTGATTCGGCTCCAATAATATTGGCCACCTTTTCGCGGGCCGCCTCAACAGCATGTTCTGATTCCCAGCCATAAGCGTGGGTACGAGAGTGCGGGTTACCATAATAATTAGTCAAATAAGGCAACATGGCATCTAAAACTCGCGGATCCTTGAAATTAAAATACACATATACGTATTTTTTTTTTATTAATTTTTATAAGAAGCAATACCAATGGCGTAGTGGCCTGAGCATCGAAATATAACGGTCTGCCCTCTACATTATCCGACTTGATATTAAATTTGATGCGCTTTTGTCTAAATTCTAAAATGATATAAATTTATTATTTACATAACCTCAATTCCCTAAAAGGGTATTCAAAATGTAAGTTATATATGGAAATATGCAAGATTATTTAAAAAAATTGCTATCGTTATAAATACCTTCTGAAGCAGAAATATTCCCTTTTTCTGCAGAAGCGGTTGTAGTTGTAAAAATACTCCCTATTCCCTGTTTGGTTATTGATGTTTTTGGCAAACTTAGCGTTTTGATTGGTTTATTTAAAATTCTTATCATTTTGTAATAAAGTTGGATGCGCAATTAACAGCTTTTCTAATATAATATAAAGTTTTTTGTTGTAAATATTAATATACTGTTTAATTTCACAATATTATTTGCAATTAAACCGCATCAATTGCTTTTAACTCTTACGTTTTTTAAAACATGTATCCAGCTGACTGTCAAGTAAACAAAAATAGCATTTAACTTTAGGGTTTGAGAAACAAATTGGAATTAAACTCGGAGTGATTAAGATAAGTACAATCAGTGTTGCCGCAATATGATTCTGAATTTATGGGAATGTAGTCAGGCCTTGCACGCATGATTGAAAAATGGAAAAAATCCCATCCTTGCTGCTGGTTCTCAATAAGAAAATGAAAAATGAAAAAAATCATAATACATCTGCAGGATGATTCATGAAATATTATATTAGTAAAATATTAAATGAATTTCCTACTAATGCTGTCTCAGACATCCGTTAAAGAATTCATTCATTAAAGTTTAAAGACTCAATTAGCTGACTGTAATGGAATGTACCTGAAACGGGATTCGTACATTCGTAATGGAATGTAACTGCAATGGTAGCAAACAGCTGATGGACATTGTTATGTGAAATGTAATGTACAGATTCTTACATTCTGGTTACATCTCTATAACCATTTTCCTTACTTTTACATAGCAATGTCGATCAACTGTTTCCTACTGTTGCAGTTGCATTACATTAAGGCTCAGTTAAGGCTCAGTTAGCCGACTGTAATGTAAAGTAACTGCAACAGTAGTAAACAGCTGATCGGCTAACTGAGCCTTTACAGTCGGCTAAAGGCTCAGTTAGCTGACTGTAATGTAATGTAGCGGTAACGTAGAAAACAGCTGATCGATATTTTAATATGAAAAGTAGGTTACGTTACATTACATCTCTATAACCATTTTTATTACTTTTCACATAACAAAATCAGTTGTTGCAGTTACATTACATTACAGTCTGCTAACTGAGCCTTAAGTTCTAATAATTACATTGAAGTGTAAGTACTGAGGTGGTCACACTGTTTTTCGTTTCCCCTTTTGCAAGTTTCTTATAGCGAATGAAAAATCACAATAAACACTAAGAGAAAATTAGGTGTAAACTTCAAACTTGTTAATTTTTTCAGAAACGAGAAAATTTTCAAAGCGGTTGGTCGTGAGCACGCGTGTTCTAAAAATTATTTCTTCAAAAAAAAAAAAAAAAGATTCAAGTGCAGTTTTTGTTAAAAAAAGATAAATTCTAAAATATGTGAACATAAAATTCCTTAAAAAGTGGGTTATGGAATCAAAAAGTATATAAATTATTTAAGAAAGAAAGAATTTCCAATGCAAAATTCAATAATTTGATAAAAAAAAGAAGGTATCGTAAAACCGAATTGAAAAGAAGTGTGCAACACAGGAACATGCTATGTATGCATGTATGCATTATTTTTACATTTTGGGGATCTCCTTCCTCAATGCTTTCTGGTATGTAGCACAGACAAAACACTACACCGGGCAGCAATAACAAACAACAAAAGTAACAACCAATGAAGCAAGTGCTAGTTGATTTCTTCATAAAAAGGGTGGAAGCAACAAATACTTGTAACAAAAATTAATAATTAATAAAAAACCTTGGGGATAGTGAAACCAAATGGCACCATATGTTTTTAGCAGCATACAAATTCTTTTGTTTTCAAAGTGTTGTTTTCCTGCACCTATAAAAATTGTTCAAACTTCCTCTTTAGTAATAAAAATAGTATGTGAAAAGTAAATTATGAAATTACAATTGTTATGTTATAAGTAGTAATTACTTTAAGAAGTAATTAAAATTTATTTCAATATAATGCTGCTGAAATTTTAACCCATTCAAATATTTATAGCAACCAAGAATGATAAAAAGTGTACAAGAGTGCTTTTCTTGCTGCAAGTCTCCTCTGAATTGGTTCGTTTAATTTATGTTTGTTGTAAATTAGACGCCTTTTGAATTTAAAGGACGTCTGACCACAAACGAAAAAAAAACTACAAATTATTGGAAAACAAACGTTTTATATAAAAAAAAATTGTGCAATTTATCAAAAAATATAAAAAAACTAGTAATATTCAAAAAAATTCAATAATTAATTAGTTGATAGTTCTGTAGCAGACTGCAATACAATAAAGGACTTGGGTAAGTGGAACAATTTTAGATATAGTGAGTGTCTTAAAGATTACATATGAAGGAAATGTCGATGGTGAAAATGTACTTAGTCGCTTTTGTCTTTGTCACCAGTACTACTCTACAATTATTCCCCATACAATACTTTGTGCTATAGACATTTAGCATGTGCTTGTCATTGAAAATCTACTAGTAACACTAAAAAATTTACTAGGTAGGGAATTCATAGTTCTTATGGGAACATGAAGACATACCAACCAGAAATTTACTGGTACATTTCTATTAGGGATTGGTAAATATCTTCAAAAATTGATTTTCGATTTTTCGATCAACTTTTTTAATTTCGATTTTTGAAATCGATTAATCGTACGTGAAATTCGATTTTTAAATCGATTTTAAAATCGTTTAAGACAAATTGGCTAGTTTATAAACAAAATAATCTTTATTCATAAAAATTCAAATAACAAACAAATACAAAAGTTAACATATTTATGTACATTAAAAATACACACAAAGTTAATTTAGCGAAACACATTAAACTCAGTAAGGTACATACATATGTATGTAAAAGTTTAGCAATTTCTTATATCACATAAAATAAATTTCAGAAATTACTTCTAAGGATTATTAGTTTAAATATTTTAAACTAATCACCTTTACTTGTTATTGTTAACATGAACGTAAGGTAATGTCAAAATAGAGCACTTAAGTACTATTTTTACTGTAATTGTTTATTTTTAACCGACTCTTGCTATTTTCTAGCCCTTAGAGAAAGTAAGTGTCCTTTTTTTGATATTGTATTGGCAAATGTCGATTAAAAGTTACGGAATACAGATGAATAATATTAGTTATCAAACCAATTTTCTTCACTCAGTAATACTTAAAAAATTGCCAAAATTTTGATAATAATAAAAAATCGATTATTATATCCCAATCATCGATTTCAGCATAAAATCGCAGACGTAAGATAGATTACAAAAAACCGGGTTTTTCTAACATAAAATCGATTTTCGATTGGAATCGAAATCGATTTACCAGTCCCTAATTTCTATACCGTACGTACATACAAATTTATGTATATTGACAAGTTGTTGCAAAATCCACCAGAAATACACCACATATGTTTTCTCTCTCTTTTATACTGACGAATAGAAGAGAAATTGTAGACAATGTAACTACTACTATAATTTTAGTGTTGACATAGAGACACTTGGCCCCAGCCTGACTGCAGGGTATGTACATACTTATGTATGAATGTACATATGTATGTACAAATCTTGACTTAATTTGAAGCTCCAATTAGGTGTATTAGAGATAAATATCCAGCAAAAAATAAAAGGAGTACTTCCTTACGAACCACATTTAAATTACTTTAAAAGCGTCTAATTCATATTTTTAGATGTTAAAGAAGTTATTTTTAACCACATATCTAATGGAATTTTGAATCACTACTTTGTTGTCAACAAATTAATTACGTTTTTGGCTCAAGCCAAATGCAAGTCTTTAAACTAGGCACTCTCGGTTTCCTAAAAAATCCAGACATATAGCAAAACACCCAGAGATTAATTTTGTTGCGTGCAATAGCATTTCGCAACTTAGTTCAATGTACTTAATACGTATTGTAAATATAATTAGTTAATAAGGGTGTTATTCTGAGGTATAGCTGTATTATAGCACGTTATTTGACTTACAATCATCCTATTCCCAAGATTTTTCTTTCATAATTTTTAAAAGTTCTTAACATTTTTATTTTATTTATGCATAATTTCTGGATATTTTAAATCGTAATAATATTTTTATGTAGTCTTTTAAATACTATACTTACGAAGTTAAAAACGGCATACGCAATATCAATAGATTAAAAAGTTATTACACATGCTGAAGTAAAATTGAATGAAGTCTTTACGTAATTCACATTATGCGATTATAATTATACATATTTAGTAATCGCTTAAGTCTATTTTAAGAGGACACTACGTTGATGAAAACTAGAATTAGCAAAATCTTTCATTTGTGTGAATCTTTCATTCTCATTCAGCAAGTTTAAGAGAAGTGATTTTTTTTCATATTTCTGAATGTCCCACACTTTTCAGAATAAATTGTCTATCTCTTGTTCTAAATGTTTTAATTTGCGTAAATTGTTACTTTAATCCCTGTTTACAACAACTGTTTTGTTTAGTTTTTCAAGATCTACTCGTAATATAGACTCTTTAATGAATTACCCATAAACCTTAGAAATTTTGAACTTTCTACCAGCAATTTGGAACACATGTTACCCAGTAATACTTTCAATTAAGTTAAAAAAAATTTCCATTGCATCCGTAAATATTTTATCAGTATTATTATATTATATGTATACATAGTAATAATACCATTTGTACATATTGTATAATATATTTTTAGAAGATGTTATATCTCTATTCTATTGTTACAACTACTTCAATTATACGTGGCCCTATAGGCGCGATTGAAATATGTAATAATAAACAAATAAAAAAATATTTATATATTTTATATAATAACGGAAATTGTAATAAGGTATATATAGGTACAACGAAGAACAAACTTAAGACTAGGATATCAGGACATAAATCAGATCAAAAGTATAGAAACATTAATTCTCATAAAACAGCATTATCTTCTCATTGTGCAGAATTAAATCACTATCCAGACTTTGAAAATGTATCAGTATTAAAAACAGAACTTAACTATAAACGTCGTTACATGCTAGAAATGTTACAAATAATTAATACACCAATAATACGTAGAATAAATTATAAGACAGACACAGAAAATGTAGCACAAAATTATAGAAATTTAATAAGTAAAAAATAGATAGGACATTTTGTAAATATGTATGTTTATAATAATATAGCTTTTAGATTAAGTAGATGATAAGAGATAGATATATATATATATATATATATATATATATATATATATATATATATATATATATATATGTATATATATATATATATATATGTATATATATTAATGTATTTGTATGTTTTATATGTTACCCAATCAAATTTAATTTATTTGAATGTTTCTGTTTTTTAAATTGTTTTTGAGTTTATTTGAATTTTTTATATATGTATGTATGTTTGAATGTATGTATATAAAATTATTTTTCAAATCAAAAAATTTTTACCTGAAGAAGACACACAAAGGCGTGTCGAAATATTGATAAATAAAAGCTGTTAATTTTTATTAAAAAGACCTCAAGCTCAATAAAATAGTTACTACTTTTTATTTTATATATTAATATAAGTAAGCGATATAAAGTTTCGTGTCGACATCGTGGGCCAGGCAGTAAATGTTCTGAAAGCAAATCCATATTTTTGATTCCTATCAGCTGAAAAACAGAAAAATGAAAGCAAGCAAGAATATGAAAGTTAACAGATGAAAGAAATATAGAAAATATAGAAATATTTCAATTTTTCACTTGAAAACATCATTCAGTTGAAGTACTTCATTCAAGAATAATACAGCAAAATCATTACTTCTTAGAGTAGGAAACCAACAAAGGCAACCAGGAAAACAGCGCTTGGAATATTCTTAAAATAATTTTATTTAATATTTAGAATTTCGGTATATAAAATTTAAAAGTTCTTGAAAATTCTTTTTTATTATATTTTCTTAGAGAAACGTTGATTCGGCTTGGGTAGCATGAAGATAATTAGGCAGCCATATTTGGCCCTACTAGATATATTTTAATTGATTTCTCCAATTTGATAATATCGCATAAGAAATTATGGAATAGTAATTTGATATGCTTATCTATCTCATACCGAGACCAATTATAAATCTAAAAGTAAAATTGCATAATTTAAAATTTAGTTATAATATATAATATAATAGTTATTTATTTTATTTTATTTATATTACATAAGCAGATTTTGTAAAAAATATCCTTTCTACAAGTTTAAAATTTGTATGAAAAATAAGGAAAATTCCTTTTTAAAAAACATTTTTTCCATAAAAAATTAAAACGAAAAAATCATTTGTACATACATACACACCAGTGATCTGCATGATTACGAATCAAACGGCAAAATTTTGCATTTTCTAAAATGAATATTGAGCTAGCACTTAACATTAAAACAATGAATGATGCTATTGCATGATTCATATCACTGAGACTATTGTTAATAAATGCATGCCACTGCTTGCAATCACTATTCATTCATATGATTCACTAAAGCAATGATTCAGTATGATTGTTTTGAATATTTCTTAAAACCCCTTCTGACAAATATAGTTTTATGTAATACTATGAAAGAAAATAGCTAGCCCCATTTTATTTTATAAATTGTTTTAATACGAAAAAAATTATTAATTAATACGCCATGTTTTATTAACTTAAGACTTCATCTAGCCAACATGCTTTTGTGAGTTATTTGATTGCTACACAAAACAATCAAACAACAGCAAGAATTTTTTATTGATTTTTAATAACAGCACCAAAAAAAAAGAGAGTGAGTTAATGACAGTCAGTTGTTAGAGAGGTAACTCTGCAAGCAATATCATTTACATATTGATGTTAAAAACAAAACAAAAGCATTGTAAAAGTGAGTGGACAGCGAAAGTGAATCAACTCATACAGTTCTCTGATACATACATACATATTTAAAAAATCT
The DNA here is from genome assembly GCA_949987645.1 of Tachina grossa. NCBI lineage: Eukaryota > Metazoa > Arthropoda > Insecta > Diptera > Tachinidae > Tachina > Tachina grossa. The sequence continues at coordinate 18,618,359 of OX465275.1, forward strand.
ACCTTTTAATGTTCTAATATTTTTTTATAATATCAACGATTTGATTAATGATTATTTATAAATAAACTTCAATTTTAATTTAATAACTTTAATCTCTTTGTCATTTTTAAGAACGGCTTCAGAATTCTGTTTGCCTTCAAATAATAAAATCATCTTGATTACTTCGTGCCTGCTGGGAATGTGTTGAAATAAAATGCTAATTACAATTGAAAAATGACGTAATATTCAGTTGCTTAATTTTTTATACATGAATTCATTTTGATGCACTCAATTAAATCGTACAAATAAACAAAATAAATTTTTTTAGTGAATCTTGGTATACACACAAACATAATCCTATAAAATAATCAATGTTTTCCCGGCATACTTTTTTAAACATGAGATTTCTATTTTCTTAGAACTTGCATCATTAGTAAAAAATTAAATCAAAAATAGATCTTTTGCAATATGTTCGTTGTTTATATGTATTTATGTACATATGTATGTATGTATCTACATGCATACATACATACATATGTAAAAACTTTCAATGTTCAGTTCTCGAAATAATCATAATTATTGATGTGGAAAAATGAATCACACATGAAATCAATTCATGCAATAGTAATGCATTTTATATGATAAATACAAAGTATTTAAATTTACATCCATCGAAGCAACAAATTGAAAACTAAAGAAAAAACTGTTGGAGAAAGTTACTGAACAAATTACGATCGAAATATATACATTTTAGAGGCCTGCGTAAACAGGCAAATGTAACTACGTCATGATTTTTAAATGTATTCACGTCGCATGCATTATACTAAACCAATAATAAATGCTGTCGTATTATAAGCGAAGTACGATGGATGTATTGGTGGACGTGTATACCAGTGTTAACAAGCGATGACGTCAAGACAGCTTGTCTGTAACAAACACTCAAAAGAAGTACTGTTGATTAGTGCATGCTTGTTATTTTTCATATTGTACGTTTGAGTGTGTGTGTGATATGTAGATGGTAAGCTATTATGTGATTAACCGCATACAACTAATGTTAATGCATGTGTGTGCCTTTGCATGTGCGCAGAAAAATAAAAGATCATGCACACATACATGCATGACGTTTGTACACGCGCTTATGCGTAGAAAGAAGCTAGTATCACAAATTCTTCCGTCACGAAGTGTTTTCTTCTTTTCTCTTATACCTACAATACTCAAATAAATTTCTTGCAAACAGTGTTGTTAACGTTTGTTTTATAAGATTTCGCTGTAGCAAAGCATTTGAAAAATCCCTCATGTCTTAAAAGTTCTTATAAGATATCTTGTGCAGGAGACTAATACATATGTACATGTATTAACAATTCGTCGTTGCTGCGACAAAACCAACTACATATGTATGTGCTTTTTACTAAGTTTTCAAGAGAGCAGAAAACTGTTTTATTTTGGAACCTTTCAATATTTTTGCAAACTGCAACGCTATATTGAAACATTTTTAGCATTTATGAAAGTATTTCGTAATATTAATCTTATATAATTGTAGATGTGGTAGATATACCGGAATTGTCTCAAAAACAACACATAAGGCCGAGTTTACATCTGTGTGCCATGTGCCACACAATCGTAAAAAAATGAAAAACTGTTTGATTCAGACATTTATTTATTAAGTTAAATAGTTCCATACATAACTAATAGACAATTTTAAAGAATCCAACATGATTGGAAACTGTTTAAATCAATAAATATGTATATGTTGAATCAAACAGTTTTTCATTAGTAATTAGTTTCCCAGCAAAAAAATTCAAAAAAGGTAATCGAGTGTAGAATTAAGCATTTTTGGTGGAAGCTCTTCCCTACTGGATTACCAACTTAATGATTTTAACAAGGCGTGAGACTAAAATAATCGATTCTTGAGAAGTACTTACTTTTTTTTATTTGGCAACTTGTTCACGTAATCTATTTAATTTAAAAATATCATTCTCTTCATTTAGCAACTTTTACGTCATCTTTCTTAATTTAAGGTAATGTGATTTGTAAGCGAGTAATGAAATTTGGCAATCAAAAAAGTAAGTCATTATATGGCAAGTAGTTCTAATAGTAATGTGTAATTTTTTGCTGATGTAAACTCAGCCTAAGTCAGTTTGTTGTTCAGCTTCAAAACATTTATTTATTTATTTATTTATAATACATATTCTACAAAGAAAATTTGCAGAATATGGTTGCACAAAAATGGACGGGTGACTAAGACCATATGCCCATGATGTTATTAACAGTATTCTTAAAAATGTTTTTGTGACTGACTGTACACGACCTATGCCTGCACATAGGAAGTAGCAACGTGGTTGTTAAGGAAATTCCACAAAATAACCGCAAGATTATACGGTAGTCCGTGGCAGATCAGTCAACCAGTGCGAGTGAGACGCAAAACTCTCGAAGGTCAATAAACAACAGTGGCCTGGTTGCATTTAAGAAGTAATTGCCAACGACGCGTGATGTTGACTCGCCAAGAGCTGCTTTGTCCCAAATCACACTATGCAAGTCTTATTGCTAAGCTGATTAGTTTTAGGGAGAGAGAGACGAGGGGAACAGAAACGTTTCTTTTCCCCCGTCTCTCTCTCCTAACAAACTAATCAGCTTAGCAATAAGACTTGCATAGTGTAAATTGGGACTTTACGACTGAAAACATTTCTAATAAAATTATTTTTTTATGAGACATTTTTAGATTTAGTTGAACTGTAGTGAATTTTAATCAGAAATAATTTCTTATTCGGGCTTAAGTTCAGTAATTTCAATTCTTATTGAATGAAATATTTTTATTAATTAATTTGAGTTTCTAAAGAAGAGAAGAAAAATTAAACTAGACTTTTTAGCTGGGGGAAATACCGATATTTTTCTGTGCAGCCACGCACTTCATCAGCACCGTAGTCTATCTACTTGGGTAGAGATTGTTATTAAAATCAGCTATTTAACGTAAATTCTAATGAAACGGAATATGAGAAATGATTGTTGTGTACAATTATTGATTTATCTTTTGTAAATACATACATATGTAAGTATCACTATTCATTTTTCTCTGTTTCCATTTTTCATTTATCTATTTAGGTTAGCTCGAAGTTATATTACTCTACCTAAGTATGTTTAACTATTCTTGCTTATCATTTACGATCATCACATGCATTATTTTTACTTATTCGATGTACCGTCGGTACATAAAGCAAGTAATACTTACAATAAGTAATACTTACATATATGTACTTACAATAAGTAATACTTACATGTATGTACCGATTTGTGTACTTAAAAAGGTGTGTGAATTGAGTACATTGCAGTTGTTTGGTTGTAGTTTTGGAAAATTTTTAGTTAATGTGTTTTGTTTGGGCTTTCAAATAAAATCCTTATGAAACTCTATCAAAAACGCACTGAACATGCTCCATCTCAAAATCGTCGTGTTTTTAAGCTCTTAATCGAACCCAGCAAAAAAAGTGAAAAAGAAGTAGAAAATGCACCACAACTACTAATACGAAGTGATTTGTTTTTGCCAACCCGTAAGCGAAAAAGATTTATTTTTTATTTGCTATAAAAACTCTAAAATATGGTGTGATTTTTTATTGGTGAAGTAAATCCAATAAATTTTACATTTAGGATGTGATTAAGAATCACTTTTCCAAAGCAGTTAAATTCATGATTTGGGAAGTGATGCTTATTCACTGGTTTATTAACCCACTTGGAAAGCCTTTTAATTCCTAAAAGTATTCTACAAGAAAAAAGAAAGGAAACCTGTTCTAGTTTCCGTTAATATTTGAAGTTGAAGAATTGGCACTTTTAAGCATTTAATTCAGTAAATTTTATTAGTTTACGGGCTTGCTGGGAGTTTGAAGTGGTTTGCATCAGTGGTTGTGGTGATATTTTTACTTCTTTTTCATCACTGTTTTTACTGAGCTTTTATTTTAGAGAATAATATATATATAATAATATATTATTATTACTTTAGATATGTTCTTAAAAACAACTTCATTAAACCAGAAAAAACACATAACCTACTTTGGAAGTAATTAAGAAGTGATTTCTAAAGAAGTACATACTCATTTTATTTTTTGCTGGGAATCTAATTGTTATTCCTTTTGTTTTTTTTTTCAAACAAAAATTTTACTACATTATGAAAGTATGACTGCCGTTTGAATCCCCCCGTTTTAAAATAATTATTGTGTTATCAGTTGTTGTTTGGAAATTTTCATACCGAAAATTTCAGTAACTAAAACTACTTCCGACCTTGTAATGTATGTATTTTGTTTAGAACTATACAAAACTGGTGTAACGAACAAGCTTCCCCTAAAAAATGTCAGCAAAGAAATCAACAAAAGTTTTCAATAAACTCAATACAAATAAGGAACAAAAAACAAATTGAAATAGAAAAACATGATGGAAAAACACACCAACAGTTAAGCCATGCAATAAATAACAGTACGTACATGGAATCATCCGTATTTAACAGCTGAAAATTCAAATTTACTGTTACACTCAAGGCGAATTCACATAAGGTGATCTTAATTCGCCAGCTGACATAAATTCCCTGCTGTCAAATGAACCAAAACGTTAAGAAATATTTTGACAGCAGGAAATTTTACACAAACAAATATACAAGGCGAATACGCAGAGTTGCATGTCAAGACTACCTTATATCAATTCGCCTTGGTTACACTGAACGAAAGACTATGACTATTGGCAACAAATATACTATTTCGAAGAAGTAAGCAAACGATAAACATACATACATACATACATACATACTCATAAGAGTACAAAGAATCTATGCATTTTTTTTAATAGCTTATACGGAAGATTGTGTCATAGTTTTGACAAAACAAAATCTCTCGATTCTACGTGAGTGCTTGCGGGAAACAGACAGCAATGTAAACGAATCATTACGTTCATTTATCCACTTTCTGATTATTTTTTTATTGTACATTGTATATACATAGATATTCATAATATAAAATTGTGAGGATAATGATAATTATCCAAAATTTAACATGGGACCTATTATTAAATAAATAAATAAATCTTTTTTGCTAGTATCCTATATTAATTCAAACCCTCCCAGACTAAAATATATAAGTATATATTTTTAATTTATGTATATAATAACAAAAATTAAAAATTTTAAAAACCCCCGACTTTTTTCAGAAAAGATGTTACTTACATCTTCTAAACGGCTGGACCGATTTTCTTCAAACATAGCTAAGTCGTCTTTGAAACAGAAAAAACTAAATGAAAATCGGTCCAGCCGTTTGGCCTGTACGTGGACACGGACAGATACACAGACACACACTACAAACTTATAACACCCCTTTTTTTAGTCGGGGGTTAAAAAGGAAATAATACAAAGGTCATAATACAGTACCAGTCAAAATTATTTAAGCACGGAAGAATTTTTTACACATGTTGTTTTGTTAACGGAGATAAAATACTTTAAAATCCATATTTAATTATGAGTACTCGTGTCGCACAGTGCGATATTTTCATAATCTAGCTGGTCGAAATTCGAGAACTTCTAAGCAAATAAAAAAATTGCCAATATTTTCAAGCGTGTAACTTTTTACTGGTATCGTCTTTTCTCATATTTTTTTTTGTGTTTATCTACTAATCTACTTGTTGTCTAATATCAAAAGGAACATTTCCATATACTTGAAAATAATTGTACCGCAATGCGCTAAATCTAAAGTTAAATTCATATTTTTTTTCGATGACATAAAGCACTAAAATTTTGGCGGATAATATCTTTGAGTCTGCTTTAGTAAATCGAGAAATCGGCTTCATAGATTTTAAGAGATTTAGAGATTTAGCGAGTTGCAGAATAGGGACCAAAGCAATATAAATAATTCGTGACTCGCGCACGAAGGGTTCGGTAGGGACACTAAATATGTAATACTATACGAACTTTAGCCTATATTGGGATTTTTATCGCTTTAGAGTTTATTTTAATTTCGCGTTTTTTTAGTTTGGGCGATTTTTTTAGTTTTGGCGCTTTTTATTTTTGGCGATTTTTTCGGTTTTTTTCGTTCATTTTTTAATTTTGGGTTTTTTTAATTTTGGCGATTTTTTTTAATTTCGGCGATTTTTTCGGACTTTGTCGATTTATTTTAGTTTTAGATTTTTTTAAATTTGGCGTTTTTTCGGTTTTGCGTCTTTTTTGGGCTTTGGCGATTTTTTTTTTCGTTTTGGCGATTTTTTAATTTGAGATTTTTTAGTTTTACAGATTTTTAAAATTTCAAGAGTTTGCCTCTTACAGTTTCCAAGATACAGCAAGTTGTCAAAAATATATAGTCAAAATTGCATTAACTGAATAGAATATAACACCCTTCAATTTAGATTTTTTTAAATTTTAGTGTATGTTGTTGTAGTCTGTATAAAAATACACAAATTTTGCAAATTTTAAGTATCTGTCAGTGTTGCCAGTAAATTTCTCGAAAAAATACCTACACACGCTAAAACAAAATCCGATTTTTCCCTACACGTTGAAAAAATTGCCCCTACAAAAAAAAAATAAAATTATATATATATATATATATATATATATATATATATGTATATATTTATTAAAGCTTTGGTAAAAAATATAAGAGAAAAAACTTAAAAAAATTGTAATTAAATTAAAATAAAACAACATAAAGTTTTTTAAAAATTAATAAGAATAGTTCATTCAAATAAAGTTTTAAAGGATAAATTCAAGTCATCTTTCAAAATTGAATGATATCTTAGAGGAAGCATATACCAATGCGAACTCATTTACCAGGTGGTGCCAAGTTAACAGATGCTTGTTTAGGAAGTTTGGCTTGTCAAATTTCATTGCAATGCAATTTGTAGGAAGTATGATTTGTAATTTTTCATTTCAATAAAGACCTAGCCATATTTTGTTGTTGCAGGCTTGACACCACCTGGTATGTGAATTCGCCTTGACATATACATACATACATAAATATTAGTGTAAACCAACTTTTTAAACTACAAACAGCTCTGGAAATATATTTTAAAGCGATTTTAACGAAAATAACATTTTTGAACAGTTTTGAAACAGAAAATATTACTAAAAAAACGTTATGTTTGCATTTATTTCATATATAATGCGATATGACGAAAAAATCCCTACATTTTGGAGAATATAAAAAATCTGTCCGATTTTCCCTACGCTTCTATTTTAGTAAAAAAAAAATACCTACATGTAGGGTAATTCTTGAAACACTGGTGTCTATATATAATTGTATGTATGTATGTATATATATTACATGGGATTTTAAGATTTTTCGTTGCTCGTTTTGGAAGACCCTTTAATTTCTAACTCTCATGTATTTGTTGTTGTATTCTACATACAATACAACAACAAATACATACTCTGTCCAAATTTCAGATCCGTTTCTCTTCTCGAGAAAATAACTTGTACGGAACCCTAAAAATGTGCAAATAGTTGTATTGGCAGCAGAAAGAAGTCAAAATAGTTTATTTTCTTTAAAAAATTGTGGTGAGTATAAACTTTTTTGAATGCGACTGTATGTATACATATTTGTATGTATATAAATTTTGGTCTGTTCCCTCTACATGTGTATGTGTGCATATATGTATGTATGTATGTATATGTGTATGTACATATGGGTGTGAAAATACACATCTAAATGCCGGCCTTTTGATAACCGGCAGCTGTTAAAACTAGTTTTTATTTTTAATTTATTTTTTGATCTTTCTACCTAAATTCTCTACTTTGAATAGTAAAAACTATATTGCTTCTTCTTTAAATTTATTGATGATTTAAGATTTTAATTTAGTTTTGTACTCATGGCATATGCCTCTTTTTGTTTTAATTTTTATAATTAGTTTTGTAAATGCCATTTGGAATTCCTTTTATAGAATTTTCGTGAAAACGATGTAGTCAAAGCTTAAATTAGACGTGCCATAGCCATAACCAAACAAAAATAAAATTGGTTTCTATGGCAATGAATATGGCGTTATGTCGAGTCACCTATAATCTAATGCAGTGTTGCCCCTAAAGATGCAATTAGACGTGACATGGCCATAATGCCATAGATATCCAAACCAAAATTCGAATAGTTTCTATAGTAATGGCTATGGCGTTATAGCGAGTCACCTATAATCGAATACAGTATTGCCCATTAGTTTGGTTCAAAGGGTTGTTTTCTATGGCTACGGTTATGTCACGTCTGATTGCACCTTCGAACAGCTGTTTTTTATAGTTATGGTTATGTCACGTCTAATTTAACCTTAAGTCTTTAGTTTTGGTTTATACAAATTGTATTGGAATTACAATTTTTGACAGTTAAATAACGCATGTCGCTCATGTCTTGTGCACTATTTTTGAAAACGAGAAAGCAGATGAGCAAGCTTATGCGATTTTATTTTGAAAATGAAACAAACTTACTTCTATATGGTAATATTTTCGATTTAAAATGAAATTGTTTTTTCTTGGTTTTAATACTTTTTTTTTGGGTGTAGGATTTTTTGAGTTGTGACTGTTTATGATTTAGCGTGCGATATGTAAATTTAAAATTTGAAACGAAAGAAAATGCTTTCGAATTGTAATGTTAATAACGTATGTAGGTACAAATTCGAAAGCATTTGCTTCCGTTTCGAAATACAGAGTAGAACCCCTGGATTTTAATCAATAAGTCCTAGTTTACACTATGCAAGTATTATTGCTAAGCTGATTAGTTTGTTAATAGAGAGAGAGTGACGAGGGGAACAGAAATGTTTCTTTACCCCTCGTCTCTCTCTCTCTCTCTCTCCCCTAACAAACTAATCAGCTTAACAATAAGACTTGCATGGTGTAAACTAGGACTTATTGATTAAAGTCCAGGGGTTCTACTTTGTATTTCCAAACGGAAGCAAGTGCTTTCGAATTTGTACCTACATATGTTATTAACATTATAATTCGAAAGCATTCTCTTTCGTTTCGAATTATATTGTAGATCCGCTGAATTTTGTTATTTCAATAGGACCATCTATTAAGTTCTTATTCTAAATTAGAACTGACAGCTAAAGCATTTTGGATATAGAAAAATTTAAATCGAGTGCCCTTTGCATTACGCTCCCCCTCTCTCTCTCACTATGCAATTCTTTTAATTTTTGTAAAATTAAATTGAAATTTGTGATTTGACCTTAACCCTTAAATAAAGAAATTGTTTTTATTACAGTCGTTCTAAGTTTCAATTTCAAAATTACATAAATACAAAACCAGTATAAATTGTAATAAAAGTAAGTCTACGTATACCAAAAGCCTAAAAGAATTCACTCAACTGGGCAAAAACAATTGCACTGCAGTAAATAATCGATTGTACAAATATTTCTCTCTGCAGTAAAGAGTGTATAACAAGCCTTGTTGTATAATCTCACAATTTCAGTTAAGGCCGGGGCACAATCAATCCGTCATGCGTTATACTTCGCCTTTTTCAACTGACATTAACGCAACGACGGAGAAGGTTGGCACAATGAGTACTTTATTGACGGAAGCATTTGAACAGCTTCAATAGGTGGATTCTCCATTTTATTTATTAAATTCAATTTTTTTTATTTATTTCCTTTATTTCTTTTGTTTAATTTTATTTTTGCTGCCACAAAACACAAAAACCTAATTCAGAACATACCAAAAAAAAACCAACCAATATCTGTCAAACTACTCTACGTACGTAAAAAATAAAAAGTTGACCATTTTTTATACTTTGCGTTGACGGACACGTACTGAATGTAACAGCACTCATAAGAAACCATGTATTTCAACTTAGCTGTCAGTTGAAAGAGGCGAAGTTTAACGTATGACGGATTCATTGTGCCCCGGCTTTTACTATCCTTAAAATTTGCAAGTTTGTGTCAAACACTTTTCCATAACCACAATTATTTTTATTTGTTTCATAGTTTATCCAAAACAGCAGTAGCTGTTTAAATTTACATATTTATTTTCTCCCTTGCCATACCATACACTGTGAACGAGATTTTTTTGTTTCAAAATATAAAAAAAGGAAAACTTTTTTGATTGTTAAATTATTAATAAAAAAAACCTACACAATTTAATCTTTTTTTCTTGCTACATAGAGAGACACATTTCAGACACTTGTCTAGAAATAATACGAAACAAAAGAAATTATTTATTGCAACAAATGCACATAATCGTCGTACTTTTGGTCTAAATGTTTTAACCATAAAAACGTCATTATTATTATTATTATTATTATTGTTCATAGTCCACATACGTAATTGTAAGAGAGACAATGAGAATATTTTGTGCGCTTTTGTTCAAAAGTGGCTCATTATCAAAGTTAAAATGTTTATACATATTTACATGTATTTTGCTTTTTCTTTTGGTTTGCTGGCTGCTCTTGACGTTTTTGTTAACGAAATCATCATTATGATGTTTGCAGCACACTTGCAAATTCTATATTACATATTTACTTTATTTTCTTTTTTTTTTGTTGCCGTTTTTATTTAGTGAATGACTGTAAAGCTTTTCTTTTCATTTTTATTTGCTTGCAGTTTTCAATACAAAACAATCTGAATACATTTGAGAGCGAAAGGAAAAAGAAAAACTGCAACACATGTTTTACATTCCTCATATTTTGCCAATCAGAAAAGCCTTTAGATTTTTGTGTGCTTGTTTATAAATACATTCATATGTATGTACATATATATCCGTACATACTTACGTATGTATGTATGGAAATATGTTGAGGCAAAGTTTTTTAAAATTATGAAAGCTTTGAGAGCATATTTTGAAATATTTGCGATTATGCATGAAATCGTAAAATAAAAACGCACAAGTCGTTTGAAAATTGCTTGAAGAATGAATCATACATAGCAAAATACAGGCTGCGATAAGTCCCAGTTTACACTATTCAAGTCTCATTGCTAATTAGTTTGAGCGAGAGAGAGACGAGGGAACAGACATTTTTCTTTTCCCCTCGTCTCTCTCTCTCCTAACAAACTAATCAGCTTAAAAATAAGACTTGCATAGTGTAAACTAGTACTAACCTATTGCTCGTACGGAAACGACCCAAGTTAGTTTGAGTCAATCAATGGGTTAGTGAATCAGGAGTAAAATTATATTGTTAATATTATTATTAATATTCCTAGAGGAAAAGGAACTGACTGGTAGCAAGCAGTAGGCACTAGTCCGGTGTCTAACACTTCCTATGAAGCGCACTAGTCACATTTACATGACGATTGCTTAGGTTAGCAGGTTGCTGGTAAGAGATGAAAGTTAAGTGTCCAGCTCACTTGGGTTCAATAAGATAATCCCGTTGTGCCACCTGTAAGTTGGAGAGTATATAGAAGCAGGGAAAAGGCGGATAAATATGAAACGGCCAAAAGATTCCTCAAGTGCTTCCTAGTGAAGTTAATGAGGTTTATAGTTTACATGACGATTGTCTGGGTGGATGAGGGAGGGCCCGTTTAAACTTTTTGCACATCCGGTGATATAAGAAATTCAAATAGTGAAAATGCAAAAGAAATTCTTCTTTTTAAATTAGTTAAAATAAAAAAGGTCATACAGGGTTAAAGAATCGCCTGGTTCGCATTGCTGTTGTTGATGCTAAAACATCTAGAGATTGCCAAGAAGATGATAAAACATTCGAATACTACTTTTGCCACTTTCAGAAGACGAATCTTTTGTTTTTGAAATACATATATACCAGACATAGAATATTTTGGGATTCAGATTGGAACAACTTAAGAAACTTAAGAAAATACATTGAGAAACTGGACAATTTTAATAGGTGTTTTTCGTTTCTTTATTGGGAATTCCCCCCAAAAACTTTTCTTAAGAGCGCATAACGTGCTTTGGGAGCCTAAGTGTAAAACGTATTACATTGGGTCAGCGATGGTACATTCCTTTTTTTCAAAGAAATTAAATAAGCAATTGCAATGTAAGGAATTAGATAAGCTGTTCTGTAAGGGAAAGGATGCCTTAAATCAGTTGAATAAACACCTGTTCTTTTTCTTTCGTCCATGAAGATGGTTCTGAAATCAAACTAATGTTGATATTCTCTTTATATTTATTGTGTGGTGTTCCAACAGCAATGATAGCCCAAAGAATTCCAATTGACCAATTGTCATATTCATTCCATCGGATTGAATGTGTTGCGAGAGGTCAACTAGTAGATACGAGTACTTAAATAAGTGTAGGTTAGGAAGGGTGGTCCCAAAAACGTACCTCCACTCGCAGACCCAATTGGGTCCATTGTCATTAAGGGCCTGTCCCACGATGTCGACAGCGTTTGACTTGTTTCACACTTATATTAAAAAAAAAACAAAATTAAAAAATTTTTTTGTTTCCAATGTAACTGTGCGACAAGTCGAACGTTGTCGACATCGTGGGACAGGCTCTAAATAAGTATAGGTCAAATCATAATTGTATAAATTTAGCCCAGTCATAAAAGAATTTTCCAAACGTATTGCTTCGAAAGATTAATTTCTTATTCGAAAAGTTTTAAACAGACAGATGAACTCTTTTTTTTTTGCATCTTTCGAGTAAAAATTACTAAATCGTCTTCATTACATATACGAGTAAATATGAATTGCGTATGCAGTTTTTGTAAATATTTGTTCTGTAAAAAATATTTCTTCCCTGAATACTAGTACTCTCCTTTGCATGAGTTTTTGCTTCATACTAATATGAAACTTCATGTTTCTTTCGATCTGCATGCTGTGAAAGATTTTGCTTCCAAATAATCTATTTTACAAAGATTCTTTCCTTGACCAGAGGCTGTGTATTCCTTTTTGTGTTTATTAAGTTTGTTTGAAATCAACCCCGTTTTCAATAAATACAGTGTATGATTTCTAAACTATCCCTTTTAGGAGTGTGAATTCGTTTACTGTTCCCATTATTTAAGCGTTAAAAGACCGTAAAATTAGCTTTTTTCTGCTTTATGCATTTGACAAACGAATTTCTAAATTCTATAAATGGAATAATGAAGTTAATTAATGGTCTTTATGCCATAATTTGTTCCAGTGTGCTTGTGTCAACGCACTCCATTGTTTGAAAAATTAAATTAATCAATTAAAATTTAATTTAATTTTTATGTGTGTTTATTAAGGTTTGTTAAATTATATAGATAAAAAAAAGAAAAATAAAGAAACATATATGTAGCAACAAAAAAAATTAAATATATCATAAATTCTGAGAAACTTTTCACAAGCAGCTGTAGGGCTACAAACGAACTCAATGCCAAAACATACATACATATCGTCCTCAGGGCTGTCAGATATAGCAATTTCTCACCAAACGTGGCGGTTTTTGCTTATCGTCCAAATATTTGGTTTGGCGACATGGCGTTTTTTCTGGCAATACATAAATTTGTTTGGCGATTTTTGTGGCTAATTTTCAACAAAATTGAACTTTAACATTGTTGCAATTCATGAAATAAATCCTTCCAAAATTCGCCCGCAAGAAATTAAGTCGGTTTGATTTCGATGATTTGTCTTATATTAATTACAGTAATTAATGCGTTTTGAATTTGGATGAGAAAAATTTACAAGAAATAATTTTTGGCGATTTTATTAAATTTATTTAAAAAAAGTGTTATGTTTAAAAAAATGTATTATCAAATATTCATATATCAAGAAACACTGCATAAAAAAATTTAAAATCAATTTGGCGAAATAGGTTGAAAAAAATCTGACAACCCTGATCGACCCTACCATGTCAAACTATCCAATAAGGAAATTTGTACTTTTCAGAAGAGCGCAGAGAGTCGTCAATTGTGAATTTAAAGTTGGCATATTCCAAAAAATGCTAGGCTTAAAATATTTCTTATTGAGTTATCTATCGTCCATGAGAATTTCAGCATTTTGAAACGACCCATATCCTAGAAATTAGGATACCGAGGTAACGAATCTAAAAAACGAATTTTGCATATTGGATAGTTTGACATGGTAGGGACGATATATATGTATGTACATACTTATACATATGTATGTATGTATATATTAGTGATGTAACGAATGTCAATTTATGATATTCGCGAATACGAATACGAATACGAATATTTGAAACGATATTCGCGAATACGAATACGAATATTATATGCAATATAAAATATTAAAAAATTGTTATGAAAAAGGACTTCACACTCTTGTTGGCGTACTTTAAAGTTAATAGAAGGTACCCAAAATTTTAATGATCGTCATTAAATAATATTTGCAAATGATACAAAGCACAAATTTCTATAAAAAATTAATGTATTTGTACAAACTAAAATTTTTAGCCATTTATTTAAATTGCGTTTAGGATTTATGCATTTATTTATTTAATTTCTTTGGAAAAATATTCGTATTCGTATTCGCCTGAAAATGGCCGAATATTTGACAATTCGAATGCGAATACGAATATTCTTGCATCACTAGTATGTATATACATATGTATATATTAGTCTCCTGCATAAGACATCTTATAAGAACTTTCAAGCATGAGGGATTTTTCAAATGCTCTACTACAGCGAAATCTTATAAAACAAACGTTAACAACACTGTTTGCAAGAAATTTGTTTGAGTATTGTAGGTATAAGAGTAAAGAAGAAAACACTTCGTGACCAGTGTGCACACTTCTACCGATATTCGGTAGATTCTACCGAATATGTTTGTGAATTTAACAATCTACCAATTCTACCGAACAAGGCCTGAAATCTACCGAATATTATTATTTAGTAATTTAAGTCGATATATGTGTAAATTGCCTATTTTGCCACATAGCAGTGCGGCCGCAGATCGGTCATTTAATGTCATGAAAATCATTAAAACAGAACAAAGAAATCGGTTAAAAACTGAAACTATAAGTAACCTAATATTTGCCAAATAATTGTACCTTGAGGATGAAATATTTATTCCTACCAATAATAATAATTAATAATTTTTGCACCAAAGTTTAAATTCATAAATGGATCTTACATATAATATTTGTAGTTACAAATGTTTGTCAAATAAAAATTATTTTAGTAGCTTTATAAAACCTATGTACAAAAACTGAATTAATGTTATTTATGTATATTATTTTATATATGCATAGCATATAAGGTAAGGGCAAATAACTGGGGATGACACTTTTTTTTACTGGAAATGATTCATTGTTTATGGCGGTTTAATTTCCAATCACATGTGAAGTTTTAAATGCGCTTTGGGAACCTGTTTAGTTTGATACTCCTTGCACTTACCCTTTATATATAAGTACGTATATTTTGCTATTTTTTATGTTTCTGTGAATTGTTATTTTTTATGTTTCTCTGAATAAAAAAAATTTTCTACCGAATTTCATTCAAATCTACCGTTTTTTTGTCGATTCTACCGAATTTAAAAATAAATTAGGTACACACTGTTCGTGACAGAAGAATTTGTGATACTTGCTCCTTTCTGCGCATGAGCGCGTGTACAAACGTCATGCATGCATGTGTGTATGATCTTTTATTTTTCTGCGCACATGCAAAGGCACACACATGCATTAACATTAGTTGTATGCGGTTAATCACATAATAGCTTACCATCTACATCAGTGATGGGAAATGAGATTTGCATTTCGGTAACAAAAAAATTTTTTTCGAGTATTTTTTTGGTCCCGAGAGTACCAAAAATTATTATTTTTTTTATTTTATGATTTGAACAGGCTAAAGTTCGCATCGCTTTGAAAGCCAAATTACATGTGATAATTATTAATGAACAAATAACATCAAAGTTAGTTGTAAATATTCTGACAACACATAGTTGAACGGAAAAGCTAGCCGTTTTCGAAGGCCAATTAACCTTCATTATCAGCGTTCTTCTGTGTTTGGTTCACAGTGATGTAGATTTCTGCGTTATATACGCAACGTTTTTGCAAATGGAATATGTGAATTATTTTGATTCATCGTATTTCAATTTGCTGAAAAATTTTTTGTAATGAAAGCTCAATTTTACCATCTCTATATTTACAACAGTCTTACCATTGTCGTTTGTTCTTTACTAATTATGCACATGTTAGTTAATTTTCTTATTTTTTGTTCTACTTAAGACAAACTTTTTTGGTTTGTTACTATCAAGTATACTTATTTTATTTAATTTTTTAGTTAATTTAATTATTATTCTTCGAACTCCATTTGCTTCTAGATTTTATGATTTGAACAGGCTAAAGTTCGTATCGCTTTGTGAGCGATTTAAGTTTTATTAACAAAAAATTATATAAAATTTACATATTTACAAAGAAATAAAAAAAGAACACAAAGAAAACAAACATTAAGAGGGGGTAAATTTTTTTCAAAAGTTTCATAGCAAAAACGTAGTCTGCTCGAAATTTTGAGAAAATTTTTCGATGAAACCATGGGTCTAAAATCAAACCCTATACCGCATCTCTCGACATGAAAATTTATTTCCTCTTCAAAAAAATTGTTTTAATTAAAACTCTTCCAATCCATTTTCGAATCATTATTATTTCTTCCACGGAAGTACTCCCTGCTTTTCATTTTTTCATGAGCTAGCTTATGTTTATCCACAATGATTAGTTCCCTATTTTACACTTTAAAACCAGTGTCCATAAATAAGGCAGTAACCAAACAAGAAGCATCTCTATCGGAAATGCTAAATCTATCACACACTATGGCAAAAGTTTAAGATGTCGTACTTATTAGTACGAGTCTATGGTATTTTTTGTCTCGTTGTGATCTTGCAAATGTAAATTCCGATTGATTTTTGATCAACGATGCTCAGCACGCATTCCGGAATCGTATGTTTCCTGGTGGTATGTTGGCCAATCACGAACTCTTTTAGGTTATAACGAATCAACCCGCAAATATAAATATGCATGTGTGTACATAGGTAAAAATTTTGAAGTTACAAGTTTTTAGACTTTAATAAATCTTTGGCCTGGATAAGACTTGATACTGCTGAAACATAAAGCATGTTCCTTTGTTTGTTTTCATGACATTTTGGTAAGAGAAAATCGTTTCCACGTTTACAGAGGAGTGATGTATGGACCAAATTTCGTAAGCTACTCTCAATTTATCAGGAAACATGTATTCATCTGACGCGTTTTTAGTTTTAGCCACTGTATACCAGAAGCTGCATATATTTTCTGTTGTTAATGGCTTCAGTTCGTCCATATCAGCCAATGCTTTATATTGGTTGTTAATATTTTCAAAATTATGCTTTTTACTGGAAAACATTGTAATTAAAAGTGGTATAATGCTGTTGGTCTTACCAGATAAAACATTTTCAGGGGGAAACTTACTAAACCAATTTAAAATTTCATTGTAAAAATCCACTTTTGCCCTCAGGTCTTGACAGAATTTACTACAACATTTTTACAATTGCCTTTAAACTCATATAAAACAGTTGTTTTAACATGGTTCGTGATTACATATGTATAGGTCAACTTCTGTGCTACAAAAAATATCATTGAGCCAAATAGGTTTTCGTTTATATTTAATAGGGAAGGATTACACTTTTCTAAAATATCTTAACTATGTAATAAAGTTTCGTGCAATTTGTCGAAAAAGAATTTTAATTCTTGGCAAAATATATGCATACCGTGAGAGTATCAAATGTGTGCGGGAGTACTACGGTACTTTTTCATGTCAAATAGTATCAAAAAAAGTACGATCGTACCAACTTTCCCATCACTGATCTACATATTACACACACACTCAAACGTACAATATGAAAAATAACAAGCATACACTAATCAACAGTACTTCTTTTGAGTGTTTGTTACAAACAAGCTGTCTTGCGACATCGCTTGTTAACACTGATATACACGTACACCAATACATCCATCGTGCTTCGCTTATAGTACGACAGCATTTATTATTGGTTTAGTATAATACATGCGACGTGAATACATTTAAAAATCATGACGTATTTACATTTAAAGACCTTTTACGCAGGTCTCTAGTATATATCGATGGCTCAATATAAAAAGGCCGCATCTCAATTTTTTTCTTCGAAATCGCGTTTTTAACATTTCTTCCTTCAAGAATGAAGTAAGTAACAATTAAAAATAAAAGATTTATTTAATTTAAAAAAAAATTTTTCTTGCATGTAAATGCTTTAGTTTTTAATCGGGGTTTTCCTTCTCCTATAAAATATCGAAAATTCGAGTTACGCCTTTTTTATATTAAGCCATCGATATGTATGTTAGCACTCTAACTGGCATCTGGCAAAATTAAAAATCTATAATATTTTCTAAATTTAAAACATGTGTAAACAATCAAAATATCATTGTTTGTTGTGCAAATAGATAATAATGTAATGAGAGAAACAATGAATAATAAAATGCACTAAAAACTATTCCAGTGTTGCCCCAATAAATGCATAAAATACATACATATGTACATACACAAAATTACATATAGGAAGCACTAAAATTTCAGTACTTTAAAGTAAAGGGTCCGCCAGATAACTTTTTTTTTTTGAAAATGCTATAAAAAAAACTACTGAAGCTTCGGCTGTTTGGCACGTAGCGCCGTCCTGTTGAAACCAAATGTTGCCAATATCCTCCTCTTCAATTTTTGTGAACGAAAATTTGTTCAACATGACCCGATAACGATCGCCATTGACTGTAACGGCCACTCCTTGGTCATTTTCGAAAAAAATGGCCCAATTATGTCTCTGGACCAAAATCCGTACCAAACAGTGACTCGTTTTGGGTGCGTCGGCTTTTCATGCGTATGCGTGCGGATTTTCTGTGCCCCAAATGCGACAATTTTGCTTGTTTACATACCCGCCAAGATCAAAATGAGCTTCACCTGAAAAGATGTTTTTTTTTGGCAAAATCGGCATCTTCTGTAAGTCGATCGCAGGCCCACTTAGCGAAGCGAAAACTCATTGGATGATCAGCTGGCTCGTTCTGCGGAAGGATAACACTAATTATCTGTCAAATCAGACATGAGCTAAGTGTTACCATTCACGAAATAAGCACTAGTTGAAAAAAAAACGTTAGATGGCGGGCCCTTTACTATAAAAATGTATTTTAACTGAACTGAACGCCTAAGTTTGATATAATTGTCCCTATCATCTGTTCTGTCTTAAAAAATTTGAAAAACGTAGTGGCCTCCCCTCATTATTATATCAAAAATATTTGATGTTACAACAGGTGTGTTTGTTTACTTTTGCAGTAAATTGAAATAAATGAGTAATAATATACTACGAAAATTAAAAAAATTACTTTCAAAAAGAGTTGTGAACGAAAAAAGATCGAACGAAAGGGGACAAATTATAAGAATTAGTATGACTAGAGTAAAGCCAAGCAAAATGCCACCCATGTGCACTTCGTTATTCTCTTATTTTCACGTACTTAAGGTTCAATCAGACGTCCCATAACCACAACCATAGAAAACAGCTGTTCGAACCAAACTTATGGGCAACACTGTATTTGATTATAGGTGACATTTTTTGTGCCATAACAGCTTTTCTGGCGGTTATGGCACAAAAAAGTGTTGAAAATGTATACACTTTCGTTAATTTAATTATTATTTTTCGAACTTCATTTGTTTCTATATTTATGATTTTAATAGGCTAAAGTTCGTATCGCTTTTTAAGCCAAATTATGTGTGATAATTATTAATGAACAAATAACACCAAAGTTAGTTGTAAATATTCTGACAACTTTCGACTACTCAATTCCTTTTCTTTTTGGTGCTCGATTTATATATATTTTCTATAAATAAAAACCAAATACTTCATTTTCCTAAAAAAACAAAACATCTCCAATTTTGCATAAGTGAAATAGCGTCTTAATTAATTATCTGAATGTTGTTAATAATTGATTCCTGAAAAGTAAACAATACATACATTTTGATATTTTTGAAGCAGAGAAAAATTACTTCCAATTTTTTTTCACTGGGATTAGTGATGCCAACTTTTGGGACTCAAAACGCGTAAAATTTATAGAAAAAAGGGCTAAAAAGGGCAAAATTGAAAAAATATACTTTAAGCGCAAAATAAAGTAATTTTTTTCGTAAATGCGCGAAAAGAGGCTAGTTTTAAGACGTTTCTGTCGAAAATTAAAGCAACAAACAAATTTTTGTAAAGTAATTTCTTAAAAAATAAATAACTATCATGAGAAGAACATATGTATATGTACATAGCTTGAGATATAACACTTCAATAAGGTACATAATTCATTTACATTTCATATTACATTTCAATACATACGTAGATTAAATAGTATATATGTACATACATATATGTATGTATAATAATAGTATATATAAATATATATATATTTATGCATGTTTACATGAGTACACACATTTAAAATTCGTCGTTATTAAATAAAATTTCGATTTCTCGCTCTTCCAAAAGCATACATTATCTGTTTTTATGCTATACTGAATATCATTCAAAGCACAGAAAATTTGGAACAAATAGAAGATTATTCTATATTCTTCTTTTTTAAATTGGTACAGCAAAGTAGCAAAATAAAATGAGTTTATTTAAGGAAGAAAAAGTTAAAATGTAGCCATATCGAGCAAAAACTAAAAAAGGGGCTAAAAGGTCTGAAAGGTAATTGTACAAAGTGCTAGATTTACGCGTTTTTTAGTTTGGGGCCAAACATTTTTTTTCGCGTTTTGAGGGACTGAAAACGGGCTATATCTAGCCCGAAAAGGGCTGAGTTGGCATCACTGACTGGGATATTGCGAAAAGTTTGTGCAGTAAAAATTTGCAAAATATTCAGTCAAGAATTGTCACTTCCTCAATTTGTGTTCTCATATACTGTATTTTGGGTAAACGAATGCAATTTAATAAAACGCAGTAAGAATTTGTAAAAACGTTTGCGTACTCGAACACAGCTAATAACAGCGATAACACAAACGAAACGAGTGAATCATATTTGTTTTTAAATTGTTTATATAAGTTAAGTATGATTGTAAATAAATATAAAAATAAACGAAAGCAAAATATGATAAGAAATAAGTAAACAATATAGGTTAAACCAAGTGCTTATATTTTTATTTTAAAGAATAATAACAAATGTGAATCGTACAAAGTTTTGCTTTTTATATTAATGAAATAACACAATTCTTTAATGTCTTCCAAATCACAAAATGAGCAAAGCGCTACCACAAAATTAGGCAAATTTAATTAATAGAATTTAATTATTTCTTCGTTTAAACCCAGCCCTTTTGCTGTATGTTATGCTTATAAACAAAATATGTATTAAAAACAAATATTAAACTGTTGACAGCTACTTGCGTTTAATTAGTTTCACACCTTCATTCAGTTGTATTCAAATTCGTTTTCTTATAATAGATTTTTAATTAATTAATGTTGATTTATTTGAAAGCTTCTTTCTGTCAATTTGAAGGTTAGTTTTGTTTATGAACATTGCTCCACAATTTATTTTTTTATTTTATTTTTTTTTAAAGAGAAGTAACACTCAGGCAATGAATGCCTACTACTTTAGGAAAGGGATAGTGAAGGAAGAGACAGAAAAAAACGTCAGTCTTTTACAACTCTGCTTTTTGCAGAGGCGTATTAAATTTTTTTTGAAGCTGTGGTTATTTTATTTTTTGTTTTATTTTTTATCGGTTATTTTACTTCGCCGATGATTCTGCTACACAAAGAAATAGGGCGGGCGCTCTGATGTTACATTAGGATTAGTATCTGCTGAAGTCGGTATAGTTCAGTGTGACCAGTGACTATGCCTTCACCACTTAAAATTTCCTACGACAATTGACACAAAGGGACACTAATGGACACTAGAAAAATACGTGGTGTTATTATTTAATGACTGTTGCATACAGTGATTGAACCCAGTACATTCGGTTTTGTACTCAACGTGCTAACTACTTCAGCCAACGCCTAGCCAACGGCTCCGTATTCGTAGGCGTGGCAAAAAAATTAAAAATATGTTTTTGGAATTGTTTTTACATTATCTTTAATCCTATGAAGGCGAACCTCTCTAGTATACACTATAGTACTATAGTACACACTATTGCGATGTCACTAGTGATGCACGAGTATTCGTATTCGCATTCGAATTGCCAAATATTCGACTATTTTTAATGCGAATACGAAGCATTCGTATCGGTCCAGCCGTTTAGAAGATATAACATCTTTTCTGAAAAAAATCGGGGGTTTTTAAAATGTTTAATTTTTGTTATTTTATATTATGATTTAAAAAAAAAAACAACATTTACTTTATAGTGTTGGACTACAAATTTATCTTTGTGATGGAAAAATTCAAAAATTTTTAAAATAATCCAGAAGACGCCTTATGTGAATTAATTTAGGGTGAAGCATGCACGGCAAATTTTATACTTATACATACGTACCTAACTAAAAAAGATTAAAAAAATATAAACTAGAATATCATATTTCATATACAAAAAAAATCGAACTCATCCAAATAAGTTTTTATTTTTTACACTAAATCTGAGTTTCATAAAAACTGTATATTTTCAAAGGGACGCATATTTTCTTTTCCACTCATTGTGTGAGTTAATTATATCCTGCAACGATTTTCCCACAAAAAAATCACACGCTGAAAAGTCGATATAGTGCATATGTATGTATGCATGTATATGTGTGTATGTAGTAAAACTGCAAAGGTTAAAAAAAAACACATCTGGTGTCTTTAATTCCTGTAGTGCGTTAAGGCGATAGAATTATAAAAAAAGACAAAATGCAATGTGTGCTCATACAAAAGAAAGTGACAAGGAAAGTTAAAGAACTTATATGGGATAGCTAGAATTTTAGTTTCTTATAGAAGGTTTTTATGTGTAAAAAAAACGGAAGAAAATTCCAGCTAGTTAGTACCCAGTTGCAAAAAAAGCACACATTTATGTAACTAGATTAAATTTTTTACATTTCTCATCTATTACGAAAATGTTGCAATAAGTAAAAACTTGCCCATCAACTCAAATTTAAATTAATGGCGGTAATATATTTTGGTCACAGAATTTTTGACAATTCACATTTTTGCTTCTTGTAATTAAATTTTATTTTCATTTGCCGGTTATAAACAAGAAATATCAATCCATTTGCAGGATTTCTTATAAAGAAGTAAAACTTGCATTTTTGTAATAGGTAATCTGCGGAACCACCGATTCGACTTCTAAAATTCTTTCAGAAAAATGTAGAATGGAGGCTACCAACGGATAGGATCTAAGATATTTACTGTCCCCTTAAAGTGATTATCATAATGTCATGAGGCGGTAAACCCTTCATATCAAGAAAATATTATTATTAAAGAAAAAGATTTCAGGGTTCCATACACAAAAGATTAACAGAACCCTGTTAACGTCCGTCCCCTGTCCGAATGAAAAATCAACTTTGTTTGCTTGTTACTTTTTCGGTTAAACGGCTGAATCGGTTTTCATTAAATTTCAAAATAAAATAGATAGATCTGTGTCTAAAAGAACAAAATGGGTATACATATATTTTTTAAAAAGTGGATCCAAAAGGAGAGCTGGAGGTAATTAATATATCCAACTGATTTTTATGAAATTTGCGTCTAAAAGAACATGTAGAGATATACATATCGAGCCTTATTTTCGATTTTATCGTGAGCGACATGTTATCGAAAATAGACTTTTTTATTGAGATTGAAATTTTATGGGCCTACCCATAGCTTAGAATTATCAAAATGCCAAAATTTTTGATAACTTTTAAGACACGGGCTGTAAAATTTTATCGTAAAATGTACAAAAACATATTTGAAAATTTTAGAAAAACCTTCTGAAAAATCGAAAATAACGCTCGATATGTATGTACATTAGGGCGGGTCGATTTGTATGGAGGCAAAAAAATCGCTCAAATTACAAGGAAAATCGTATAAGAAACTTTGCCGAAGGAACCATACTTCTAAAATGTATTTTGATGTCCCGACTTTTGATCCAAAGGGTAAAATTTTCTTGAAGGGTCAAATTTTGAAAAAATCTCACTTTGACTCAATCGAGTCAAAATGTGTGACCGACCCCCACTAATTTTGGACGGGCGACCCACCTCTAGACTAACAGACTAGTACACATTCACTCGGCTACCGTCGCACATTCGAGAAACTATCGAGAGATGTTCGAAGTTCGAAGCTTAAGCGAACAGTCGATTTTTTTTTTAGATTTGCGAACAAATATCGCACAATATTATTACAAAATTTCTTCGATTCAGTGAGAATTCGTTTATATCGAATCTCAGGTCAACTGGGTAAAGAAATGTATATACATATACATATGCATATGTATGCATGCACATACGTAAATACATATGTACATATGCATATCTATGTGAAGTAGGAAATTTCAATTATTCGTGCATGACTTCCCAATAGTAAGCAAGAAAAAAAAAATGATATCATGAAGAAAAATTAATAATAATAATAATAATAATTTTTTTTTTTTGTTTTCTTCTATACATATATGTATAAATTTGCTGTAGTTTTTGTTTGCATGCCAAATTTTATATAAAAATAATATGTTCTTCTCTCATTATTTTATTCTTTTAGAATTCAAAAAGCATTTGATAATATACATATGTACATATATACTTGTATATAAGTAGCTCTAAATGAAATTAGTTCAGTAAATGAAACATCCTTGAGGCACTTCAAGTGTCATAAGAATCGTTCTTAGAAATCGAAAATGTTTTGTAATATGCCAAAAATAGTAAAGGTTATTTATTGTTTGCTTATTATAATTTTTAATAAGGAAATTATTTTTGCTCTTAAAATTTATTTACTTTAAGTATGTATATATATATTTTAAGGTTTTGTAGTGTAAAGGCAGAATTAGTTTGCACGTGCTGTTCTGTTCTGAATCAGCTGTTTTGTTTCTGTTGAGTTGAAAATCTGTATGTGTGGTTAGTTTTTACTTTTTCGACATGATTACATGGGAACATGATTTAACTAGTCTGTCTCATCTGGATTGAACCACGTACTCCAATATTATTTGCAGGGAAGTGACAGCCAAAAGTGTGTATGTATTAATGTGTTGTGATATTTTGTGTACAAGTGTAATCAGTTGCCAGCTGTTTTTTTCACAGACAAAGTAATTGAAAAATATTTTATACAGAAATGAACGGCACAGAACAGCAACAGAAAGTAAAGACTAATGGATCCTTAAATCTTAGAAATGCTCAAGTTGCTTTTAATGTTTAGTGAGACTGAATTTATGAGATTATTTTTTTTTATAAAATTAGTTGTATGAGACCTTATATATTAAGGGGTTCATGTTACGTCATCTTTTATGCACCACTCTCTTCACAAGCACCGGAATAATTTTTCCTACAAACCACACACTTCTTGTTTTCATCAAATGCATATCTATTTTTAAATAAAATTACATAATTTTTTGACTACAGAAAGCACACGAAAATGAAAGCTTCGATATTTTTCTTTTAAATTGTTTCCTCAAC
The DNA here is from genome assembly GCA_949987645.1 of Tachina grossa. Taxonomy (NCBI): domain Eukaryota; kingdom Metazoa; phylum Arthropoda; class Insecta; order Diptera; family Tachinidae; genus Tachina; species Tachina grossa. Next base: position 18,643,703 of record OX465275.1, read on the forward strand.
GCTTTTACACAAGCAGTTGTACCGTTTCTATTCTGTTTTTGCCTTTTCCTGTAAAACTTCAATTATTTGAGTTAGGGCCTTTATACTTGCGACCAACGATATATATTATAGCTTAAAGATACATATCGTTACATTGATATAGAAAGGCCCTAACTCATTATGTTTTTAAATCGAGTTGTTTTGTATATTTCGATAGAAGAATATCAAAAGTATTGAGAAATGCAAAAATCTCGATTACAAAAATATAATGAGTTAGGGTTACGATATGTATCTTTAAAGTATGCAAGAGTTTTGCTATTTAGCCTGTAAGTATGCTATAATATTATTCATGTTTGCTTTACCCGTTTTTTAATTTTTTTCAGATTGTGTCACTTGTCCATCTGAAGGTAAGTTTTTTTAAAGTTAATTTTTGTCTTACAAAATAATAAGAAGTAATAAAAACAAATATATAAGAAATTTATTATTCGACATATTGTCAGAAGTTTAATTTAATTTGAAATTTATTTGCTGGTGGTTGGTTCAGCGTTGTCCATATGCATTTCATTGTTGCTGTAAAAAATCATCAAAACTATTATTATTTGTGAATTCTCAAATAGTTTTTGTAAGTCTGTGCATAAGATAAAAGGTTTGTGACTATTCAAAATGTCTGGTTGAAGTCTACTGATGATTTGTTACAGCAACAATGAAATGCATATAGACAACGCTGAAGCACCAGCAAATAAATTTCAAATTAAAAACAAATATCTTAAATTTTGGTAATAATAATATCAATAATTTCGAAATTTCCATACACTGCAAGAAAAAACAGAAATAAAAAGTTATAAAAGCAAAAATCTAACCTCTTAAACTTTGGTACATTTTAAGAAAATAAATAAAAAAATATTTTCAAGAACTTGGAAATTCCATGCACTGCAAGAAAAAATAACTTTCAAATATTTGCTTTTAGAATTTAAAGCCAGTATTGTTGTTGTTGAATGCATTTTTCGGGCTTAAGACTTTTCAATAAACGATTTGATAGTTTTCATATGCTTCCTGTCAAAGCAGGAATATCTATATTTGAATTACGTAAATTTGGCTCCGATAAGTTAAGCCATTCTTAAGTTATGAAAAGTTTACATACAGTCGACTCCGCTTTACTGGAAATAACCAAAACCCAATTTTATTTTCAGTTATCCGATTTTTTCTCTAAAATGTAGTTCGGATTACTGAAATTTGTTGCAATTAAGCGCACTACTTAAAATCAATATTAATACACATGCATATGTGCACATTTTGTTGTTGAAATTGTTCACGAATTTCTCGAAAATGTCTAGCCACTTGCATTGACAACATAATAGAAAAAGACCATAAAGTACGTAAGAGCGAAAAAGACAAATACATTTTGCCATTTAATTTTTTAACGGACAAAACATGCACAATTTTTTCAGCCTTAAGTTATGCAATCGATTTCTAATAAATAAATTTGTCATTGTTTATTTTTTCACTAAAGCGAAGTAAGTTTCATACAAAACGTAGTTGTGGGCTTGCTTTTGGTTTTCAGTAATACGATATTTTCAGTAAAGTGATGTTTGGGTAAAGTGCACAGAGAAAACAGTGCCTAATAATTACCTCATAAAATAGAACAAAATTAATAAGAAATCTCTATGTTTTTTTTCAATAAGGAAATCTTATTAATTTCATAGAGTAAACCTTTTTGAAAAAATCAAGAAGAAATCTTGTAGTTTTTATGAGGTTATCTTATTGATTTTTTTTAATAATGTTTTCTTCTTATAATAAATAAAAAAAAATTATGTCTTTCTTTATTCTTTGTGCTTTGCTTATATATTTTCATTTAAATTCTATACCATATACTTTGAAAGGAGAGAAGTATTGAACCAGCAAACTTCTGACTGATAGACAAACACTCTAACCAATATGCTAACAAGCAGTCTGAATAACCATTGAAATAATTTTGCAAACATGCTTATACAAAAACGAAAAAGATCATGAAAAAAAATTGTCTGTGTCTATTTATAGATATGAAATAACAAGACACCTCATAAAATCAAGAAGATTTCCTTATTAAAAAAATCAATAAGATGCTTTACACATAATCATATAGGAACCTAATAAAATCAAGAAGAAAACCTTATTGAAAAAATCAATAAGATAGCCTAATAAAATCAAGAAGAAAACCTTTTTAAAAAAATCAATAAGGCAACCTAATAAAATCAATAAGAAATCCATATAGTTTACAATTTATAAGAAAACCTAATAGAATCAAGAAGTTTTTCTCTATGGATTGTTTTTTTTTGGTGCCAAAAATAACGGAAATTGAGTAAAAAAAGTTGGGAATAATAAGATTTCTTTTTGATTTTATGTGGTTTTCTTCTTGATAAAATTAATAAGATTTACCACATAAAAACAATAAGGAATCTCTATGAAAAAATCTTCGCTTCTTTCTGCTGGGATACCCCTTAGCCTAAAAACGTTTCATAGAGAAAATCTTATTGATTCTATGAGGCAGTTTTTTCTCTGTGTGAAGTGAATAAAACAAAAAAAAAAAAAAAAATTATAAGAGAAAATATGATGAAAATTAATTAAAAGTGATTAGTGTTTCTTAAACTATTTATTAGAAGTTTTCTGAATCATTATAATAATTAATAATTTAATTATAATTATATAAAAGAAACTCATGTTTGATTGCTTTTTAATTTCAACTGTAATTAATTAATTTAATTTTTATTATTATTAAAAGTTGTATGAAATATTAAAACACTTAATTTGTTATTAATTAAAGTGTTTTATATGACTCCCTCTTCTTCGGCTGCTTCTTCCTTGAAGGTCATTTCATTTGACTCATTTGCATACTCGTATTCATTAAACTCCCCGCTAAAAAGTCCAGCATAATTTGTGGCATTCGTATAATTTATAACATACTGTACCACAAGTGGCCAGATGTTTTTTAAATTATATTTGGCCACTAAATGCACAATAGAGTCACCACTTCCGAGTACTTCGTAGTCCAAAATATTAATGTTATGTTTGTTAAGAAATATCAACATTATTTCGCATAGTTCACTATATTCACCAAGTATGGCTTCGTGTAATACTGTATGGCCATTGTGATCGTAGACTTTAAACATTTTTACAAAACGTTCTTCAACTTCTTTAGGATACTGCGAATGATCTTCGATAATCTTCTGAATTTCCAATATACATTCGGTATGCTTAGCAGAAAGTGCGTAATGCAATGGTGTTCTACCCATGTTATCCTGTTCACCGATATGACATCCCAAACCAATTAAGGGACGTATTCTATTAAAATAGTTCATTTTACAGGCGCAATGCAAGAGATTTTCATGATTTTCATTACGAAATTCTGCAATCAAATGATTTTTACCAGAAGATTTTGCTGCTGCATAAAGATGTATAAAAGCATCTGTGGATTTTAATGCTATATGAAATATACAATCTGCAATATAGAAATGTAACATCAACAACAGATCAAACTATTTATGTTCTACACAGCCAGAGGCCTATTCTAAATCATTATTGCTTACCTAAACAATGATATGATGACATTTTATCATCCGTCACCACCTGCAAGTTTTTGAAAATTTCATCGATTTTAGATTTTATATCGTTATCTTTGATTTCATATTGAAACCGTCTGAAACTAGTCTCTGGTGGCATTGATATGCTGACATTGTCATATGATATATAGTTCCTATCATCACCCGATTTAAATATTTTTCCATGATGATCTGCTGGGTAAACGTCCTGACAGTTTCTCTTATTTTTAAAACTTTTTTCGTTGATATAATAGAATCGAACATCATTGCTTTTATATGTTGTATTACCAACCTTTAAACACATAAATACTTCAATTTCGTCATCTGTCGCTACGGGTCCTTGGTATGGGGGCATTGTAAATGTTACGGCGGCATTTCCGAAAATATTGTTTCTTTGAATTTCCACTACTCTGCACCATAATGTTTCTTTTGATAGTTCATCTATTTTTTTTATGACAACATTAAGTGGAAAATTTGCCTCAACTCTTATTAAGACGGTCACTTCAGTGCCTCCAAGCACACTTCCTTTTATATTGCAAAGACGATGAATTCTTAAATCATCACCGTGATAAATGTTACAAGAAAAAAGTGTTTCCCTATACAGGTTGTACGTGTTAGTGTAGAAATCTCTTTCGAATATTGTAAAGCCCAGGCAGACCTATTAAAACGAAAAAAAAACATAAATAAATAAAGATGTAACTTAACTATTTTAATTTGCTGAGTTTATTTTGACACGGGTGTCGATCGAATCAGAAAAATATTGTTAATCATTTTTGAGTTAGTGATATAGACTTAATTCTCATATCGTTCTTCATATTGTTTAAAAATTTTATACAAATATCTTGTTTACTCAACTCTTGAGAAAAAAATAAAACTTTCTTTTTCGATTAAGTTGTGTGCAAATTGAAAACTTTAAACTCGTTTTCTGGCAAACTGTTTTTTTTAATTATGACGTTGTTTGAGTAAATGAGCCATGTGTCTTCTAAACCAGCTACGTACAAACACACATACTCTGATATTTGCATTTGAGGTAAACAGCTTTGCAAAGTAACCAGCAATAATTGTTTTCGCCGAGATCTGATTGACTGATAGTGCGTACAAATCATATATAAAGATCTAAAATTTTTAAAATGCTATATGCAACCCCAAGTGGAGGTGTGTTCCTAGCCTATTTCTAACGCATACATATATACAATTTGATAGCTAATAATGTTTTTGACTTGATTTTGTCATATGCTTGGCTACATCAAGCTAACAAAAGTTTCTAAAGTTCGTAATTTTCGAAGAATAAACCGCGATATCTTCGAATTTTTCTTTTCATAAAGGGTGGGTAAACTTAAAGTTGGGAAGTAAATTGGTTTTAAAACACACTTATTTTTTGACAAACTCAGATTAATTGATACCAATCTAAAGTAGAAATATGTGCATTAATAATAGAATATGATGTCGGGCAAATGTGCACCTCTATCACGTCGGCAGACGTCCGCTCTTTTCGCGAAATTTTGAAACAACTATGTATTCTATGTTTTTTGACCTTTTTTTAACCCCCGACTTAAAAAAGGGGTGTTATAAGTTTGTAGTGTTTGTCTGTGTACAGGCCAAACGGCTGGACCGATTTTCTTTTAGTTTTTTCTGTTTGAAAGATGACTTGATCGAGAGGGTTCTTAGCTATGTTTGAAGAAAATCGGTCCAGCCGTTTAGAAGATATAACATCTTTTCTGAAAAATGTCGGGGGTTTTTAAAATTTTTAATTTTTGTTATTATTTATTTATTTTTGTATTTAATTTAATATTTAAGCACTAGTCAAGTCTTATTGCTAAGCTTATCGCTTTTTCTTCTTTGAACTGTCATCAACGTCCACACAATGCAAGTCTTATTTTACAACTCGTATAGTTTATGCATAGTTTCGTGTTCGCATACATCGCGAATGAGAAAGCAAAACGTATTGATAGTACATGAAGCTGATTGCTGGTTTCTTTTCTCCTCGTCTGTCCCTCTCTCTTCTACAAACTAACCAGGTTAGCAATAAGTCTTGCATAGTGTAAACTAGGACAAAGCTTTGCTTATTTCGTCAATGCAGCATCGAATTTCATCTTTAAGAGCGTCAGTTGTTTCAGGTTTGTTCACGTGAACCCGGTCCTTCAAATGGCCCCAGAGATAATAATCTAGCGGCGTTAAATCACTAGAATGAGGCGGCCAATTTACATTTCCAAATCGAGAAATTATGAGACCGGGAAATTTCTCATGCAATAACTGACTTGTTGGGTCGCCTGTGTGGTCTGTAGCGCCGTCTTGCTGAAAGCAAAGTTCACTGATGTTAACATTAGACAATTGTGGCCACAAAAAATCGGTTATTATGGTTTAGTAGCGCAGAGAATTCGCGGTGACGTCGTTTTCTTGCTCATTTTCAAAGAAAATACGGGCCGATAATGCCGCTTGACCACAAACCGCACCATACGTTCACTCTCTTTTTCGAGAATTATTTGTGGATTTCGTAAGCCCCACATGCGACAATTTTTTTTTGCTTACTCATAACTAAAGATAATTTTGTTGAAAATACGTTGTTTTCTTCTCACCATTTGGATAGTAATTTTCACAATTAAAATTCATTGTTCAAGAGCGTAGCGTTTCATGGTTAAAATTTCCCAACTGACTACCAAATAAATGTCAAAAGATGACAGCTCAATTCTTGACATTTAGTCATTTGACAGCCAATATACTTCCTAACCTCAAATTTGCCCATTCGTTATTGAAACCTAATAATAATATTAATGACTTTATTTTGTTATAAGTTAAATCTTTTTTAAAAACGATTGCTTATTTCTAACAACTTACGTTTAATTTTCCACTATCTTTTACTCTTCGGCCATCATTTAAATTCAACTGTCCCAGTACATTTTCAAATGGTAAGGGTAGTGTTAAATTTTCATATTGCATTTGTTTGTTCTGAAAAGAATTATGGTAATTGGGCGCAGTTAAACGTACGATAACGTATTCCCTTAACTTCCAAAATCGCTCAATTGGATTTTCTGGATTCTCTTCCATTTTTTCGAATATAAACTTAAAGTTAAGTTCCGACTCTTTTTTTAACATTAGAAGATGTGGGGAGAGAACTTTACTATCATAGCAATGCAGTGAACAGAGCACGAAAAAGTCACGTTTATTTCCAAAATTATCGAGTTGGGTATTTTCCGATAAAAGTAATTTAATTTTTGGATAATCATCATGTTGGCCACTAACTGCCCCATGAGTATTCCCAGATAATTCACTAACATATCTATAATGAAAATTTTGTTTCGGTTGTATCTCAATAGTGGCATTGTTTAATAAAAATTCGTTGTTGTTCATCGCGTATCTTTGCGTTATTGTATTCTGAGAAGGCCGTCACGGAGAACTAAACAATTGTTATGCTTTTCATTTTGTATGCCTGTTGCTTATCAATAATAATATAAAAAACAAAAACACACACATGCTGCCGGAGAATATCCCATATTTGTTTTCTCATTATTTGTTTGATAATTTAGTTGCGAATTTCCAGTGCTGCCCCAAGACAAATTCAAAATTGCACAATGGGAAATCAATTTTATTTTATTAGACAGTTTAATTTTTTTTTTACTTTACTAATTAAAGCTAACTAATTTTTTTAAATATTTAAAAATTTAAATTTCCTCATACACATATATGTATGTATGTAGCTAAAATACAAAAAGGCGAAACTAACAAAAAATTCAGAATCGAGTTTTTGATTGATTATTACGAACGCCATTAAACTACATATCTAGACAAAATTTTAGACTTCTGCTATCAAAAATGACGCTTTTATTAACAAAAAAACAAGTTTGTTTAGTTTTATTTTAGTTTTTGTTTGGTTCTCCTGTAAAATTATATTTTTGTTAGTTGCGCCTTTTGCATTTCAACTAACGGTATGTATGTATATATGTATATATTATATACAGTGAAATTTTCGACGAAATGTTAGATAAAGCAAACGGTTGCAAAATGTTTGCCTTTCAAATTTCTTATCTGCCCATTCGGCCGGCTTTGACATAAAAACGAATACCCATACATATCGATCAAGTGTTACGGATTTTGTGATTTTGTCCTCAAACCGGGGACTTTTCTCCAGGATTGGGGATGCAAATTTCTTTTTAATTCTGGCTAGAACTAAATAGTGTTTCGTTATTTACAGCGAAGAAAGTTTCAATAAAATTTTATATACATATTTGTAATTAAAAAAAAAGTATTTTCATTTTCTCATTCGAAAAAAAAACAAATTTTTGTTTTTAGTATTTGATTCTTTTGATGTAAAGGATGTTTTTATAGAAGTATAGATCTTTGAAATGAAATAAAACAAAGATAAATTTTTTAAATTGACATGAAATGTACTTTATTTCTGGCATCATAATTTGAATATGATTTCTGGCATATGACCGTAATGGCTGACTGGGACGCACACTAATCTGTAGGTCCATGACTTTTTCCAACAATGTGGCCGTATATTGGGAATAACGTGGTATCCTCCAAGTGGTCAAGCAACTTATCATTAACTCACAGAAAATAGTTTAGTAGAATTAAATCGTACGATCTTGGAGGTCAATTCACGGGTCCGAATTTTGATACTATGCGTTTACCAAACATTTCCTTCAATAAATCCATTATGGCACGAGCTGTAGACCATGCTACGTTGTTTTACTTAAGCCACAGCTTCTGCACATCATGGACTTGCTCTACGCTACGCTCTACAGAAGCAAAGACTTCTTCTGTACGCACTGTACGATGTCTACGTGGATGCGTATTATTATTTAGAGTAAACGTGGTTCGAAAAAGTTCCATAGATAACCGAATTAATTACTCTGATGGACGATTATATTGACCGTAAAATGGACGTAGTGCGCAATACTTACTGATCCATGATTTTCAAAATAAATTTTGCACAATTTGCAAGCGTTGTTCAGGAGTCAGTCTATTCATGTTGAAATTTCAAACCAAACTAAACATAAATCACTTGACAGCTGACAAAATGGCCGCTAGTTAAAAAGTGTTGCCAACAAAAAAGTTTTATACCTCTATAAAAACACCCTTTATATGTATGCATTCGTACGTATATTCCATTACGTACAAATTAAATTGAAATAATGCGAGTTTATAACTTGGGGATTAGAAATAAGTTGTGTAGGGATTTTCGGGGATAAAAATTAAAAATTGGGGCTAAAGTGAAAAAAGAATTACTGGGAAGCCTGCATTGATCAAACATTTCATTGCTACAATACGGGTAATAACCTAAGTATGAAAGAGGGAGTGAATATATGTATGTTTATATGTATGTATATATGTACTCGTAAGTATTTCTTCTCACAATATCTATGGTCACAAGCGATAACAGCGTAAGTCGAAAAACATAGTTTCACTTATAACTTATAAAAAAAATCAAAATGGGCAAATTAAAATAATTTTGTCTTAAAGATTACGAATACACCAGGGCGTTTCACCAAAGGCGTTTTTTGCGATTTTTGCAACACTTGAAGCGGATTATTAAGGCTTGTGATCTAAAAGAATTTCGAAAATTTTTTGGGATTTTTTGAAGATGGGTATGGGGTCGCTGAAATATATTTTATCAAAAAAATGAGGTTATGGAGAAAAAATGTTTATATTATTTTTTTCATATTTTTATAAATATGTGAAATTTAATACATTATTAAATAAATCATAAATATATAATTCGCTTTCAAAGTAGAGATATCCACACATCAGTACCTGGATTCAGTAACTTTTATTACGATAATCGTATCGCTATAATAAATATAACGAAAATTTATCGACTTTGCTATTCAGTAACATATTTTAATGATACTCGCTGTCTATTGGAGGAAAATAAAATAAAGTCACAAGCTCAAATTCATTGAGTTTTTCTTTATCATTCTTAGTGCTTTTCGCTTATTTTTATATATTCTATACACAGTTACCACATAATATTGAATTAAATGGTGAATAAGATAAATCTGTAGACTATCGTAAAAAATAAATTACCGAATCGCATTATCGTTACCGCAAACGAATAAATATGTCGATAAATATTACGATTTTCGGTTCGCAAAAAGTTACAGAATCCGGGTACAGGTTTGATGTGTTAAGCACAGTGAAAATTTATTAATTAAAATAAAAAGAAATATCTTCTTTGCAAATTAGTTTGTGTTTTAAAGTTTTTTAAATTTTATGAAATTTAATTTTTATAAATAAAGCCAAAAGACGAAATTAAAATTCGAAGAATTAAAAAAAAAGTAAAAACCGGTAACACAAAATCTTGAACTGTGGTATTGGTATTTAAAGTGGGTAAAAATATTCAAAATAAATTTCAATTTGATATTGGACACTAGCTAAAAGGCCAGTACTTTTCTGAAAATAGGTACTAGAGGCCTGCGTAAACAGTCTTGAAATGTAAAAACGTCATGATTTTTAAATGTATTCACGTCGCATGTATTATACTAAACCAATAATAAATGCTGTCGTACTATGAGCGAAGCACGATGCATGTATTGGTGTATGTGTATACCAGTGTTAACAAGCGATGACGTCAAGACAGCTTGTCTGTAACAAACACTCAAAAGAAGTACTGTTGATTAGTGTATGCTTGTTATTTTTCATATTGTACGTTTGAGTGTGTGTGTAATATGTAGATGCCCTATCGGAAAATTGGCTAACTTTAAACTAACTTTAAGCTAACTATTTCGCAACTAGTACTGACTACACTTGGATTACTTTGCAATGTAATCAACTAACTATTTTAACATTGCTATGTCCTAGGCGGTAGTCAATTGTCTCACTATGCACTACTTTAAGCTAACTTAAAGTTGACTTTTTTAAATCACTTGGTAGTCAGTAAATTAAAAAAAAATTTCTGGGGCTCGAACATGTAACATCACACGTTGTGTACTCAATGCGCTACCACTCGGCTAAGCTGCCATATAAAATAACAACAGCAAAATGTTAATATAAAACTGAAATGAGTTTTAAAGTAGCTGAAATTTGTTGGCTCTCACCAAATTCGATTACGTACTCAACTTTAGAATTAATTTTGAGTTTGTTCTGGATGACTTAGCAACTAGCTTTTGGTCAGTCTAAGAAAAGTTAACTATAAGTTAACTATTTTTGTAGTCAACCACACATTCTCCGACAGGGTGGTAAACTATTATATGACTAACCGCATACAACTAATGTTAATGCATGTGTGTGCCTTTGCATGTGCGCAAAAAAATAAAAGATCATACACACATATATGCATGACGTTTGTACATGCGTAGAAAGAATCTAGTATCACAAATTCTTACTTCACGAAGTGTTTTCTTATTTAAGGCTCAGTTAGCCGACTGTAATGTAATGTAACTGTAACGTAGAAAACAGCTGATCGATATTTTTATATGAAAAGTAGGTTACGTTACATTACATCTCTATAATCATTTTCATTACTTTTCACATACCAATATCGATCAGCTGTTTACTACTGTTGCAGTTGCTTTACATTACAGTCGGCTAACTGAGCCTTTACTCTTATACCTACAATACTCAAATATATTTCTTGCAAACAGTGTTGTTTTATAAGATTTCGCTGTAGCAAAGCATTTGAAAAATCCCTCATGTCTTAAAAGTTCTTATAAGATATCTTGTGCAGGAGACTGATAGGTACATAGTAATTTTTTATGTGTTAAAATGTTTCCTTAATATTAACATTTGGCGATTTGTAACTTCAAATATTTTCGACTGTTTTACAATTGCATTACTATCCATTGAGTTGAGTTTTTTCATAATATTTTCCTTTTGGTCAGGAAAATAATGCGCTTTCTATTTTAGCTCCATTTATAGCCATAAATCTATGCATTCAATTTGCACATTTGGCTTCACACATCAATTCGTTTTATCGTTTTTTTGTATACATACATACATACATAGTACATAAATATGTACATACATATGTACATATTAATTTTACTGCACATATTTTTTCAATTTATTTTTTCTTTAGGCACACACAAGAGACTTTCATGATTGCATTTTGTGTGATTTTTTTTAATAAATTAAATCTTTGGCTATTTACTCTAAAAAATCTGGCATCCTGTGTGTGTTTCATTGAGGTAGTTTAGACGAGAACAATTTTTAAGCCGCACAATTTTTGTTCTTTTCCAAATTACACGAGACACAAAATGGCACAAAATGTATTCGTATACACAGCTGTGTGTGTGTTAGTGTTTTTAGTATTTATTTAACATTTGCTGTTTTTTAAGTTGTATATGTATTGGTTTTATGCTGCTAATGCGGGGTTGAAGCTGGTTGAAAAGTTATGCCAACCGCAAAACCTCTCTCTTTGCCTCTCTCACCAGCAAACTGGCATGTTATGCCAGCACAATTATGCCCGTGTAAATCAGCGCATTAAAAGTATGTACATACATACATACATACATGTTTGCAAATATACTCATGTATACTTTTTTAAAATAATTTATTCCTATAATGCTGCCTACACACGTATGACTTTCACGTGCGACTTGTACTAGTAGAATTTTTCTACACACATTGAACAAATCACATAACACTTAAATGCTAACAAGTGATCATGAATGAAAAGGCGATGACACTTTTCATATTTTGAGTTTTATACATTTTTGTATCACTTATCAAGCCTGTCACTGTCACATCGTTCAATACACAAGTGTTAACAAATTTTCAAATATTTTTGATATGTACGTGTACAGCCCCATTAACTTCTAATAAGAGGTCGTGTACGCACAAATCAATCGTACAAATCATACGTGTGTGTGCAGCTTGAAGCGCAAATAATTTTTATTTGTAGTTTCGATATAGCAGAAACCATTGTTTTTGGTTTTAGCCATTATTTTGCCACAGGTTATTTTTAGTGTAAATAAAATTAAATCAATATACATACATACATACATATACATATATGTACATAAATATATCGAGCCTTTACTGCAAGAGAGTCATAAAGCAATTTGTATGGTAAAACCAGGTTTTAACAGTTGGTTTTAACGTTAAAACCAACTTTTATTAAAACCATGTCAGTGTGAAAACACTACATTAGACATGTACGTTTGAAAACAAATTGGCAGTTTTGGAAGACATGCGAAGCTGCATATGAGCCACAAAACTCAAGTCAGATAAAAAACAAACATTTCGTGTTAAACCAGCTTAAACAAATGTTTTATATTCATTTATCGCGTCAGTACGAGTATTTTAAATAAATATTACTCGTATTTGTAGTTAATCAGTTTTATGTGCTTGTGGTGTGTAGCACACACATCGCCTTTTATTGTTGAGTTTTTTTTTAGTTAAAAACTTTTATTATTTTTAATTTTTTTTAGAGGCAAATTACGTCATTTTTTTGCTATTTTAATGCGAATTAATTTTATACATTCTGAAATACAGCGCCAACGACAGCAAAAAAAAAAAACAAAAAAATTACAATAAAACAAAGTGCTTAATAATGAAAAGGAAACTAAATTGAATTGTTTGTAACAAAAATAGATGTTGGCAAGAGTTGTGCTATAGATTTCCGTTTTGTTAAGGGATTAACGCTAAACGAATTTTGTCTAATTGAGAAAAAAGTGCACGGACAAAATCATGGCCAAATGAAACAAAAAGCGGTAAACTTTTTTTAATCTTAGTTATAATTATAATTAAATATAGTATGTTTTTGAAAATGTATACAATATTAAGCAATTAGTATTGAGCGTGAGTTTTTGTGATAGTTGCGCTAATACAGCTTTGCGATCGGTTCAGTGTGAGAGTTAGTTCTGTCTCAGTTTTAGTCCAATCGATTCTTTATATCACTAACTTGTCCCAATAGCTGAAAGTTTTCCCATAATTTAAGACTTGCAGTTCCAGAAGGTGACACACGACTTCCCAAAAATGCTTTAGTTTTTGAACTGTTACCGCTAATTTTTGTAGAGAAATTTCTATTTTTATTAATGACGTAGTTTTTACTTGTCATCTGTCAAGTAGTTACAGCTTGAGTCATGACAACTGTTAAAATGGCGGGATTTTCGAAGTGAAACAACGTCTTATTGGAACACGCTGTAATAAAAATAGTGTAATAAATGTTTTGAAATTTTCAAACGTGCATGTTATTAATTTTTTAAGTTACACGAGCTAAAAAAATATATTTACGTACACAAAGTGTAATAAAAAATTAATATCATCATAAAAATAAATGCATACATATTCAAATTTTATATTTATAGCATTTAAGGGTTGAGCTGATGAAAGAATATTAAATGTACATTGTATATGCATGCATATGTACATATAAAATTAATGATGAAAGATATTAAATTATTTATTAAATTTAATCAAAATGGAAAAACGCACAACTGCCCCGTTCTAAATAATTGAAAATTCATTCAATGCGCTCTAAAACCCCATTTGCCTAAAAGACATGTGTTATATGAGCAAAATAAATAAAATATGTACGAGTACATACATACATACGAATGCATATAATCTAAAATTAAATGGCTTCTTTTCTAAAGCAAGTTGTTTGTATTCTACATAGATTTAGAAATATCATCAGCATAAAGGATATTATGCTGACACTTTTTATGTAAATGCAAATTACAACAAGTGTTAAAAAATTATTCAGTAAAAAGGAAAATATGATGGCGAAAAGAAGTCACATTTGCAAGTACGTGTTTTAAGCCGGAAAGCATGAAAGTTAAGAAAATTTTGGTTAAATAAATTATGTGATTATTGCCACCATCATCATCGTAGTACGAGTGTTAAAATTTCACTCCACCTCCACACTGGCATATGTGATAGGAATTAAATACGGAATTGCACATATCGTGCCTGATGTAAGAGAGTAATAACGCAAAAAACTGTTTTTTACAGAAGAAAGAATTTAAAAATTTCGAATTTACTAGGAAGTTTATGGTAAAATAAAATATAATTTTCTACTCAAGAGGCGAATATACAAAATACTCGTATGTGGTATATGTATGTATGAAATTTCTACACTATTATTATAGGACTCAAACCAAAAGCTAATAGATTTGCATATGTTACTATTTCTAAATTCGGAAAGAAAATTTCATTAAGTTTCTATTTGTTCATTGGAGGCTCATTATAACTTTATGCATTATACACATAGACGCCAGCAGGCTACACAACTACATGACTACAAATGCTGTTGACTGCCATCGTCGCCCTATAGTCAGCAACTTGATTATATTGACAACGACAGCAAACATGATAAGCACCTAATATTGAAGTATAAATACGAGGGTGGGTCATTAACTCAATCAAGGTATGTGATGGAAAATGATCGTTTTGAAAACGATAGCTTTGAAAAGGTGTGATGAATTCCGATAAATTTTGATAATAATTTTACAGCTAATCTCAAACTACTGACTCTTAAACAATTTAATAGAGCTAGAGGCAAGGAATTTATCAAAACTTATTACGGAACTATTAAAAACGAATTTGAAATCCGTTGACAAAACGACTATACCAAGCTCATCACACCTTTTACCGTTTTTAAATCGGTTTTGTATCTTAATCGTTTTTCATCACATGCCTGAGTGACTTTTTGAAGAAACACAGGTTTTTATATAAAAGTTATTTTATTTTTCAACATAGTTTTCTTAGAGTTCTATACACCTAATCCAATTTTTTTCATCCCATTTGAAAAATATGATTGGTCCAAGTCATCAAAATAGGCTTTTTTTCGTGAAATGATTCGTCGTTGGAGTCAAATCTCTTTCTCTCTGTCTTCAAATTTTCCCCAATAAATATTGAATTGGGGCTGAATCTGGAGAAGAGGGCGGATGAGGGAGCAACTCGTAGCCCAATTCATAGATGTTTGGTATGGAAACTGCACATGCGGTTGTGTTCGATTGTGAACAAGCGCGTCACTCATCTTGTGGAAAGCTTTCTCATTCAAAAGTGATCATTCAAAATTGAAACAACTGAGCCATATTAGCTGCCCATGGCTTCCACAATCTCTCGCACTTTCAATCTCTGATCGGCTAAAATCATATCGCGAATAGAGATCTCAACTGGGCGTCCAGAACGTTCGGCTTGTACGGCCACAACGAAATTCAGTGGAGCACTTTTTTGCCATTGAAATTGAGGGAGAAAAGTCCCCATATTATATATCAAGCTGAGCCTTGGTTTGAGTGAGGGTTTTTTCCGCAAAAAAATAATACTTCATGAGCAAACAAAATTAACTTTTTCCATTTTCTTCGCAAAACGCGCGGTAGTCTGCTATAAAAGGCTGCCAAACAAAAACTAAATGACGCAGCTTGTTCAAATTTAGACAGAAGTTAAAGCTTACACTACAAATTATCAATTTCGAAAGCTTATGTCATTGACTATAATCGGTCCATACATAATGTTTCTATTCGATTAACAGTTTAAAAGTTATACATGTATTACCAATATTTTTTATCGGAACCCCTCCGTACTAATATATTAAAAGTGACCATATCTCAAAAACTAGACATAGGATATCAAAATACTTACCAGATTCGTGTTCAGCATGCCAAATGCAATCAGATATGAGGTAGAATTATTATAAATTACAAATTTTTTAAAAATATTGGAAATTTACATGGGAGTTAGCATTTATTTTCACCAAAAAAAAAAATTATACTTTGCGATAGCAGAATAAGAAAAATTGATATAAAGCGGGGAAAAATAATTTTTTGATTCGAAATTTATACTACAGACGAATATAGCATAGGGGAGCTATTTGCCATCGGAAACTCATTTTGACGAAATTTCAGTTGACGTGTTTTGAATATAGACTCTCGATATATATGTAGCAGCAGAGTTGCTCATTGTCGCTTACAAAAATAGAAAAAATTGGTCGCTGTGATGACATCAAAATAATCGTTTTCGTATAAACGTGTGTTTTCTATTTTTGACAGATTTTGGTCGATAACCTGGACAACATGTGCTTAAAAAAAATTAATACATCAAAACTATTTCTCTACATAAGTCTACAGGACTGTTTTCTCCGTGTAGAGGTAATTTCTCCGTGAAATTTCAAACTTGAAATTCAAGCAAAAGTGGGCAAACAAACCCTTAAGTGTAATATATCAATCTCTGAAGAACAATTTTTTTTTTTTATTTCTGGATTAGCATTGATTTTAGACTTATGCTATTTTGTTTGTAGAATAAATATCACACAAAATTTCTAAAAAGCAATACTGAATCAAATTATTATTTCACAAAGTTTGTATTAATTTTAGAACAGAAATTTGTAGATTTCTGTTGATGTTGGCGACTGTAGGAGCGACCACCTGTTTTTTGTTAATATATTTTACTTAGCAACAGTTTGTTTTTTTTGTACATAAATAATATTAATTGCTTTTTAGTTTGATTGTATCTTTGGATACTCACTAGCAGTGAATTTCTCTGAGTGCTTTTAATTTTCAGTTCCCCATTACAAAATAAACAAATCAAATTGTAAAGGCTATAAAGTAAAAAAAATGTCACAAACCTTTCCCTTTATATACATATGTACAAAAGTACTACGTGTGTGTGTAAATGTCATACAAATTAAATTGCGAAATTGCAGCTATAATAAAAGTACTAGGCCAAAGGAGTTGGGAGTTATGTATACAACAGCACGAGTTCTAGTTGATAGGGTAAGGTCATGCTATGAATGTTTTAAAAAGAAAGACTGTCGGTCTAAAGTTTTGTTTGTACAGGGTGGGCCAAAAGAAACCAAGGGGTGTAAAAGTTTAATAACTGTGGCTATAGCGTTCGAATTTCTGCAACAATGTTTGCCTTGAGTTCAAGGATTGTCTCTGGCTTGTTCACATACACTCGCCCCTTCAAAAAACCCCAAAGAAAATAGTCGGGTGCTGTCAAACCTGGCGATCGCGCTGGCCAAATAATTTCCGAATTTCGAGAAATTATTCGCTCTCCGAAAATTTGACTTAAAAGTGCCATTGTGTCTCGGGCAGTATGGGCAGTGGCTCCGTCCTGCTGAAACCACATACCAGGTCTGTTTTCAAGAGCAGGACGTAAAAAATTTTCTATCATAAACCGATACCGCTCTCCATTTACGGTTACAGCACTTCCATCTTCATTCTCGAAGAAGTAGGGCCCAATGACATTTTCAGATGTGATCCCACACCATACTGTACACCTGATGGGGTGCAATTGGCGTTGATGAATGGCTCTTGGATTTTGAGAACCCCAGAACCTACAGTTCTGCTTATTAAGAAAGCCATTCAAATGAAAATGAGCTTCATCACTCACAATCAAATTTTCAATAAAGTTGATTTCTGGTTTAAATAATAAAATTCTATTGTTCTGGTTCTCTCCAGAACACTCTCCAAGTGTTGTCTATATAATCTGAAAGAAAAAATAAAAAAAAAATTAATAAACAAAAAAGTTATTAAACTTTTACACCCCTTGGTTTCTTTTGGCCCACCCTGTACAAACATAATAACACCCAACAAACACATTCTTTTATGCAACAATTGAGCTCAATGAAACTGCAGTTTGTTAAAAGTTTTGCCAAAGTACATACTTACAAATATATGTACCTGAGTACCTACACTTTTACATATTCGCTTTTATCATATTTGTATTATGACAAAATATTTTCACATATATTACTATCTACTTGGTAATATCGACGGCTCCATTCTAAAACATGCTAAGTAAAAAAAGCTAGTTTTGAGATAAACGCCTTCAAAGCTTATCGATGATATCTCGGGAATGTTATTAGATAGAAACTTGAAAATTTTTTAGTCATATAATAATTGCAATAGAATTTTTTAGTTTACTTGAATTTTATAAATTTGTCGTAGATCATAGTTAAAAAAGACTTAGAATCACAAATCTATTACCTAGTCCTCTAAGTAAGGTTCTTAAGTAAGAAAAATTTAAATGAATTTTTTTGACTACTTAATTCCAAACTGAATTACGCTAAGTGTACTTAAACATTTAAAAATGGAGGTTTTTTAAAATTGACAAATTATGCTAAGTACATTTTTGCTCATAACTTTTGATAGAATATTCCAATTACAATCAAAATTTTAAAGAATCTAAGTTAATAAACGATCAATTCAGAAATGCTATTGACAGCATAACATGTTATGTCGACTTAGCATGTTTTGGAATGGGACCGTCGATACATGGAAATCTTCTCCGAAATAAATTTAAAATTGTTTTTAACAACGAAATTGGTTAAATTAAGCAAACCAAAATAAAAAATAATTAGGATATAATTTAATTAATCTCATTATGTGATTCAAACATATGTGAAAGTGTTTAATATTTAAATAAATTGAGAAAATCTTTTTTCTTTAAAGAGAAGTAGCACTCAGGCAATGAACGCCTACTACTACTACTATGTGTTACCATCTTTTAGGAAAGGGATAATGATAGAGAAGACAGATGGTGAAGTACGAGATAGAGGAAAACTTCATTCTTTTACAACTCTGATTTGTTTGCTCGTTTTTAATAATGCAGTGTTGCAGCGCCTCTGGTATCAATGAGGTGTATTAAATTTTCGAAGCTGTCCTTAGTAGTCATTATTATTAAATACAATAAAACAATTTAGAAAATAAAAAGGAATTTGAAATTGATTATATTTAATTAATAATACAATATCTGAAAGTTGCAAAAAGTGTTTGCTGGCTTATTCTACAGTCTAAAATTTGTGGCTTGTTTTGGATGCGTTGCAGTTTGTATATTTGCTTATACGTATATATGATATCCTTTATTGTTTCCTTTCTTCCATGCTTTCTTACTGATTTGACTAACTTGTGGTTTGTCTTAAACAAATAAAATAGACAAACCACTGATTCCATTTTTATTATTTGCAAAAAAATACAACCATGTGCCGCCATTGTTTGGCATCGCCTAGTTACATACATACATACATATGTATGTACATATGTATTAGTGTTGTTAAGTATTCGTGTTTTATGTTTGTTCGAATTAAATTTCATAATTTTTTTCTTCTTCGAACAGACAAATAATTTTGAACTTTTGTTCGAATATTCGAACGAACAAAGAATAAAAAAATATATTCGAATAATCTTAAAAAAGTTTGCAAACAACGACACGTATATATATTAGATTAATTTTTTTATTAACAAACGAAAAATATTTCATTACACAAGAAAAACAAATAATTTCAATAAAAAATTTAGTAATATTTATAACAAAACTTTAAAGTTTTAAGAACCTTTGCCGCAGTTGACGCCGTGGCATAGATAAGAACTGTATGTTCCACTTATACTATTGAAGTAACAGAATCGCAAAAAATAAAAGATTAAATAAAAAAATTATGATAACTTCCAATCGACTAGACCGATTTTCTTCTTCGATCATGTCCCCATTCAAACGAAAATAAAGCAAAATTAAAATCGGTCAAGACGTTGGGGATTTACGACGTGAAAGACACGCAGATCAACAGAATATATCTAAAAAAATGTGATATATTCTAAACGGCTGGACAGATTTTCTTTAAACATAGCCACCCAGCAAAAAATTTCAAAAAAGGTAATCGAGTTTGGAATTAAGCATTTTTGGTGGAAGCACTTCCCTACTGGATTGTCAACTTAATGATTTTAACAAGGCGTGAGACTAAAATAATCGATTCTTGAGAAGTGCTTACTTTTTTATTTCGCAACTTGTTCACGTAATCTAGTTAATCTAAAAAAATGATTCTCTTCATTTAGCAATTTGTACATGATTTTTTTTAAATTTTAGGTAATGTGATTTGTAAGCGAGTAATGAAATCTGGCAATCAGAAAAGTAAGTCATTATATGGCAAGTAGTTCTAATGGTAATGTGTAATTTTTTGCTGGGTAAGAACACTCTCGAACAAGTAATTTTTTATTTTATTTTTAAAGAGAAGTAACAATCAGGCAATGAATGCCCACTACTATTATAAGTAAAGGGATAGTAACAGAAAAGTCAGGTGGTGAAGGAATAGATAGAGGAATGCTTCATTTTTTTACAGCTCTGCTTTTTGCACGTTTTTTTTTTTAATAATATCGTGTTGCAGCGCCTCTGGCGTTAAGTGAGTCGTATTAATTTTTTTTGAAGCTGTGTTTAGTAGCAGTTTAGTAGTTATTTTACTTCGCCGATGAGGAGGGTGCTCTGGTGTTACATTAGGATTAGTATCTCTTGAAGTCGGTATAGTTTAGTGACCAGTGACTATGCCTTCATCACTTGAACTTTTCTACAACAACTTATAGAAAGGGACAGTAACGCACATCAGAAAAATGGTAATGTTATTTAATGACTGTCAGATAGCGGGCTCGATGCTAAAGCCTTCGGTTTTGTAGTCAACGTGCTAACTTCTTCAGCCAATGCCACCCTCAAACAGGAAAACTAAATCAAAATCGGTCCAACCGTTTGGTCTGTACGTCGACTAGTACATACAAATAGATACACAGACACAAACTACATACAAACTTATAACACCCCTTTTTTGTCGAAAGTTAAAAACTGAAACGAAATTAGTTAAAAAGTATAGGTATTTATGTATACACATTTACAAACATTTTTAATGTTATTAATTTTTTGGAAAAAATCATTTAAAAACCGCAGACAACCCAAAAAATCTTTTTATACAAGTAGTTAAGGAAATTGTTCGAATATTCGAATATTCGACAAAAATGATTCGAATAATTTTTTATTCTAAATTGAACATTTTTGTTTGTTCGAACAAATATGATAAAAAGTTGTTCGAATGACAACACTAATATGTATGTATGTCCCCAATAAATTTTTGCAATTACTTACTTTCAATGAAAAGTGACGTTCCAGTAACTGCTGTATGGAACGCATAGTTTATTCTTTTCTTTAAATAAAAACACAATAATGTTTATAAATGTAAAGAGCATAAATTGATTTTTAAAATAAGAAAAGTAAGGTATAATTTTATATTTATTTTTACAAATTATCGACCTGTTTGCTCCCCATTAGAGATGGGCACCGCTCACTGCAGTGCTATAACTTATCCATATATTAATGTATTCTCCTGTAAGATTGGGTGAATATGAAAATGAGTGTGTGTACTCGTAAATAAATAAAATGTATTTGAAAATGCATCACTGCGTCGCAAATATATATTTAAACGTTCCAAAATCCTTCGCTGAAGTAGATAACGTACAAATAAATGTCAAATATGATTCACAAACATTTCTACTAATAAAAAAGATTATCAGCAAACTTGGATTGCAGTTTAAATTAAAGTTTGCTCGTATGATACAGTACAGTGATACATATCCGAACAGATCCATTATTTTACGATTTTATAATTTTTCGCTAAGGCGATCCCTATTTTTTTTTCGAAATAATCGAGCGTATGTATGTACAGGACAGGCAAATAACTGAACTACCTAGATAGAGTTGCCAGTCAGTCAGTTTCCGTTATTTTTTTTAAGTCAGTATCGAATTTATATTGAATAAAAATATTTCGTGACTCGATAAATGTGTACTTGGAGAGCCCGAAAGAAATAAGAAAACATCATTTACTGAGGACATATCTAGTTTTGTTGGCCAGCTCCTAATTTAACACAAAAAACCTAATCGAATGGACCCAAGTGAGCCGAACACAATCTCTTTCCTAGGCAACCTGTTAACATACGATATGCAAACACAGCTTTGACATAAAAGTTAAAACATAAAATCAAAAGAAATATTTACAACTTTTTATTCAAAAATTAAAAGTTAATTATGTAGCTGAACTAGATACATATGTATCCATTTACATATCACAATCCCACATAATGTTCAGCATTACTTAAACAAACAAAAAATTATGCCTGACAACATTCCATTTCGACATTTGCCTGGGAGCAACAATACACTCAGGGAAAAGCAGCAACTTTAAAATAAGTACGCTTAATATTAATTCAATAATTTTCATTGGAATAGAAAAATTGCATTGAAATACATTAAATCGATCATTTTCAACCTTGAATTAATGTAGTTTCTGTTTATTTCGACAATTACACTGAATCAATATTGTTTTAAAGTTGAAACATGTTATTTTAAAATTGTTAATTCATTAATTTCTTAATTAGGATACATTTTAAATTTTGCAAAATATGGAATTATGTAGTAAGAAACATAGTAAATTCTTTAAACAAATATGTAAACCATGTCATATCCATAAAACGACAACATTGTTCTATAAGAATTCAATATTAATTCAATGCCGAAAAAAATCATTACCATATTGTTTCCATATTAAAGTTATCAAAATAGGCCAACTTCAATTTAATATGGTTCCAAATTGAAATAAAAAATGTCAACATTACTAGATTTTCGTTAATGTTTCTCATTGATTCAATATGGTTTTTTATTGATTTTAAGTTATTTTTTCTCTGGGTGTAATTACGATGAGCATGAAAATATTTCATATCAATTTATTTACGGTAAGAAACAATTGATAAATACTCACACAACACAGCATTGAAAATTCTGTTCAATAGGGAATTCTATGCCGTATCTATGGGATGCGGTACTGGAAGTTCCGTTTATATAAATTCATACATATGTACATATGTATATGAGGACCTAACCTCCTTGCCTTTAATTTTCTTTAACTCTTGCTCTACTTCTAAAATTTCAGCTAAATCCAATCATTCCCCACTGTGCGAGGCTTCCTTCTTCACAATGATTTTAATGGAATAATAAATCTGCAGTTTTACTACACTCATGCAACACCGTATGCTTTGAGTTTTCACAACATAAAATACGTACAACAGGCGCGTCTTGGCGTAAAAAATCTCTTACAAGCAAGCTCTTATTTTATGGGAAAATTGAAGGGTTTGGTGTAGCAAAGTGTTTGTTTGTATGTATGTGCCAGAGATGGAACAATGGAAAAAAATTAAACTACAAGTTTTTTAAATATTTTAATATTAAAATTTAGCAGTTCTTAGTTTCGTACTAACCACTCGTAAAATGTTCAAATGCTTGGAAAATATTTACATACATACATATGTACCTACTTATATTTTACTTGACAATATATTCAAAAATTAATTTTATTACATGTTTGATTTTGTTACAAAGTGCAGACCACGAGTGAAGTATATGTATATACTCGTACGTATATATTTTAACCACACTTTTTCCCAAAATTATAATTTTACTTATTTATTAAAAATATTGATTTGAAATTTTGATTACTGATTTTACGAAAATCTAGTTTTCATCGTATTATTATTTATTAAAAATATTGATTTGAAATTTTGATTACTGATTTTACGAAAATCTAGTTTTCATCGTGTTTCGACGCTTTGAGTTCCTGGAAGTCGATTCTGACTATTATCACGATGATGTCCGTATCTATGTGTGTCCGTGTCAGTGTGTGTGTATACATTTATGTACATATCCCATAACTTAAGAAGGCATCAATGGATCAGAAGCAATGTCGCATTCGAAAGATGTTGAGCTCACTTATATGTATGTCGTAAGATAGTTAATCGATTCACTTCTGTAGATTTCGAAAATAGAATTTCAACAAAACTATTTTTAAACAAATTTTTAAACGTTAATTGCTGGCAATTTGACTAAAATCCGGTGATTCTTTCGAGAGAGATGTCTTGGACGAAAAATTTCGGAAAAACCCGTTTTCGTTAAATCGATTTCAAATAATCACCCATTTTTTATGGCTTAAAAAAAGCATATCAGTTGCAGCAAATTTTACCAAAATCTGAAATTGATCATTGAGGATATATCTAGCTAATGTACGTCATAGGGGGGCCTTTATCCAAAACTAGAAAAACTAGAGACATTCACTCCTATCATGAACAACAAGTGGAATATTTGTTCACGTGAAATTTTTATTCCTCTCGAAGGGAAAAATGCTATCGTGAATTTTCCGTGAAATTTTATTCCCGCTATCAGTCCCATTGAGTGTAAAAAAGGGAACAATTCAATGTATTAAATTAGTTCGCCTGCAAAAATAAAGTGAAAAAAATTGAGGGAAAAGTGAAAAAATTCACGTGAAAAATATTATTCACGATAAGGAGAATCAAAACAAGGGAAAAAATTTGAAGGAAAAAATTATTCACGATTGAAATTTTGTAAAAAGTGGAAATATTTCGATGGAAAAAATATTCCCGATAGGGGTGATTATGTTAAAATTTTCATTTAAACAAATCAGAAGTGTAATTAATATCTTAGTTGAAACAAGAACTAAATAGTGAATAATGTGCTTCTATTTTCTTACTTCACTATGGGTTTTACATGACTTGAATTTTGTAAATTTCAATTATGGTATGACCATCATGCCGGACATCCCAAATGGCTAATGGATACCGCTCATGTTCATGTTTCGTCCATGCTCTGACATCTATGCCCTAACATAAGACTGAACAACAATGTTCGCCATGATATTCGCCGTCCGCAACCATTTCTAATAGAAATAAAAGAGACAGAACGAAACTGGTAAATACTCGTATTACATCTCAAAATACTTTGATATGCCTGAATATGCATTTCGCACATATTCACCACACAAAGACGTTAGTGAATTTTTCACATTTGCTCTGCCGCCGTCATGTTCATGTCATGTCCAAGTCGATGGGTCGTGAAGACATAGGGCAATCATTTAAAATCATTATTTTTATAATTTATCATAACATCATCAAATCGGACACTCCCACCCAAAAATCTGTAACACATACATACATACATACGAGTGCTTCAGTTTTCCTTTACCTTTTTGAACAGACTATTTTTGATAGACCCAAAGACTCATTATTACAGTAATTCATTGCCGCAGAGTTTGTGAAAATGACAGAAAGATTGATTCGCTAAGGTAGGCCTATAAATTTAAAACAAACACGCATTCATTTTTGTATAATTAGGATAATGTTTCAAGTTAATATTTTCATACATATGCATGTAAATATGTACATATGTATATATACATATTATATGTTAATAAGATTTTTCTAGGACAACAACATACCTCAGTAAAATCCAGTAATGATTTTGAATGAACAATTTCCACGAGAGTAGAGGCTGTTATTAATTTTTATTACTGCCATGAGCGCACTCGTACAATAATAAAAGAATTGTTGTCTTAGGAAACATTTGAATATTTTTTATGCAAAAACTTACTAACTAACCAACCCTGATGAACAATATGTTAAGCCATTAATATTCAAGTTTCATGTGACAAGAACCTATCCCTATTCTTAATGGCATGAATGTTTGAACATCTCGTGCACAATTCTTTGCCAAAGGCTCAGAAGGAAGCGTACGTATGTATGTACATACACATGTGTGTATGTATGTATGTATGTATATAATCATTGTAATTGTTGGCTTAAGTATAATTAAAAGTGTGTCAATGTTTTGTTTCCTACAAATTAGTTTGAACATACGAGTACAAAAGCAACAACGAGGGCAACTTAATAACATTAAAAGATAATTATTAAATTTTTTTTTTATTTTCACAAAAGAACTATTCTTAGCAATGACAAAGAAAATAATACACCAAAGATGTGACATGTTAATATAGCAAAAAAATTTTGAAAATTTTATTATTTAAGCAAAATATAATTATCATTTTTAATAACCAAATGTTGCTGTGCTTTATTAATGCATGACAAAATGTAATTTAATTTTGTTGAAATTATTTAATAAAAGCAAAATTATCTTTTAAGCAATTCCTCGTGGTGGCCTTTTAATTTAATATTTTTGCTGTTAAGATGGTTACATATTTTAGTAGGAGCGTTTTTGTGGGAGAATAAAAAATATTATTAGCATTTTTATGCGACAAAAAATTGATAATTTCGAAATGAAATAATGAGCCTTTATATGCTATAAGTTAATATATGGTTAACGTTTATTGTTATTAATTATACATATTTTGTTAAAAACATTTTTTAATTAAAATTTATGGTATTTTAATTATTACTAGATATACCAAACGGACGACACAATCGCCCGTATTCTAGAATCAAAATGTAAATAATTTTATTAAGATTCAAAGAAAATGTATCTAAACGTCATAAAAAATTCATTAAAACACAGCCACAGACATACTTACATACATATGCAACCATAATTAAATAATACATGAAATTAAAAAAAAACATAAACAAAATCCCTTCAACCAAGCTAATTCAATTTATTCAACTCTCTTCCTTTAGATATTATGGGTTTCATACAACAACAAATAAGAGAAAAAAAAAATTCATAGGTCAAGAGAAATACTACAAACACACACACACACGCATGTTTTGTTTCTTTTTTACTTGTAAGCTAATGAATGCGTGTGTAATATATGTGCATGTAGTAGTAGCAACTTTAAACGCTTATAGCTCCCAAAATACTAAACCGATTTCAATAAAATATAGATTCTGCACATCTGTACGGAAAATTCTTTAAAACCATATAAATCTTTTTAAAATCGGTGCAGTGGTACCATTGTAAAAGGCATTACAAACAAGGAAGAGTGCTATATTCGGCTGTGCCGAATCTTATATACCCTTTACCAAAGTGTTCTTATGTAGTATAGAGATACATACATAAGCACATACATAAAGTATAAACAAAAAGAAAAAAATAATTTGACCTAGTTACTTTTATCTACAAAAAAAATAAATTTAGAAATCCTAGAATCATTATATTAGATTTTTCTGATTCCTTATATCAATCTAGTAGTTCTTAAAAAAATATAGAAAGTGTGTTAAGTAAAAAAAGAAAAAAGGAAATTAAAAAAAATGTTTTATTTAGTTACTTTAATATCCAGAAAAAAAGTTCAAAGTTTCCAGCTCTGGAGCTGAGGTTATTAGTTTTATAATTTTCTACACCAAACTTTTCTTTCCAAAACGTAAAATATGTATAATCTATAAAGGAAAAGATAAAAATTAATTAGACTTGGAATCATCCTTTTTGATTTTTCTGATTTGTTACACCAATCTCTTTCTTTTAAGAATCTAAGATATGTTTAATTTATAGAGAAAAAGAAAAAATTTGTTTTAGTAAGTTACTTTTGTATAAGAAAAAAAATTAAAGTTTTCCAACCCTGGAAACGTCTTTTTAATTTTTTTAACTTTCTTTTTAAATTTGAAATACCAATTTAATTTGTACTGAAGTATAAAATAAGTTAATTTAATAAAAAATATAAAAATTAGTTTACGGTAGTTAATTTTTTATATCACAAAAATTTTAAGTTTCCCAACCCTGAAATTATCTTTTTTGATTTTTCTGATTTTTTAACCCAATCTCTTTCTTCTTAGAATATAAGATATATGTATTTAATTTATAGAAAAAAGGAAAAATTTCTTTTAGTAAATTAATTTTGTATAATTTTTTATAAAAAAGTTAAAGTTTTCCAACCCTGGAAACGTCTATTTAATTTTTTTAATTTTTTTTTATTTTATTTTTTATTAAGAAATATTAATTTTATTCATACTGAAGTATAAAATAAGTTTATTTAATAAAAAAATAATAACTAGTTTTCGGTAGTTATTTTGTATGGTAAAATGAAGTTTAAGTTTCCCAGCTCTGAAACCGTCTGCTCGATTTTGCTGATTTTCAATACCAATCTTATTTCGACCATTTCTGACACACCAGTCCAAGAACGAAGCCTCTAGCTTTTCTGGGAGCTTCGGAAAACCGATTTGACGTACAGACAGACGGACAGACGGACATCGCTTATTCGTCTTCCCTATGCATAAGGATCCAGAATATATATACTTTATGGCTCTCTTATTAATATTATAGACATTACAAACGGAATGACAAACCTATATATACCCTTTTACCATTTTTGGTAAAGGGTATAAAAACATGTTCACCTATTAATTATATAGATAGATACCATAATATCCCGAAATGGTAATGAGCTATACAGCAGGGAAGGGATTAATTTTCACATGCTTTGAAAATTTGTTAAATATGGCTTCCTTTCACGCACAAACTAAAACCAAACGGTGTAAAAAGTATTTCTATAAGGACGGTGCGAACTAGAGATGAGCGATCCCGTGATTTTTTAATAATGTTGCTCATAGTGATCGTGATTTCCAAATCGCTGTTCTTTTAAACTGTGACCGTGATCACAGTTTAGCAGGATTTTGTTTGTAGCAATTGTGTTATTTTGAGAAACACTAATAACGAGAGTAGCAGTGAAATTAAACAGTGACTGTGATCACGGTTTATCACATTTCAGCTCTTCTGTTTTAAAAGTATTTATTATCACACTTGTCAAACATTTGCCTAAAAAAGCGTAACCACTAAATGCTAATGAAAAATCTTTCAATACAGAGAAAATTTTGTCAAATTAAAGAGTAGCCAATAGTGTTGGATTCGATGACATTATCTATTAGTTGTGTTCGAAACTGTTTAATTTGATAAACAAGTTTCTGGATCAAAACTTTTTTTATTAGTGTTTGTTGGTTACGCTTTTTTGGGCAAATCATTGACAAGTGTGACCGTACGTTTAGTATGTATTAGAATTTTGATAAATACTCGTCTATGTTCTTGCTTACACATCTTTTTCACATGTTTTCTTGTGAGTTCGGATGTTAAAACACATGCTACATCTGTTTAAGTTGAAATTTAGATAATACAAATAAATAGTATGTGTTCTAGCATCCGAATTTAGAAGAATTTGTAAATGGACGATTTAAAATATTCAGATTTTTTCGTCTTGAGTTTCTAAAATGGTTTAGAAAATAAACATTTACCGACCGCTTGTCAAATTTTCTATCCGTATTCTCTCCTATTCGATACGTTTTGCTTTTACATGATAAGATTTTGTATGTTCTACAGCATATTTCGACATGTCGTAATACATTGTATTACCATGTAAAGACGCTATTAGTAGCAATGTCATGACATAAAAACATACAAAGATCTTATATTTTAATTCTCATAATTTAAATAAAATATACAGAAAATATTTAGTATCAATGTTAGTACATGAAAATAAACAAAGTTCTCACATTTTGTTGTTATAAACAAATACCATGTACATATTTCTGTTTTCCCCAGTTAAGCATGTAGACAACATTTATGTATTTATTTTTTATATTTTACAATTTTCCTTTTCATTATGCCACATAATGTGGCAGTTGCCGTTGGTGCTATTAAAAATTTGCGAATTAAAACAAACAAAATAAAGTGAATGAAAAGCTACAAAGAATAGAAACTTGTATACATTTCCATGTGACTGGTTCTATGGCTGGCTGGCTGGCTGGCTGGCTGGCTGGCTGGCTGGCTGGCTGGCTGGCTGGCTGGCTGGCTGACTGACTGACTGACTGACTGACTGGCATGCTGTGCTAACTGACAGAGAAACTGACTGACTGCATGCAACTTTATGCAGTTTTTGTTATGAATCTGGTGTGCTAAATTATTACCAACATTTTAAATCGTCAGCGTTTTCCATTTAACGTTTTAACCTTTTTATTCATTCATGCTAGGGTTTTTTGTCTGAGGCTTAGATTTTCTATGATAATAAGAACAATAAATATTTGAAAAAAAAGTAAACGAAAATGATTATTTATTAAATTTTAAGGAACAACCGATACATTTTCATAAACTAAAAATTTTCTAACGAATAGGATCGTAAGACGGCTTTTCTACACTTAAAGTTTACTTTGCAAAGTCTTGAGTTTCTAGGAGAGAATGGGAGCTTTCTCTCTCTCTCTCTCTCCTAAGTATCTTTTTAGTCATGTGCTGCTTTATTACATACATAATCGTGTGACCTTTGCCAAAATGCAACTCTAATCTAATGAGTTGATATTGTGTTTTCACATTTTTATAAGCTCCGTTAGATTAGGGCTGCATTTTCCCAAAAGTCGTTTGAATGTCGTTACTTAATAGTTAGTATTTCTTAAAAGTAATATTGCCGCAAATTTTGAAGCTTTTCCGTTTACTAAATGGGACGAACCACTTGTAGGATAACATGAAATCGAATTACATAATTTGCCTCTTAACTTTAATAGTGCCTCAATTTTATATTCTATTAATTTTATTTTTAAAGTTTAATACACGAAAAACAACTATATCTAATTGCTGAAACACAAATTAGCAATTGCTAGAACTTAATAAAAAATTAATGTGTTTGAAGATCAGGGATGCGAAATCAGATTTAAAAATTGTACTAATTTTCAAGAAAAATTGAAGAATTCTACATGTATCCTATCCCACTATATAGAAATAATGCTTCTGATAGCTCTCTAGATTAATCTGAAAAAAGTCACACTTTAAGGAAAATCTCTGGAGAAAACTAGTAGTCATTGCGGAAAATAGGAGAATTGTGCATGTGTGCAGTATGCGGAACTTTGTACGCATCCTCACTTTTAGAGTATAAATCTGGGGGCAAATTACGGCACTCGGTATCGAACGAAATTAGGAAATATTTCAACAGAGTTTATATGGAAACATTTTAAAATTTCGAACCGTATCGAATGCCGTAATTTGCTCCCTGGTCACTCGCCAGAAGTGATTCACATAAATCACAAATTCGCATCTCTAAAATATACTCCTAATCAACATGATGTAAAGGGTGGTTAAATTTTAATGGCCGATGTTGATTTTGAATAAAACACAAATTATTTAGGAAATTATTGTCATTTCTTTTTATTATGATAACATGATATGGTTCAATTATGTCGGCCAAATAGCCGCCGCGACCTCGGCGGCACACCTCTATCCGATGGTCCAAATTTTCGATGACGCTGAGGCATAATTGAGGTTATATGCCGTTAATGTTCCGAATTATCTCATTATTTAGCTTTTGACGTACACCTTTTCTTTCAAATAAAACCAAACAAAGAAGTCCAACGGTTTCAAATCACATGATCTTGGCGGCCAATTGACATCGCCACCACGTGAGATAGCACGGCTGTGCGGCAAGTGGCACCCTCGTCCACATCCATATCTTCCAATTCGGGCCATGAAAAGTTCGTTATCATCTCACGATAGCGAACACCATTCACAGTAACTGCCTGACCGGCCTCACTTTAGAAAAAATACGGCCCGACGATGCCGCCAGCCCATAAACCGCACCAAGCAGTCACTCTTTGTGGGTGCATTTGTTTTTCGACAATCACTCTTGCGGCAATTCTGCTTATTGATGAATCCACTGAGGTGAAAATGTGCCTCATCACTGAAGATGATTTTCTTCGATATGCATTTTGATTTGAACGCCCATTTTCATAATAAGCCTGAATAACTTTAATGCGTTGGTCGATCTTTCCATGGTTCAAATTGGGTTAGTCTGAAATTGAGAAATGTCAAATGACATTTGTGGTTCACATTCAACATCGGCCCTTAAAATTCAACCACCCTTTACATATCGAGCCTTTTTTTATTTTATCGTAAGCGACATGTTATCGAAAATAGACTTTTTTTATTGAATTTAAATTTTATGGGCCTACCCATAGTTTAGAATTACCGAATGCAAAAATTGTTGATACGGATAGGGGCTGTAAAATTTTATCGTAAGCGACAATTTACGTACAAAAACATATTTGAATATTTAAAAAAACCTTCTCCTCAAAAATTTAATTTTTGTCGCTTGCGATAAAATCGAAAATAAAGGTCGATATGCACTTGGTTGACAATTTCTGTGCTTTAATTTAATTTTCATTTATTAACTAGACTTTTGATATGGCCTACGTATTAGAGTGCAATGGGACGTAAAAATGTTTCTCGGAAAGCGTAGGCATCAATGTCATCTTTTGTTTGACTTAATGAATAACTGACGATGAATATGTACATGAGTAACTACAAAATAGAGGAGAATGGTGTAAAATACTGAAAGCCTCTTCTCATCTACATACAATGCTACAAATTGCAATGTTTAATGCAACAATGAAATGCACAACACACCTAATTCATTCACTACGTTGACTGTTTTTATATTCAACTAGAAATGTAAGTGAATAAATAGACTTTTATTTTTGTTTTAATACGAGTGTTATACAGAGGTATGGAAAGAATTTATTCTTTAAAAATTTATTTGGTATTGTACAGTGTTTGAATGAATTTCAATATAACTGTTTGTTAAAAAACCAGCTAAATATATTTTATCGCTTAATATCTGTCGTAATAAGGAAAGAGTGCTTAAGTCACATTTTACTGTTTTGCATTAGAGCACTTTTAAGCGTTTCAGTCGATTTTCAGAAATTCATTTATTTTACAGTTAAATTGGGAAATTCTCTGTTAGCCTTTATTTTCTTAGCAAACATCGTTCTACACTATAAGTAATACATTTAAGTTGAAACATACCAAAGTATAACATAAATTAAGCTTTATTCCAAATGAGATAGGAAGTCTAAAAAAGGTAAGTCGCAAGTCATAATGCTTCCTGAAAAATCACACAAATTACTTGAGTTTTTGACCAGGGGTACTTTCAAATATGCACATAACGAAGGTACCACTAACTCAAAATCAGCTTATCTCGACTTAAGCACTTTTTCCTTTTAGCCACAGATATGTATGTAGGTTAGGTTAGGTTATTAGCAGGCTGCTGGTAAGGAAGGGTGAAATTTAGAGTCCAGCTCACTTGGGTTGAATACAATGATACCTTTTTGCTACCTGTGAGTTGAAGAGAAGATAGTGAGAAAGGGTGATAGAGAAGACAGGTGTTGAAGCAAGATATAAAAGAAAGCTTCATTCTTTTTTTACAACTTTGATTTTTTGCAGGTTTTTAATAATGTAGTGTTGCAGCGCCTCGGGTATCAATGAGGCGTATTAAATTTTGAAACTGTGTTTACTAGTTTAGTTTTTTTTAATTTTTATAAAAATTTTAAAAGTTATTAAGCGTTATTTACAAAGTTTATGGAAAAATTACGATAAATTGCAATGTAGGCTACTTAAATAAGCAAATTCATTGCAAAAACTTGTTCGACTTGTGCGACCTCTAAACCTCTTCCGAAAAATCTGAAAAAAATCTCAAAAATACTTGAACTTATAAGCTTTCAAATTATACCCATGAAAATAAAAAAAAATTTTTTGGGACACACTAATGTATATGTTTTATCATCATATCAGACGGAGGTTCGTTCGATCACGGAGGTCAATATATTTACTGACAGCAACCGAAAGAGTAAACCCTAGGACCGTTTTAGATTGCAACGTAAGACGTAACCGGAAATGAACGTGCATATGAACTGGCAAAAAATGCCAGAACGTTACGGACAGTAATACCTAATTTACATTAAGCATTTTTTTCATGAAATTAGTTGCATGAAAATTTTTTATTTGTCAATAGGATACCTCGAGGAGCAACTTATATCAAAAAAGTTGTCAAAAATGCATCAGAGATTCAATCTACGCCCTTTTTTTATATAAAATTCTCTTTTATAGCGCTTCAATTAGCAAATAGAAAAAGTTGCGTGCAACAAAATTCATGAAAATTTATGAAAAAACGCTTAATGTAAATCAGGTATAACTCTAATTAATACAAAGGCAGCTAAGGCAGCAAAGGTTGAATTACAAAATTGGGCGGAGATGGCGCACAGAACACGATGGAATTGTGATACTGTGGGTGATCTAACCAAGGTTTTCTGGGGCGACAAAACAAGAGGGCTGTTGTACTAAACAAGTTCGAGCTAGAAAGGTTGACGGGCATCTTAACGGGGCGCTCTAATTTACGAGGGAATTTGTAGCGGATTGGATCCACGGATGACAATGAATGCAGGCCATGCATGGAGAATATCGAGACAAGGGAGCACTTTCTTTGTCATTGTCTAGCTTTCGCGCAGCCGAGATCCAGCTATTTTGGGAATGACGTCTTACCTGGACATTATCCGCCTTAGAGGTATTGACTGGAAAATGTTGAGGGACTAAGTGAACGATACTGAGTTCTTTTTTAGGAAAATGAAATTAATGCCATGAAGTATTAGATTTTTATTTATAAAAAATATATTGATTTAAAAGAATTTTAGTATAAGAAATAGAAGAACATACGAAAAATCAGATTTACTCATCATCATGAAAATTACTTCGGAATATGGTTCCAAGAAGAGAACTTCTTGGAATTACAACCCAATGTAAAAATCATTACACAGAAAGGCAATTTTACACGTTTTATTGAAAAAAAAATAAATCAAAAATTTTACTGAGTCAATTAAACTTTTAATATAATTAAATTTTTAAACAAAAGTTTAATTGAATCAATTAAATTTTTAATTGATTTTTGCTTGCTTTTTCAATTAAACGTATTTATTGCAGTAAATTGCAGTACTTCCGGACCATAAGTTCACGATTTTATAGACTTATTTTCTAAGGACTTCAAAGTCCTTAGAAACATTTTTTTTAAATCTCTAGACTGCTAAAGAAATAAGTCTTTTATAATACTGATATTTTTAAATGTTTAAGTACTTTCCGAGTGTTTAAATTAAAGAAGTGGGATAGTCAGTTAAGGCCTTATGATATTTTTTTTCTATTTTATACAATTTTCTTTTAACTTTTAATCAAAATATATTATGATTTTACACGTAAATTTATTTTTAAATCAGCAAGCAAGAATTTATATAGAAAAATTAACCGTGTTAAGAATAAGGAAAATTTTTTATAAATAATTTTGACAACAAGCGCCCTTGAACTTTTTTGTTAGTTTCTTTTGAATTGCTTTTCAATTATTTTGGCTATTTCAATTACTTATCAATCAGATAAAGTGGTTTGAAAAAACATTATATATTGAAATTAAGGGAGAAAATACAATTTTAAACTGTTTTTAAAGAATAAATATTGCTGTTGTCTTTTCTAAAAAATTACTAAATTTAAGATTTAGTGCATAACTTTTCTTTGTGATAAGTGAATTCTTTCACAGAATTTAGTTTTCCTAATTACTACTTTAATTATAGTTATAAAAATTATTTTAATTATATATTTTTCTCTGTTTCCTTTCAGATCGTTTTTTAAATCTAGAAGTAATTGCCAGAGCAAAAAATAAATGTTGAGTTTTCGACTATAAACTGTTGCTGCTGCTCTCTGCTAAAAATGACTGCTGAACATTAGGCAGCTTATTATGCAATTAAACAGCAGTTTATCCAGTTAAATAATTACAACGAGTAAATCTCTTCCATTTTCTCCTTTATACAACCAAACACACACACACAACACATTGCAATAAATACTCCAACGCAATGGCATTCAGTTACGCCTGCCTTACACTACAACGCGTAGTATTACCAATTATTTTGGTACTGGGTAAGTCTACTTTAATATTTTATGCAATACGACTTTAAAGAAAATAAAATTCTTATCTAATGAGTTTTTATTGTCTTTTAAAAATGTTCGTAACCCCATTAAATTAGAGTTTCATTTTATCAAGAGCCGTATGCAAGGCGAATTCAGACCAGATGATTTTATTTCAGGAGCTGGTGATCAGCTGTCAATTTTTCTGGTGTCTGATCAAGCAAAACATTTGGAAATTTTTTGAAACCAGCAAAATTTTACAATAACAAAATTTATATGTTTTTTCCTGCAGTTTTGCATTTCATTCCCAGCTGAGATCACCTGCTATGAATTCGCCTTTGTCATATGATTATTTACCATAATGAGTGCCAGCTTCGTTCACAACATGATAGAAAGTGTGAAAGTACCAAAGCGCATCTATAAGTGACCCTACTAAGTCAGGTGGCTTTTGTTTGCTAAGTGCCGATTCACACACGTCAACTTTTGTTGATCGACTTTTAATTCAGCTGGTAGAAAAAAAGACATATTTGTTTTTCCTTCTCCGTCTTTCTTACAGCAGAATTACGAGTTGGTCAACAAAAGTTGAAGTATGTGAACCGGGACTAACTAAACTAAATTTTAAATTTGTTAAGTGTGGGTGGGTACAAGCCTAAAAGTATTGTTTTTTTTTTGCGTTATCCGTAGACGCCCTAAAATTATATTTTGTTTCACATTTCTTACAAGAGACACACACTCTGACGATGCTACCCTGCATTGACAAGCGTCATAGTCATTTACACCAACAAAGTTCTTGTGGTTTTTGGTGTTATAAAATTTGTTGTAGAAAACTGGGCGTACCTCGTACTATCGGCGTGCCTTGGATAGTACTATTATGGTAGTTAATTTCCTTGAGATATTGTAAGAATTATGTTACTCTCACAATATCAACATGATGAACGAGAGTTGCTGTTACTGCAAAAATTATCGGGAATTCTCTCATATTCTGATGAAGCAGGGTTGTCAGATATTTTCCCACCTAATTCGCCAAATTGATTTTAAAAATCACTTAAAGTCGCCAAAAATCAGTTTTATGTAGTTTTTGTAGTAAATATTTGATAATAAATTTGTTTTTATATAAAACTTTTTTAATATGAATTTTTATAAAATTATCATATCAAAATTTATCAGAAAATCGCCAAAACTAGAAATAAAATCGCAAAAATTATTTCTTGTAAATTTTTCTCGTCCAAATTCAAAACGCATTAGTGACTATAATTAATATAAGAAAAATCATCAAAATCAAATTGTTTTAACTTCCTTCAAACGAGTCTTGGTAGGATTTATTTTTCAAACATTTTCTTCAACAAACTAATTTTCCTGAATTATAAAAATTTTGAAATTCAATTTTGTTAAAAAATAGCCATAATAATCCCCAACAAATTTATTTATCGCCAGAAAAATCGCCATATCGCCAAACCAAAAATTTGGACGCCAAACAGGTAGAAAAATCGCCATGTTTGGCGAGAAATAGCCATATCTTACAGCCCTGGTCTGAAGGAGACTTTAAAAAATATTTTGATGACATTTAAAAAAAATTCAGTAAAGTGCGACTTTGACTCGGACACGAAGGGTTCCGTACGGATACTAGATTTGTAATACTATACGAATTTTTAGATTTTTTTCTTTTTTTGTAATGTTTTTGGTTTTAGGCGTTTTTTCTGTTTTGGCGTTTTTTAGTTTAGGCGTTATTTGCGTTTTTTCGGTTTTGGAGATTTATTTAAATTTTTGCGATATTTTAGTTTTCATTTTTTTTCGTTCTGGCGATTTTTTCGGTTTTGGTTGTTTTCCCATTTTGGCGATTTTTTCGGTTTTTGGTGATTTATTTTGCTTTTAGAGATTTTTTAGTTTTGCCATTTTTTCGTTTTGCCATTTTTTCGTTTTTTTTTTTTTTTTTTTTTTTTTTTTTTTTTTTTGGTTTGTCGATTTTATAGTTTTGGGATTTTTTAGATTTAAGAGTTTGCCTCTTACGGTTTCCAAGATACAGCAAGTTGTCAAAATTACATAGTCAAAATACCAATAACTGATAGAACACCCTTTAATTTTGATTTTTTTAAATCTTAGTGTTAATTGTTGTAGTCTATTTCTACTTTTGCCGATGATACAGCCTGTATGAGTGTGCACGAAAACCCTTATGAGGCATCCCGCAATCTCCAGGAACATATCACCCAGCTGGAAATATGGCTGAACTTATGGAGAATTAAAGTCAATGAACAAAATTGTGTCCATATAACGATCACCCTAAGAAGAAATACTTGCTCCCCCATTCGAATCAACAATCAAAATATTCCTCAAAATTCCCAAGTGAAATACCTTGGTATACACCTTGATCGAAGACTTACATGGAAACATCATATTGACTCTAAGTTAACTCAGATGAAACTTAAGTTAACTCAAATATATTGGTTGATTGGCAAAAACTCAACACTCAGCCTAGACTGCAAACTTTTATTATACAAGTCGCTTTTGAAGCCAATATGGCGCTACGGAATTCAGTTATGGGGCACTGCTTCAGCTTCCAATGTCGAGAGAATCCAACGAAGGCAAAACAAAATTTTACGGTTAATAACATCGGCTCCATGGTGCATCCAAAATTCTATTATACATCGTGATTTAAATATGCCACTAGTGACTGAAGAAATTGAAATATATGCAGGCAAATATTTAACAAAACTCGAATCACATCCTAATCCGCTTGCTCGTAATATTTTGAACTTTACTGGACACGTCCGCTTAAAAAAGAGGGACACACGGGCTCTTATACCTAACACTCCAGATGGGACTACTTGAAAATACTTTCCCCCCCCCTTTTTTTTTTGATTATCACTACTAATGTATTATTTATAACTATCACTAAGTTTATGTCCGACACTGGTCGGGCCTAATATTTTTTTTTATAGATTTAAGATTTGAATACTTATTGTTAGTTCATATATGAAGATACAATAAATAAATACATGCATTAAAAAAAAAATTGTTGTAGTCTGTATAAAAATACAC
This sequence comes from Tachina grossa, assembly GCA_949987645.1. Lineage (NCBI taxonomy): Eukaryota > Metazoa > Arthropoda > Insecta > Diptera > Tachinidae > Tachina > Tachina grossa. The sequence continues at coordinate 18,682,462 of OX465275.1, forward strand.
TAACTTTACAAATTTCAAGTGTCTATACATACATATATAATTGTATGTATGTATATTACGAGTATATGGGATTTTAAAATTTTTCGTTGCTCGTTTTGGGACACCCTTTAATTCTTAATTGTCATGTATTTGTTGTTGTAGCGTCCAAAGTTGTACATGTTCTGTCAAAATTCAGGTCCGTAGGTCTTACGGATTCTCGATAAAACACTCTGTGACGGACAGATGGATAGCGTCTGGTTCCTTTTCATCTTTGGTGTACGGAACCTTAAAAACTTGCCATATTTTCCATGTTATTGTTGGCCTTTAACTTTCTCACTGTTGTGGCTGTACTCGCACTCGTATGTTCTAAGTAAATATTTATGTATATTAATAAATTATATTTTTTCTGTTTACTTCCAGCTGCATTATATCGTCCCGTTGGTATATCATTCGTGTACCTGCTGATGTTTTTCATTTCACCTTTTGTACCAGTGGCTACAAAACATAATTTTAAAGGATCTGTTACTCCTTATTTTATAATTTTAATAGCATTAAGCACAATACTATTGTTATGTCATATAGGCCTACAAGTATCAATACTAGCCCTAAAAATAGGCGATAGATTTGGCACATGTACCGTAGTTGAACGTTTGCTGAGACACGTCGGATTTATTGGCTTTAAAAACTTAAAGTAAGTATTCATTCATTCATTTTAATTTGTTCAATTATTGAAAAATTTTTGAATTTTAAACGACTTCAAAAAAAGAAGGAGGTTCTTAATTCGAATGTTTGTGTTTAGAAAACTGACATCATTGAAATCTATGTACATATATAAAAAATTAATCCCTTTTCTTTGTCACGGCATCACGTGCGAACGACTGAACCGATTCCCCCCAAATTGGTTTTGTTTTGTCTGGAGAAAATTGATATGTAAGAAAAAATTAAGAAAGTTGCGCGGAATATTACACTGTGTAACGAAAAACCAATATTGCCAAATTGCTGTTGTAAGTTTGAATTTTTTCCACTGCAAAGCGAAAACGGCTTAATGGATTTGTATGATATTTGGTAGAATGATCACGAGTACATATGGTCGAGATAAAAAAAAAATACAGTGTACTTTTTAGAAGGTGAAACTGGTGAAAGTTTGTACTTTTGGTACATTTTCTGTTTTTTCAGTTTCTTTCTGGACGCGAACGAATTCGCCGGAAGATCGTAGTATAAAATAAAATTTTGTAAATTTTTACCTAAAAGATTCTTACAAAATTTTTTAATGCTCTTGTAATGCCATACGAATAATACTGCTCTTGTAAAAGTATTCATGTATTTCTACTCATTTCATAGATACCTTGAGATAAAAAAATGGGCAGTATGTGATCTTGGAAATATTATTAGTTCTTCCAGACTTTACAAATGGACACTAAAATTAAATTAAGTTCTAAAATGTTAAAAACAAATCAGTTCCAGTCAAATAAAACATTGTTACATATGTTAGCTGCAGTGTTATTGCGAGGCAGTTTCAAGATGGTTTCTAACTAAAGCCAGAAATATGTAAATGCATATTGTTACCTTAATATAGAGAGGGCCTAACTCATTATTTTTTTGAAATCAAGTTTTTTGCATATATCGATAAAAGAACATCTAATGTATCGAAAAATGCAAAAATCTCGATTTCAAAAAATAATAAGTTAGGGCCTTTCTATATTAAGGTAATGATATTCATGTTTCTAGCCAAATTTAATATTTTAGCGCCTATTTCTGATGTTGGTAACATTTACTTAGAAATATTTATTTCAATATTTTATTTTTATTTAACGCGTGTCAAAATTAATATGAATTTAAAAGATTTGTAAATCAAAATAGGCAACACATGCGAATAATATAATTTTTTTGTAGTTTTGTAATTCTCAATAATCTATTGAGCATTTTTCTATAAGCATAGAGGTTTTGTAAGCTTTTTTCAATTGTGGTTGAAATCTACTGAATTGATGCTTAGCTGCAACGAAATGCATCTAGACATGCTAAACCAACAACAAATACATTTTTTAAATTTTTATTTACAAATTTTTTATTTAAAAAAAAAAAAATGTTGATTTTGTTTAGTTTAATTTTTTTAAACAGACAGACCTTTATTTTTTTTTTAAATAATTATCAACTACAATTTAAATTTTCCGAATTTCAAAAATATTCAAGGCCTTCCGATTGTATACACATTTTAAAAATTGTACGAGTTACATAGAAAAAAGTATTCACCAATTAAATTTTTAATTGAATTCAATTGATTCAATTAAATTTTTAATTATATTAAGAAATTTGACTGGAAAAACTTAATTGATATTATCAAATTGTTTATAGGTGAAAATTTAATTAATTTTTTAATTGATATTACAAATATTTTAATTGATATTACAAAATCATTCATATTACTTTTTTTGTGCGTATAAAAATATATTTAACAATTTTCATTATAAAATTTACTTTTCTTATGTATTTTTTTTAAAACTCAGTGCTTTTGCTATTATTGAGTGGTTGGTGCCAGAAGTTGTTGTTTTCATAACTTCCATAGTCGTCTATTTGGTTACGAAAAAAATTACTCAAAAAGTCGAGGTTTTAGTTGAAAATGGCAATGTTGACACAAATGACACGGTAGAGACCCTGGAATCCGGTGAAGCCGCAGCGGCTGGTGAGTTGTCATCAGTCAAGGTGAAAAATGATGTTGCGAGAAAACAACAAGCTGAAGATGACAACAAGCCAAACTTCGATGGCCTTATAAAAATATGTAAGTAACAAATAACAAATATGTACACGGAAGAATGCAATTACAATGCAATAATAATTCCCAGCACCCCTTTTTTGTTTGGCCACATTATTCTTTTCGGCTGTCTTGAGACCAAGTGTGCCAGGTGGTTTTTATTTTTTAATATTTCTACTATCAGGATCATATTGGGCAACTTTCCAAACATTGCAACGGTAAGATAAACAAAAAACTTATTTCTTCTAAATGTAACCGAAAAAAAAAATCAATTTAAATGGGCGAAAACGGGGAAAATTAACTATTTATTCATATTGTTTTTGGTTTGTTGTAGAAAATTTGCCATTCTATTACGTTTGGTGATGGTGGTGATTGTGGCCCATACCGTTTGCATCGTGGCTTATCAAACACCATGGATGCAAGTTCATTTAGATAAAACAAGTTTAGCAGCAAGGTGAGTTGTTTTATTTTGTTATTTATTTTTTTTTTGGAAAAGGTTTTGTAAAGGAGAATATGGAAAATTTCTGTTGTAATTTAATTCAAATGCACTGAGTTTTATTTTGTCATTTATTTTTTGGAAAAAATATTTTGTAAAGGAGAATATGGAAAATTTCTGTTGTAATTTAATTCAAATGCACTGTGTACAAATAGAGAAAAATCTGCGTTTTGGCTTGTTTATGTTTTCCGTAATATTAATTGATTGAATATAGTAAACAATTTTATTTGATTTTAAATTATTTGGAACAAGGTTATTGCTGATAAAATGGAATAATTGCTTTATTTTGATTCCAAAATTATTAACGTTCATAAAAATTACAACATGATGAGTTAAGAAAAAATTAACAACTTTGGAAAATAATAAACGGGACTTGCACAAATATGATTTGTATATTTTGACTGGTCGCGAACATATTTGAATCTGGGATGTTAAGTTAAAAAATTAGAGGAATTAACTAGCTGTTATTCTACTTAATTTAAAGAGTAAAGAAACTAAAATCCAAAATGAAGAGACGTATGTAGAACCAAACGTGATTTAATACATTATATTACAAAATCATTTTTGTCGTTTTTCCCTCTTTTTATAGAAAAAATAAATCTTGAAAAATGTTTTCAAACAAAGGATGTGGTTCAAATTCCAGTGAAGAATCAATGAATATTGCTGCGAAATGAGGAAAAAGTTGCATCAAAGAATATAACCTCTACAAACCCGAAAAATATAATGTGCCGACAAAAAAGCTTAAGCGACATGATTTCCAAACTTACCCACTGTTTGTGTAAGACGTTTGAGTTAGAAATATTGACGTTTCTATAATAGATTAAAGAAAAGTTGTACAAGTTTCCTTTAATCTATTACAAAAACGCCAAGATTTCTAACTCAAACGTCTTACACAAACAGGGGGTTAATTTTTCACCAAACTCGATTATTTCCAATCAGAAAATGTGTCGCTTAAGCTTTTTTTTTTACCGGTTATAGCTCGATATATTACACACCATGGGTGTAAATTAAAATGTCGTTTGTAGAGACACTACAGGAAATGTAACTGACACAAAACTAGTCATGTGATCGGTCCCCAAATGATAGGTACCAGTCCGAGTTCTAACTCTTTCTATGAAGCGGACCAGTCACTTTTACATGGGCAATGAAAACTTATAATTTTTTTATATTGTTACAAATGCAATTATATTTTATTTTTAAGCAAGGAACACAACAGAGACGAACGTCGACTTACGTCCACGTTGACGAATTCGTCGATAAGGATTCTCTGCGTAAATTCGTCGTGTAAAGTAACTCAACGACGAATTTACTCAGCTCTATAAAGAGAGAGAGAGAGAGAGAGAGAGAGAGAGAGAAAATTGTTGTTCGTCGGCGTACAAAATAGAAATAAATCTATAGGAGAGTTCGTCACGCACGACTAATTTCGTTCGACGGCAGTATTGTGTTAATTTTCATATGTATAAATCTGTTTTATTTCTGCTGACGAAAACTTGCAACGAAAAATTCGACGTTCGCCCCTGTTGTGTTCCTATCATTATTTTTTGGGGCTCGAACTGACTACCTCCGGCATGACAGGCTTGCACTCATATTTCAAAAGTATAAATACTACTCTAGCTTAGGTTAATATCTATACTATAGTTACGGGACTGGTTCCAGAGTGGCTTGGCGGTATCATTCGAGGGAACAATTAACATTATGTTTATACTATTTGATAGGTCATCGATCCAACCACATCGAACTTGTTAAATTGACAAAATATCAAGACGATACATCACGACAATGGTGAATATGTAACCATTTACATACCTACTTTTGGTAACACCCTCTGATCAAATAACTATTTCAAAATAAGGATTATATACTGCCAGGTATTTTTATACCTAGCAAAATAATGAGTTAAATAGCTACAACTCATTACTTTGTAATGAATTGCAGAAACCATTACCCATTACCCAAAATACCTAAAGTTTTTCCTGAGTAATGATATGGCGGTTAGTATTGAAAAAAATTGTTTTATTAACTACGGGGAAATTAAACGAGCAATTTCTGATACAAATCTTTAAACATAAATTAAAGAAGAAGTAAGTGTAAAATATACATATTTTTGTGCACAATTAGATCGTCTGTAATGCCTACTGTGATTACCATTAATATACCTATAATGTATGTTATAAATATAATTAATATAAAAATAAAATTTTTCATTTCTTTGGTTGTATAATTATGTTCTGTATTAATATGTATTATCCTTTTTTCAGACTGATTGGCTTAGAACCTCTCATAACATCTACCTGTGCTACCGACATAAGAATTATTGTTTATGATACACAATTTAAGGCCGATTCCTTTCTTAATCCAATCATTTTATTCTTCACTTACTACGCTTTAGCATTAACCACCAAGAACCTCATCAAGGCGCGGGTAAGTTTAGAAATTAAAGTAGTAAAAATATTAAACATAAATATACAAATGAATATTTATGTAAGTATTGGATTTAGCATAGAAATATTATGTATTGAATACTCCTTGTTTTCTTATTAGAAACAATTCTACAATTGAATTTAACTAATAACACTAAACCGAAAAATTTTTCCTTTTTGTTTATCTTCTTTTTAATGCTGCTTTAACTGCTGGCTTAATTGATTTTTTTTTTTACACTGACTGATTTACAAAAATGATTAATAACCCAATATTTTTATTCACCAAAACAAAAAAAAAAAATATTTACAAAAAAATATATACTTTAATACATCAATCACAAATAAACAGATCATTGCTAAGCCAGCCACTGCTTTTGGTCATGAAGTTGATAACAGTAGTACCCATAAAATACAACGTCAGATATCGCTGATTACACAAACAACACGTAGTAGTAAAAAGGATGGTAATAGAAGCAAATCGCAACGTTTGAATGTAAGATCTTTCCCAAATCTCCATAGATTCAGTTTTTTTTATTTGCTGATTTTTGCGATCAAAGCAAAAAAAAAATTCGTTTAAAAATTTTGTTTCTTAAATTTTTACTTTGAGAGAAAAAATCGAATACACTTTTAGTTTGATATTTAGGATTAATTTTGCTAAATATAAGTTAAAATATTTTTATTTATGAACAAAAAATCAGGTTTCTGCATTTTTAGCATGTAAAATTAAAAAAAAAAACACACAACTTGATATCTCATTTCAAATTTGTATTTTTTAAAGTGCACGAAAAAATTTCGAGTATTATAATTATCAGCCATTGTCACAAAGCTAAATTCCGCATGAACGCGGAAATGAAGTTCCATTACCAAAATCAAATTTATATGGGTATTTGTTATTAATTACATATTATTATTAGTGTTTTAATAAAAATAAAAAAAAAATTCGGTTCAATGAGCAATTAGCTATAAAATTTAGGGCTGAGTTGTGTAAATACAAAATTGATAACAATAACTTATTTGAATGTAAAAAGGCCATGAAAAAAGTTGAAATTATTGAAAAGCATAAAAGCTAAATAACCAATAAAAGGAACATATCTACAAATTTATATGTAATATTCTAAAGAATTTTTTGATAGTCTTGAAAGAGGAAAATCTATGTACGTATGTCTATAGCAAGCAAAATAATGCAATATGTTATGAGTTCTCGAGCAATTTTAGATAAGTGTATATGTATTTTGAATTTATATATGAAACTAAAATGATCTTAAAAAGTTTTTGTGTGCCTATACATATCAGAGAATGACAAAAATATCGTTTTAAGTATTTTTTGAGTATTGGTCGTCAAATAAATATGAATGCGTGCAACTAAAAATAAAAAACACGCATTAATTTTAAACCGAATACGTATAACTATAAACATCCAACAACTATGTTTATACACTTTAAATTACGCAGCACAAACGAAAACAACTAAAACTTATATACTGTGTGAGCTACAATCATAGGCATGAGTATAAAAATACTCTTCACTATTAATCGGCTACACATGCGTATATACAGGACTGTTTTGGTTATGCATACAGATAAAGCATGTTTTCAAGCAGCCATACTCATACCCATACATTTTTCATTCCATTTTATATATACAAATGATGAATAAATATCCCGTGTATCATGTGTATATTTTTTTTCGATTAAATATCCATAGCCTGAGTATAAGCATGCTCCGATTATAAGTATGACAGAGGAGCAACGCAGTTGATTGCCTGTGCCTTTTTATTTTTAGTTATAGCGTATCTGCGTTTTTCGCATAAACGAAGTACATATTTTCTTGTATGTTGGAATCGGCTATAGTCATAGTTGCTTGAGAAAAAATATGTGAGCACTAGGGTTGTAGATTTTTTCCGACCTATTTCGTCAAATTGATTTAAAAAATTTCATAACTTGGGAAAATCGATAATGATAATAATGCGTTATGAAACCTTAAACTCCCTTTTCTCGGGGAAGGTCACATATATATTTGATAATAAATTTGCTTTTACTCGTATATAACAATTTTTTTCAACATAAATTTTTATAAAATAATCGTGCAAAAATATAGCAGAAAATCACCAAAAGCAGAAATAAAATCGCCAAAAATTATTTCTTGTAAATTTTTCTCATCCAAATTAAAAATTTATTAATTATAGTAATTAATTAATATCAGAAAAATCATCAAAATCGAATTGTTTTAATTTCTTGCAGACGAATTTTTGTAGATATTATTATTTATTATTATTAGTTTACTCCTTCAACAAACTAATTACAAAAATTTTGAAGCTCAATTCAAACAAGTTGAAAAATCGCCACGTTTGGCGAGAAATTGCCATATTTGACAGCCCTGGTGAGCACCACAGGTTGCCCCTGGGACTGCGTCGTAGCGATGCTAGCTGCTCAATCCAGAGGTCGTGGTTTCGATTCCTGTCATAGATACTCGCGGGTTGTGCCAGTTATAAAAAAATTTTTGCGCTACAATTTTGATTATAAATACATACGCAGTTACTAAAATTAAGATTATTTACTTATCTATATTTTTGGGAGTACTCATTGTCATTCTCTGATACATATGTACATATGTACATAGTATATGTATATGCCCAATCAGCATTTTATGAAATTAATGATCATATTCGTGTCTTTTTCGACTCCTCTGCGCGATTAAAATAAGCATTTATGCGCTCAATTTCGAGTCGAAAATGACTGTTCATTCGGGAGAAAATGTTACCCTAGCCGCGAGTCTTCTAAAAGAGTCTTTTGTGACTCGCATTTCTGATCAATTTCGATTCACTCTTTGTGGGTATTTACATTCAGTTTTTTTGTTTTAAATTTTTATATTTTCTTGATTTTACTGCACGAGCTTGCTGATTGTTTTTATTTTTTAAACAAATAACTTTCTAAGTGTTTCTGGGAATCATTTTCGAGGCATATTTTAAGCGCAGAACTGATTAATCAGTTTTTGATCATCTAAGGCAGTCGAAAGAGACTCAGTTTGGTGAAACAATCTTCCACATGCTGACTGGGTGTACATTCTTTTCAAAGATACATACATACATATATTTATTTAATATGGAACAACCCAGTCAGCATTTTATGAAATTAATGATCACATTCGAGTGTTTTTCGACTCATCCGCACGATTAAAATAAGCATTTATGCGCTCGTTTTCGAGTCGAAAATGACTGTTCATTCGGGAGAAAATGGTACCCTAGCCGCGAGTCTTCTAAAAGAGTCTTTTATGACTCGCATTTCTGATCAATTTCGATTCACTTTCGAGGCAGTTTGTGAGTATTTACTTTCAGTTTTTTTTGTTTTAAATTTTTATATTTTTATGTTTTCTTGATTTTATTGCACGAGCTTGCTGTTTGTTTTTGTTTTTTAAACAAATCACTTTCTAACTGCCAGTTTATAGAAGCCATGTGAAAATTCTCGTCTGCCTATTTATATTGAAAACAAAAACAAAGCACTCAAATTTGTTTTTGTTTTCAATATAAATAGACAGACGAGAATTTGTACATGGCTTCTATAAACTGGCAGTAAGTGTTTCTGGGATTAATTTTCGAATCATATTTTAAGCGCAGAACTGATTAATCAGTTTTTGATCATTTAAGGCAGTCGAAAGAGACTCAGTTTGGTGAAACAATCTTCCACATGCTGACTGTGAATATGACTTCTAGAAATAAAATAATTAATTAAAATCCATTTTGTAAATATGTAGATGTGAGAAATATTTATTGTAAAGGGCTCGACTGGCTTTTACTTACTACGATGTCATAAATATTCTTTAAAAGGTTGAACTTTTTTATTTATAAAATAGTTGTTTTTTCCCAACATTCTGAAACACATACACAATTATAATTAAATATTTTTGTTTTAACATTCTTCACGGGTATTAAACGACAATTTACATATCAATTATTATTAATATAAGTGTATGGGCATATAATAAAAGAAGAACACAATTTAATTAACTTTGTAATTAACAATACAAGCAATAGAGGTTTCTTATCACTATAATTATACAATTTTATGATAACGTTTACTAAAAACGAAAAGCTTATCTTCACAAATCCTACCATAAAAAAGAGAAAAATATTATTCCTTTCTATTACAATCACCCTTCGTCCTACAAATATTGATTATTAGGGGTAATCACAGTTGACTACATACTTTGTGTTAAGTTTATTTAAGCTACGTTAAGGTACGTTTTACATGCCGTTAGTTGTCCAAATATATTGCATAACTTTCTTTTATTGACCTACAAGTGCAAAATAAATAAAACATACATACATTTTAATACATATCGTTACCTACAACGCAAAACGCTATATCTAACAAAAAAACTTCAAATCGAGTTTTTTATAAATTTCGTTTATTTTTTATTTATTTTATTATATTAGAAAAATTTGCATTGAACACCTCAATATATTCCTTTGTAACATGTTTTTTCCTCCTTCTGTAAAATTATGAAAATGTAAGTTAGGGCTTTTTGGGTTTCACAAGCCTTGCATGGTGTATTGCTTAAAGTTGTAGTTGAAAACAAAATTTCAATCAAAATTCCTCTAAACAAAAACACAAAATAGTTTCATAAGGCCCTATTATCAGTTGCATTCGATTTGCGATCTTGGCTGGGTATCGAACATCGAGAATTGAATATTAAATTCATATTATGAGCATCGCTGTGCAACGAATTTTCTATCGAACAGAATTTAGATTTGGATGAAGTATTTTAATATGATAAATTATTAAAAAATCTAAGCGTTATACAATGTTTATTTTTAAGTACACAAACACAAATTGTAAGCTATTTTTTGCCGATTCTACTCACAATAATGACGTTCTTTGTCGAATGCTCGTCATAATACCTAATAAAAATTCATTAGATCAGTACTTTTGACTACAGTCGAAGATCGAAAGTTGCTCATAATAGGGGCCATAGTTTTTTTTATAAAGTGCAACATGGCTTATAAATTGAGCAAGAGTTTATTTTTTTATTAAAAAAAAAATGGCCACAACTCAAACAATATTTTTGAAATTAATGCTGAAAGTTAAGAAAACTTAAGTAACTCAAAAAATATTACAGAATGTCTTTGTATGGCGTTTTAAAAGGACCAATGGGAATTTATGCGAATATAAATGTTACATTTGTATATATAGCCAATCCTCTTAAACTGTCAACCTCATCCACTGACCACCCGAGATTTGGTGTCATCTGTCACGCTAACGAGGCTCTGACGACCGATCTGGGGATGTATAAACTTAAACGCAGCATGGAGTAAATGCCTGCAGCATCTCAGCACTTCTAAATGCATAGTTGGCAGTCCCAACACCAGGATCGGACGCTATGGCCTAATCAGTCATTCATCTTAAAACAAACTGATTACTGAAACCGTAACACAAGAACAATTAGAGTGTCCTATGCTCCTTGCAGGAGTAAAATGAATACATACATGCGAGTATATACTGATAAATTCAAAACTTTAAACTCGTTTTCTTTAAAATATTTTTTGTTTTTGAGTTAAGACGTTCCTCTTGATATTTTACATATATGGCAGTACAAATAAACTAAGAAACCTCATGCCGCACAATAAAGAAAAAAAATTGTTTTTGTTGGTCTGTATTCTCCCGTAAAGTTTTCGAAATATATATTGGGTAGATCAGTTTTCAGCAATAGGAATTATTGAATATTAGCAGATGAATGGGCTAATTATTGTGTGACAATATTTGAGTTGTGTTGGTAAAAAAATCTCCTTAATTTTTTGCTACAGTAACAATTCAATGTAGCTACTGTGATTACCTCTATGAGACCATTTCCCAATTTTATTTGTTTCAATTTAAACCCAAACACTTTAATATTAATTTGCATTATTTTTATGTTTTAACTTTTATATATATTGTATGTTGCTCTTTTTACTTCCTGCTTTAGGTAACCATGCGGCGTGACCAACAACGTCCTCAAATTATAACTGAACCGACTGAAACGACGCCAGTACGTAATTAACTTACCCTTTCCACTTCTGCTTTCCTCCTACTATTTTTTATTATAAAAAAAATATATTAAAAGGTTGAAACTTTTTAACCAATTTCATCGGTTGTGGGATGTCCAATTTACTAGTATAGTATCATTACTAAAAAATTAACAGCAACCCAAAAGGCTATTTCATTACTATAGTTTTAGTTAGTTTAGTTGTGGTCCATGGTCTAAAATTATTGTTATACATACTTGTAAAGTTCATTAAAATGATATAAAGTAGTGTGTCCCGTCCTATTTATTAGATAACTAATAAAAAAAATACTCTTATTATATGTTCGTATTTAATTTAAACTAACAATTTAAGCTTATCGTTTCTAATGTGTGTTATAAATTTTAAAAACTAACTGCAACAATAACTACTACCATAATTTAAAAGCTTATAGTTTTTAGTATACACCATTTCCATTTTTTTTTTTTTGTATTTTACGAAAGTTTTTGAGGAATAAAATCTATATTCAGTGGAATACCCAGTATTTAAGTAAACTTTCTAAATTTAGTTACATTATTTAATATATCTAAATTATTTTATTTTATTTTTTTCCGATTACGAGTATAATTAAATTTGTGCACAAATACAGATTTTGGGGGATTCACATGGTAGTGTTAGGTTAGGTTATGTTGAAAAAGGGGCAGTAATAATTGACCCAACCCGTTTCGGACTACACCTATTCTATTATAAAGGGTGTTTTTTTTTATAGAGTAACACAAGCTTAACTGCCAGTTTATAGAAGGCATGTGAAAATTCTCGTCTGCCTATTTATATTGAAAACAAAGACAAAGCACTCAAATTTGTTATTGTTTTCAATATAAATAGACAGACGAAAATTTTTACTTGGCTTCTATAAACTGGCAGTAAATCATAGTAAAACAAGGAAATATATTTTTAATATGAATGAAACGGGCTTTATTTGAAAGAAAATTTTATGAAATTAATGTTTCAATATGATTTCAGGCATGTGGCTGCCACGGCTGGCGCGTAGAAAGCGCAATCGGGAACACCAATTTTCAACAACTTTTCGCAGCATTTTCGGGCGTATTTCGCTGATAACTCTTCAAATATTGATTTTCGGATATTCAATTGTTTGTTTATAGTCTGTCGACGTAGACAAGTGACTTAACACAAACCCAAAGAAAATAATCCAATGGGGTTAAATCATACGATCTTGGTGGTCAATTAATTAAGCCATTACGTGGAATTATTTTTTCATCAAAAGTTTCTTTAAGTAAATCAATTGTAGCGCCAGCTGTGTGGCATGTGGCTTCGTCCTGTCAGCAAGATTAATGCCACGTAATTGACGTAGGAAAAAATTTCGAATCATGTACCTGTACCGTTCAGCATTGACAGTAACATTCTGACCATCATCGTTTTTGAAGACATATAGGCCAATGACTCCGCCAGCCCATAAAGCGCACCAAACTGGGGATGTAATGGTGACAAAAGCTTGTGGATTCTACTCACTTCAAATGCGACAATTCTGCTTATTTACGTAATACCTTTCAACCAAGGGCCTCATTGGCTCAACTTTATATAAACAGAAATAAGAAGGAAATGAAAATGAATGGAAATGGTGTAATAAATGTACTCTTCTTGTTGCTATTTTCTTATATAAATGTACGAGTATCTCTTTTTCTAATCGTATCTTTTGTAATGTGTTACTAATTAACCTCTTAATAACGTTTCTTTGTACATGTTTTATAGTCATATAGTGTGTCTGTCTGTTTGTCTGCCTTAATAACTATTCTATTGTCATATGTACTACTTGCATATATTTGTATGCATTCCTTCTATTTCATGGAAGGTCCTTTTTGTGTTTTACGTATGAGTGAATTTGGGATGTGAGAATGTGTGCGGGCGAAAGTTGTCATATGAAAATGTGTTTGTTGCCATTAGCAAAAAAATAAAAAGCAAAGAACTTGTTAGTGTTTGTAGAATATATAGTGCAATACTTTTATTTTTATGTAGGTATGTATGTGAGATTTGGTTGGTATTTTATTACATAATATTTGCATAGATAAATATTTACATCTATAGAATAAACACCTTTTTGTTTAAATTTTAAGGTTGTTTCGTTAGATTTTTGAATATACATATCGTTACCTTAATATAGAAAGGCCCTAACTCATTATTGCTCAAATTTAGACAGAAGTCAACTGACAGTTGCCTGTTATCTGGAGCAGTGTTAACCAATTCAATAAAGAGAAGGGAAATTAAAAAAACACTGAGTTAATGGCCCACCCTGGTATCTAAAATTTAGCAGTATACTTCTACAATTTTGCGGCGCACAAAAGTGCCCGCGGCACATTGGATGAAAATCACTGTCTTAGTATATGATTTCAACTCTTGAGTTGCACACACTTTATACATAAGTATATCGATTAAAAAATACAAACATACTTATTAGGGCCTTATTTTGCCACAGTGTGGGTGGATTTTATTTTTTTTAAATTGTTTCATACAAATTTTGAAGCTGGTTTTAGTAATATTCGTGTAACATTGCCTAGAAATAGTTTTCTTTTATTTTATTTGCAAATCTAGTGCCTTTATAAAAAGGGGTAGGAAGTAGGGAAGGCATTGAGAATTTTAAAATTGTACCAAAAACTTTCAAAAAACTGTACTTTTTTACCTTAATTGTACTAAAAGATTATTTTTGGTTCAAATTACATATTTTTATTTATTTTTATTGAAATAATTAACTTTGTTCTGACTACACAAATTTGCTTGTAAGTTGGGATGTTAAAGCATATGGTACACCTATTTAAGTTGAAATTTAAAATATATAAGTTAATAGCATTTGCTCTAGCATCCGAATTTAAAAGAATGATTCGGAAAAGGACAAGTTCAAATTTTTTGGTTTTCTCGCTGCGTTTTGCTTGCACAGGACTGTTTTCAAGTGAGAATAATATGAGTTTCATGGTTCAAAAGTGAAACTGGGGAGATTCCTTAAATGTACTTAATTCGTCATTGGTGTAAGTTTTTGTACTTTCCGAGTTTGAATAGTACCAAAAAAGGTACAATTGTACCAACTTTGCCATACCTGGTAAGAAGTATAATTAATTAATTTGTAAAAATCCAAAGTTTCCAAAGGTTCGAAATTTTAAAAGCTTAAAAAAGCTCTAGTATAAAATAGAAACAGTTTAACAAATCCAAAGCCTTATTTAAAATTGTAACACTTTTTCTCATAATACATACCTAATAATTTCATTTCATTTGTTCATTCTATTATGTACTCGTATACGTAGCCTATAAGCCATAGTCGGTCACATCATACTACTCAAAAAATAATTTGTTTTAATAGTTACTTTAAAATTACTAATTCTTAGCAAAGCGTTAGTGGAAAATAACTCAGTAATCCACTTAAATTTATGCATAATTGATTTGATTTCATAGCAAATATTTGGTGAAATAAATATAATCACTATAATTAAAAAATATTTGGCTTACACAAAAGAATAATTGATTAGAGCTTACATTTGTTTCGTCGAATATTTCTTAGATTAGTATATATACACATTCGTGTCTGTCATGACTTTCACATCCATGTGAAAGTGAATCTTTTCCGCATATTTTGGTGTCCTGACATTCACTTCCGAATAATTTTTTCGTTTTACATTCGACTGCACCAAGCAATGTGAAAGTAAATAGAATGGCCTTTTTTCCACAATAAAATTAATTTAATTTAAACGAAATCTTTTTTAAAATTAGGCTTGATATCTCATCTACCTAATTCGGAAATTTAAACCAATATGTATTTGGTTTTAATACATAGAAAAGGGTATATGAAAACCATTCCCACATTAGCAACCAATTTTGCAAAAATATTCGGAAGTATGCAGACACCAAATCTTCTTTTTTGCGATTCGGAAATTTTCATTCTAATTGAAAACGTTCGAAGGTCCTGACAGACATGATTATTTTGGTTTTTTTGTAACTTTATGTTCACTTTTAATCGTAATTGTTGATTCTTATTTCAATTTATGTAAATACTACTAACACTTATTATTTGTTTATTAACTTCACTTATGGCGTTTTCTTTTCTGGGAAAAAAATGTTCCATTTATTGCACATTTCAATGAAAATTCGCAATAAATGGTTTTTTGAAATATAGCTTTTATTAGAAATTATTGTTTAACCCCTTAAAATCGTAAATTTTTAATTTAAACGAACGCTAAATTTCGTTTTTCTCAATTACAAGTTGAGAAAATGTTACACTTTTTGTAGAAAAGAAAACGCCATTGCATATATATTTATGGCTTGTTTTTCATTAAGGTGTTCCATTTCATTAAAAATTTATTCTGTTCGTGCAGTCCAGGCTAAAATTGTTTTTTCATGCCTTCTCATAAAAACTAATTTCAAAATTTCTGAATTATAGCTAATGCGTCCGAATAGCCGCAAATCAGCGGCCTCGACAGGTGAAAATAACAGCGGAACAATGTCACAACAGCAGCCAACTAATGATATAAATTTAAGTTCCATTGATCGCAATCGATCAGTCGGTGATGTGGAATATAAGTCGGGAATATGTGATCAAGTATGGTATGGCATAACCGGTATAGGAGGATTTATTTATCAAAATAGTTATATATTTACTAATGTTTTAATGATGGTGAGTTAAGATTTGGCGTTTATAGTAATTTAAATTTCAAGTTTAAGTGAAATCATATTACAGGCCTGGTCCATAGTTTATCATAGTTGGCTGACCTTTGTTTTGCTTTTATGGGCCAATGTGTTGTGGATGATACCGAATCAAAGAAAAGCCATGATGCGTTCCAGCCCTTTTATAGTCATCTATGCTGAGTTACTGCTGATAGCTCAGTATATCTATGGCATGGACTTGACCAATGATGAATTACCTTCGAAAGTAGATGTAAGTTAAAATATCCTATTAAAATTGAATTTTTCTCACGCATTGATGATATACATGCTAATTCTAAATTAAAAAAAAAACACCTGCAAATCATTAAATGGAGAACTGTAAAGTATACTTTAAAAATTTAAAACCAGTATTTCCAAACCAAATGCTGGTTTTAAACTCTTAAAAAATAATTTGTTTTGATTATGAATATACGCCAATAATTTTAGGTATTATTTATTTCGATTTATATTTTTTTTTCAGATTTCTGGTATTAATTTGAAACAAATTGGTTTTGAACGACCTCAAGAGAATGGCATGCAACCCTGCATACCATTGATAGTGAAAACATCGTTCCTACTCATGTTTTGGGTTACCTTGAGACAGTTTTTCAAGGAAAAGACTGACAAAAGACGTGATAGTACTCTGGCGGAAATTTTTGCACCATTGCAAATAAGTGTTAATCACTCTATGGTTGATCAGGGCCAAGTAGGTGGTAAAAAAACTTCCAAGTTCCTGAAAAAAATGGGCATCGTTATAAAAAATCTCTTAGTCAGATTATGGATTTGGCTATTAGTGTTGGTTATATTCCTATGTGCCATGACTGGTGAAACAATGACTGGTTTTCGTATATGCTACATGGCGTTGTTCCTATTTTTCCTTTTGGTATTTCAATCATCGTCAAAAGCCTGGGTGAATCTAATGTATGGATTTTGGTTATTCCTAATCTTTTATGCCATGTCCATATTAATATTAATTTATACTTATCAATTTGATAAATTTAATAAGTATTGGGAAAAATATCTTAATATATCTGAAACTTTGTAAGTACAAAAACATTTGATATATGTATGTATATAGTTACTTACTTACTAAATTTAATAATACTCCGTTTTAGGCAGTCCGATATTGGTTTGAAACGTTACAGAACTAAAGATTTATTTCTGCACTTAGTTTCTCCCACCATCATAGTCATCTTGACGGTAATACAAGTTCACTATTTCCATAAACGTTTTATTGAATCTATAAATCAACCCACTGAAGTTGTCGGACGCGATTCAGAAGAGCGCGTGCGGCATAAATCACGCACCACTTCCCGAGTTACTGAATCGGAGGGATTAGAATTTGTTGAATCTGCCGGAAATTTAATACGGCTATTTTTGAAGCGTTGCCGTCATAAGACTGAAGTATTCTTTAAACATTTTAAGGGAGTAATTTGGAGACTGTTGGAAATTCATTGGATTAAAGTTGTTTACATAACTGCGTTCGTATGTGCTGTTAGTGAGGTAAGTAAAGATAAAAATTACATACATACTTATATGCATATTATGCATACATACGAGGGCGGGTCAATACGTCCGTGACTTTTTGAATTTCCCGCCTCTTAATTGAAATGGCAACACTGCTCCTGCCAAGAGGTCACTGTCAGCTGACTCCTGTCTAAATTTGATCAAGCTTTGTCATTTAGTTTGTGTTTTGCAGCCATTGATAGCGGACTACCTCGGTTTTTAAGAAGAAAATGGAAAAAAGTGAATTTCGTGTGCTCATTAAGCTTTTTTTTGCAAAAAAAAAAAAAATATAGCGCATAGTCATAGTGAAAACAAAGTATACTTTACAGCAAGCCACAGACCTTGCGACCGTTGGTACAACATGAGCAGGTTGTGTATGAGATTGTAAACTGTGAAGTTGTATGAAGTTGTGTCTCGGTTGTATGAAAGATCTAAGAGTTTAAAACCAGTATTGCTATACAAAATACTGGTTTTAAACTTATAAAGTATAATTTGTTTTGACTATGACTATGCGAATATGACTCCAACTAAGACTAAGCTTGATAAATACTATGGGGACGCTTCACCATCAATTTCAATTGCAAGAAAGTGGTTCCCTGAATTTCGTTGTGGCAGTACAGGCCGAACGTTCTGGACGCACCATTGAGGACTCTACATCCGAAACAATTGAAAAAAAATCACGATGTGGGTTTATCCGAATGGATATTGAAAGTGAGAGAGATTGTGGAAGCCATAAGCATCACAAATGGCTCAGTTTTTTAAATTTTCAATGATCACTTAGGTGCCGCGTTTGCTCACAATTGACCACAAATAGGTGAAACATGCATAATTTTTACATTAGCATGTCATTAGAGATCATGAGTTTGTACGGGAATTTGAATAAATTGATCTTCATTTAAAATTAATAAATCGAAAAACTTCATAATCTCTGATTCCAAGACGTTTTTTCATAAACTAAAAGATAAATATTTTTTATAAGTCGGTGATGAACCCGTGCTGTTCCCTGATTGCAAAGCTAGTTGGGATATTAGTTGTCGTCACTTGAATAATGACGAATATAATGATTAAGAAGGTGTGAAAAGACAAGCTCTTTGAACTACTTCAGTGTTTTTTTTTTGCTGCGTAATATTACATTACATTTTTAATTGTTATTGTTTTTTTTTTTTGAGAAATTAGCTTTATTACAATTTCTTTTTTATTTTAACTAGTTGTGATTTTTTTGATTTATTTTTTTTTCTTGCTTTGTAATTTTATTGCAGGTGTCACTTCTCAATGTAGCATTTGTGGCGCTTTGCGTCTTGGGAGTTGTATCAAATGTTCGCATGAAATTATTCTTTAGCCGTCTCATCTCCCTAGTTGTCACAATAATTGTACTGTCCAAAATGATTTATCAAATCGCTTACTTAAAACATGACAATTATGAATTTAAATGTCCCAATAATAACGGCGAAGTCACTGGCAACAATGCTGAATGGTTTGGATTGTATAAAGCGAGTGCCGAATTCGGTTTAATGGATCTACTCAAAAAATATATAATTTACATGGTCATTGCCACTTTACAAGCTGTTATTGCTCTAAGACAAAATCAAATGCGACGCTTGAAAGGCACAGAAAATGATCCCTTGTCGAAGGTGGCATTTCCAAGTGTGGGCAGAGAAGATGCCGAGAAGAAACTGGAAGGAATGATAAAATATCTACTAAATTATGGTTTTTATAAATTTGGATATGAGACGTGCTTGGTAGCCTTGGTGTCAACCATTACCTACAGGCAGGACATAGTTGCGGTAGTTTATTCGGTGTGGCTGATTTTGTTGCTGCTGTTTAGAAGACAGAAAAACGCTCACATATGGGGCATCCTGCAAGTATTTGTTCTAACATCAATTCTTGTGCAATATGTAGTGCTTGTGCAATTTCCGCCTTCTATGTGTATCGGTAAGTGAAAACATCAAAAGAAAAAAAGTTTTAAATTCGTGATATGCAAACTAAAAAATAATAATAATAATAATAATAGCTAAACTAAATTATTATTTTAAATTTCCATTCCAATTAAATAAAAAACTATAATAAAAAAATCTTTTACAGAATACGTGTGGGTGAATACAAAATACTCTGAGGCTCTACAGCGTTGGGCAATGTTACCCGGTGATCTGCATATCGATCACACGAAGAAGTTAATTTTTGACTTCGTATTCTTGCTATTGGTGACTCGGCAGAAGCGTGTATTTACCCTAGAAAATGTTCCCGACTACCCAGGTGGTAGCAACAAATCTGTGCTAAGAGATATTGCCAATTTGGGCAAAGTAGAATTTGTAAATCCCACACACGATTTCCTTTCTCACATACGTAACTATTTGGATATCTTTAAACATGCTGTGCTGTGCGGATTTTATTGGGTAACTTTGGCGGTAGTCTTTTTGGCCGGTACAAATATATCAGATTTTTTGGCTATTGGATATTTGATTGGTGCATTCATATTTTTATGGGAGGGTTCTGACTTTTATCTGCGACCCATACGTTCAATTATATCACGTTGGAAATGGCTGTTGGCCTACAATGTGACCAATATTGTTATTAAAACGAGCTTACAGATGATTGGTTGCATGTTTATGGATGTTTTAAATACAAATTGTTGTTGGGCTGTTCATTTGTTCGGTATCAGTTGTAGCAGTAAAGAAATTGTAACGGACGTAACATCTGATACTGTTAACGGATGTCCCACAATTACAGTGCAATCGGTATTATTGTGGGATGCGATTTGCTTTGCTTTTCTTATTTTCCAATTAAGAATATTTAAATCATATTACTTCTGTCATATTATAACGGATACAAGAGCTAATAATATATTGGCATCTAGGTAAGTTTGGAAGTAAAATTCTTTGACTTGGACTTTTCGATTGTGCTTTGTTGTTTTTATATTAAAGAGGTGCAGAAATAATTGAACGCTTGAGACAAAAACAAATTGAAAAACGTCAGGAATATGAAGAGGAAGTTTTGCGTAAAATCAAACGAAAAATGGAAAAGATAAGAGCTACACAACAGAAAATGTTGAGACCATTAGAAAAGCCAACTCATTTTGATGGTAAGTTAAAATGTTTTACAACTATATGTATTTTGTTTTAAAATAAACATTAATATATTGTTTTAATTAAACATACATTAATATTTTTAAACAAGGAGGTTTGATTGAAATGGTTATTCATGTTATTTTAATTATACTTTCATTGACCTTTTTTTTAACAAATATAAGAAAAAAAGTTATTCATATTATTTAAAAAAAATACATAGTAATTACGTATTTGGTTTTTCAAATGAAATTATTTTACATATTAAAAAAAGTCATAAGTTGTAGTTGTTTGTCTTGCTGTAGGCTTCAAAAAAGCATGAACGATGGTATGACTGCAACTTCCAGCGATTATCGGTTCTAATAAACATGACAAGCATAATAGCAAATGTCAATTAAAATTTTTGTTGTTTTTCTCACAATCAACAAAAAAATCAAAAAATTATGAAATTTCGTTAAAACAGTTTCGAAACCCCACACAAATAGTCAATCTTATTTTTAGAATAAAACATTTATTTCAGAATAATTAAAGTGTTATTTGTGTAAAATCATTTCCGTGTTGTATTTCTCGACGTCGACAAATAATTACAAAGACAAGGGATTTTATTTTAGTGGGCCTTTAAAATTTTTGTTGTTTTTTTCTCGTAACAAAAAAAATACTTCAAAATTTAATAATAATGAAAATTCATAAAAACAATTTGGAGACCACACACAAATAGTCGACCATATTTTTATGGTGAAAAATATTTCACAATAATTAAAGTATTATGTAAAATCATCTCCATATGTACATATCATTGGTCTCAAGTAGAAAGGCCCTAACTCAAACAATTGTAACTTTCCAGGAGAATGTAAAAACATAATAATGCACAGTACAACTGCATGTAGAACTGTTTTGTTCAACTGCTTGTAAAAACGTTAATTTTTATAATATTGCAATATATTTTTCCGACGAGGTGTATTTGAGTGAAATATATTGGAATCAGTGAAAACCTCAATTTCGTAAAAAATCCGAGTTATGGCCTTTCTACTTGAGACCATCGATATATACATCATACATATCCATACGTCGAAAAATAATTACAAACAAATCAATATTAGTGGACGTTGGGATGTGGTGGTGTAGAGACATAAAATTAAATATTAAATTTTAAATGGCGACCACTTTCTTGTCAATGAGATGAAACGTCAGACGTTTGGAACTTCTTCCTTTTGAAAGTAGGTCAAAAAGAGATTCATAGATAATGCTCAATATAACAAAATATTTGGAATGTTTTCGTGTTATGTAAACATTGGGTGCATAGGCCGGAAATTGGATATTTTTTATCTTTGATTTTATAAAACTACGTATTTAATAATGTTCAATTGTTTAACGGCAAAGGATTTCACTTATACGAGGTTCTTTTTATTGAAAACTTTCTATAAAATAATGTAGAATTTTTTTAATTTGGCGAATCCGTATATGACTGCATATACAATAACATACATTCATATTGCACCTGAAATAAAAAACAGTCACATCTCAAAATTTACCAAAATCGTTATTTGAAGAAAAATCTGAAAAATTTATATATACCTTGCATTCAACACAACTACTAAAATTAGCTACCGATTCGATCTTTTTAAAAACTTAGTGCCGACTGCTATTCTGAATGTACTCGCATTTCAAATGTTAAATTAAAAATATTCTAGTGCAGTTTCATAACTTGTAGTTTTTGTTTCAGTTTGTGCTTTGTGTTATTTCAATTTAAATTAATTTAGTGGAAAATAATTTCTTAAAAAGTGTTTAAAAAATAATTATTTATGCATATGCCCTGTGTATGTTTATATATTAGACAACAAAGATTCAGCTTTAAGACTAGCGCCACTTGCTCGCTGCAACAGTTTTCTTTCCTGCCAAGGCTCTGCTGGTTATCATACGCCAGAGGATAATAACAATTTCATTAACGTAACCGCTGCACCAAGTGTAACAAGCTGTAGTAGCAATAACGGTTCAGAAGAAAATTTAGGTAAAATCTATATTAATAAGCAATATGGCGATATAAAATCAATAAGTGACTACGATGATAACATCAATAGAAACACTAAACAATATATTAACTTGCCGGAAATTGAAATCCAATCACACTCACAGGTATTTCATGAATTTATATGGTTGAAATGTCATTATAATTACATCTCTTTAAACGCATGTGTGTATTAATTAAGGCATTGACTCCCACATCGGATGGACTAACTATACCCCTAGAGGGATTTTTAGAAGCTCCTAAGCTATCTATGTATTCTCGGCGTTCTCATTCAGATTTATCACAACCTAGATATGACAATTCCGATGAATCATATGCAGTTTTTAATGGGGTAATTAAAAAAAAAGTTTAATAATATAAAAAAGAAATTAAGCTCGAAATAATATGTATTACTCGTAATATTGTAGAAAAATTTTCAACCTCCACGATCTTCGCCCTTGTTATTGTCAGTACAAGCTTTACAAGCAAATATCTCAAAAAGTCCCAATGTCTCTTGGATATCTTCTGACATAACAAATGGTAAATCATTTTCAAACACGCGCCATCACAGACAATTCTCGGTAAATGCTGTTTCGTGGAACGAAACTGTATCTTTCAAATGTTCAACGCCTGCTAAAGCAACTGAAAACCCAGAAGAACATCAAGTTACTATGCGCAAAAGGCTGTTACATCGTCGCCATCAAAGTACGGGTAATGCCAAATATCCAACAGAGGATTCACTTCAAGAGGAGACTTCAGTGCGATACGGTAAAAGGCCCTACAGCTGGGGTCCTACTGGTACGGATATGTATGCTACGGATACTTCGATGATATACGCGAATGCCTATTGTGATCTACGTCTGCATGGACAATGTATTTTTAATATTTTATTAAATAATTACTTAACAAGTTTTTTACTTGTTCTAATAGAACATTTTCTTATAAAACTTTTGTACAAAATCTTAAATAAAATTTGTTCTTTTGTAAGAAATAAACACACACATTTTTTTAATTGTAAATAACACCTAATGAATTTTATTTTATTTTTTTTCAATTTAAAAACTTGAAACTAACGAAGTGTTGCGGTTCTACCGAAACCTTTGTATAAATTTTATTTAAATGAATGCCGTATAATTAGTATTTTCTTAATTAATTTTTCCGCTAAGTGTTAGTAGTTTTTCTTCGCAAATTTTCGGTTACATTTATGAACTAACTTTCCTATCTTAAAACTAACCCAAGATTTCGAAACATTTTTATTCGTCTTTTTTATACATACATATGTATATACAAATTTCTATATATATTTTTTATGTTGCTTTTATATATTTTTATTTTCTCATTATTTTGCTTTAATTTTGATTTTATTGTAGAACACGGAAACCCCATTTATGGATCAAGACCTCACAAAAGGAAAGAAATTAAACTGCATCCACAGGGTAATTTATTATTTTTTTGTATTTTGAGTTTATTTTTGTGGTTTTTATATTTTTTTACACAGTTTTTTTAAATACATAGTTTAAGAGCATGTTATAAGAAAATAACGTTAATGTTATTTTCTTAAATGTAAGATATTTTTCCTCATATTTTCATATTCATTATATTTTCATGCCTTCATGTCTTCATTCATATTTTATAATATAGTTTTATAATGTTTTCATGATTAGGATTATCTAAAAATTATTTGCTCGCCTTATTGGTCTGTACATAAATTAAATATATTAAACTCTAATAAGATTATCCTGGGGGTCTACTCTGTAAATCGGAACGAAAGAAAAAGCTTTCGAATCTGCATGTAATTAACAAACAAATTCGAAAGTATTTTGTTTCGTTTCGAATTACAGAGCAGAATACCTGGAGGTTATTATGTAATTCGATTCGAAACGGAAACTGTTCGAATTTTTATGTTATTAACATTACAATTCGAACACATTTCCGTTCGATTCGGATTACATAATAACACCCCTGGTATGCTCGTTGGTTGGGTTGTAATACTAAACTAGCGGTCTAGATTCCCCAAAGGCCTATGCTCGATAGAAAATTTTATGCTCAACGATGGTGTTATCATTTTATAATAAAAACTCGACATTCGATATTGCATAGTCAAGTACAAAATATCTATCACAAATTGTTGAACAATAATAATTTAAACTTCATTAGCACCTTTCCATTGGCGTAGTTATAATTTTTTTTGTTAGGGGAGCGGCGTCATTATGACCGGTAATTTTCATGAGTAATATTAAAATAAATAATTACATGTAACTTTTATTAATCCTACGGAGAGCAACAGCAATTCTTGGGGCATTGCACAGCACCCCCAGAATGACCTTTCTACGCCTATGCAACTTTCATACTTTTAACTTTTCTACATGATTGATAGACCTCATAATGTTATCATTTATTTCAGAATCTTAGTCTATTTATCTTATTTATTTTGTTATAAGTAAATTTGACTATTTGCGTACTCTTTTGTTTTAATTTTTGTGTCACATTTTAAAAGTTCGGAACATTGTCTGAGTTAAGGAATAATATTAATTTATTGATGTGCTGTTCAACGATATCAAAAGTGTGTGTTCTATAGTTGACATTGAAAATAAACAAAAAATTAAATTTGATTTTCAATTTTAATGTGAAGGCATTTTCCGATATCGTTGAACGGCCTGAAATATTTTTTTCACATTAATTCGAGTTTTAAGATGATTTATTACATCTATAGAAAAACAATTGTTATTTGTTTTGAACTGGATAACGATTTGTAATGGCTCCTTCTATTATAAAAAGTAGTTGCAAAAGGTTATTCCAATATTTGACGAACAAGTTTTAAGCATTTTTTTTTTCTAAATTGATATTTGCTCGAAAATCGATTTTTGACGTTATTGAAATACTTTTTGTTATCTTCTATAAAGATTAATTTTCAATATAGAATACAGCCATTTTTTATACA
The DNA here is from genome assembly GCA_949987645.1 of Tachina grossa. Lineage (NCBI taxonomy): Eukaryota > Metazoa > Arthropoda > Insecta > Diptera > Tachinidae > Tachina > Tachina grossa. The sequence goes on from OX465275.1 coordinate 18,708,320, forward strand.
TGATATATTTTTAATCATTCCATGCAAATTAACCAGGCTTCCATTCATATTTTTAAAAAACTTCTTATTCAACTAGTTTGTATATATTTACATATATATTATTATTAATTTCATTTATTTTTTTAAATATGTACATACATATGTACTGCAAATAGATATTGTGTTGTAACTGCAATAGTATTATTAATATGTTTCTTTTAAATGCAGCTGTACGTGCCGGCGATTACTATATGTTTGAGGATGTCGATGATAAATTCGAACTAGAAGTTATTACCGATTCGGAAGGCTTATTTGATCATGACAATGAAAATATAACCGAAAGTGAAATTAAAATGAGCCGCCGAAAAACTTTATACGATGTAAGTATTAGCAAGTTTTGTTTTTTTTAACAATTATTTTAATATTATTTTAACAATTCGCAATTTACAAATTACAATTAAAAATACAGAACAATAAATCTTAAAATAATTTCAAAATTTTCTGCATGCATTGGATTTTTTTTATTTCAATTAAATATTTAATAAATGAATATTGTATGTAAACCAACATGTTGCATACATACATACAAATTCGTATGTATAAAACAAAAGGTTTGGAAGGATATTAATGATATTCAATATCGTCGTCAGATTTATTTAAGACAGCGTTCTTATGCCTCCGCACCGCCATCTCATATTGGTTTATTGTTCGATGAGCATCAAACCGCTGTCGATATAGATGCGGGTGAAGGTAAACGTATCTCAACGTTATCCGAACCTTTATGTTACGCTCCACGTTCAACAAGTGAATATTTTGTGAGTTTTTTTTTCTTCAATTTCGAAATTTTCAATTTTCCTTTTTATACATTATACTCCTGTCGATGTCAATTTTAAAACACATAACATTTTTTTTAATGCATAATTCAATAATTATTTATTAATAACTCAAAATGTGCGATTAATCGATTATTTTAGGCAATATTCTACACGAATTCAGAATTTTTAAAAATTTTTATATTTGATTTTTGCTGATTCTTCATTAATATAATAACTATTTTTTTTTAATTTTACGATTATTAAAATTATCATTCGAACAAAAGTTATTCTTATTTAATTTGTTTTTTTTTGTATGATTGTATGTAAACATATTAAATTAAATTAAATTAAAAATAATTTTTATAGATCAAGAAATAAAAGAATGTATACATACCAGAAAGTTTATCTTAACTGAAACTAAAATAAGCAAATACACAAGAATTTTCTTAATTATTAAAAACAAATAACAGCGAAAAATATTATTTTTATTAGTGTTCAGTTTGAGATTTGTTTACAAAAAGCTTTCAGTTAATTGTGATGTGGTAAACAAAACAATTCTCGTTTTCCATATCCATTGAAACATTTTTATATAAAATTGAAATTTGTGTTAACTCACAAGAAGTATTCCAATTTTGATTTCAAAAGTTAAATAAAATTATTCCATTATTGCTTTAATTATTAAATTTAGTTCTATCTATAAATTTCATTTTATATATCAATAATAATAAATTAATAGTATTTGTCTTGATAATGCCTTTAATTTTTTTTTTGTAACAACTTTTATTCAATTACTTTATTATTATGTCGTCTAATGCAAAGTATTTGGTTAATAATAATATAAATCTATTAAATATATTAATATTATATTGATGAAATAGAATAATCGATTAATTACACATCCGAAATATTAACACTTTTAATTAATATCAATTTTTTTTATTTTGTTGTTCCTTTTATATTAATAATAAAAAAAAATCAAACAAAATTAAAATTTATTTTATATAAATGGCTAGAATTAATATAAGCCATTCTTATAATTGCCGAAATGGTTATTAAAGTATGTAACTACATACATATGTACATATATTTGGAGAAAATGCAAACCATGCTATCTAACATTTTAAAAATTTTACAGCAAAAGAAAAAAACTTGTTTAACAAATAATCATATTCATAAAATCGTTATTTATTGTCGAGGGAGTTTGAAATTTTGAAAGGAAATGTATTTTGATTTACCAGATTTGGACCAATAAAAACAAAAATTTTAATTTTTTGTTAGAGCGGCTTGCATTTTTTCTAACGATATTTACCTACATATCGTTACCTTAATATAGAAAGGTTAAACCATATTTTTTTAAATCGAGTTCTTTGTATATTTCGATAGAAGAGCATGTAATGTGTCGAAAAATATAAAAATGTCATTTAAAAAAAAAATGAGTTAGGGTCTTTCTATATTTAGGTAACGATATACATATGTATGTATGTACATACTATGTATAAATGTTTTTATATAAATCTCATTTATGATAGTTTCTAACATTGAACCCATTGTAGTGATATATTAGACTAAAATGGAAGAATATAAAATAGTTTTAAGGAATTAAAAACCTTTTTTTTTTAAAATACCACTCGAAAAGAAACTTTTATATGGTAGATCTTAACACAAAAGACTTTTGGGAATTCAGTACTAATGGTGTGAAATTATTTGGATAATTTTATGTAAAGTAACTTGAAATCCGCACTCATATTTTCCCAGCCACATCCTCAAATTTAAAATTTCCATCCCCAAGGAAATAGTGATATTAACTCCTTTTACTGAAAGATTTAATAACTTCCACACATTATTTTCTCATGCATTATGTATCTCATCCTGTTAAGCTTAATTCACACTGAAAAACTTTTCAGTAGGGTTTGAGAGAAAAAGCGAATATTGAGGGCTAAGATTTTTTCGTTATTCGTAATTTGTGATCTCAAGTATATTGAATAAAAAAATTTCTCAAAAAATTCTGTTACTTAAAACAATATTAATTTATTCTCAAAATAAGTAATTAAATTAAAGGCATTAAATTTATCAACGAATTGTTTGTTTTGAATATATTGAGCCTTATTTTCGATTTAATCGTAAGCGACAAAAATTAAATTTTTCAGGAAAAGTTTTTTTAAAATATTCAAATATATATATTCACTATAGTTCAATTAAAATCTAAAAATGTCTCATATTCAAATATGTTTTTGCATGTAAATTGTCGCTTACGATAAAATTTTATAGCCCGTATCTTAAACAACACCAACAATTTTGGCATTTTGATAATTTTAAACTGTGGGTAGGCCCATAAAATTTTAACCTCAATTAAAAAGTCTATTAAACCCAAAAAAGGCTCGATATAGTGCCGACGTTTTATAGTTAGAAGTAAACGTTTTCTTTTTGTTATCAGTAAAAAATTACTACAAAATGAACTAAGATAAATTTTCATTATAAAAATACGCCATAACTTCATTAATACAATTTTTTCTATAAAAATGTTTTTATAAAAATTCCTTTTAAAAATATGTATAAATTTTTAGAAGAAAATTTTTTTGCACCAAGTGGGTTAAAGTTAGTTAGTACTATGATAGAAATATTTAATCTAGCTTAAACAATTTTACAAATGGCACTAATAAAAATCCACGTTGCGAATTGCTTTATAATGAAATAAATAATTTTTGTTTTTAAGGAGAGTCAAAAAATTAAAGGTGTTAAGGATACGCAAACTGATATGGGTCCATCAACCAGTAAAAGTACTGATACTTCTGCAAGGCCACATGTTTCCGAAGTAAAACAAAGAACCGAAGTTGATAGCGGTGACACCGCTGAAAACTCTGATGCTGGTAAGTTATAGGTTATGCTTAAAAAAGTTTGGTAGTCATTTAACTAACATAACTTTCTCCACAGATTTCGAAGCGAATCCAATTATACGCTTAATGGAAGCATTTTTGGTATCTTTAACGATACGTTTAAATCGTTTTTCACGCAATTATCGTTACGTTAATAAGATTTTAGCGGAAGAGAAGAAAGCACTTAAGGAATCCAATAACCTCTATATGTTTAAAGGACGTTTTAATGCTAAAAATGCTGCTTCATTATTCAGCATAATGAAGCGTAACTTAGTCAGGTATTTATTCTACAATTACGTCTTTATCTTCACACAATTCCAGCTAAATCGTTTAATATTGTATGTATTGAAGACGTTTAAATTCATTCAAATAAGTTTTTTGTGCTTTGTAAATTAGAATATAAAAATAGTTGATAACTTCTTTATTTCAGTTCCTTTATTTTAAACTTACATATGTATGTATCAAGATGTACATATGCATATATACATACCAGAGCTGTAAATGAATCATTAATTTTTTAATTAATTCGCAAATCATTCATGCACTGAATTAGCAAATTTTGAATTAATTATTTTCAATTAATTTCCAATTCAAATTAATTTGTCAACTGAATTGCAATTCGTTTCTAATTCAAACGAATTTGTCAAAGTGAATTGCAATTCATTTGAATTGAATTAGTTATGAATTAATTCAAATGAATAGAAAAATAATTAGCAATTCATTACCAGCTCATTTTCCAATTCATTTGAATGAATTCAAAATCAATTCAATTCAAACGAATTGGAAACGACTTGAAATTCATTTTTGCCTAATTCGTTTGAATTGATTCAAATTTCATTCAATTCTTTTTTGTTGTGACAAAAAATAATTCAAAATTTAGCTAATTCGTAACGAATTAAAATCAAAAAAGAATAATTCATTTACAGCTCTGATACATACATATTTTAAAATTTTGATCGATATAGAATGCCAAAGAAGTTTATTTTGATATTAAATTATATTAAATTCAATTAAGAAGTCGTTTTCTACATAAAAATCATATACTTATTGTTGTATTTTTTTTATATGCAGGGTTCATACAGTATACATTTTTTTTCTTCAAGATTTCGAGTTGAGTTATTGTTACATAATAAAAAGTTCCAAGCCAAAACATTTTAAAATACTTTTGTACATAAATATAAATAACATACATATGTATGTATGTATTTATTTATCATTTTATTATTTAATTAATGTATTGTTTATTTCTTTCTTTTATTCTTTTTTTGCATTTTTGATTTTATTGCTACATTTATTATGTGATCTTACCACCCGCCTTCACCAATCACCGAAAATTTACCAACTTTCGATCTCAACCACACCATTAAAAACACATTAAAAAAATTTAACGATGATTTTTTACTTTGTTTTTATGTAAAATTTATTTTTACGTTTGATAATCTTCTGTTACACTAAATTGATTACAATTCACATTGATTATATTTTTAATTGTTTGAATGGATTATGATTTTGATTGAATTGATTGATATGATCGATGATTAGTGATGAAAGTGAAGATGCTGGCGCTCCTTCAACATCATCTAAACGGAATTCAAATAATGCACTAAGTAATATTATAAACATACAAGAAAAGCCACAAAACAATCACAATACTTATGAACCTATGCAATCACCAAATCCACAACCACCACTGCCAACATTACAACCTTCACTACCTACCACAGCTACCACCTCCACCATACAATCATCTGATATACAACAATATAACGATGACGCCATAGATTCATTAGATGTCGTTGATGCTAGGTAAACTAAACGATTGAAATTTTTTATTTACTTAATTTTTGTTTGTTTCATTTCTTAATAACCTAATAATTTTCTAAATTCTTACTAACAAAAACGAATACTCAACAGCAATATTTGTTTTTTCAATAACTTTAAAACAAAATTTGAAATCTTAATTACCTCCAAATTATCCCAAAACTTTTATGCATTTCTTTCATATTCAACTTTTTTTTTATAGAAGCAAAGAAAGTATTGCGGATCGAAATAGTAAAATTATGCGTGGGTAAGTTTCCTTTTGCAAACCGTTTTGTATTTTGTTTAAACTGAATATGGCTTATTATTTTCAATACTCGTATACATACAAGCTTAATAACATTTTATATAATTTTAACAAATATTTGGAATCCAAAACATAAATATGTATATTTATTTATAAATTTTGTGAATAGTTTAGTTTGTGTTTCGTTAAACCCTTTTAGTTTTTTTTTTAATTTTATCTATTAATATAATAATACAGATTGAAATCGTTTGCAATTTAATATTTTAAAGACAAAAATTCTGAAAATTATGTGATGCTTTGTTCCCGTCCAAACATGCAATTTTTGTTGCAGCGATACTTGAGTTTATTGGTGAGAGAGAGAGAGGTGAGAAGATTGGGTGAGAAGTACACAGTTTCATGTTCTCTGCAATTCTTTTTTGTTTTATTTTATTTATTCAGTTGTATGAAAAACACAAATTAGATGTCGTTCGTCGACGCAAAAAATAGAAATAAATCTATCTCATCTCAGAAATTGCCAACCGTGCAAAAATTGTAGCAGTGGGAAAGCAATTTTAGTCAAGAAACCAAAAAGGTTTGCCAATATTACAGTTTACAATCTGAAAAATGCTTTGCTATTGGTTTGTTTTGTAAAAAAATGTTTCTTACATTTTATTTGAGTGAGTTAGAGCACAAGGTCAAAAGTAGTGAATTGCTTCTACAACGAGGATTTAAATATCCTATTTTAATATTTCCAGTCAAAAGCTGAAAATTCTGAAAAAGGTACAATTTAATTACATCCTCTGGTATCTATTTAGAACCATAACACGAGGGCGGATCAATAAGTCCGTGACTTAGAACTTCCGTCGTAATTATATGAAGTGCAAACTACTAAAAGGGCTATTAGACTGGCATCTGACTCAGCGACGAACATTCTGCAGAAAAGTTTATTTCTGAATTTCTTTGTTTTCGTTTTTGTACTTTAAAACACTTGCTAAAAGAAAATATTTCAGAGATTAGGTATAAAATAATTGAATTCGTCTCTTATTAAATCTAATCCTTAACTAAATCTTTGGCAACAGTACTATTACCCAGCAAAAAATAAATGAAGTAGTGTTTCATGAGTTCTTAAGCATGTGTTTCTTCGCATGCATTCTGAATGACATCGCAAAACGTAAATAATGCTATACTATTTGAACTCATTAAAAACGCATGCGACGAACGCATGCATACATTGAAATTAATATCCAGCAAAACAGGCATGCAAAAACGGAATTAAATCATCACATTGAAACATTTTCATAAAACAAGTTTTATCTCCAACAAATAACAAGAGTGCAATAGGTCAGTGGTAGAGAGTATGCCTTAACAGTCAGAACAGCACGGTTCGTATCCTGGCTGCGAAATTTTTTTTTTTCGTTTTGTATTTATGTGAAAAAACGTCATAGAATCATGGGTTCTAAGAACTCATTTCAAACGTCATCGAATCATGGGTTCTTGCATGGGTTCTAAGCACTCATTCGAATGATGAGCAGTTTTGCTAAATGTGAACCCATGCTCGTCAATGACACTCCTGTGTTAAAATCATGCGTTCTGCTCCTAAGTTGAACCAATGCATTTGCAGTAGAACCCGTGCATTAACTATTTCTTTTGCATGTCTTTGTTTGCTGGGTAGCTTTGAATTTTTTTGAAACTATTAAAAAAAAGTTCAATTTACTAAACCCTTTTCTAGCCACGTCGAAAGCTTTTGAAATTTTACTTAAGATAGAATCACTGAATATACTCTTTGTTTGTATGAAAAATAATTTCTAAACACTTACGTTTTGTATATGAGACGAAACAAATAATTGAACACACAAAAACTACGGCATATAGTAAAAAAAATATTTAAAAATTTAAAAAAAAATTTGTTACTTCGGTTAATCGGCGAATTAATCGGTTTAACAGTTAATCGAAAAAAGGTAATTTTTAATTAACCAATCAGTTAATCGAGTAGTAATTAACCGGTTAACCGATTGAATACCCTAGAATTAAAAATGTTTGGTGATGACATAAAACACGAAAATTTCGGTGAATTATCATTTATACGTTTGCAAATTCCATACGTAGCAGAAAATCGAAAAATCGACTTTTTATAGATTTTTAGTAATAGAGATTTAGCTTTAGCGACTTACAGAATACGGAGGCAGATCTATATACATAACATCGACAAAAGTAAGTTACAATTTGTGTTTGGGTACCTAAAAACTAAAAACAATCGTTTAACATTAAGATTTTTAATAATTTTTTTTTGTATTAGAATACTTCATCGAAAGCTAAATTATGTTCGATAGAAAATTCGTTGACCAACGTTGCTTTTCGATGTTCGATAGCCAGCGAAGATCGAAAATCGAATACAATTCATAATAAATCAATGATTTTATTTGTTTTAAGCCATTTATTTTGTATAAGCATTAAACAATTATGAATTTTCACTTAATGTTTTAATCGAAAAGTTGTTTTACTCAAGAAGTACTTTCCCGAGAAACTAATGGCATTTTCTTTTCTGGAAAAAATGTTACACTTATTCATTCATTATTATTTCAATGAAAATTCGAAATAAAATGATTTTCTGAAATATAAATTTTATTAGAAATTATTGTATTATCCCTTGCGAGCTTAAATTTTTTCTTTAAACGAACGCTAAATTGTATTTTATTCAATAAAAAGTTAAAAAAATTTTACACTTTTTCCAGAAAAGAAAACGCCATAAATGCTATTATTTTAAAATTTACTTATTTTAAAGTCAGAACTAAAGATTTTTCCAATTTAATTGAATTATGTATAAAAACTACAAGACTTAATTTAGACTATGACATTTGTCGTCAAATTATTTGCTGGAAACTTTTTTATTGTATGTCAACCAGTAGAGCTGCAAAACTATCGATAGTATCGAATAGTTTTATAAAAGTTGCCACATAAACTACATTTGACTCGAAAAAAAATCCAGAGTCCTCAAACATTTTCATTAGTATATAAAAATATATCAAGCCTTTTTTTCGATTTTATCGTAAGCGGCACATTATCGAAAATATACTTTTTTATTGAACTAATAATTTTATGGGCCTACTCATGGTTTAGAATTATCAAAACGCGAAAATTGTTGATAACTTTTAAGACACTAACTGTAAAGTTTTATCGTAAGCGACAATTTTAACCTTCTTCTAAAAATTTAATTTTTATCGCATACGATTACATCGAAGATTAGACTGGATATGTAGGTACAATTAAAAAAAAATTTGTAGGGAAACACGCTAGGGTATGTCAAAATAAATCCGAGACGATTGGCGGCCGTCGCGATATCTGTACTACCAAAATTTATCTTTGTGTCGACGATGTTGAATTTATTAAGATACTTGTGACTACTATTTGTCGAATAACACTTGGATTTATAAATAAATTCATATACATACATATGTATGTATTTAAGTACTTACGTATACAGAAGCAGGGATGCGATGTCATATTTACAAATTGTACTAACTTTCAAAAAAATTTTTAATTTTTTCAGTACGATTGTACCTAATTCTTTATTTATATTTTTTTAATACTTGTACTTTTTAATTAACTAAAAATCAATTAACAAAACGCCAGAAGGTGCACAAAGAATATTAGTTGCTGGGATCTGAATATAAAAGTAACATTTACGATATACTACGTTTATAACCTTTTTTTTATTCGATTGTTCACAGTCGATGCAAATAGTCGGCTTCTCCCTTTGGTACGAAAATAAAATTTCCACATTTGCAGATGAATTTGGAATAAATAACATTCCTCCAGCAATTCTTTAAGTACCGGAAAACATAGTTTGATTTACATAATTTTCTAATACCTTCGAGCTAAAGATTAACCCCCTTGTGCAAAAAAATATGTAAGTGAACGTTAAAACCGGTTTTTCTATGGAAATTTTTGTTAATGTACTCTTCAAGCACGCATTAATTTTTGCATAAGGGGGTTAATATATTTTAATGCTATTTTTGGCATGTAATAAATATAAAGAGATTCCAGTAGTGCTAAATGGGTCATTGCGGTGCTACGGTACTTTTGGCATTCAAATAGCGCTAAAATTATACAATTGTACCAACTTTTGCATCGCTGTACAAAAGCTTAAATCAACGACGGATAATTTGCTTCAAAGCTGCCGGCTACTGTTTACTGACTTCGATTATTTTTACTCTTTTAATTACTTGGTTTTTTTACCGATAGTATCGATAGTGGAAAAAACTATCGATATTTCATTTACAACAAAACTATCGATACTATCGATAGTACTATCGATAGTTTTGCAGCTCTATCAACCAGGACACGTGAACAAGCAAGTCAGGTCAGAAGATTTACGCTGCGCCATACTTTCTAAGTGCATATCAACATTTTAGGAACCATAATATCTAACAAATAGAAAAATCTTTTTGCAAAACATTTCATTAAAAATTTCATGGTGAAAGTCCGGTTTATTCATTGGACTTGGAGCTAATGATACAATATCGTAGAAACGCCTTGCCGATGCAACTCTGTAAAACAATGTCGCTTTCACTATGGTATTTATTGAAAATCAGTTAATTTTGATCTGTATTATTATTACATGGAATCTTTTTTTTAATCTTACATTTTTTCCTTGTAATATTCGTTCATACTGCTAAATGCTTTAAATTTTTACACTTTTGTAAAAAAAGAAACAACACCAAGGAAATACTCATAACAACAATAACATATTATTAATTGAATCACATATTTATAGACACGTACATAAATATCGTTACCTTAATATAGAAAGGCCTTGACTCATTATATTTTTGAAATCGTTTTTTTTGTATATTTCGATAGATGAACATCTAATGTATCGAAACTTACAAAAATTTCGATTGAAAAAAAGTGAGTTAGAGCCTTTTTATATTAAGGTAACGATATGTATGTACATGCATATATGTTGTTTAACTTAAAATAACAAAATTATTTATTATTGGTGCCTGCTTTTGGCTTAACTATGTATGTGTTTCTAACATTACGTTTAACAATAGACGCAAATCGGAGCCTTTACCAGAAATACGTATTAAGGCTCCTTCGTTTGATCGTGGCCACCGAGGTTCAGGTTCTATAACAAGTAAACAGTGGTCGCAAGATAAAGTAACCAGGTATCTTAGCATTTGCTTTTAAAATCACAGAATAAAAACCAATTACTCGTAAAACTACATATGCATGAATTTATTTCACTTGAATGTGGTGTGTATGTTTTTAGTTGTCCAGTTTTCAAACAGCAAAGTGATTATTTTGTATTGCTAAATTTTGAGTTTAAAATTTATTTTTCATAAATTTTCTAGATTCTAGAAATATTGTATGTACAATATTTCATTGTAATCATGAAAAAGTTTTCAATATAGTTAGAGGAAAATATTAAGTGCGAACGATATATTCAATCGAACATTTATATTAAAAACTAAAAACTCAAATTTGCTTTTGTTTCCAATATTAATATTAGATTAAATCTATCCTTCGCATTTAGAGAAACATGCCGTCAAAATACAGTATTGGTAGCGAACAATACATATAAAACACTTACCCAAATAATAAGGCACATTAATAATCACCCTTATTCCAGTTGTCAACATCGATATCACGTCAATACGAGTACAATATCAAAAAATTGGGCTTGTCTACCCGTTGTCGAAACGGATTTTCATAAAATTTTATAATATCAATAAGTCGATTTTAAAAACGCATAACTTAAAACCGGTATTAAACCGGTTTGCTTAAATAAATTGTACAGGGTTCGGTTAAAGTAACTACATATGTATATGATTTGTTTTTTTTAATAAATATTGAATAGAATGATAAAAAAAAACCAGAAATTTAATTGAATAAGAACAAAGTTTATTTTATTTTACTTTTTTTTTACATTAATTATAAAAAATAATGTCAATTAAACGAGAACAGTTTTCTCTAACGCATTTAATAGCATTTTCCATCAGTGATGTATTTTGAGTTTTTTGTTTTAGGGCCAAATTAACGATTTAAAAGGGCCAAAATACGTTTGACAAAGCCAAAAAAAATTGTAATGTATTTGATTACAATCAAATTTGATTAATACACAAAAGTGTGTATTAGTAATATAATATGTACATGTTATTTATTTTGTTTAGAGCAAAAACAAAAATTAGCGACAAAAATTTTACCTAAAAGATTTTTAATTATGCTGGTAGAAATCGTTTTCCGAAATTTATTTCTACTTGAATTTTTAAGCTTTTAAAATTCTAGAACTTCTGATACTGCCCTAAAGTTTAAAGGCAAGTTGTACAATACTTTAAAACATGATCTGGCGAAGATTTCGGAAACCAGATTATATAAAAATCTGCAACAATATAAATAGTTTTTAAAACGGAGAAAACTTCAAAAAGTGTACTCAAAGGTTTGAAAGAAATAGTTAAATTTTGAGCTGAAAGGGCCTAGACAGTACCACAGGGCCATCGAGCATTCAAAAGTGCCACAAATGGCCCAATTGAGCCACATTTTACATCATTTTTTCCATAACTTTTCTGAGTGTTTCTTGTGGTATACGATCAATTTCTTCTTGAATGTTGTCGTTTAGTTGCTGCAACGTTTGGGGGTTGTTCACATAAACTTTGTCTGTTCAAATTAAAATGCGCTTCGTCGGTCGTCATTAAATATGCTCTAGCATATTCCAAGCGCAATGCGAAGTCCGTAGGATTTAGCTTTTTGACTAGTTGTATTTTGTAAGGGAAGAGTTGGAAATCGCTCCAACTGTTTAGATAGTCTTTACGTTGATATCTCCGGATTTGCGGCGAAACTCTGTCTCACAACAATAATATTTTCAGCCAATCTGCAAGTTCGAGGTCTGCTCGTATGCCTTGAATCTCCGACAGCCCCAAATTCAGCAAAATTATCCACCATCCAACGAATGGTTGAAACCGCTGTAGCAGTTCTTACACCATAAAATGTTCTGTATGCACTTTGAGTATTAATTATCGAACGATTATTTTCAAATAATAGAAAAACAATCTTAGTTCTTTGCGTAATTGTACGGCGTTCCATTTTTATAATTATATTCTCCCAAATTTAATTCCTGATATAGAAAAAAAATTTCTTTTGAAATATTCACAAGCAAAATAGTTAAAATTTTTTAAATCATATAGTTACTTTTGCTGCGCCCTGTATTTGAATATATTTTTACATAACCTAACAGTATTCATATCTTTTTTGGCTCTTTGCTTGATGTCTTTAGTCTGATGTTTCATTTATTTTTTTAATGCACAAATGTTTGCGGCACAATTTAATTATTGTTTTGGTTTTTAATAATAATTTTTAAGGACATTTTTTTAGCATGTTATTAATTTTTTATGTCATGTCTTGATAAATTTTAAAACTAGTGAAATATCTAAACCGTGAAAATCTAGAGAGATGTTCTTTCAGAGATAATACATTTTAAATGGGAGTATTACTACTACCTAAAATTGCATTTTTCATAAATATTTTAAAGTAAATCATTTGAAAGCATTTAACATATTTTAGATACATACTCGTACATACATATATGAGCTTCACACTACTTTTAAGAGATGTTCTTTCAGAGATAATACATTTTAAATGGGAGTATTACTACTACCTAAAATTGCATTTTTCATAAATATTTTAAAGTAAATCATTTGAAAGCATTTAACATATTTTAGATACATACTCGTACATACATATATGAGCTTCACACTACTTTTAAGTTATAGCGTTTTCTTTTCTAGAAAATAAATAAAATGCTTTTTTCGAAATAGAGAGTTTATTACGAACGCTAAATTGTTTTTTTTAATAAAAATTTAGACAAGAAAGAAATCAGGGGGTAAATTACGGTACTCGTTATCGAACGAAATTACGAAATAATTCAATAGAATTTCTATGGATATATTTTAAAATTTCGAACCGTATCGAATTCCGTAATTTGCCCCTAGCAATAAATTAACACTTTTTAAATATTTAATTCCTATTTTTTTCTTTTGAAATTCATAAATATAATATAATTTTAATACTGAATGTTGTAATATCTTTGCGATTTATTTCTAGTAAGTAAAAACGGTATTGCAGTTTCATTATCATACTTATCTCATGCTAATGAAGTAAAAAGTTTTAATTTTAGTATGATAATTTAGCTGATATATAATAAGTGAAACTGCTAATAACCTGCCAGTTAAATACATTTTCTATAATTTATACTATTCCTTAACAATATAATAAAAAGATTACAGTCAGTACTGTTCTGTTAACTACATACATATATACATAATTGTGAAGTTAAATACTACATACATACATATTAAAATAATACATAGTACCAAATAGATCATATTCAGGGCTATCATGAATAAAATTCCGCGTGAAAATTTTCCCTGGGAACAATTCCAACTAATAGCAAGTAATAGGGAAAACAAAAAATTCTAATTGGAAAAGGGAGAAATTTCACGCGGAATTTTATTCATGATTGCCCTGATTAGTCGAACGCTGTCGACATAGTGGGACAGGCCCTAAATGTCATTTCAATGTTAGTACATAATACATTTTAAAATATATGTTAACAAGATCCAACACTTTAATTTCACAATTTTTAGTTACACACTCTTAAAACAAATAGTACGTTGCATAAAAACAGAACAGTTCTGTCAATTATTTTGTTTTCAAATTCCCTTAATTTCATTTAAACTTTCACTTTACAGTACGGAAATAGCATTTGATGATGAAGATTTTACAGCACGAGATCACAACATAATTGTCGAAGTATTAATATCCGCCTGGTTTGCAATATTATCAAACACAGATTTAATTTGCTATATAGTTGTGTTCATAAATCAGGTAAGTTTTAACTAAGAATTTTATGAATATTCACAAATAATAAAATTTTAATGCTTTCTCGCCTATGAAGGTGGTAAATGCAAGTTTAATTTCATTACCACTACCCTTGATGGTCTTCCTTTGGGGCACATTGTCTTTGCCACGTCCAACAAAAACATTTTGGGTTACTTTGATTGCTTACACTCAGGCTATTGTGCTAATAAAATGTATCTTCCAATTTAAATTAATCTGGGTCAATTATTATAATCTGCCAAATAATCCATTGGGTATTGAGAAATTGTTTGGTGTTGAAATGTCATCGGATTATGCCACATATGACCTATTATTGCTCTTAGTATTGTTTTTCCACAGGTAGTTCGTTTTTAAACAGATTTTTACAAAAAAATATATATATAATGTAAATGGTTTAATTTTTTTTTTAGATTTATTTTGAAATCGCATGGCTTATGGAAAATTGATATGTACAAACCTATTGTAGTGTATAGCGAAGATGAATATGACTCCAAATCCACCTTGTAAGTATATAATCGCTCATGTTCTGGAAAACGTAACGTTTTCAAATCGCTTACGGATTGAAAAACGCATAACGCCTTTCAGCATGTTCTGAAAACCGCACGATTTTTCAGCAGTAAGGGATTCTTCCAAATTCTTCCAAACTCAAGGCAAATTTTTAAATTGCATATTTTTAATTAAAATCCGGAAATAAAATTCATCGAATGAAAGGAAGACATGTTGGCGCATATTCATAGTCAAAACAAAGTATACTTTAACGTCCTTATGCATAAGAAAAAAGTGAAGTGAAGTTAGCATAAAATTAAAATAATGCATTAAACCCATTCACCACAGCAAGCTACCGACTACAAAGTGTCAAGGATAGAATACACATGTTTATATGAGAATGATTCTTTTGAAGATAGCAAGGAAACAGGGCGGTAGGTTGTTGTCTATGCTGATTTTGTCGTTGTAGTCCAATTAATCTAATTTCTTTGACGACAATGAGCAAATACAGTGTTGCCAGCATAATATAAAACGTAAATGAATGAAACGAAGTGAATGAATTTAGTATTATTTAACAGAAATAATATTCCGAAATTTAAGTAAAGAATAAATTGATTCATTTTTATATTTGGAAGTGATATAAGTTTCATTCACATTTCAAGAGAGTACTTTTTATTTTTATAAATTCGAAATATTTGATGGTGGCAATACTAATATATAATTTTGTACAGCCAGCGGCATTTGATTTCCGGTGTTCGTGTAGTCTGTTGCGATATATGTACTTACGTTTTTCAGAACATGGGCAAATATTAAAAAAATTTAAGAAAATATGGCGCTAGAAATACACACATAAGAATCTTAAAATGTTCGTTAGGTATCTAGATAAAATAGTAAATACGAATACATATTCTACTTAAAGTTCAGACATTATGGATAAAGAATTCAATCAGGACTCAATATCTAATTATAGAAAAGTAAACATTATTATATTAGCAATTCCTTAACTGATACTGATATAGAAACTAGCTTAAATTCTAGACAATTAATTTTTGATAAATAGACAGTTACAAGTATTGAAAGTATATATCGCACACTAAATCATAAACAGTTACCACTCAAAAAATGCGAGGAGTGGTAAAAAACTGTTGATCCTGTACAAATAACGCAAGTATGTAACGATATTTTATATTGTTCAAGAAGACTGTGTTGTTTGTGGTATATTTTAAGCAAAATAATATTTTCTATTTAAATCTCTAGAAATGATGCACAGCCAGATGGAGATGCCAATTCTGAACGTCGTAATTCAGCCGGTTCGGATAACATAAGTGAACAACGTTTGACGGTCTCCAGCCATGATTTAGTTAAGCGTGTGGAAAATTTACAGTAAGTGCTGCTTTCAACTATTTGATATCTTTTACATGAGAGTATAAAATGTTTTATTTTCTGTTATGCAGGCGTAACAAATATGTGTCTGGGTTGACGAAATTTTTCCACAATCTTGTCCATAAAGCCCGTTTGCCATCTGATGTTTATGCTCTCATGTTCCTGTGCGATTTTATAAATTTCTTTGTCTTGCTTTTCGGCTTCACCGCCTTCAGTGTAAGTTTAAACAATACATACGTAGCTTTTGAAAAATATATAAAAATAATTCTCGTTTTTTTATATTGAAATTAGTCAAAACAAGCGGATGGTGGCGTTAAAACTTATTTGGCGGAAAATAAAGTACCCATTCCCTTCCTAATTATGTTGCTGGTGCAATTTGGTCTAATTGTTGTCGATCGTGCTCTGTATCTGCGCAAGGCTTTGGTGTATAAAATAGCTTTCCACTTTATTTCTGTGGTCGGCATACATGTTTGGATGTTCTTTATAGTGCCGGCGGTAACAGAAAGGAGTTTCTATGCCTCTGCCCCACCCATAATTTTCTATATCATCAAATGTTTCTATTTGCTGCTGTCCAGTTATCAAATCAAATGTGGTTATCCGAATCGTATATTAGGTAACTTCTTAACCAAGAGTTTCTCCATGATAAACATGATATCATTTAAAATGTGAGTGTTACAAATTTATAAATATGTACATCCAGCAAAAAAGTGAGGAAAAAGAAGTAGAAAAAGCACAACATCTACTGAATCAAACCACTTCAAATTTAGGTAAAATAAACCAATGAATTTTGCATTTACTTGTCATAGGAAGGAAGTGGTTTGCTTTTGACATTTTTAACTCAATAAAAATTATGTTTTTGGTGCTATAAAAATCTAAAATTTGGGTGTGAAATAATTCACTTCACAAAAGTAGTTAAAGAAGTGCTTTTTATTTAGTGAGTAAAATCACTTGCATATAGTTTGAAAAGAAAAGATGGTTAAATAATTTATTAAATTAAGCTATTTTCTTGAGCTTTAGGTCAGTTAATATTTTGAATTTATTGGTTCAATATTTCGTTAACCTTCGGTTAACTTCTTCAGGATATATATATTTATTTTATTTACATTATTATACTCTATAAAGTAAATTTACAAAATATAATTCAAAGGCGCCGGGTAACTAGACCATTTGCGCACGAAAAATTAAGATAAAAAAAAAATATGTACAAAAACGAGAACAATATATACAAGCAAAGAAAAATACAATCAAAGTTATGTAGTTAAATTTGGAAATAAACCATGTGAGATCAATTAATTCATTAATAAAAAGAAATCAGAAATTATGAAGATAAATATGGAAATAAGTATACTATGAGAGATCAATAAAGATAATATTTTGTAAATATTAAAAGGAGTAAAATGGATAGTGGTCCTAAACAGTGATGCAGTGATGTTGTAGGCAGCTAGAAATTTTGGGTAAATTTTTGTTGGTTGTACAGTCCAGGATTTCGTCCAGTGGCAGGCCAAGTCTTGAGTCTGATATATATATGAGGATATATATATATATATATATGTATATTTTTTGGTTTTTATGATATAAGTATATCCTGAAGAAGTTAACCGAAGGTTAACGAAATATTGAACCAATAAATTCGAAATATTAACTGACCTAAAGCTCAAGAAAATAGTTTAATATAACGTATAAATAACAAAAATTAAAAATTTTAAAAACCCCCGACTTTTTTCAGAAAAGATGTTATATCTTCTAAACGGCTGGACCGATTTTCTTCAAACATAGCTAAGAACCCTCTCGATCAAGTCATCTTTCAAACAGAAAAAAGTAAATGAAAATCGATTCAGCCGTTTGGCCTGTACGTGGTCACGGACAGACACACAGATACACAGACACAAACTTCAAACTTACAACACCCCTTTTTTTAGTCGGGGGTTGAAAAGGGGTGCTATAAGTTTGTAGTGTGTGTTTGTGTATCTGTGTGTCTGTACGAGTCCACGTACAGACCAAACGGCTGGACCGATTTTGATTTAGTTTTTCCTGTTTGAAAGGTTACTTGATCGAGAGTGTTCTTAGCTATGTATGCTTGAAAAAAATCGGTCCAGTCGCTTAGAAGATATCGCATCTTTTCTAGATATGTTCGGGGGTTTTTAAAATTCTTAATTTTTGTTATTAAGAATAAACATTTTTTTATTCGAAAAGCCTGAAATGTGTAATAACAAAAAAGACTTGTATTAGTTTGAGCGAAAAAAGTAATAAATTTGTTGAAAACCAAGTAGTAATTCAAAATTATATTTGATATGTGGTTAAAAATAACTTTTTTAACATCTAAAAATATGCATTAGATACTTTCGAAGTAATTTAAAAGTGGTTCGTAAGGAAGTATGTACTCCTTTTATTTTTTGCTGGGTACATACATAACAAGTACACATGTCGTCAGGTGGTTATTTGTTTCCCGCAGTAATAATGCATTTTTAATATACTGTGCGGCAAACCAGTAACCACCCGACGATGTATGTAAAATAATAATTAATTATTTTGCTTTTAATTTCAGTTACATGCTCATACCATTCCTGTATGAATTGCGTACAATATTAGATTGGCTGTGTACAGATACCACGATGACTTTATTCGATTGGCTTAAAATGGAAGATATTTTTGCCAATATTTATGCCATTAAATGCCTGCGCCAAATGGAAACCGACTTTCCGGCTGTCAGAGCCCAAAAGAAGGCAGCATTTATGAAACTGTTGATGGGCGGCTCCGCTATACTTCTCATTGTTTTTGCTTTATGGGGTCCCCTTACTTTATTCGCCCTCTCTGGTGCTGTGGGACAGTCGAATGTGCCTACTGAAATAAAACTTTCTGTTCGTATTGGATCGTATGATCCAATTTATGAGGCCAGCACACGCGAAAGTACTTTTGCTTTTGATGAAAGCATGTTTGCAGAAATGAAAAATGCTTATATTAAGGAAAAGGAAGCCTTATCATATTTATTGAACTACGATGCCTCAGACGTAGCTGCAATCAAATTGAAACGAAATTCACCATCAATGTGGAATATAGCACCACCCGATAAGGCGAGGTTGCTAGATGAATTGAATAGTAGTAAGTTTTTTTTTAATTCTAATCCACGTTTAAAGTAGTTGCTTGATTAACTGTTAAAAGAATTTTATGCAGTTACATACTTATGTATGTATGTACATCAGTCGTTGAGCAGCTCTAGTTTAAAGAAGTGCGCTCAGGCTTGCGTGTGTTGTTTAGCCTTCGAGAGTTTTTCGTATCGCTCACACTGGTTGACTGATCTGCCACGGATAACCGTATAATCTTGCGCTTCTTTTGTGGAATTTCTTTAACAACCACCTTGCTATTTCCTATGTGAAGGCATAGGTCATGTACAGTCAGTCACAAAACTTTTTCAAAATACTGTTAATAGCATCTTGGGCATATGGTCTTAGTCGCCTGCCCATATTTGTGCAACCATATTCTGAAAATTTACTTTTTAGAATATGTATTAAATAAATAAATAAATGCTTATGTACATACATAAGTGTAAAAATAAGCCAATTAAATTTTGAAAATTTAATGTTACTTTCCAGATGTAACATTGGTGGTTCGTTTGTCGTATGAAATAACGAGGACTCCTCCTGTTAAAAATCAAGTAGGCACTGTTAGCTCTGAAATAACATGGGAAATGACTGGGGATTATCCAGATAGAAAAACTTTAGAAAATATGATTAGAACAGGCAATGAAAATGACACTCATGCCGTGATACCAAATATCGTGCCTTTATTTATAAAAGTTTTAAATTCCGGCGATCCTACTTATATATCAGCCCTGACAAAAGTCAACAACACAAAATTTCCAGGTTTGTATTAAGTAAATGTGCCCTCAATTATGAATGTGGTCTAAGTCATATATTTGTTTGGTCGAGTTAAGTATTTAGATTACATTTGAACAAATTAAAAAAAATATTACATATTATATTAAGCAACATTTCAATTGAGAGTTTTATTAGTCTCGATTTATATAAATTTATTTAATATTAGCTTTGTTTCTTTACTTTTTGGGTAAAGTTCGGTAAAATGGAGGAAAATATAATTTCGCTCAATATTACACAAAAATGCACAAAAGTACGGGAACGCGAAAAACCAACATTTTAAGTGTGTTCGTTTACTTTTGCAGTAAATGAGTAGTTACTGCAAAAATTTTAAAATTTACTCTCAAAAAGATCGGTAGCCAAAAAAAGTACGCGAACGGAAAAATAGTAAAAATTAGTAAGATTAAAGAAACAGCTGACTCTAACTCCACATAGTGTTGAAAAATATATAACCTTTTGACTATTCAACTCTTTTAATTATTGGTACTCGATACAATATTTTTATAACACGGACAATCTAAGAATAAATTCTGTAATTTGTTTCATGTATTATTTGTAATTAATTTCTTTTTGATTTCCTTGTTTTCTTGTTGGCTAAATTAATAAAAAATACATGACTATTTGTTAATGTTACTGATTACTTTAAAAGCAAGTGCGATACTAAGTACCCAGATACTTTACAGTTTTACAACTCTGAGTAATTAAAATGAATTGCAAAACTAAAGGTGTAATAAAATATATTACAAAATATGAATATTAACAGCTATTATTACTATGATTTATAAATGAATTATTACTTAATGACTTTCACAATTTTTGTTTAACCTTTTCTCAAATTTTTACACTTTTCAATTGCTTACTTTTCATTTGTTTACATTTTGAATCATATGTTCTTATCTTACTAAACTTTACTACGACAAATTTCTGCAGTAAAAATTTGCAAAACACTCAGTCAAGAACTGTCACTTTACTCTCCCAATTTGTGTTCTCATTGAGGTAGTTTAGACGAGAACAATTTTTAAGCCGCACAATTTTTGTTCTTTTGCAAATTACACGAGACTAATTCAGCTGGCACAAAATGTATACATAGCTTTGTGTGTATACATAGCTTTGTGTTAGCGTTTTTAGTATTCATTTAACATTTGTTGTTTTTTAAGTTGTGTGTGTATTGTTTTTATGCTGCTAATGCGGGGTTGTAGCTGGTTGAAAAGTTATGCCAACCGCAAAACCACTCTCTTTGCCTCTCTCACCTACAAACTGGCATGTTACGCCAGCACAATTATGCCCGTGTAAATCAGCGCATTTACTGTATTTTGGGTAAACGAACGCAATTTAGTAAAATGCAGTAAAGTTCAGTAGAAATTTTTAAAAACTTTTGAGTACGCTAACCCAATTTTTAACATGAAAATAAACGCCAATGCATGTATGCATATACATACGTATACACATAACTACACACATACTTATGTACATACACACGCACGTATTTACTTACATGATTCAGCATACTTATAAATATATGTTTTTTATCTTAATTTCATATAAAAACTTATAAAACTTTGTTTACCACTAGTTTTTAAAAATTTTTTCAAACATTTGTCAATTTTTTTAGTGTTTAGGTAAATGTAATTTTTCTTTGTAATTGTTTATTTTTCAAACAGCTGCTTGATTTTGTGTTTGCCCAAACTAGCACGAAGAAAAAGTACGGGATGTTTCGTGCAAGAAGAATAAGAAAATTACTCTCACAAAACCTCTCTCATTTACCCAATTTGGAGTACGGGAACGTTTTTCGTGCAAATTGGGATCCTGCTGGATCCCAATGTAGAGTAAAGAAACACACATATTTATTGAAGGTTTTTTAGATTTATTTAGGTTTTTAGATTTATTTAGATTTAGATTTATTTAATATTTCGATACAAAAATGCATATAACTTAGACCATTTTCATAATTAAGGGCACAAATATGTGCACCATGAAATTTAATACTATATTTAGTGTAAATTGTTTGTTTTATAGATTTTACTAACATGAGTATATCAATGAATTCGGCTGGTAATAACAGCCTGTGGTGGGAAATAACTGACTATTGCTCGGAAGATGATCCTTTTACCACATTTTTAAAGAAATTACCATTGTACGATTGTTCATCGGGTGTTGTATTTTATACATTTAACGATAAAAAATTCCCTTCTACGTGGACGTTTTTGACGGGAGGAGGGTGAGCTGTCATCACAAATA
Source organism: Tachina grossa (assembly GCA_949987645.1). Taxonomy (NCBI): domain Eukaryota; kingdom Metazoa; phylum Arthropoda; class Insecta; order Diptera; family Tachinidae; genus Tachina; species Tachina grossa. Next base: position 18,730,905 of record OX465275.1, read on the forward strand.
TGCACAAGTGCAAATAAATAATTAAAGAAATAACTTTTCCTTTTTTAGAATTATCGGTTTGTACACCACATTTGTGTTATTGGCGTCTAGATTTTTGAAGAACTTCTTGGGTGGCCAAACAAGAAGAATTATGCACGAAGATTTGCCAAATGTTGATAGAGTTTTACAATTGTGCCTTGATATATATCTGGTAAGTATTCCTAAAATCGTTAAACCCTGCATTATTCCAATTTTTAAAAGGCCCATGAAGATGTTTCAAATTGTTTTAAGCAAATTATTAAAAATTTTATTAAGAACTATTTTTTTAAGAAATTGATTATTTGATATGTTGTCATAAGTTTATTTTGATTGAAATTTATTTGCTGGTGGTTAAGCATTGTCTATATGCAATTCATTGGTGCTTTGCCAAATCACCAGTAGACTTCAACCATACATTCTTAACAGTCACAAACCTCTTGTCTTATATGTACAGGTGTAGGAAAATAAAATACGATTCATATCGAATATAAATTAGAGCCTTGCACGAGCAACAAAATGAGCATGCCCATGTGTTTTCAGTTTAGTCAAAATTCATATAGGCAAAAGAGAAAATTACTGAGAGTACATTACTCATGAGCATTGCTCGAGTATTCTGTGCAGTGCTCTAATATAAATTATTTGCTAAGTTTTGTAAAAGTTTCTAAGCCTACTATGCTTAATTTTTCTGTTGTTATTTACAAAAATATTCTTATTTGTTAATTCTCAAATGGTTTTTGAAAGTCTGTGCATAAGACAAGAGGTTTGTGACTGTTCAAAATGTGTGGTTGAAGTCTACTGACGATTTGGAAAAGCACCAATGAAATGCATATAGACAATGCTTAACCACAAGCAAATAAATTTCAATTTAAAAAAACTATTTTTGCAAAATATGGTATAAATTTGGATTCAAATTTGTATATGTATTATGTACATGCATATATTTTTTTATTCGTCACATAGGTAAGAGAAGCTTTAGAGTTTATGCTTGAGGAAGATCTCTTTGCCAAATTAATCTTCTTGTACCGATCGCCGGAAACCATGATAAAATGGACACGTCCACGAGAAGAAATCGCTGATGATGAAACCGATAGTGATTCGGTGCGCAGTCGTATAAGTGGGCGACGAAACGAACATTCCCAACCAGCCAATGTTTAATAACTGTAATTGACTGTGTTTTAAAATAGAATGAAAAAATTAAATTTTTGAAAACAAATTTCTTCGAAACAAACTTTTAGAGATCCGCTTTAAAAATTTCACTTCTCTTGTTTTCAAAAATACGAGTACACAATCAAAACTTAAGAACTGCCTACGAATTATATGAAATTGTATGATTTGATTATGAATATCACTACATACTATTAATAATTGTTGATATAATTCAATAATTTATTTTATAATTGTAAAGAAAAAGAATAATGTTCATGATTTTTTTATAGTTTTATTGTAGAGTTTTAAGCAAATAATTTCTAATATTAAAAATGAAAAAAACAATTTTTATTTTTAATTCAATTACTTTTTGTTTAAATCTTATTTGTAAAAGAAATATTTTTGATTTATAAGAATTTTATAAAACAATTTTTTATACAAAAATTTGTTTTATACATCATTTATAAAACAAATTAATTTTTTTATGAATAAGTTAGTAAATGTATGGAGATCTTTTATTTTAAATAATGTTATTATTAGAGAATAATAATCTTCCTTAACTACATAAATATTTATAAAAATTAAAATGCAAGAAAATTATGTTTTTTTTATGTATAAAATAACTTTGTTTAAAATTAAGATCTTTTTAAAACGCTATTTATACTACACTACATAGTAAAATAATTGTAATTGTAATAAAATGTGAACTCATATTCAGGGATTTTAAGCATTTTTTTGATACAAACCATTAAATAAAATAATGATAATTGTATAAAACTAATTTAAAAGTAAAAAGATTAGATAAATAATTTATATGTTTAATATTAACGAACTAGTTAATCTTAATAAGTAAAGAGTTATTCGAAAATATTTTTTATATATTACATTTTATCGATTATTATTTTTTTTAATAATTGCAATATGAATTATTAAAGTGCTTGAATATAAAATTGTTTTAGAAATGTACCGAAATTTAGTAAAAAAAACTTATAAAGAACACTGAATATTTTTTTTTAGAAAATATTGTATTTGAAATTAGCTTAACGACTCATAAAAATTAAAGGCCATCTAACGTTTTTTTTTCAACTAGTGCTTATTTCGTGAATGGTAACACTTAGCTCATGTCTGATTTGACAGATAATTAGTTTAATCCTTCCGCTGAACGAGCCAACTGACCATCCAATGAGTTTTCGCTTCGCTGAGTGGGCCTGCGATCGACTTACAGAAGAGGCCGATTTTGCCAAAAGAAATCATCTTTTCAGATGAAGCTCATTTTGATCTTGCCGGGTATGTAAACAAGCAAAATTGTCGCATTTGAGGCACAGAATACCCGCACGCATACATTGAAAAGCCGACGCACCCAAAACGAGTCACTGTTTGGTGCGGATTTCGGTCCAGAGGCATAATTGGGCCATTGAGCAAAGAGTGGCCGTTACAGTCAATGGCGATCGTTATCGGGCCATGTTGAACGAATTTTCGTTCACAAAAATTGAAGAGGAGGATATTGGCAACATTTGGTTTCAACAGCACGGCGCTACGTGCCACACAACCGAAGCTTCAGTAGTTTTTTTTATAGCATTTTCAAAAAAAAAGTTATCTGGCGGACCCTTTAGTTTTCCTTGCGGCGAGTTTATTAAATAACACTATTAAATTTGCTTATACTTTACATATGAAAAACAATGCAAGTTATACTTTCACACATATATAAACAGCAAAGCAAATTGCACGAGTACTCAAAAATTAACAATTTCTCTAAAATGTTTCATCTTTTTCTTTCTACAAGTTGGTTGTTGAAATTACCATGATTCATTACTTATTTCATGTAAGCTTTTGCTTATATTTCAATAAACCGAGAAACCGGCTCACTTGGTTTCTGGTGGATCAGAATCTCATCAGACAGTTGATTATATGAAACAAAAATTTTTTGAAAACGAACAGCATGTCTTCAATGTCGTTTCAAATCCAAATTTATTTGTTTTTCGTCCGAATTTGTACCAATTGATATATGTATGTATACTCGTCGTGGTTTTTTAATTACATACATATTTTGGCCCTCTTTTTCTAGTTGAAAGTAAATCTATGCTAAATTCTCCAGCTGCAATGCTGTTATGAATATCTAGTAAACGAGATGTTCCTTACTACATATTACTTAAATCTCTTGATAACTAAATCAACCTTATTCTGAATCTCCGTGGTTTTATTATTTGAAAAATCATTGCCAACTTTCAGGTAAAACAAATCAACTGAAAAAAATAAGTGACCTCGAAAATTCCAAATTCTCCTCTACTTTTAATTTCCATCGCCATATGCTTAGAAAAGGACAATTTTATTCTTGGAAAAAATTCATCCCCTGAGAGTTATTTTTCGAATAATAATTAATAATAATAATAATAATTTTTTTAATTGCTTGACCTTTGATCTGAACCGAAAGAACCAGTTTTATTTTTGTGCCTATATAGTACATCCATATATCCGGAAAAACCAAAAAATTTTAATTTTAATTAAATTTCCTTTAATATTTTATATTACTTACTTTATTTTAAACAGCAAAGAATCTCACGCAAAAATAATAAATTTAAAACAAAATAGAGGATTCTACTTAGAAAAAATTCTTTGATTAAAAAATGCATATTTTCTATTTAAATAAAACAAAAACGCCAAATATTTATTAAAATGCCTTAAATGTTGTAAAAATTATAATAATAATCAAAATATATTACAAAATGCTTAAATATTTACATACATACCCTCATACATATTTAAAAAAATTATTAATTTTTTAATGTCTAAAGTTATATAGAAAACGAAAAGAAGGCTAAATATATGTACACACCTGAGCCGTTTATTTTGAAAGTATTATAAGTCACTTTATTAAAAATATTTAGTCAAAACGATAAGATTGTTAAATTTTTAACAAATGTTTGAATGTTTGAAGTTACATACATATAAATATATATTTATATTATATATTTAAATTCATGAGTCTAATTTTTACCTCTAGAAATTTACTTTAAAAAAAACATACTTGAAGATTTAATAATCCAGACTTACGTATGTATGTGACTTATGCCACTTCCAAAATAACCGGCTTGTTTGTATTTATATACATACATAGATACATACCTACAAAAACTATTCACATTCATATCGTTAATTCTAAACCATATAATCATAACAATCTGCCTTGTTGTGGTTGGCGTATTTCAAATGCGACTACGACTGTTTGGTAAAAGATTAAAGAAAAACTGTTGGAGTCTTCTTTAATCTATTACCAAACAGTCGTAGTCGTATTTGAATTACGCCAACCACGATAAGGTAGAATATTTTTTACATAATTGGAATTAAAATTTGTCGAAAATCAACTTCAGACATACATAATTAAGCTACGAAAATGAACAAAACTAACAATAATTATAATTAATTAATTTACATACTTATGTAACTTAAAATTAATAATTTTTATTTAGACTAGGAACTCTTTTTTTTTTTAATAAAACATTTTTTGATATATGTATATGTATAACACAAATATGTACTTGTTTGAAAGAATAATGATAAAACTAAAGTGTAAAAGAAAACTATTGAATGTTCTTACCTTTATTAACTATTTATGAATAATAAAAAATAAAGAGTGGTACCTATTTTAATGTTAAATATTAGACAATTAAAAAACAATTTATTATCAAAATTTAGCAAGAAATAATAAAGTTTGTATTTTTTAAATAAATCAATAACAATCAAAATATGCTTAAATATTAACTATGAAGAATAATAGAGGTAATATATAAGGTAAAAAAACTAGAAATAGTTTGAAGTATGACGCAGAGTGGAGTGATTTCTCGCTCCTAATTTACATTGAAGAGCATAAAAGTCAGTGTCAATTAATAATTGACAGTTTTTTATATTTTCTTAATTATTTTGAAAAATCCAAACTGTAGCTGGGATTGTGACCTTTCATCCAAAAAAGGTTTCATCAAAATTCAACAAGCGCTTCCCGAGATATAGGAGGTACAATTTAAACAAAAACCGGCTCTTTCCGGGAATTTCCGGTTTCTGCAATTTTTAGAGATTAGTCAATATCCTCCAAGTTTCTGAAGATATTAACTTGAAATTTTGCAGATTTATAGAATGGAACTCTGTGATTGCTATAAACGCGTGTGGAACTTTCTAGGTCTATTACCCACAGATATAAAAGAGCATTAAAATATATCGGATTTTTTCTCTAACAAAGGGAGACCCCTGGCGGGCCAAAGGTTGACCTTCTTAAAGCCACCCTTCCAATCTATCATATGTCAAATTAATCGTCCAAATCGGTCCAGCCTTTATTAAGTTATAACGTTTTGAAAAAAATCAATTCCAGAAATCCACCTCCTACCAGGTTCTGTTGACCTGGTGTTTCACAAAAAAGGTGAAATTTTAAAAATTTGTTAGGATCAAATTTAGTTTTAAGTTTTTTCTAATATCTCCGTTAGTTTTTGAGAGAATTGCATGAAATTTCGTGGATTGATAGAAAACAGAATTTGGAATAGTTCTGAATAAATAAAATTTTGACATGCCCACTTTGAAGTCCATAAAAGTGGGCGTGAATTAGTAATTGCTGTTTTTTCATACTTTGTTTTGATTTTAAAAATCCAAACCACATTCATGCTGTAGCTGAGATTTTGACCTTTCATCCAAAAAAGGTTTGATCAAAATACAACAAGCGCTTCCCGAGATATAGGAGGTACAATTTAAACAAAAACCTGCTCTTTCCGGGAATTTCCGGTTTCTGCAAATCTTAGATTTTAGCCAACATCTTCCTAGTTTCTGAAGATATTAACTTGAAATTTTGCAGATTTCTAGAATGAAACTCTGTGATTCCTATAAACTCGTTTGGTACTATCTAGGTCTATTATCCAGAGAGATAAGAAGAGCATTAAAAGTTATCGCACTTTTTCTCTAACAAAGGGAGACCCCTGGCGGGCCAAAGGTTAACCATCTTAAAGCCACCCTTCCTATCTATCATATGGCAAATTAATCGTCCAAATCGGTCCAGCCTTTATTAAGTTATAACGTTTTGAAAAAAATCAATTCCAGAAATCCACCACCTACCAGGTTCTGTTGACCTGGTGTTTCACAAAAAAGGGTGAAATTTTAAAAATTTGTTAGGCTCAAATTTAGTTTTAAGTTGTTTCTAATATCTCCGTTAGTTTTTGAGAGAATTGCATGAAATTTCGTGGATTGATAGAAAACAGAATTTGGAATAGTTCTGAATAAATAAAATTTTGACACGCCCACTTTGAAGTCCATAAAAGTGGGCGTGAATTAGTAATTGCTGTTTTTTCATACTTTGTTCTGATTTTAAAAATCCAAACCACATTCATGCTGTAGCTGAGATTTTGACCTTTCATCCAAAAAAGGTTTGATCAAAATGCAACAAGCGCTTCCCGAGATATAGGAGGTACAATTTAAACAAAAACCTGCTCTTTCCGGGAATTTCCGGTTTCTGCAAATTTTAGATTTTAGCCAACATCTTCCTAGTTTCTGAAGATATTAACTTGAAATTTTGCAGATTTATAGAATGAAACTCTATGATTCCTATAAAATCGTGTGGTACTATCTAGGTCTATTATCCAGAGAGATAAGAAGAGCATTAAAAGTTATCGCACTTTTTCTCTAACAAAGGGAGACCCCTGGCGGGTCAAAGGTTGACCATCTTAAAGCCACCCTTCCAATCTATCATATGGCGAATTAATCGTCCAAATCGGTCCAGCCTTTATTAAGTTATAACGTTTTGAAAAAAATCAATTCCAGAAATCCACCACCTACCAGGTTCTGTTGACCTGGTGTTTCACAAAAAAAGGTGAAATTTTAAAAATTTGTTAGGCTCAAATTTAGTTTTAAGTTTTTTCTAATACCTCCGTTAGTTTTTGAAAGAATTGCATGAAATTTCGTGGATTGATAGAAAACAGAATGGGGAATAATTCTGAATAAATAAAATTTTGACACGCCCACTTTGAAGTCCATAAAAGTGGGTGTGAATTAGTAATTGCTGTTTTTTCATACTTTGTTTTGATTTTAAAAATCCAAACCACATTCATGCTGTAGCTGAGATTTTGACCTTTCATCCAAAAAAGGTTTGATCAAAATACAACAAGCGCTTCCCGAGATATAGGAGGTACAATTTAAACAAAAACCTGCTCTTTCCGGGAATTTCCGGTTTCTGCAAATCTTAGATTTTAGCCAACATCTTCCTAGTTTCTGAAGATATTAACTTGAAATTTTGCAGATTTCTAGAATGAAACTCTGTGATTCCTATAAACTCGTTTGGTACTATCTAGGTCTATTATCCAGAGAGATAAGAAGAGCATTAAAAGTTATCGCACTTTTTCTCTAACAAAGGGAGACCCCTGGCGGGCCAAAGGTTAACCATCTTAAAGCCACCCTTCCTATCTATCATATGGCAAATTAATCGTCCAAATCGGTCCAGCCTTTATTAAGTTATAACGTTTTGAAAAAAATCAATTCCAGAAATCCACCACCTACCAGGTTCTGTTGACCTGGTGTTTCACAAAAAAAGGGTGAAATTTTAAAAATTTGTTAGGCTCAAATTTAGTTTTAAGTTGTTTCTAATATCTCCGTTAGTTTTTGAGAGAATTGCATGAAATTTCGTGGATTGATAGAAAACAGAATTTGGAATAGTTCTGAATAAATAAAATTTTGACACGCCCACTTTGAAGTCCATAAAAGTGGGCGTGAATTAGTAATTGCTGTTTTTTCATACTTTGTTCTGATTTTAAAAATCCAAACCACATTCATGCTGTAGCTGAGATTTTGACCTTTCATCCAAAAAAGGTTTGATCAAAATGCAACAAGCGCTTCCCGAGATATAGGAGGTACAATTTAAACAAAAACCTGCTCTTTCCGGGAATTTCCGGTTTCTGCAAATTTTAGATTTTAGCCAACATCTTCCTAGTTTCTGAAGATATTAACTTGAAATTTTGCAGATTTATAGAATGAAACTCTATGATTCCTATAAAATCGTGTGGTACTATCTAGGTCTATTATCCAGAGAGATAAGAAGAGCATTAAAAGTTATCGCACTTTTTCTCTAACAAAGGGAGACCCCTGGCGGGTCAAAGGTTGACCATCTTAAAGCCACCCTTCCAATCTATCATATGGCGAATTAATCGTCCAAATCGGTCCAGCCTTTATTAAGTTATAACGTTTTGAAAAAAATCAATTCCAGAAATCCACCACCTACCAGGTTCTGTTGACCTGGTGTTTCACAAAAAAAGGTGAAATTTTAAAAATTTGTTAGGCTCAAATTTAGTTTTAAGTTTTTTCTAATACCTCCGTTAGTTTTTGAAAGAATTGCATGAAATTTCGTGGATTGATAGAAAACAGAATGGGGAATAATTCTGAATAAATAAAATTTTGACACGCCCACTTTGAAGTCCATAAAAGTGGGTGTGAATTAGTAATTGCAGTTTTTTCATACTTTGCTTTGAATTTTAAAAATCCAAACCACATTCATGCTGTAGCTGAGATTGTGACCTTTCACCCAAAAAAGGTTTCATCAAAATGCAACAAACGCCTCCCGAGATATAGGAGGTACAATTTAAACAAAAACCTGCTCTCTCCGGGAATTTGAGGTTTCTGCAATTTTTAGAAATTAATCAATATCTTCCAAGTTGCTGAAGGTAGGGACTTGATATTTTGCAGGTTTATAGAGTGGGATTCTACGATTCGTAAAATTAGTTTGGAACTTTCTATATATATATATAATTTTGTTTTTTTTTCTTTTCATACTTACTTCGCTCTTTTAAAAATTACAATGTTGTAGTTGAACCAAAATTATTGTGATATGTTTTAGTTTTTAAGAAATTTATTATTCGACATATTGTCGGAAGTTTATTGTAATTTGAAATTTATTTGCTGGTGGTTCAGCGTTGTCTATATGCATTTCATTGTTGCTGTAACAAATCATCAGTAGACTTCAACCACACATTTTGAATAGTCACAAACCTCTTATCTTATGCACAGACTTTCAAGAACTATTTGAGAATTCACAAATAATATTTTTGAAAATCACAAAAGAAAAATAAGCGTAGTAGGCTTAGAAACTAACACAAAAAACCCAGCAAATAGTTTATATTTGATTTGAATCCATTTTATTTTCTACACCTTTATACAATTAGAAATCCATTGGATAACAATAAAAGTAATTATAAGGCAAAATGAAAAATAAAATCTAAATTTAACATTTAAGAAATATGTTTTAGTTAAAATCTTTTAAGAAAAATTTAAAATCTTGTTTTTTATTTTTGATTATTGGAATGTTTTCGTTTTATGCAAAATCGTTTCATATTTTGCACAAATACAACTCAGCGATCAGACCATTACAAAAATATGTATTTTAATACTGTTTAAAAAAATTTTATAATAAAGATATTTCATATACTCTTACATATGCATGCATACGTCTAGTCTACTCTAACGCTTACTTATTTCAATGCAACAAAAATGCATTCATGCCATATTAAATCAATAATAAAACTAAGTGGAATTATTTACGTAATCCTTGTAGCACAATTACGATAGTACGCAAAATGTGAGTGCTGCGAAACTGTAGACTCTTCCTGTACTCTAGGACGATCAATATTGGGCGACACTTCCTCCCATTCGCTCGGTGAACAGCTTAAAACGCCTTTTGCACCCTGTGATGGTCTTCTTTGTGTGGTTTTGCCCAAACGGTCTTCTGGAGGCAGTGGATTATTCAGCATATGTGTAACACTTTTCGATAAACGTACGGAATTAATGCGATTATATCCCGAACAGGCTGGTTTATACCGTTCCCATTTCGAGGATAAACGTTCAATTTCATCTGACATCCATTTTTGCACTGCAGATGTACCCATACTATAGTTTACTACTTAATAAAAGTTAAAGAATGATTGAGGGTAGCTAACTGTGTGTTAACTCACGTCGAGTCTCTAAAGTATACTAAAATTTTTCCTTTAATGACCTAGTAGTTTTATATTCATATAATTGCATTTTGCTACTGCTATTTTTGCACTTTTATTCGTTTCTTTTCAAATTTACATAAGGTCAACCAACACATTTAGTTCCTATATCCGAAAAAGTTCTTTTCTTGTTTATTTCATTTTCTAGGTTTCTATTTTGCAGTGTTATTGGTTGTGGTTTTGTATAAATTGGTTAACATAGTATTAGACAGGGTCATTGCGTCTTGGAAAACAAAACATTTTATGAAAGGGTTCAAGGCTGTTACTTAACACCTTACGGGTTTCTATTGCACAATACACGCTATCACGAATTTCAAACCATGCGGAAGACATTGAAATGAATCTTCAAATATTTATTTTACATTTATAACTACATATAACTTATTTATGTAATAAAAATATATAATTCGAATAAGTAAAGTTTTTCGAGAAACATTTAACAAAATTTTTCGAGGGAATCCAAAAGTAACAAAAACATTGAAAAAAAAATTCATTAAAAACAATGTCAATATAGAAGAGCATTGTTGTCATGGGTACGATATTTTGGGCGGGCTTATAAATATATATATATATACATACATACATACATATTTATATGCATGTAACCTAAAAAAGATAAATTCTTTTTTTAATTAAGATACTTTGCAGGTTTCATCATGCAAGTTTTCATCATGGAAATCTTCACTTTGCGTAGAAAAAGCTCCACCTTGTAAAACTTTATTCACTGCAGCTCTGGCTAAATATCCAGTAGTTTCATTATACACTAACGCATAGAAAGGTGTCATGTCATTGTTGTGGTCTTTTATATCATTATCCTTAAAAAATATATACAGAAGACCTTGCTTAATAAATATTCTATTTTAAAAGTTGCATATACATATGTATGCATTTATATCTTACCTTGCAATACATAAGGAAGGCTTCTAATATTATTTCATCCAAGTCTAAAGCATGTTTAAAATGCAACTCAGGATTTCTAAATATGTAAATATTAACTATTAATAATGCTTCTGCCAAAGATGATTAAAATTTATTTTCGCATACCTGTTTAGAATTGTAGCTATAATACATAACAGTTCAACGGTTATTTGCCTCCTTTCCGCTTTTTCTATACAAATTAAAGTCTCTTCAACTAAAAGCGAAAAGTTCAATTCGCCCCTACTCATGTTTATTAAGGTGGGAGAAGCTGGTAGTAAATGTCCTTGTGTGGTTATTCCCAAAGGTGTACGCAGTAGAATTTCCCAAATTCTGTTATAAAAGTTTTGAGGGACTCTGCACAAACAACCCTCCAGTTGGCGTTTTTGCAAAGTTGTAAGTCTAAAATATATATAATGTAAGTATGTATTATTTATAAAAGAAGCCGCATATATGTATGTATAAAATAAACCTTTCTTCTGTGGCCCATTCACTAACAGTTAAAACTTTTTGTAACAAGATGCGTACTTGAAATGGAGACAAATTGTCGACATCTATTGATTCTTGGCCAGAAATTTGTAGATAAATTCGCATTGCTTCCAAAACCCAGCCAACACGGATCTGTATACAATACAACATATTAACGTAATTTATTTCACTAGTTACCAGTAGATCAAGCCATAACTTGCCTTCAAAATTCCTCTGAACATCGAGGGATTAGTGGCGATAAGCCGTCCGCAGTACAAGACAACTTCTTGCTGCAATACAGCTTGAATGACATTGTAGGGTTGAACACTATTGTACATGACATCTCGAATTTCTGCAGGAGTCATAGGCTTATCGAATACAGTTTCTTTTTGTCCAATAACGCCAACTGTCAATTCTTTACCATTTACCAATACTGTCGTTATAAAGGGACTAATGGAATCTACAATATGATGTAGCAGAGAAGAGCAATAGCGCACGACACGCCAATATCTTAGTGAGCCAGCGCGATGATACAATTGTGTCAAAGCTTGATGGACTGATAATCCGTTCACTTCAAAACCAGAACCTTCACGATTTAATAATATACCCCAAAGTTGACAGAGGCAATAAAGTGATTCAGTGCTGCGTAGAGCCTCGATGATTTCATGAGTTGGCTTGTGGTTATACTGCTGTAAAAGTAATATATTTATTTAATTTAATAGTCCAAAGAAATTATTCATAAATTCTAGATCTTATTTACAAAATATTTATTTATTTACTACTACATATTATACAAAGTAAATTAGCATAATATGGTTGCACAAATATGTACGCAGTAACTAGACCATATGTCCAAGATGTTATTAACAGAATTTAAAAAAGGTTTTGTTACTAACTGTACACGAATATTAGATTTCGTAGGGATGTTAGATCTTGTTTTTTTTTGTCTTTGCAAAACTTTAAAACTCACCTCGACCGTTACTTTTTCCTCAATATATGTTTGGGCCTTGGGTACATCCGTTAAAGATTGATAACCAATATATTCATGATTTATTTGAGCAAAAGCATTTTCTTCATCTGACAAATCATTTTGATTCATGAAATCTAAATGTTCTGTAAAAAATTTTGTTCATTAACGCAATCCTTAGGCGATCAAACAAAGTCTTGTGCTATTTACCAATGCAAGAACTACTTATTAAATTTTGTAATCTGCCTATACGAACTTTCATGCCATCACAATAGCCCTTCTTCAGCATGGCTAATAAGTCCAACATTTCTTTGAATTGGGGATCACGCATATGTTCCTCGCGTATTAAAAGACACACTGTGGGTCTACCAGATAAACGCCAGTATTTGCCAACAAATTGCAATTCCGTTTTGATATCATCAATTAATAATGCCATATCACGATACAAATAAAAATCCGATACTTCGAAGATCAAAGGATAGCAGAGAACTGTCATGCCGCAAATACGATACACCTTACTAGTGCCCAAAGAACCAACAGGTCTTGAGGGACGACCAGATAGACCAACTTTATTATTTACACCCAAGTGTTGATAGACCTTAATAAGTTCGGTGGACGACCAAATTTGCACTGGTTCAACCTATAAAGAGTTCAACAAAATAACATTTATGAAACCAAACCACAGCCAATTAATTGGCACTTACTTCATGAGGTGTTTGAGTTTGTATTCCATATGTAGCCATCATGGCTTGCAGACGCATTGATTCAGCAATTAATACAATTTGAACTACTAGATCGGTAGCTGTACCCTAATGGGAATATTGAAAAACTAAATATTAATTCAAATTCCGTTAAGGCTAGATTTCCAACAAAATGTTTACAAAAAATGCAATGAACATAAAAATATTAACAGTTTATCAAACTAAAAAATCATGCAAATTTGTTATTTCATTAATGAACAATCTAAGGAAATGAATGCAGGTAATTTAATAAGTATTCAAAATAGGGATCTAATTTATAATTACTAATATTTATTTCTAAAGATGTTAGTTACAATTACCTTTTCTTTATCCCATATAAAAGGCTTATATTTCCTAACATTTTATATTTTTGATTTTGTATTGTATTTAGATTTTAAATACGACTCGTTTTAAAAAGGCGTTATGGATTGCAAGGATTTCTGGAATCAATTTTGAGACAATCGCAATTTATTGGCCTTTAAAAAAAGTGAAGTCGATGTTAAAATATAACCTATTACCTAATTTACAACGAACAAATTTAATTTGCCAATAGGAGAAGAAATTCAGATCAAAACAGTTGCTAAAAATGCTTCAAAAATTCATGCATCGCAATTTTTATATATTATTCCGTTCTATAGCACTGCAATTAGCAAAGAGAAAAGCAAATTACATAGTTATAAATTATACAATTTTAAAAAGGAATTTAAATAAATTCATTTAAAAACGTAGAAAACAACCAAAACAAGTACTAGTGATAAGATCAACTTTTTTTTTTTTTTGCTTTGAATCGATTCGTTTTTAAAAATCGATTTCCATCGCATGCCTGAATGTAATGTAATATGTAAATGAAAATCATGCTTTGAAAACAAAATTTTATGAGAGTTACTACCAAACAATTTCTCTAAATTAAAATTTTTGATAAATTTTAACAATTAATATTTATTAGCAGTTGATAGCAAATTTTTTAAGTTAAATAGTACCTGCTATTTCGTATAATAAACGGATGTTCTTAGCATTTACACTTTCTGATTAATTACCGTTTTAGGGGTTTACTCTGCATTTAGAAATTAAAGAAAACGCTTTCGAATTTGTATGTTACGAGTATTAACATTACAATTGGAAAGCATTTGCTTTTGTTTCGAATTACAGGATAGACCCAAAGGTTATGCTGTCACAATAATTAAAAATATAGGGGGCATATACGACCGACCTTCGGTATCGGCCATAATTGTAAAATATTTCAATAGAATTGAAATGGAAATGTGTATTTTAAAATTTTGTTCAATATTGAAAGTTGTAAGTAGATTGGTTATTTATAAGTAGTCACAAACTTTTTTAAATTTTTCCTTATGGTGTGTGGTAAAATATGAAAAGTAAATAAATTCAAATTTCACTGTAGTACATATTTATAAAAAAATAGTTTTGGTTTACAAAACAAATATTGGGTGGAAATTTCTTTGTTAAACGATTTGTTATTTTTTATGAATGAAGCCCATTTGTCTTTTCATCTTGGTGTTTTTGGAATATATACATATATAAATTTTGTAAAATTATATAAAATTTGTAAATTATATAACACACAATTAGTTTAGATTATAAAATCATCAAACATAAAAACTCATAGTACAGAATTAAATACTTCGAATTGGCAAAATATGAAAACAAAAATCAAGTAATGTTTGTGTAACATTTAGTAATAAAAAAAACCAAATGAGTGCTTTAGTAACTCAAAAATAATTACTTACAGTGCCAGGTTTAGCCTAATAAAAAAAAATATATAAAAATAACTTATTAAAGAATAAATTTTGTATATAGCATAAGAGCGCTAATTAAAGGAAGAACAACTAACTACATTGCGCACATTTAAAGGAACAACTATTAGTAAGTAATATTTTATTTTATAATGCATATGTATGATTAAATTAAACGAGCAAAGTATACATATTAAAGTTTTAATTGTAAGTGTTGCAAAAATGCAAAAGAAATTTTGATAACATTTTTATATGTATGTATATATGTACATTTATACTTTGTATACTTTGTACATTGCTTTTCAGTTACATTATTTTTCTTCTAATTTTCAGCACTTACTTTGTCTTTATCATCGAAGGCTTTTCCCTGGATATTTTTTAATTGTTTGTGTTTAGTTTAGTGTTGTTATACCAATTTCAATGATATATACATATGTATATATATTTTTTTATATAAAATACATTAATACGAGGATAATTACAACAAGGAAGTAGACGATTTAGTTTAGCAAATGTACCAGGGTAAATAAAAATACAGAAAAAAATTGGACAGAGCTTATTTCAATATATGTATGTATAATTAGGTTTCTTTAAAATTTTCAAAACTTAACCAATTATGAATCAATACTAAGATGTTTAAGATAAGGGTAAACAAAAACCTACATCTTTCAAACATATTAAAGTCGACATTTCAAAATTACTCTCTAGACTTACCTGAAAAGCAGAATAACGACCAGCTCGTCTAGGTCTGTTGTAACTGGGCAAATAACGGCGAATTGGGTCCAATTCATTTATATGTAACAGACCCGCTGTTAAAAGCTGGGCTATTATGAACATTGATTGGCCCCATAGAAAGAGAGTTTGGGTGGGTGCTTTTGAATAGGAACCCTCACCGTCTGGTGCATAATACATTGTAACCACTGGATCGCCACAGGCATCAGCATATAAACATTTTCTGAGCTCATTTTGATATTCCTCAATTTGTTCGTTGTTATTTTTAAAAACGCCATCAATTATCATTTCAATGAAAAATAATGGCCACTCACATTCGTAGCCCTCGAATTCTTTTAATTCACCTGTGTGATAATATCTGCACATAAACAAAATTATTATTATTAATATCATGCCATGAGTTTAATTTATCTTATTAAGTACAAACCGTCTAGTTTTATCTTCTGTTTTACACAAGAAGCCATCACGGCTAAAACGTTTAAAACCTTTCTTGCTACGCAGACGGTTAATGACATTTTGCTTTGTTTGATCTACTAAGCTGTCCTCATGTGAAGCAAATGCAGGAAAGGATAATGTTAACAGCAGAGAAGCATCCACCCCCTATTGGAATATAAAAATTTAATTTCATTTTTATAAATTTATCATCATAAATTAAAAGCATACCTTCGAGCTGGATTCTCTCGGAAGCATAGTTTCAAAAATACTACGATTACGATTGTGAGCATCGATGTCAACATACACGACACTCCAAGAGGCGCCTTTTTCGCCAAACAAATTGCAGCCGTTAATAGCTTCCAAAGCCGATTTAGCCATGCCTTAAAGCAGAAATATATATCTACTTATTTTATAACTACAATCCAACAACGTCAAATTACCTATTGAGGAAGCATGTATTTCGGGTGTTCCATTATTGTATTTAGAACCACGTTCCCACATACCAAAATCTGGCGTGCGATAAGCACGTTCAACATAATAAACCAAATTTTGAATAAAAGCCACTTCATCCTGTTTAACAAATACAAACACAATTAAACCAAGAAATATCTTAATATAAAAATTTCTTCTAACCTGTGTATAAATAATTTGCAAACCTGATGTTATCATCTGTACTAAAAATATGATATAGAGAGAGACGACATCAATTTGCAAATGATTATAGAAATCATCTGAATAAATTTCTTCTCCTGTATGCAACTGAAATTTGCTATGTAAAGCATGTTGATTGGATTGCCTCTGTTTGAAAAGTTCAACGCGAGGAGCTTGTTTAATCCAACACTCTAATATACCACGCATACATTTGACAGTAGATTGCCCAAGTTCATAAGATTTACCACGATCGTCATCGATACGTCGATATGCTTGGTATAAACTCCATACGGCGGCAGCGCAATATACACTATCACGGACGGAACCAATTTCTTGGTCAGTGCTCATAACCGGAAATAGGCCAGTTATGGGACTTTGAAACCGTAACAATTGCCGTTTCACTAAAAAATCATGTAGAAATATTTGTTAAGAATTTTATAGAAGCAAAGGCATTATTAGTATTTATTTTCTAATTCAATCTAGGTTGGTTAATTTCTAAAATTAATTTTAATTAGGGTAATAATTTTTGTTCCTAGGTTTTCTATTCGTAAAAATTATTAAGGGTTTACACAGAGGCTTAATAAAATAAGCCCTCAACATTTACATATTTAATTTGCTTTATATTATAGGTTATATAATTAAATATAATAAATTATTTTCCAAAGCTTACCAATGCCATAATATATGTCCAATTGTTTTACGGTATCTTCGTAATTGCATGTTTTCAAAAATTGATCAAGGTTAATGTCTTCTAAACTATTTTGTCTTCCTGCGCTAGAAGGTTCTCCCGAAGTAACAGTACTTCCAGGAGTAGTAATTGTTATGCCCAAGCTATTTAATATAACGAAAATTATTTAGTTGCACTTAGGATTTTGTAAGCAAACATTACCTTTTGGGTGGATCTCTCATGGTGTAAACAGTGAATTATTTGTTTTTAAAAAATTTCCTGCATTCCTATAAAATTAACTTGCTAAAAATACCCTTGGAAAATTGTTATAAAAGTCAAGTTTGACATCTATATGACAATCAGCAGTTTTCGCATAAACGCGGAACTCGTAAAGAAAAGTATTAATAGGGTGTTCAAAATAAATAATTGAATTTTTAAATTTAATTAAGACTTGGGATAAAAAATATATATTAGTTCTTAAAGCTGCAATAAGTTTATTTTTTAAATGCGTTACACACAATCGAAATTAAGTGACAGCCAAAAATTCATAATTTTTGGCTTATTATCTAACAACTCCTTGTACGATTTTGTCTTCACAATTTTTCTTTAAAATCTTACACAACCTTGTCATAAAAATATAGGAATTCCTAAAAAGAAAATTTACGCGTCCAAGTTGTTTAGTTTATGCTATAAAAAATATTTCTTGACTGATACTTTTTGGTACACACTATCAGTCAAAAACCTGTCAGACTGTTGAGTGACGAAATTTGTTTTCACACTATCGTTCAAACCAAAATTAAAGCGAAAGTATCACTAATATTGTATTGTGTGGACTCTGCTTTAAGCTGCATTTGAAGGATTTTTTTACTTTTATCACTAAGACTCCATCACAATATTACATACAAAATATAATTTAAAAAAAATATGTATATTCCAAAAGGGACTTGCAAACGGTACATACGCGAATATACATACATGAATGGGTGACTAATTTATAAAATTAAACAGAAATGAATGAAGTGCTATTCAAATCAGGGGGCCTACTCTGTAATTCGAAACGAAAGAAAATGATTTCGAATTTACATTTTATAAACATAAAAATTCCAAAGCATTTTTTTACTTTCGAATTACACTGTAGACCACCAGGTATGTGATGTAAATCCTTATTTCTGTACTGCATATATTTTACATGTTTTATTTATTGAAAAATATAAATAGCAAAACTTAGTTAAAAGGTTGAAATTATTTATTTGTCATTTTCACGTTATTCCGCACTAACAAAAAATCATCTTCGACTTACCCTATTTCTGTTACGTTTTAAAGGTTTCAGAACCACAATTTCAACCAATGTATGATACAGGAAAGCATATTTATATGTATGCTTAGCATTTGTTTATGTAAACAACCACCAAATTGTGACATTATAGAGCGTATTTATGCCTATAATCTAAATGGTTTACTCTTTTTGATAAGCAAAAATAAAAAACTGATTGTATACAAACAAATCGGCTTGTATTCACTTATTCTACAGTTGCAAAATAAAGTCTGTATACACTTACATATACTAAAGACAGTTTAAAATGATTTCGATTCATTTATGTACATATTACACATGTGCTCATAATTGAAAGGTCTTCGAAATATTAAATAGATGTTAAAAAAATACATTATTAAATAAATTTTTATTAATCGAGACTAGTACAACTCTAAATTAAAATGTTGCTTAATATTAACATATTTTTTGATTTATTCAAATGTAATTTTTCGATATAATAAATATGTAACTCCATTTATAAATTATGAGCACATATCACTTTATTAAACATACAATTACATAAAATATTCCAGTGGAATATTTAGAAGCTTCTGAAAATCATGCCGAAGGGCAATCACAACCAGTTAGTTCTTCTGGAAAGACAGCAATTCAGATATATAAAACGTTTTCATGAAATTTTTACCCAATATAAAAAAATATGTGACGATGAATTCTGTAGTAATAAACTAATGAACTTTTTGAGTTATGACTATCTCGCAGCAGATCAGTGGTTTTGATTTTTTTTCCAAATCAGTTACCTGAACAAAACTCTAACGACCGCAACAATTTCTTTGGCAATAAACTCTTCTTGAAGAATATAAAATACCGCTATGATTGTTTTTATCGGGCCTGGGGGTCCACTCTGTAATTCGAAACGAAAGAAAATGCTTTCGAATTTGTATGCTTATAATATGTTAATTCGAATGCATTTTCTTTCGTTTCGAATTACGAGTAGACTCCGTGTTCTGTAAACCCATCTGTTTTAGAAAACTAACTCCGACAATAGAAATATTTTTTTTTAGATTTTTTCAACTTTGTTATTATGTATATAAATTCCCAAATATCATATCTGAAAGAAAATGATCGTGTATGATTTTAAAGACGTCTGCAGGACCATTACTTTTTTGAAAACGATAAATTTACTCGGATTTGGTTCACAGAACAGGGCCGTATGTTATGATTTAGTTTGCGATATGTATGTACATATGTACGTATGCTATATTCATACAATTTTTTTCTATTAATAACGTTTGGTAAAGTGTGTGTAAACTTTATTGAAATACTGTGCTATGCTTAGTAAGTAGAATACGTAAATAGAATTATTGGTAGCACACAGACATACTTGTATTATTGTTAATATAAACAAGTGCTAAATATTAGTTATGAGAAAGCAGCAAACTAACATAACAAAATGATAAAGCTCATGCACACAGCAGTTAACATACCAACAAAAGAAAAACCAGATTTTTATAGTTATCTTCTGAATTTTAGACATACATACAACAAACAATGGCAAGTCGATTAAGTTTCAGTTGGTAAAGTTAAGCTCAGCGTGGCAAACGTTAAAAGTAAATGGCTCAAAGATTTGATTGATATGATGAAGAAAGAAGAGAATATACATATACTTAAATATGAAAGTGAAAAAGCCGGTATATGAATCAAATCAAAATATTGTGGAGGCAGCATAAATGTAATTCACTAAACAAATTTAAGATAAATTTATACACAAAACTTACAAGTCATTTAAATATTTGTACGTACATGGCACATTTAAGATTATTCCGAATTCAAGTGTGAGGTCATCATTTAAAGTAATAGTGCGCAAAACGTGTTATATGTACCTTGTTGCAACACTAATCTCAAGGCCAAAACTACTTTTATTATGGAATGCTTGCACACAAAAATTTTAAATACAATAAATTAAACGCTACCTTCTCACCTCACATCTTAATGCAAAGAAGTCTGTTAAACCTGTTTATTGAAACCCATATTATAAAACAACTCAAAACCTTAAACAATGGAGAAAATTTTAATACTCATACCTCTGGCATTATGTGTTTATGATTGTCGATGTGAAATAAAAAATAATTTACCTGATTTACCTCTAGAGCATTTGAAGCGCTACTTAAACACGTTCACCAAAGTAAAACAAGAATGTGAACTAAGTACACGTTGCAAGAATGATTTCTCTGATATTTTATCAGATTCCAAATCTTGTTGGGGATTTGAATCTGATTGCGAAGAGAAAAATAGCTTCCAAACCCCCTTCTGTCCCGGAGATTATTCAGGTTGGATAAGAAACAAAGAAGCACAAGTTAATACGTTTTATAAGCAAGCTGACTTTGGATATGTACAGCAACAAATTGAAGAATTAATACTAATGTGTGAACCGAAACTTATAACGGATTCGTCATTAGAATGTACAAAATACTTGAGATTTTGTCGTGGAAGACATTTAATGTTAGATTTTCGTGATTTGGCCCATAGAAAGGAGCGTATTCGATACCATATGGATGTCTTAGCTCCAGGTCAAATAAAGGGATACTGCCAACTGAACGAAACAAAATTAAAAGATGAAATGGATCACATGGGTGCACTGCAATCGTGGTCCCCGGAGTTGAGAAATTTTGAGCAAGCATCAAAACCATTCAATGAGGAAAACGAAGAATGCGATATGTTTATAAATACACCTACATTTTTAATGAAAATTGATGCCACTTATAATATGTATCATCACTTTTGCGATTTTTTTAACCTTTATGCTACATTATTTGTCAATCAGACTCATTACACATCGTTTGATACAAATACTCAAATTATTGTATGGGAAACTTACCCGTATGATTCACCATTTGCTGCTGCATTCAAAGCATTTTCTCAAAATCCAGTTTGGACATTAGATCAAGTTAAAGGAAAACGTATTTGCTTCAGAAATGTCGTTTTACCTTTGCTGCCCCGAATGATATTTGGTTTATATTACAACACGCCAATTGTAAGTTTAAAATAAAATAGTAATTCATTTTTATTTACAGTAAAAATTTCATAACAGATTTTTTCTTTTTATATCCCTCTACTTTAAAATATTAGATACAAGGTTGCCATAGTAGCGGCCTGTTTAGAGCCTTTTCCGAGTTTATCTTACATCGACTAAGAGTACCTTTCAATCCTGCTCAAGAAAATATAAGAATTACTTTTCTCTCCCGTCGAACGAAATATAGGCGTGTTTTGAACGAAGACAAACTGCTGGAAGAAATAAATAAAAATGAAAACTTTATTGTTAATAAGATATCCTATGAAAGGTAAGAGAGATAGATATTAAACCATTTTTTCTATTGACGTTGAACTATTAAACAAATAGAATACATACATATGTATATACATATCGTCATATAAACTAAAAAAACATCAAGTTAAATTTAAAATACATTTCATCAATTTTAAATTTTAAGATCATGGGGAAGTATATTTACAGGAGAAGCAAAAAGCATTACAGGTTTTAGTATATCTTATTCTCAGTAGCTTTTTAACTTTTGTTAATAAATTAGATACTTTTGGGCATACACGCATAACAATTTAGCAATTGATGAGTTATCGTTAATTAAATCATGAGTAAAAAACTATTTTGACTTCCTTGTTTCTTTTTATTTTATATGACTTAATAGAAAATTAGCGCCTGATTTAAATATACATTAATCTCAGTAAAAATTAAATGAGTACTTCTTTAGAAAGAACTTCTTAATTACTTCCAAAATAAATTATGCAATTTATTCCGGTTTAACGAAGTTATCTTTAATAACTTATCTAAAGTAATGATAAATCACATATTTTATTATTATTATCCTCTAAAACAAAAGCCCAGTAAAAAAGTAATGAAAAAAGTAGAAAAATAACCACAACTACTGATACGAACCACTTCAAACTCTGAGCAAGCCCGTGAGCTTATAAAATTGACTGGTGGATTTAAATGCTTCTTTAACTTCAAAAAAAGAACAGAAAATACAACAGGGGGTCTACTCTGTAATTCGAAACGAAAGAAAATGCTTTCGAATTGACATGTTACAAGCATACAATTTCGAAAGCATATTCTTTCGTTTCGAATTACGCAGTAGACCCCCAGGATTCCCTTCTTATTCCTTGTGAGACAACTATTTTAATGAGTAGAATATTTTAAGAATTAAATGGTTTCCAAGTGTGTTAATGAAAATGGTCCATAAGAATCACTTCCTAAATCATAGATTTAAGTGCTTTGGAAAAGTGGATAATAACCAAATCATAACTTTAAAATATATTGGATTTACTTCACACACTTCAGCACATATGCGCTCCAATGACACGCTAATGTAAAATTCACTACTTTTTGCTTGGAGTTTGAAGTACTTCGTATTAGTAGTTGTGGTGCTTTTTCTATCATTTCTATCAGCTTTATGTACATAGAACGAAAAACTGAAGAAGTCATTAAATTAACATAAGGCCGGGTTTCCATCTGTGTGCCATTTGCCACACAAGCGTAAACAAATTGTAACCACTAATTACTAATGAAAAACTTTTAGATTAAGACATGTATTTATTAAGTTAAATAGTTTCATACATAACTAATAGACAATTTTATAGAATCCAGCATGATTGCAAACTGTTTAAATCAGTAAATACATGTCTGTCTCAAACAGTTTTTCATTAGTAATTAGTTGGTTACGCTTTTTTGGGCAAATGACACACAAGAAATGCCCAATGTAAACTCGGCATAACTGACGAAATTCAACCAGTTCCTCCAAACAATTTGATATCAAAAATAGGCGCATAACTCATGATTACGTGATTTTTAATGTAATTTTTTTTTGGCAAAACTTGTTGAATGTGTTAAATTTTCCAATTAAGGTAACCTCATGCGTTTTTCCTTTTACATAAGGCTGTATATATGTAAGTACTAAGCATTACGTATGTAAAAATAACGGTATTTTTATACAGCTGCAATATTTATCATTACATATGTAGGTATATGAATTCATCAGGTGAAATGCAAAATATTTATTTTTATAAAAAAGTTGGTCTTCGAATCGAATGATGATTTATATAGGAACATGAAGAGTTTAAATATAGAAGTATTTTATTGTCGTGTTAGATGCTAATGAATATGGTTTAGAAAGTTCTGTTGCGTACGTTTTCTTCAAGTTTTAAACTGAAAAACTTACTGCTTTGAATAATTTAGTTTAGTTTGATGTTCAAGTTATTCTACTAACAATTAACAGAGATTAGGTCGCCAATAATTCCATACCGCTACCATCAGAAAATTCGTTTTTTTTTAGAAAAACAAATTTAAATTAAATAAAAATAGTATACCTACCTATAATAAAGGCAACAAATGAATATATTTTATATGTTAGTTTCTCTATAACCTAAAAATATGTATGTATGTATATTTAAAAATAAGCGTGGTCAAATTATTTATTACATTTAAATTTATAGCTTTTTATGTAACCCGAAATTTACTAATTTTTTTTCAGAGATTTATCATTTGTACAGCAGCTTAAAGTTACACGAAATACAGACATTTTAATAGGCATGCATGGGGCAGGATTAACTCATCTTTTATTTCTACCGAACTGGGCTACAGTATTTGAACTCTATAATTGCGAAGACCCCAATTGCTACAAGGACTTAGCCCGTCTCAGAGGGGTCAACTACATCACTTGGGAACACCGTGACTTAGTTTATCCCGAAGATGAGGGACATCATCCTGAAGGCGGAGCACACGCAAAATTTACAAATTACGTTTTTAATGTAAAAGAATTTAAGCGTTTAGTTCAAAAGGCTGCCGAACACGTGCAAAATCATAGCGAGTTTCAAGGTTACCAAAAGGCTATACTTAAAGATGAATTGTAGTTAATTGATGTACTTACATTGTTAAATCTTTATATACTTATTTGTAATGTGATTTTTTAAAATATATTTTCGTTTTCTACTAAAATTTAATTGATTTTCTCAAGGCGTTTCTTCCTGTTCGATTCGTGCTTCTATATTTTAACAAAAGGAAAACCAAGCGCACAGATGCGGAACTAGTAAAAGGTTGCCACGTTAACGTTATGGTAAAATTTGATTGCATCTGACAGGCGGACTCAAAATTTATTATTTTAAAATTATTCACAATAGGCCAGTGGCAGTGTTAACTAGAACATTTTCATGATGTTAATTAAGTACACACTTTGTAACTTGCCTACGCAACATGTTTATATATCGTGTTCATATATCGAGACATACAATACAATATACCACGAATACCAATATACCATTGCGAAAAATTTCCTGTTATAGCTTTTTTCAGGGTTGGCGTACACATAAAATTGTGAAACACAAAATTTAAGTTTTCGTTTAGTTGTGTGCCTTAACATTGTGGCTCAGCAATGTGTTGAAACATTAGTTTCCTAATATGCATAAAAATATTAAAAATGCAAATACATGGGTTCTACTTGCCTTTCGGCAAAATAAGTCCTTTCTTACATTTGAGACATTTCTTTGCCGGACATTTTTTCAATTCACTTTTGTTCTTGCCCGAAACTTTTACATATTGGAAATTAATAGACAGACAAAAATTTTGTAGTTTGTTTACTTCTTCTTCGCATTTGCTACTTACACACATACATACATATGCCTTGATAGTACACATCAAGTATCCATACAGCCGTTTAAATGAGAAAAATCAACTGAAGCAACAAGAATAAATTGCGAAAAATAGAAAAGAGAAGCAAAAAATGTCCGGTACAGAAGGTCGTGTACTACACACTCTGCATCTTCGCCCCTTCTTCAACAAATTTCGTCTGTTTCTTTTAATTTAAAAATGTTAAAGGGCACTAAGAATGGGATATCATTAAATAAAATCCCTCTAACTCGGTGTCTCCACCTAACATAACATGACTAACTTTAACATTAACTTTAAGTTAATGTTAAGTGTAGACTGCTCAAGTTAATGCTTTTTTCAAGTTATAACATTATTGTTAGTGCATTTGTTTTAACAAATCAGTTATAACTCCAAGTTACAGCAAAGTTTCATGTCAGGTGGAGATATATAAATTCCTGGCAGCCCTTAGCTAATAAGTTTATTAAACACATATTACGGTAAACAGCTGTTGGCGTTTATTTGTTCTCAACGGCAACAACAATAATTTGTTTATTCTAAAAAAATGTGTTTTTGAGTGTTTATCAATAAATAAGTATTTGTAAATACAATAAACAAATTACTTTTTTTTTTATCTCAAACCTACACAAATATAAAAATAAGCGTTCTCACTAAATTGAAACTTAACAAAGAGCCTCAGCCGCTCATCACAGAAAAAAACAATTTTAATTACAAGAACAAAATATAATCATGAATGCTAACAGTATTCTATCAAGTAGTATTGAGGAAAATTGTCGTAATGACGATGTCGATAAAAATAATAGTTTATATTTATGTAATGCTACGGCACCAGACAAACAAAGTCTCTCGTTGGTCGCACAACTATTGTCATGTTCGCTTGATCAACCATATCGAACAATAAAATTTCCAAAGTGTTCAGTTATGGAAACACCATTCGTAATAGAAAAGTATGATAAGCGTTCTCTCCAAAGTTTTCTTCAAATTTGGCATATACAATGTACGATAATTGTGACGTTATTAGCCGTAACATTATCGCGCGCATGGATTTCTTGGATAAATATAAATAACGGAAAAGGTTACCAATGTAAAGTATGGTTACGTTATTTTTTAGAGTTTGCTGTAATCACACTGCCTGCCATTTTAAGTGTGAATGTTGCAAATTCGTTTGTGGAGTTAATAGTGATATTAGCTATTCTAATACTCATCTTCGTAATGTCGTGCACAAAATGTTGGCAATTGGCAGCTACAAGGGACTACGAATTTGGCCGTAGACCAACTCTTTTTACATTGATGCGTTCTTCAATAAATATTATTACTGCTGTCTGTATTCTAGCCATTGATTTTGAAAGTTTTCCTAAGGAGTTTCGAAAAACGAGGCGTTATGGTGTTGGTCTTATGGACGTTGGCATTGGAATGTTTGTGTTTTCTATGGGTTTGGTGGCATCAAAACCACGGAAATTGCTCGATTTGCGTAAGCTGATATTCACTATTGGCTGTTTGCTAATTTTGGGTGTATCTCGTACCTTAGTTATATCAGTGATAGATTATCATCAAGACGAACATGAATATGGAACTCATTTAAATGCATTTTTCACATTGGGCTTAACGAAATTGTTTGCGACGTTTTTTGGATTTTTTACTAAAACAAACAGCCAATTGCTTCCGTTAGGTCTAGGTAAGTCACGTTAAATTATTATTTGCATGTTGACATTTAAAAAAATTAAACACCAGTGCAAGCACATTGAATATGAGATCAAATTCCAATAGATAGCAGGAATTTTTATTTTGAATCTTACAAATGAAAGTTTTTTGCTCGATATTCAGAAAAGAAAATGGTAAAAAGTTTGAAATAAACTACATACCTGTAGAAGTTAAAAATGACATTAAGAAAAAAGTATTTTACGTATTAAAAATAGTATGGAAATTATGCAATGAGTCATGGGTTGAATTGTGCTTGTGTGAATTTATGGATTTGATATTTTTACGCTTAGCTGCAAAGCACAATACATAATTATAAACAAATGTATAATAATAATGAACAGTTTTCTTGACTGAATGCAAATATTTATACAGCTTTTAAAATATAATAAAGTAGAAAAACGCGTACTTTCTATAGCAATGAAATTTGTCAGTTATAAAATATTTTATGAGATTAATAAAATGTTTGGTTTATATCAAAATTAATAATTCTATTGTAAAAGTAACAAAAATTGCATTCAATGTGCATTAAATTCGAAAATCATTATATATGACCTAGTGTAAATATTTCATATGAAAATATTGTACATGCACCTGTTGGAAAAATAAAATATTTTAATATCTTAATTAAGCTGTATGTAAATTGAAAACTTAAAACTTGTTTTCTACAAAACAAGCTTTTTTGAGTTAAGTCTCTGTTGCAATAAAGGAGCGATATGTATTGCATTCAAAAATGTAACCGCCTGTTCATAATTTCCATTGAAACAAAAACGAAATTTTCATATTGAATTGTTGTTTTCAATATGAATTATATAAAGATATCGCGGAACATTTTTAAAAATTAAATTTAAAAATATTTCAAAAGAATTCAAATCTGTTTTTATAATTACAATTCATATTCGAAATGAATTAGAATCTACATGAGTTAAATACATTATTTTCGTTTCGTCTATTCTAATTATTTCGAAACTCAATTTTAGAGATTAATTATTTTGTATTGCATGTAGCTTAATTTATGATCGATTTAGTGAAAAATAATTCTTTAAATTAAAATTTTTTAAATTTGTAATAAATCACTGATCATTGACCTCATTAATGTTCTTTCTTCGAACATTTATTTAGATTGCTTTTCGGATATTATTTTTAAATTATGTGGTGCGTGGCTATTAAAATCGCCCCGAATTAGATTGTGTTTTTATTGCATATTATTAATTAGTCCATTCCTAATTGGTAATTGGCCTCATTGGTGAAGGTATGCTTCTTAAAAATGTTTTAAAGCATTTTCAGTTCAGACAATTTATGCATATTTTTTTGAATATCTTGTCGACAGCTAAAATTGTAATTCCATCGGAATAAATATATTCTTAGGATTGGGGAGACAATTAAACATTAAAAAAAAAATAAAAAAATATGTTCATATGATTACATCACTTTTTTTTACGATAACTAGGAGTATTAGCAAAAGAAAAATATTAAATATTAATATTAGTGAAAATGGACAAGCTATAAAAGAACCAAAATCGATGTTGATCTCGTGAGAAATTGGGTGAATTCGCTACTTGAAACATACTAAAAAGTATGTGTGTATGGTTTCGACCACTTTAACTGCAACCGATAGTTGATTGATAATTGTGTTAAAATCTGCTCTTTCAAAATCAAGAATAAGGCCCCAGCTAAGTATCTCAACTACATATAGAAAGACCCATTGCAAATTGTGAATAATTTAAATTAAATTCTTTATTGAAAAAATCGCCGTCGAATAATGTATGCATACAAAATCGAATACAATTTGTTAGAGAGCATATGATATGGGACCTTCAAGAAAGAGGTCATATTAATTATTGGCGATTAAAAGAAATTTAATATCGACGGCCCTAATATTTTTTGGACCAACTATCTAGATTCACATCATACATAATGTCAGAGTTGTAAAAGAACTTATTCCAAGCCAAAATGTTCGTCATCTTAAACAAAAATTTAGTTTCTTATTTAAAAAATATTTTAAAAATCATTAACGAGCCCAAGCCGGATTTATCAGCTTCCCCTTAAACAAATATACATACGTACATTGTTCATAGTTAAAAATATTACATGAAAATAAATTACTTTCAGTCAAGTTTTCAAAGTCTGAGAAACTGTTTGCAATTATAAATATGCATATGCATTGTATACATAGTATACTATATATGAAGTAAAATATAATTAAACTATTATAAAAACTGGAAATATGAAAATTATTACCGCGTTTCTTAAATTCATCTGTTTGAGCCCGTTCGCATAGAACAAGTAAGTGTTCTTTCTTGCTACAAATCTGAGTTTGTTGGAAAGAGGAAAGAAGATTGGAATAGGAGTATAGACTCACCTTTATTAAAGTAAAATATGAGCATGTATGCATTTATAAAATTAGAAAAAAATACATTTGTTGCTGAAAGTTAACACGGGCAACATAGTATATCGCCATTAAATAAAATTTCTATAACACACATTTATACATCCATACTTATGTATGTATGTATGTATGTGCATACAATAACTTGTTCATGTTATCAAATCAAATTGTAATGCACAATATGCCATATTATATGGCATAGAAGAAGATTGCTTGGAATTGGCTAATAAATTATTATTATTATTTACTATTCACTTTCATTTTACTATTAATATTATATTAATGAAATATGTATAAATAATAAGAACTATGTTTTTGTACATGAACTTTGAAGTCGAGATAAAACAATTTCAATGGTGTTATCTAAATTCTTTGTAAAAGATAACATTTTTTGATAAGCTCTAAAACAATAAAAAACATAAAACTGCTGTTTCAAATATAAAAACTTTTTTCGGTCATAGCGAATTATGGTTTTATGTGAGGCGAATTTCTGGTAATTGGTGGAAAAGTTGAAACGATTGCACGTTTGTTTTCAGTATAAATAATCGAACGCACGTTTTTTTGTCGACATTGTGGCACAGGCTATTATTTTTAATAAAAAATCGTTCAACTGATGCCAACAAGAGAATAAAAACTATGTACGAATTAAAAAATTATTTATTTTTATTTTTATCAATTCGAAAACGCTTTGAAATGACTATATACTGAATACTCTGCTCTCCCTCTTTCTCATCTTTAATAAAACCGTTATCTCTGAAAATAATATACTCTTGTTTGCTTTTTATTGTCTTATAATGAGAGTTTTGTGGATTAATTGAAATAATAAAGTTTTTGGCCAAAGCCGTCACAGTAAAAATTTAAAAAGCTTAAAAATTTTTTTACTGCACATAATAAATACTTGATACTTTTCAACAATAAAAAAGTAAGTGCAAATATTAATATAATACAATTTTGCGAACCTCTATTTTAATTAGAGTAATTAGTAGTTATAGAAAATATCTAGTTACACCTGTCACACCAACGCTGATGTGCTATTTGTTCAATGGGAACAAAGGAAGACTTTTAAAGAAATAGATGAACTGCATTTAGCTGTAGAGAAAAAAAGGGAAAGAAAAGAAAAAAATGATAAGAAAACTATGATGAATACATAATCATTTGAAAAAAAAAGAAAAATATATTGCGAAAGAAAACGAAAGAGCAGACATTTTTAAATTATAAATTTTAAATGTTTGACTTATAACAAAAAATTTGAGTATCATGGTCAAACCCGTCACAATAGAATAACCCCTTAGCGTATAGTAATTCGAAATAAAAAGTTACCATCACTGATCGTGTAACCCTTCTCCTTGTACCAATCAAAGAAACGGATTACAGATTTGAAGTCAAAACACAAAATTATTTATGAAATGACTGAGTTTCTGCAGTCCGAAACCTTGTATACTTGTGTTATTAATCACTTGAAGGACATAAGCAGAAAGCATTTGTGTTCACTTGGGCCGAATATGATTTCTTTTTAATAGAATTAAAATGTTTGGCCAATAAAAAATCTTATTGAACTAAATTTGTTACCATTGAAATCAAAAATGTATCTACTATAAAAATTTTTTCATACAGAAATTGAAAATCAACGAATTTCCCATCAATATTTGTGGCTACGATAATTTTGTACTAAATTTTACTTTTAATTTTATATTGTTTTATTTAGGGCATACTTTTGTAAAACGCAACGCTTAGCGTTGACAAATTTTGTATGTATTTTGTTTTTGTAATTTAAATTTTTTCCATATAAAATTTGTTAACGCTTAGCGTTGCGTTTTATAAAATTAGGCCCTTAATTTATTCAACTAGATATACATACACATTTCAGTAGAATTTTGAATTGTATTTTACTGATAATTAAAATTTCAAGTGTAAATGCACTTAAAATTGACAAGTCGAACGTCATCGACAATGATAAACTGGCAGTTAATCAGATCGTTTGATTCTAAGGGCCTAATTTTGTAAAACGCAGTGCTTGGCGGTAAAAAATTTTGTATGTATGTATTTTGTTTTTGTAATTTAAATTTTTTCAATATAAAATTTGTCAACGCTTGGCATTGCGTTTTGCAAAATTAGGTCCTAAACTTACTTGAATCTTGGGATTCAGGTCTACCAAAGAAGAAAAATTTTGCTGTTCTTCTATTTTATGTTAAAGACATTCAAAGTATTTTACTCGAGCTTAGTTTCGAATGTTCTGTTTTTGTAATCGTGTTAAATCGTGTAACTTATTTTAAAGTTAGAGCATTAAATCAATTATTTTATTTTTCATAATTTAAATTACAATTCTACTTGATGCACCCTTTATGGTCCTTTTTCAAGGATATTAATTTTTAATTATTAATTTTTAATACTATTTACATATTCGTGACTGTATACTGCGTGTTTGTTTCAAGTAACTCAAGTTCATTATTCATACTATAAACAAGAATAATATGCAAAGCAAACGATTGCATACTTCTACGATGCAGTCAACGAATTTAATTATAGCTAAAAATAAATCAATAAAATTATTTATGTACATATTTGAACAAACACACGAATTAAATGAAAATGTATATACTCGCACGTTTGCTTACGTATATGAGTATAAATAAGACATAGAATAAAATTTTTTAACTATCAGCTGGAGTTGATCGATTTGGAAGAAATGGTTTCTTCTGAAATCTTCAGGGCTTTTCTTTTTTAAATAACCCAATAAAATCAGAGTCTTTTTTGAATCTTTTGCGCGATTAAAAAGCTAGAATATGCGCTCATTTTCTGATTATATAACAAAAATTAAAAATTTTAAAAACCCCCGACTTTTTTCAGAAAAGATGTTATATATTCTAAACGGCTGGACCGATTTTCTTCAAACATAGCTAAGAACACTCTCGATCAAGTCATCTTTCACACAGAAAAAACTACAGCCGTTTGGCCTGTACGTGGACACGGACAGACACACAGATACACAGACACAGAGACACACACTACAAACTTATAACACCCCTTTGTTTAGTCGGGGGTTAAAAATATACTTTTGTCGGTAGAAAAACTTGACTACCCGCGACTCCTCTTGATAAGCCATTTATGAGTCTTTTTCTATATTAGTTTAGATTCATTTTCGAATAGTTTTCTAGTAGTATTTAAAGTCTTTTTGGAATCGTTTTCTGATCATTTATTAGTCTTACTTCACTTCATTCTCGACTCTTTTTATACCCTTTACCAAAAA
Organism: Tachina grossa; assembly: GCA_949987645.1. Classification (NCBI taxonomy): domain Eukaryota; kingdom Metazoa; phylum Arthropoda; class Insecta; order Diptera; family Tachinidae; genus Tachina; species Tachina grossa. The sequence continues at coordinate 18,763,680 of OX465275.1, forward strand.
ATGGTAAAAGGGTATATATAGGTTTGTCATTCCGTTTGTAATTTCCAGAATATTAATAAGCGAGATATAAAGTATATATTTTCTGGATCCTTATGCATAGGGAAGACGAATAAGCGATGTCCGTCTGTCCGTCTGTCTGTACGTGAAATCGGTTTTCCGAAGCTCCCAGAAAAGCTAGAGACTTCGTTCTTGGACTGGTGGGTCAGAAATGGTCGAAATAAGATTGGTATTGAAAATCAGCAAAATCGAGCGCACGGTTTCAGAGCTGGGAAACTTTAACTTCATTTTGCCATACAAAATAACTACTGAAAAGTAGTTTTTATGATTTTTTTTATTAAATAAACTTATTTTATTCTTCAAAATGAATAAAATTGGTATTTCACTTTAAAAAAAATTAAAAAAAATCAAAAAAGTTAAAAAGACGTTTCCAGGGTTGGAAAACTTTAATTTTTTTCTTATACAAAAGTAACTTACTAAAACAAATTTTTCCTTTTTTCTACAAATTATACATATATTATGTTCTTAAAGTACAGAGATTGATGTAAGAAATCAGAAAAACAAAAAGGATGATTCCAGGGTTGGAAAAGCTACAATTTTTGTGATATATAAAATTAACTACCGTAAACTAATTTTTTATTTATTTTTATTAAATAAACTTATTTTATACTTCACCACAAATAAAATTGGTATTTCAAATAAAAAAAAAATTTAAAAATTTAAAAATTTAAAAAGATGTTTCCAGGGCTGGAAAACTTTATTTATTTTTTCTTATACAAAAGTAACCTATTAAAACAAAATTTTCCTTTTCTTTATAAATTAAACATATCTTACATTCTTAAAAGAAAAAGATTGGTGTAAGAAATCAGAAAAATCAAAAAGGATGATTCCAGGGTTGGGAAACTGGAACTTTTTGTGATATAAAAAATTAACTACTACTATCAGAAAAATCAAAAACCATGATTTCAGGGTTGGTAAACCCACACTTTTAGTAATATAAAAAATTAGCTACCGAAAACTAATTTTTATTTTTATTATAAAATAAATTTATTTTATACTTCAGTACGACTGAATTTGGTATTTCAAAATAAAAAAAGTTGCATAAATTAAAACGACGTTTCCAGGGTTGGAAAACCTTATTTTTTATACAAAAGTAACATACTTAAACAAATTTTTCCTTTTTTACTATAAATTAACATATCTTATATTCTTAAAAAAAGATTGGTATTAGAAATCAAAAAAATCAAAAAGGGGGACTCCAGGGTTGGGAAACCTACACTCTTTGTGATATAAAAAATTAACTACCGAAAATTAATTTTTGTTTATTTTTATTAAATAAACTTATTTTATGCTTGAGTAAATAAAATTAATATTTCAAATAAAAAAAAGTTTAAAAAAATTAAAAAGACGTTTCCAGGGTTGGAAAGCCTTAACTTTTTATACAAAAGTAACATACTTAAACAAATTTTTCCTTTTTTTACTATAAATTAACATATCTTATGTTCTTAAAAGAAAGAAATTGGTGTAAGAAATCAGAAAAATCAAAAAGGATGATTTCAGGGTTGGGAAACTTACACTTTTTGTGATATATTAAAGTAACTAAGTCTAATTAATTTTTATCTTTTCCTTTATAAATTATACATATTTTACGTTTTGGAATGAAAAGTTTGGTTTGAAAAATTATAAAAATAAAAATAACATCTCCAGAGCTGGAAACTTTGAACTTTTTTTCTAGATATTAAAGTAACTAAATAAAACATTTTTTTTGGAATTCCCTTTTTTCTTTTATCACTTAACACACTTTCTATATTTTTTTAAGAACTACTATATTGATAAAAGGAATGAGAAAAATCTAATTTGATGATTCTAGGGTTTGAAAATTAATTTTTTTTGTACATAAAAGTAACTAGGTCAAATTACTTTATGTATGTGCTTATGTACATATGTATCTCTATACTAAATAAACGCACTTTGGTAAAGGGTATATAAGATTGGGCACAGCCGAATATAGCACTCTCACTTGTTCGAATTGTCTTTGAGTTATGTTTCTAATCGTTATACTTAAAAAAATCATATCAAGCTGTTTAATCATCTCATCTGGGTAAAATATGATCATAAAATACATATGTAATTATAATTACTTTGGAAACACTTGCATGATCTGTTTTTGTAATGTCATTGTAAACTGATTCTAATAGAGCATGGTAGTCCCCCTCTTTTGTACTTTGTTATGGTGAAATGGCTTATGAAACCATGCCCTCACCACTTTTATGTTAAATCCTACGAGGAGAATTTTTGTAGAACATTTTAACCCTCGAATTCTTCTCTTAAATCTACATAACTTGCAGGACTGTTCTCAGTGGCGGATTTATGTTTGATGTCGTCATAGGCCCCCTGAGATATGCCGCAGTTTTTGTTCTATGTCATTGTCCCGCAAAATAAATTATGTTTATATTGGTGAGAAAAATGAGGGTAAAATAAACTTGCACTTGAAGAAAAGTTTTCTAATTTACAATACATGATGTGGTTATTAATTGTCTGTATTTTTTTTTTTTTTTTTTTTTTTTTGTAAAACTTAACTAAAAAGCAAAAATCTAATAATCCATTCAACAATGTAGTGTATAAATTCCAAATTAAATTTATTCAAAGCTTTGTGGATACTATTAAAATGCCTAAGCATAAGCATGTATGTGATTTTCATCCCCACAATTGTGGTATGGCTTGCGGGTTACAGTTATATGAAGAGAAGGTTTTTAGAATTAAATATGCAGTTTATAAATATTTAAATTGCACTGTGCAAAAGTAAAAAATTCGCACGGTCCAGACAGTATAGGTTCGATAGTATTACCAAAGCGAAGTAAACCCCTATACACAGTTTTTCTATTCTGGTAACCAATTAATTTTTATGAACCTCCAAAGATTTCGAAAATCAGTGCGCCCTCAAAAAATGGTGTTATCATTTTTTGGCCAACAGCTAATTCAGACATCGCTTTACTATATATATGTATCAATATGTAGCTAAATAAATCTCATTAACATTTTTCGCCGAAAAAAGTAAAGTAAAATTTTTTTAATTTCTATTAGAATAACTAACAGGGACTCCTAATTTTTTTTTGGAAACAATACTTGGCAATATAATCTGACCGTGTCTAGGCACCCTAATAGGTTTTTTCGGTTTTTTTGGTTTTGGCGTTTTTTTTTGGGTTTTCCGTTTTTTCGTTTTTGGCGATTTATTTTATTTTTAGGATTTCTTAGTTTTGGTTCTTTTCATTTTGGCGAGTTTTTCGTTTTTTAGGGATTTTTTCTTTTTGGCAATTTTTTTATTTTATGATTTTTAGTATTGAATGTTTGGTAGACAGTGTCATATTTTAAGATGTCAACATAATTAAAATAATTTATTATTTATTATACTATTATAAATGTATCATACTATTGTAATAAAAAGCATTAACATTTCTTTAAAACTCCATTTTTTTACAGTAATTTTGTTATCGCATGAGGCTCTTTTACAATATGGAATTTCCAACTATGTGATGAATCCGGATGTCATACGCAACAGTTTTATTGACTCGAATCGAGAGGGTCTATGCTCTCTAGCCGGTTTTGTTGCACTATATCTACTATCACAATACCTTGGAAAATGGTTACAATCTAAAGATACCCTAAGTTTTGAGGAAATTAAAAGCAAATTGAAAGTCCTTTCCTTAAGTAGTTTATTTTTATGGCTATTAGTGACACTAGCAATATTTGTAATTGGCATAGCCAGAGTTACTTGTAATACGGGTTATGTGCTGTGGATTTTAGCCATAGCAGTAACCATTTTCACGATTTATTTATTTATATTCGATATAGTTTTAGATACATTAATACCTGCAAATAACGAAACCAACAAATTGAATTCCATGGAAATTGGCGTTAAATCATTAGGTAGTTTGAACCCGAAAATACCTCTAGTCGTGGAAGCGGTAAATTTTAATGGCTTAACTTTCTTTTTGTTGGCCAATATTTTGACTGGCTGTACGAATATATATTTTGCAACCGATGAAAAAACAAGCGTAGAAAGTGTTTTTATTTTATTCGTTTATATGTTAATAGCAACAACAGTTATTTGTATATTGCACCATTTTAAAATTAGAATTGCCTAGTAGTAAAAAAAAAAATTTTGCAAATTTGTATAATTTTACTTCCAATTCTATCATTTCTACAACTTATTAGGGATTAATCCGTATTGCGCATGCCGAGTAGAATATTCGTCTACATGAATTTCGTTTATACTAGATTAAAGAAAACTTCTAACAGTTTCCTTTAATCTAGGACAAAAGTCTCCTACACGAATATTCGACTCGACATAGACATTACGGGTGATTATATCAAAGTGCATACTTAAGTTTTTTTAATATAGTTTTTTATATGATAAATTATTGTTATATGTTACACCAATGCATAAACATACATACGTACCTCATTAGTATACCTTAGTTTTAGCTAAACAATAACTAAGCATAACTGTATTAAATACAAAAATTGTTTTATACCTATTTTACAAAAATAAATTTTAAATGTTAAACATTTTTATTTTTAATCTAATATTATTAAGTTTAGTAATATTTTATCTATTTACATTTTTATTTAGAATTAGAATTATCAACAAAATACATCAATCATATGCATTTGTTGATTTTCTGTGTGCTTGTTGACGTAATCCAAATGCTAAAAAACAGGTTTTATTTAAAAAAAAAAAATTAAGTTTAATTTAGTCGTAACAAATTCAAATCTAAATTGCAATTATTGTAAGATCTTGTAATACAATGCAAAAAAATATTCCCATAACATACATATATATGTACATACTAATTAAATATTCAGTATTAGAGTGGTAATTCGAACAAGATTTTTTCGATTAATCGATTAATTGGAAAAAATGTTTTAATTTAATGAATTACATTTTTGAATTTGAAATAAAAAGTACTTATTCAGTAAAATATTATTTTATTAAAAATATATTAAAATTAATTAAGGGTTTAGCTAGAATTGACTTCTGCTAATGCAGATAATCAGGGAACCTTTACCGAAAAATTTATTAGGACAACTACAAATATGGAGACTTATTACGAGTGTCGTATTTCGACAAAGACTAAGACGATGTTGTGCTAAGCTAAAGAACATTGCTACATTTTTCTTTAATCTAATAAGAAAACTCGTAGTTAGGTCATTTGAATAAATTAGAAGTCCAACAAATATCATAGTTGAATAGCAACTTAATTATCAACAAGTTTATTATTTTCTTACTTCACCATTACTACATACATAGGCTGACTATTTCAGCTCTCTGCATCCGGTAAAAAAATACTTGTTTGGCAACACTCTACTATTGCGAAGACAATAAATATCTGTTTTTTACATTTATTTTCAATACATACTTACTAATAGAATTCGAGCTGTACTGAAGTAAGAAAATAAAAAATAAAAATAAAGTGGAAAATAAGTGAAATTTTTGTTCCCGTGAAATTTTCATTCCCCTTGAAGGGAACAATGCTATCGTGAATTTCCCATGAAAATTTTCCCCAGTGAATGTCAAAAAGGAAAGAAAATTTGTAAAGATTAAAAATTAAATGAAAATCAAACATATTTAAGTTTAATAATAATAAATACACAAATTTTAAGTTCCAAATGAATATTTTTAACTTTAAAGTTTTAAAAATTCTTTAGTATACCACCGCGATGCACCATCATCATAATTTACCTTGTGTAAACCAAAATGATTCATACTCCATTAAATAAAGGTAGTGCAGGGAATTATTCACCCTTATTTCAGTTGTCGATATCGACGTCAGTTTAACACAATACCAAAAAAATTAGGGCTTGTTTACTCGCTCTCGAGAACAATTTTGTGCTACTGACAGTCTATTTCCGTTCCTCAAGGTCTAGAAAATTACATAAACCTGCCAACAGGATCAGTTGTTTTCGACAACGGATACAAAAGCCCCAATTTTTTGGTAATGTGTTAAAGTGACGTCGATGTCGACAACTGGAATAAAGGTGATTGTTTATTTATTAATCTTGTCCTAAAAATAAATATTTATAACTTTGAATATTTAATTCCAAGGAAAAAATCGTTATTAATTAGAGCGATCGAGTAAAAACTCAAGTGAGTTTCGAGAGTGCAATAACCCGTTCTTCGTGAGAAAGTGAAGACAAACCAAAGTATTTTGGTTTCTATGAAATCATGTTGTATGTTTTAAATTGCTACGTTTCCAAAATCTCCATCAAATAACAGCATGCAAACTTTTTCGTTAACACGCTACCAATTATGAGAAATTAATTTTTTTTATTATATTCCGATAGTATTTTGCTGGAAATGTACGCAAGTCTGTATGTATGTGTATAAATCTTTAAGTGGAAAACAATAAATTTTGTATTGTATCTTTGCAAATAAAGTATTATAATATTATCCTTTATGTTGTATTTTGTTGTAACAAAGTAATTTTTGTCATGGTTATATTGAAAGAGCTTCCAGACATTTTTTTTAGATAATCGCCATCAGCTCATGATGCTCATCATAGTATGACTTAAATTGGCAAAGAGGAAGAGAAGTTGAGATTTGATGTGGCTGAAACCATTTAAATGAAATAAAAAAGTAATACAAAGAACAAACTGATTATAGGGATGCTTCGGTTTAATCGACTGGAAGGTGATATAATTATGTGTACATACGGTGCGTTGTCATGGAGAATTTTTGCAGAAAAAAAAGATAAGAAGTAGAAATACTTATGGAATATACATATAAATGTACATAGATACATATGTATGTATGTAATAAGTACATATTTGGGACGATTATGGGGATTGGTTATAAATACATATTTACTTTTAGAACAAGACTAGTAAATAAAATTCACTATTGTTAACAATAATTCTCTGCAATAAATTTTTTCATGAAGTATAAATGTATTTGGTTCACACACACAGTGAATCGCGGTGGTTTACTAAATAATTTATTTTTACACTGCACCTAGAGTATTTAAAAACCCAACTTAACAGTTAAAAAATTAAATTTTCATTGCTATTAAACTTAAATATGTTTGATTTGCAATTAAGTTTAAAGCTTTACAAATCTTCTTCCCTTTTTTACATTCACTGGAACTGATAGCGGGGAAAAAAGTTCACGGGAGATTCACGATAGCATTTTTCCCTTCGAGGGGAACGAAAATTCCACTTGTTATTCAAGATAGGGGTGAATATATTTAATGAAAATTTTAATAATGTAAATTAATTCAAATTGAGGAACTCGTTTGTATTTGTGTAGCTGCAAATTCAATTAAGTTTTCGACTGATATTACAAAATTTGCACTATTTCTTTTGAAGTTCTCATACGTCTTGGGACTGATTTGGTTTGGCAGTGTCCTATGTAAGGAGTCAGGACAGAACAAAGTTTTGTTGTTTAAGGCCCTGATTCACTATCCTACACGATCGCACGAATCATTCACAATAAAATCTTGCGAAAGTCTGACCGACTTTAAAAAACCGCTTCGAAATTGTGTTTTAGGTGCCACACTATCATACAAAAATTATGCAAAAACAACATTCTCAGCTTTCTGACAATAAAAACAACTCTGATCGTATGGAATCTATCATTTTATGAAATTTTTCATAAATATTTCTAAAATCGCACGACTTGTCAAAAAAATCTGTCACACAGTTGCATTTTTAGTCCACACTACCACACTTTTTTAGCACACATGTATTTGGCAGATCGCGTGATTGTGTAGGATAGTGAATTACGGCCTTTAAAGTTTTTTCATTAAGTCAAATAGCAAATTTAAATTTATTTCCTTAAGGTGGCAAATTGACTACAAAACCGGGTGGGTCCAATCGCTGTACCCAACAGTCATTAGGAAAGTTCAAAATGATGAAGGCACAGTTACTGGTCATTGAACTATACCGACTTCAGCAGATACTAATCCTAGTGACCCATCAGAGCGCCCTCCTTCGCTATGTAGCAGAATCACGGCTTCAAAAAAATTTTATACGTCTCATTTAACACCAGAGGCGCTGCAGCACTGCATTATTAAAAACATTTGTAAAATAATGAAGCTTTTCTCTGTCTTGTCTTCTTTATCTTTAGTAGGCATTCATTGCCTGAGTGTTACTTCTCTTTATAAAAAAAGTTATGGTTTAAGTTTTTGAATTAACCTCAATACATTTTTGAATTAATCTTATTATCACAAGGTAAAAAGTTGTGATTTACTTTTTTTATTTTTATACTCTATACTATTTTTATACTCTATACTATTTTAGAATTAAAATTTTAAATTAATTCCAAAATAGTAAATAGTAAACCAAAATTCATTTATATTCATACTATTCTGTGATAAATTTAATTTTTTTTTGGCCTTGGCTTGATATTAAAATTAATCCATAATCTTTTTACTGTACATGTTTCATTGCACTTTACTATAATTCTTAATTTTATTACTCATTTTGTATATTGAAGAAAAAAATCGAAAATTTCCACATTCACCACAGACTCAGGCTCAGGTTGTATAATTCTTTTTTTTTCATTAAAAAAATAGTTCGAAAAATCTTAGCAATTGCCAAAAAAAAATTCCATTTGTTTACAATTTCAATGGCGTAAGCCTTGCGCCACTAAGAAAATTAATTTATTTCGTTTTCGTAGAATCTTCCAATTTGGTCATTATTAACATGTAGCATACGTTAAATATTTATCAGATGTTAAAGAGATTATCATTAAGCTGCTTTATATTGTGTTATATACTTATATATTATTTTTTCCTTTTTTACAGTGATTTAGAAGAACAGATAAAATTTCTATTAAGGAAATGACAAAACTAACTATTTTCCATTGTTCTGGCCTTGAAAGATATTAAAGGTTAAGAGCTAAGATGTTTTTAGATGCGACAATAAAGGAACCGGATGAGAAAAGGATATTTAATTTACTTAACAAACAGCAAAGCGGGAAGAGAAAAAATAGGGTATAATGTTAAACTTACAAAAAAGGTGTGAAAAAATAAAACAAAATTACCAGTAAATACAGGAAGTTAAGTAAAATGAGAAAAGAAAAGAAAGTTGGACATTAACTGCTGATTAATGATTATACTTATTTTTTTTCTTTACAGTGCATTTACTCACTACATATACCCAGAAGGACTTCAAATGTAATTACAGAAAAAGTGTTTTGTTTAATAAAAAAATATATATAAAACAAAATATCTTAAAAAAGGAACAGGGACTGAGTACAGAATGTTGTATAAACAATTTGAAATTTTTCTTACATATTTATTAAGTTTGTAGCTTGATTGGAAACTTTAGACATTGTTGTAATTTATAGCTTAATCTGCTAGCTTTTAATTTATTGATGCTTTTAAATTTAAGTTTTTCTTACTTTCCTTTTTATTTTCGGCCTTAAATACATATGTACATATGTATGTGTTATTCATACTTTTCTTGATGTATTGATACAATGAGGCATAAAGACATGTGGAAAAATATAAATTTTACAGCAGTGGTTTTGTTTTCTATATCTACCACAATTTTTTGATTTCTTTTCAGTAAAAAAAATGTGAAAAACTGAAAATTAATCTTCTTAATGTTACATTTAAGCTATTTAGGAAGGGCATATGTGAATGTAATTCCATTAAAATTTTAAAATCAATTTAAAATCTACAATTGTGGCAAATTTATTTCTTTTTCCTAAGGCAGAAAATTATTTTTTTCCAATATTCCCTTTGCAAAAAGAGAAATAGTTACACAGAAAATATTATTCTTAATCATTTTTTCAGTTAAGCAAGTCCCAGTCCAGACTTGCAATTTTTGTTGCTGCAGTGCTTGAATATGTGTGAGAGGGCTGCTTTAGAAATATATACTTTTTGCAGTGATGCCAACTTTTGAGACTCAAAACGCGTAAAATTTTTTTAAAAAAAGTAAAATTTTTCGAAAAAGCACGAAAAATTAAATTATTAAAATGTTTCTGTTGAAAATAAAAACATCAAATCAATTTTTGTAAAGTAATTTATTAGAATATAAATAACTATCATGAGATCAACACATACATAGCTTGAGAGCTTCAATATTGTACATATTTCATTTACATTTCAATAAGGTATGTACATTCGTAGATTAAATAGTTAGCATATACATACATATATGTATAACATATGTATGTTTACATAAGTAGATACATAATAAATAATAATAAATAATAATAAATAATAATAATAATAAAGCAATATCGACTTTTTACTAATTTTATTTTGCTAGATTAAAGAAAGAAAAAGTTCACAAAAGTTTAAATGAAGCCATATCGAGCAAAAACTAAAAAGGGGCTAAAAGGGCTAAAAGGGCTGAAAGATTATTGTAAAAAGTGCTAGGTTTGAGCCTTTTTTAGTTTGGGGCTAAATTTTTTTTCGCGTTTGACTGACTGAAAACGGGCTAAGTCTAGCGCTAAAAGGGCTAAGTTGGCATCACTGACTTTTTGTATTCCTCTCTCTCGCTCTTTTGCACTAAAAAAGTAAAAAGTTGATGCAACAAAAATTGCAAGTCTGGACCGGAACTTAGAAATAATAATATATTTGATTAATGTTTTAATTAAAATCTATGTTTATTTTAATTGAATTTACTGCTCTATCAGAAAAGTTTTATCAACAGTGTTTAACTCAAAATACTATGAAATGGTAAATGTGCAGTTATTACCAATTAATTATATTAATTAATATGCGTGGAAACCGTGCAGGTTTTCAGAGTTATTATTATCCTGAAAAATATTTTCAATTAAACTAATCAATATGTTTTGCTTTAAATAATTCAATTAATTGGTTTTCATTATTTTATATGCGACCAATAGAGCAGAACTTAAATTTTTTTCTTGCTTCTCAACAAGCACAACCTATAGACCAAACACTCGTGCCATAGCCGTCAAAAAAACTTGACTTAATTTTCGAACTTAATTGTTTGAAGAAAATCGATTATTTACGATCGTTTAATATTAGGATCATCTGAAATCCAGGGAATATGTAAATGCTTTCAGGAAAACTCTAGGGCTTGTGAGCTTGCAACGATTGCAACAACCTACGTGTTCCGCTGAATATGGAAGGCTCACGTTTACCTTTGCTCTTGTACTAAATCAGATTTAGGCCCAAAACTGTATAAGAAACAAAAACAAGAAATGATTGAATATTATTCAGTGAATATCCACAGCACATTGTCTCATAAGCAGACATGCGACGATTTTAAGTCAGAATATAATGTCTTTTATTGCAGTTGCAAAGATATAGACGCAAAAGATAATATAGAACGATTTCTGTGTCACTGCCCGGCACTAGCAAAAAAGAAAATGGCTGCCATGGATGCTCTTGAGTTCAGGAAACTTTCTGCCAGAATTGAACTACAACGTGTAGTAAATATTTAAAGCCCTGGGTAACTATTCTGTAATTCGAAACTAAAGAAAAAGCTTTCGAATTTGCATGTATTTAACATACAAACTCGAAAGTATTTTCTTTCTTTCGAAGTACACAGTAGATACCCTGTATTTTTTATAGAATATATTTCATATTATTCCTGTATTTTCTTTAACTCATATCTTCATAAATTCTTTCAGTGTATTTTATATAAAAAATTTCAGTTATATTTTTAATTAAAAAACAATCAATTGTTGAAAAATTTTTGTTTCACAATCATGCATTCCAAGCTGCAACTTTCCACTCCGAAATGTTCGTTATACGCCAAAACCTTTAAAAAGACGCAAATACCCATTTACGATGCTTTGGGCCCGTTTCCGGATGAGGCTTTAATGTCAAGTATAGATCGAGTTTTATTTCTGTTTGGTGGCAGAAGAGTACAAAATTATTTTAATTTAGAGCGTTCGCTGAATGAAGTTGCCAACACATGTAGTTGTAATTCACTGGAGAAACAAGTGAAACGTAATTCGTCTTGTAAGTGTAGTGGCGACGAATGTTGTGTTAAAGAATCGCCAACATACAGCGTAATTCAAAAACCAAAATATGAAAAATGTATTGATATGTGTTCAGAGAAAAGCATAAGTTTTCGAGCGCCATCATTGTGTCACTACTCCCATACGCCAATAGGAAGTATTAAGGAGAGTTCGTACAGAAAAGATAGTGGGAGAATTGGCATACCTTTGCGAGTTTTAAAAAGGTCATTCTCCTTGTGCTCATTGGCTTGTCGTAAGCTTAAAGACAAGTTGTCAGTGTCCCAGTCTACAGCAACCTCAAGATCCCAACTCGTCTCACCAAAGTGGTTGTGGGCAAAGGTGGAAAAATATGCTGATGGTTGTCAGTTGTATGAAGTATTCAAAAACTCCAGCGCTGCAACGCACCCGACTAAATTTGACACATGTAAAGCATCAAAAATTATATTTCTGATTTTACCAACCGGCATAATAATGCCCTTTGAGACTATACCGCGTCATTAAAGTTATTTGCGCTAAAAATTTTTCTTTATAAAAGTAGAGGTTTACTTTTTCTTTTTTTTTTGTGTTTCTTGTTTAAATTGGGAGTTGTTAAGTTTCTTGTATTTGGGTGAGTTAAAAATTTTGAATAACCGAGTGTATCTCAAAGCGCAAAGCACAATGATACACAAGGCAGTTTTTTGCTTTTATATTTAACGAACAATTATAACAATTTTGCGGGTTATTTTTACTTTTAGATTTATATTAAGCTTTCATCTATTAAAAATTACAGATAGAATTCTTTAAAAATCATATCTCAATTCGTAAAAATTATTTAAAGGAAAATTATGTTAAGATAATCGTGCCATAATCGAAAAAATGCTTGAACAACATAATTTTCGAACTTGATTTTTTTTTACCAAAAAGTGTATCGGTTAAGCTTTTTTTTTGGCAACTATGGCTTGATATGTGGATCTCTGAACTTAAATAAAATGTTTCTAAAAAATACTGAACTGATTTTACATTGATAATATTTGTGAGATCATATACTGCCATGTTTTATACCACATTTGTAAAAGAGTCTGACCAATTCTAAATATTCCCAAATACTTCATTTTTTCCAAGAATAAGATCCTGCTTTCAAAACAGATGACGAGTGAAATAAAAATGAGAGAGAATTTCGAATTTTCAAAGTCAGCTATTTTGTTTGCAGTTGTTTTATTTCACCTTGAAGATTGAAAATAATCACACCTATCGTGAATAAAATGTGAAATTTTTGTACCCATGAAATTTTCATTTCCCATGAACGGAAATCTGCTCCCTCTATCAATGCATAGTGAATGTAAAAAACCGGAAGAAGACTTTTAAATCTTAAAAATTAATTGAAAATCTGACAAATTTAACCTTACTAGTAAGAAATGCACAAATTTTGGGTTTCAAATAAAATATTTTTAGGTGCCGTGGAAAAAAGTTCTTTAGTATACCATCGCCACAAAATTTACTGCATGTAAACAAAGGGGTTCATATTCAATGAAAAAAGGTTTTGCAGGGAATTATTGTTATTAATCATGTTCTTATCCTAAAATAAATTATTTATAACTTTTAATATATAATTGGAAGTATAATATTGAAATTCCGCGATGTATTAATTCATTTCGTCTGCAAAAATAAAGTGAACAAAACCAAGGGAAAAGTGAAAAAATCCATGTGAAAAATATTATTCACGATAAGGAGAATCATGGAGGGGAACAACACATTTCTGTGGAAAAATTCACTATTGCAATTACAGGGAATGGGAAACTATTTCGAGGGAAACACTTTTCACGGTAGGGGTGAATATTTTTAAAATAGGGGAACAGGGCATAGGGCGAAAAATTTCGGGGAACCTTTATTCAGAATTCGCTGAATTAAGAAGGTACATTCTCACTTAAGCAAATATTTGAATTAAAAAGTGTAACTACTAAATACTAATGAAACCTCTTTTGATTCAGACACTTGTTTACTTGTTTTTTGAGAACAACTTCCTATTTTTGATAGCGGAAGGTAAAAGAATTAAATCGGTATATGCAAAGTGTGTACACCCGTTATCGCTGTAGTTTTAAATTTGCATGTACATACACTTGGTCCCGGTCCAGACTTGAAATTTTTGTTACAGTAATTCTTGAATGTGTGGGATATGGGTTGAAATAGAAGTATAATCATTTTGAATTCCTCTTTCGCTCTTTTTTCACTAATAGGGCATTTACACCTGCACAAAATCTAGCATATTTTAATTAAAATCTTTGTGAAAATCTATACCGTTTACACCATGTTTTTTTGACATTTATCAAGATTTTTTTTATCCAAAACAAAGCCCATTAACCGAACAATTTTTAAAACTACAACCAAACAACTGCAATGCAGCCAATTCACACACCTTTTTAACCAGACCGTAGCTAATTCAATCATCTTTTATATAAATATGTTGTACAGGGTAGTAAAAATAAGATAAAAATATAAAATTTTGAGTAAATTGTCTACAAATCTACTCACAAACTAGATTTTGTTTTGTGTGGGAAATCAAGTAAAAATCAGTTAGATTTATGTAGCTCGAAATCTCGTAAGTACTAGAAGTACTAGTAAGTACTAGAAGTACTCGTAAGTACTAAAAAGTTGGTGCCACAAAAATTCCAAGTCTGGACCGGGACTAAGAGCCATTTCACACTATGCCTTTTTAGACTGCCTTGTATTGACAATTTTCTTTTAAACCCCCTACGAAAAGTCACATACGTTTACATTAAGCCTTTTTTATTCATGCCTTTTTAGCATTTATATACACGTTTAATGCTGAGAGTACGAAAAAGGCAAAGATAAATGTCATAAATCCCCTCGAATTTTCATTTTGTGCCTTTTGTTCTACCCCGCAAGCTTCTCACCCCCTCTCACCGACAAACTAAAAAAGCCTGCCTGCACAGGCAAGCAGAAAAGGCACAGTGTAAATTGCGTCTTACATATATATTTTTTAACAGCGCTTTAAAATTTCACTTCAATATTCAGAAATAGAATTAAATTGATGTCAGTGCTATTAATTTCTTCAAGATTACTGATAACATGAACATAAATTGATATAAAAATCATTTATATAAACCGTACTTGACTGACGGATTTGGAAGCGTAGAAAGTATTATGCGACTCAATCTGTGTATTGGTTGCCCTATAATTTTATACATTTCGGTTTGACGTTTAATATTATTAAATTTCTTGTGTTTGGATAAAAACAAAATATATAAAAAAAATGACAATTTGTATAAATTTTCCAAATTTAACGCATCTGTACTGGACCACAATTATTGCCTTATTCATCTATATAAGCTGGCTTTTATATTGTGTCGCCGAAAAGTACCGGTTAGATCGTGCGGAGAAAATCAAAGCAATAGAAATTTTAAAGCAAAAAATCGAACTAAAAAGAGAAGAACACAGAAAGAAAATGGAAAATTCTTTGAAATATCCCTAATCTCATAAATCACCAACTATGATTTAATACTGATCATAGGACTAAAGTGAATATGAATTGAAAGCAAACTTCTATATGATAAGTGATTTGTCATTAAAGTAATTAAATGAGAAGTACAATCCTTTCGCACAGACCAGAGTTGTATGTTCTGGAACCGTTTCCCTTCTTGAAATGCACCTCTCAGAATACAGAAGTGACAGATAATTTTACAGTCGGCCATGTTCTGTAAACCGAATCCGAATAAATTTCTCGTTTTCCAAAAATAAATAATGGCCCCATTGATGTCTTTCCAATCATACATACTAAATTAATTTTACATATGTATAATATTTCAAGCTCTAAAATATAGAAAACTACGAAAAAGTGTGAAAAAATCACTATTAGTGCTAATTCACACCGTGAAATTTATGACGTCCATTTTTCTTAATTCTCTTGTGAAGTTGCTACCAAAAATTCCTTGCATTCATACGATGTTTTTTTTTTGGACGTCTAATTTTACTTCTCTCCACTCATATAGCCAATAAGCTAGAATAGTAACAATAAAAAATAACAATAAGATAGAAGAGTAATATTGAAACGTAACAACAAGAGCAATGTAAAGAGAAATATGAAAAAAACCATGGAAAACAGAAATCGAGTCATTTTTTCTACCCCTCTTTCTTCTCTACCCCGTTCGCTAACAAACAAAAAGTGACGTCGAAAAATAGACTTCATTTCGTGTGAATTAGGTGTTAGTAGATTTTATTTTTCTAAATCGAGCTTTTTTAAATTGACTCGATTTATAGAACAGGCAGGAGTGTTTTTGGTTTTAAAGCAATAAAGTTATAATTAAATACAAATGTGTATTATTTTGAAATATTCATTTTATTAATTGAAAGGAATGTAACTGATACAAGACTAGTCACGTGATCGGTCCTCAAGTGACAGGCACCAGTCCGATTGCTAACACTTCCTGTGAAGCGTAACAGTCACTTTTACGTGGGAATTGCTTGGTATGGGGTTAATTAACACTTTGTATGCACCTTGTGACTTGTCACTGAACTATCTCATAGGAACTTCACCCAACTTTTGGTAACACTCCCATTTTCTCAGGTCATAGGACAAGTACATTTGGATCGATTCTCACCAAATTTTCTGCAGGGAAGGCATTGGCAAACTCATAATGTTTAAAATTTTTGGCTGCGTTACGTTATGTTAACTTCATAAGTTTCTTATATTTCAAAACTATCGAGTTTATATAAATCAAATTCACCAAAATTCGCTTTGAAAAATTTATACTTGTAATGTCAAAAAATGCACTAAAATAAATGTATTGACATCTGAGGTACAAGTGGCGAAAATATTGATCTGAGTGGTTGAGACCACCTGCTATGGATTCGCCTTGGCTCTTATATGTACTATAAATCAGAGGGCAATGCACATGGTGTAATTATACAGGTGACTGCGTAAGGATTTGTTATACAAAAATACGGCAACCATAGCTGTGTAAAGAACCGAACAATGTCAAAAGCACAAAAATAATTGTACTAAAACCAAAACAAAATCGAAGGTTTTGACATTCTTTAGCTACAAAGCACATAGAGCAAAAAATTATCAGCTGAAGTAGCGCTGCCACCTAGTTACACCTTGGCAATGCAGAAGGCAATTTCATAAAAGATATATTCGGCTCAATTCGCTTTGAAATTTTTTACTTTTCATGTCAAAAAATGTGCTTTGAAATCTAACGTATACTCAAATTACAAGCGGTGAAAGTAAACAGAAAAAAATTTCCTGCAATAAACATGTTTAATTGAAAACAAACACAAAAATCAATCAAAAATGTAATTGAGTCAATTAAACTTTTGTTTAAAACTTGAATTTAATTGAAAATGTAATTGAGTCAATTAAATTTTTGTTGAAAATTTTAATTTAATTAAAATTAAATAAACTCAATAAAATTTTTAGTTGATATTTGTTTTTTTTTAATTAAATGTGCCTATCGGAGGAACTTTTTTTCTCTGTAGTTATATGAGCAATTGAAACCTAGGCGAATCCATAATATATGGTCGTAACCATTTTCGCCGCTTGTAATTTGAATTTACTTCCTTAAGATGTTAAAGCATAATTTAAAGTAGACTTTTTGTAATTTTTTTATATCACCTTGGCAAAGGATGGAAATGTCTTGAATTTTTTTTTCATTCAATTTGCTTCCCAACATATTTCTGTATTGATTCAAAAATAGTTTGAGAGTAGAGCTTATGGGCGGTTATATAAAAAATCATTTATCAAAAAAAAAAAAAAAAACCTTTTAAATGTGAAACCAAATAAAACTAACAACAATCGTAGCAATAAGCAAACAACAATCTTATCAGGGAATAAAATTAAATATCCTTGGTAATTTTTCTTACATCCTTTGTAACCCTTTTTTTTCTTACTCATAGCGTATAATATCCTGCTTAGCAAAGTGACAATTTATATTGAGTTAATAGTTAAAGTCACAGGATATATAATAATATTCATTAACTCGACTTGTATATAACAATTATTTCCCTGTCTTCCCCCTAAAAATACAACATTAGAACGGAAGCAAATGCACATACATTAAGTTAAAAAAAACGCCCACCTGTTTCCAGGTTGAAAGTAAACACAAGGGTGGTTGATTCCAAAATTTGAGTTTTTTAAAGTGGGTAGATGGGTGAGAGCCATACTCATCAGAACAAACATACACATGAGCAATAACTTACTGATGTGCTGGCTGATGATTTTGCTTTGATGACAGATTATATTCATTAGCACGGTTTATGTGCGTCTAGGTGGATTTCTATACGTCTATTGTCGTATCTATGTCCAAGTCAGTATGTCTGTCCTTTGGCACGTCCGTTTCATTATCTGTACACACAGCTCTACTCGTGTATCAGTTATTTTTTGTGACTAAATTATTATTTGAACGTTTGTTGTTGATGAATGATAAGAATTTTTGTGATATTGGGGAGAGCATGAATGTCTTTTTTGTTTGTTTGATTGTCAAATGTTCCCACACGATGAAAGCAAAAGGAATTTGGATTGTTAAAAACATTTTGTATGCTACATGTTAATTATAATGTTTTTTTGGTTTAAATTTTTCCTGGTCTATTATGTAAAATACAATAATGAACATTTAACAAACATTAAAAAGAATTTTTGCCTATTAACCACAAGGGGAAGAAAAAAATTTTTACGAATATTTCAATATAAAACCTTATCGGTTTCGTTAGAGATGGTAAATTATAAATGATTCATATTTTTATGACTGATAATATTAATTGCAAAAAACAAATTGTTAACAATTAACAATAGTATTATGCAGACGTTATTATCGAAATAGCAAAAGAAATTGATTTATTTTCTTTAAAATTCCGTTTTATTATTAAATTTTTATATGGAATTCTTATTGCTTGCTGTTTATACAAACAAAATAAGTATATTTCACATGGTCGTACTACGTGTTTTAACAAATGGTGTTATTTTTAGGTTTGTTCAGTATTTTATTAGCAGTAATTAGTATACACACTTTCATACGGTTGTAAGTAATAAATATATCGTTATCTTAATATAGAAAGGCGAGATTTTTGTATTTTTCGATACTATAGATGTTCTTCTATCCAAATATACAGAAAACTCGATTAAAAAAAAATAAGTTAGGGCCTTTCTTTATTAATGTAGCGATATGTACCATACAAAATGAAAACTAGAAATTTCAAATAATTTGTCCCATTTTTTAAATGAAAACATAATTTTTTGCAGAAGATGACTGCCATGACAAATTTGTTTTTTTAACTGAACATTTTGGAAAACGGTATAAAAAAATTCACACATTGCTCTTTATTCCCATTTTGTAAAAATTTTCATACAAATATTTTGTATGTATTGAGAGATAAATAAAATTTTCTTTTTTCATTGTGCGCAAATTGAAAACTTTGAACTTGATTTCTGTAAAACTACTTTTTTGGGTTATGGCGCGTTGTTCAAGTAAATGAGCGGCATAAAGAAACAAATTGAAAAGATAATTCCTCCTCCACCAATTGCTCCCAAAAGCAATCGTATTTGGAAAGTTTTAACTAATCGTGAATATGAAAAAAATCTTAGAAGAATTTTAATTATAAAAATTTAAATTTGTTGACAATTGGGTTCAGGAGTATTTATTAGCACAGTTTTTGGGTACCAAATTAAAATTTTTAATTATAGAAATGGAAATATTTTGAAAATTACGTTCAGATAAATTTATTAGCACCATTTCTGGGTTCCAAATTTCAATCTAAAAACATCAAAATAAATTGTTGAAAAGTTTTAATGAAATCATAAAAGAAAATCAGTTCTTCATACATACATGTTCGATAGTGTGTACCCTACTTTAATAAGAAAAATTTTGTATACAAATTTGTCTTAAAACCCTTTATAAAGCCTTGATAATTTTTACAAATAAGGCTGTAATTGATTAAGATTATGTCGAAGTCAGCTAAATCAACACTTTTCGACCTAAAACAAAAGCCTATTCCCTGAAAATTATGATATAAAGGCTAAAATCTAAAACTATACACCAACTTTGCATGAACTGTAGCAAGCTTATATGGGTACACTGAGCAAATACAAATTGCGCACCACTTACTGTTCTATGTGTTTATACATATCTATGTAGTACATATCGTTAGCTAAGATGCAAAAAAGCGTAACTCGCAAAAATATAATTTTACAGGTGAAGCCAAAAAATAAAAACACTTGTGGTTACACACCTTTGTTTTTTGTTAGTAAATGCTTAATTTTTGATCGCAGAAGTGCAAAATTTTGTCAAGACATTTAGTTTAATGGCATTCATAATAATCAGTCAAAAATTCGCTTTTGATTTTTTTTTTGGTATTTAAGCCTTTTTGCAATTTATCTAACGATATGTATGAAGAAGTGGAATTTTTTTTACTTTTAGAGAAAACTATTTTATTATTAAATTTTTCCAAATTTGTCTTGCTTAATAGTTTTCATTTGTTTTTTTATAAAATCTTTATTCGTACTCGTATTAAAGATTGTTGCAGATCTGAATATTACACTTTTTGGTGCAACACCATGTTTATATGATCCTCGTAAATGTCATAATGTATTTGCAAATACATACATATTTACATACATACATGTTTATATTAATACCAGCGTTGTCAACTTTTAAATTTCAAAAAACACTGAAACCAGGAAAAAACGCGTAATTTAAGTAAAAAAGCACTAAATTAAAATTTGTTTGTTTTATTAAAAGAAATTTTGTATATAAAAAATATAGAAATCGGTTGACCTTGCATTTTATCCCTAAAACTTCAAATTTGAAGGTTCCGATACACATATTTAATCTATGAGAATCAGTGAATTCTAAAATCAATATGACGAAACCTTTTTAAGTTATTATAAAAATTAAATTTTTTCGTCAACGAAGAAAAAAATCACCTGAAATTAGTCAAATTAGCAGCAATTGGCAAGTCTTTATGACTTGCTGATTAGATTTTGAACTCGATGGGAGTAGTAGTTAATTTTTTTAAAATCAAGACTTTCCAAATTTGATTTTTATTAAACAATGCTGTGGAAACATTCTTTCACAGCAAACGCTAAACTAATAACAAAGTTACAAAATTAAAAAAAAAGTAATTTGTAAGTTAACCAAGTTATATAAACTTAAATTATATGTACTATTTTTTTAGAAAAAAGTAACGAAGTAGTTTATAAATATGTAATCTAAAACGGCAACTCTATTAGCAACACAATTTTCTCGTTTCATACCGCTTTTATAGAAAGTCAAGTGTAAGGACAATTTTTTACGTATTTTAGACTTAAATAAAGTAATAAAGGTAAAAACGTGATCAACTTCTGCGTTTAAACATTGAAGTTTGACTATAAAATATTTCCCTATTAGACTATAATTGCATTAATGTCTTCTTTGTCGTGTGGCAAAACACTGTTTCCATCAATTGTGCTTAAAATGTGAAAGTTTGAGAAAAAATTCACGTATTTCTTCAACCAAGTTTTGTACAATCTTATTAGAATATTTTGAAATGTTCCATTTAACTCCAGTGATTATGTTTTTTAAATGTTAGACTTCTTCAAAAAAAAAAAAAAAAAAATATATATATACATATATATATATATATATATATATATTATATAAGGAAAATTCTTTTTGAGTTTTGGGTTTAGTGCCACCGCCAAGAAATAAAAAGCACTAAAAATTAGTTTAAAAAAGCACCGAGCACTAACTTCAACATTTTTCGCGTCGAATATTTCAAAAAGCACTAAAAACGGTGCGAAAAGCACCGAGTTGACAACGCTGATTAATACATATGCACATACATACATACTATAGCATTGCACAGATACATCTGTTTGCACTTTCGTGTTTTTTGGTTCTGGTATGAACATATATGTTATTTATCGTTTTCTGTTACAAGTTGTAAATGTTGATTTTTTAAGCAATTATTGTATGGTTGGCCAATGCGCAAATGAAAACAACACATTGTTTTTTTTTTGTTTTTCTAAGGCAAATAAGATACATAAAACTGCTTTTACCATAAGTGCCTTATTATGTGTTGAGAAAAAATGTAATTGGCTGATGAATGAATGAATGAAAGCAAAATTGCACATACATATGTAAGTAAATGATACATGTACATGAAACACATGTATTTGTAATTACTCTCAGAGCAAAATTGTCTCTTTCTCTCTCTATACTTTGGCTGCGCCACAAAATAACATAACGAACGTCCGCACATACATCTGCACATCATGTATTTATTTCAATAGTGGTTTTTTCATATATTTGTATTACAATATGTATTTTTTGAGCAAAAACAGATCAAACAGTTGCTCAGCAGCAATACAATAAGCAATTGTTATTTGTTTTCAATTGTATTTTAATTTGGAAAAGCACGCACACACAATAACTCTTATACTAGTTCTGTCGCTCACACTACAATTATATGGTACATACCATGGTATATTTGTTTTGGCTATACAAACGAGTATACAAATGCAACCCTTTAATACATATATCCAGTACGTAAACTTCACATGTGTAACTTTAATGCTGCTGAATATTATTGTATTTTTCTTGTTTGTTATTAAAAATTTAGAGTGGGAGCAGTTTCAAGAGGCTTAGTGAGTCTCGAGGGAAATTTATTTAAGCCGTTCATAATAACAATTTTTACCACATGTTAAATACAAAGTTTCATCTTTTTTCCTCTTGATTATTTATTGTATTTTGCATCGAATTCATCCAGGTTCTATTTATTTTTTTTTTTGCATACGACCACTTTTATTTTAAAAATTGTCATTTATCCGTATAATCTTAAATTAAAACAGCGTAAAAAAAACCTTGAGTTATGTGAGAAATTTAAAACGGCTTTTGAAATAAAGCATTTCGGCTATTTTTTTTACTACAATTTTTAGCAAAAAAATCCACAATCATTATTTACGTAGTTGGAAGTGCAAAGCCAAGAAAAACAAGAAAATTAAAAAAAATTTATTGATTTAATAAAAAAAATTATTGATTTACATTTAAATGCATGTTACTTTTGATAATTAAATTGTTTAAATTTTAAGCCAATTTTCAAAAACTACAAACGAGAAATAAAGTTAACTTACTGCCAGTGAAAATTCTCGTCTGGCTATTTCTATTGAAAACAAAAACAAAGCACTCAAAATTTGTTTTTGTTTTCATTATAAATAGTCAGCCGAGAATTTTTACATGGCTTCTATAAATTGGCAGTTAATATCTAATATCAAACTCAAAAAGTTACTCTTAGGGTCAAATTCACAGACTTTAGTTAACTACTGAAGGTGGTTAACCAATAAAGTTGATAAGAAAAATCGTTAGTTAAACCACGAGCGTTAGTTAGTTAACTATAGACTATGAATTTTTACCTTAGTAATTAAAAAATGTTGGATATTGGTTAAACTTTTTTTGAATTTGAATAAAAAATTATTACGAACTGTCACTTGTCACGGAAATTGAATTTTATTTTTGTTGTCTGTGACTCACAATCCCATATATGCTGCCACCATATATGGACTGTAGTCCACACATACATATGTAGATGTAATTTACGGTTAATATAAAATTTAATCTTCCCTGAGTGAAGCAACAATTTTCAGACCGTTTTACTTCCACCATGCAGAAATGAACACTCGAAAAAATAGACATGAATAATCCCAAAGGTTTAATTTGATACCGGCACAACAGCAAGCATAAGTAAACAATAACAAAATTATATATAAATCTTCTAGCTTTGGCAAACTTTAAGTTAATATCCTGAGGTCAAACGCATGTACCCGTAATAAGAAAACTCATGCGTAAAAAATCTCTGTTTATTTTAACAGATTCAAACTGTCAATCTATCAAACCACCCACTCAATCATAGATAGATCATGATATTTATTTTACTCCTGTTTCTTTTCTTTAAGAAGAAATTTTTTTTAAGAGAAGAAAACGTACTAAACATACATAAATAAAAAAGAATTGCTTTCTACATTAAAAAAAAAATACTTATACTCTCGCATGTAATAGGAAAAGTTTTCTTAACTCATTATTGTTTCTTATAAAAATGAAAAATTTTTTGCTTTCTTATTATTTGAACATATCAATGTCAGGCATTAGTATCGGGATGTTTTAAATGAAATATTCATAACTGTACAGGGCCTTGAAATAGCGTAATCATTAATAACAAGCTATTTAAATAAAAAATTACGGGTGATTTTAAATATTTTTGCCGTCGAGCAGCTAAAGACATCAGTAGCAATTTATATTAAAACTTAAATGCGATCGAATACTTTTTTTTACAATACTAAATATGTAATCGAACATCTCAATGCCAAAAAATACTTTGACTTAAATTTTTGACAATATCTGTTAGTCAATGTCTGTTCAATCGGCCATTTTGAACACAAACCTATGATCAAACCCATATAATTTAAATGTGTTTGATGATGATGAAGATGAACTAGTGAACGAGTCAAGTCTCATCGTTGATTTTTCATGCAAAAAAAAAAAAAAAATAATAAAATTTCATGCAAAAAATATAATGGGCGATATATTATCATTTTAGTTAATTTTAATTATTATTCGAACTCCATTTGTTTCTATATTTGTAATTTGAACGGGCTAAGGTTCGTATTGCTTTTTAAGCCAAATTACATGTGATAATTATTAATGAACAAATAACACCAAAGTCTGTTGTAAATATTCTGACTAACAACACATAGTTGAACGGAACAGCCAGCCGTTTTCGAAGGCCACTAAACCTTCATCATCAGCGTTCTTTTGTGTTTGGTCCACTGTGTGTGGACCACTGTGTGTATGCAAAAAAATTAATGGACTATACATCGTTGATTTTTTATGCAAAATATTAATCGTTAAATTTTTACAAAAAAATAAAAATTATTTTTATTAAAAAATTTTAATGGGCTATAAGTCGTCCATTTTCATGAAAAAAAAATATAACGGACTATGCATCGTCTATTTTCCATGCAAAAAATAAAATATACTATACATCGTTCATTTGTTATGCAAAAATTTAAATGGACTGACTGTACATCGTTCATGTTTTATGCTAAAAAAATTACATGGACTATACATTGTTAATTTTCCATGCAAACAATTTTTTCGTGGAAAAAATATAATGAACTATATATACATCATAATTTTTTGTGCAAAAAAAATTAATCATCCATTTTTATGCGAAAATTAAATGGACTATACATACATCGAAAATTTCTAAACAGGCTATAACATCGTTAATTTTTCATGCAAAAAATATAATGGACAATACATCATCATTTTTGTGCAACAAATTAAACAATACTTCGTCCCTTTTTATGCAAAAATTAAATGGTCTATACAATTTTTCACCCAAAAAAACATCGTCCTTTTTTATGCAAAAAATTAAATGGCCTATATATACATCGTAAATGTTTCAGACAAAAGATTGTTTCATGAAAAAAAATTAAATGGACTATACATCGTCATTTTGTATGCAAAAAATTAAATAGACTGTACATCGTCCATTTTTCACACAAAAAATAGTTTCATGGCAAAAAATTAAATTAAATACATCGTCATTTTTCTGCAAAAATTATGCAAAAAATTAAATGAACTATACATCATCCGTTAGTTATGCAAAAAATCTAATGGACTATACATCGTTCATTTAGTATTATGCAAAAATTAAAATGAACTATACTTTTTCCATTTTTAATGCAAAATATTATATCGCCCATTTTTCATGCAAAAAATATAAAGGACTATTCATCATCCATTTGTTATGTAAAAATTTAGTTTTTTCATGTAAAAAAATTTTTCGTTCAAAAAATATAATGTACTATATATACTACATGGTCCATTTTTATGCAAAAATTAAATGGACTATACATCGTCCATGTATAGCACGTTTAATTTTTCGATATGAAAAATGGACGATGTATATATAGCACGTTTAGTTTTTCTATATGAGGAATGGACGATGTTTACCATGTTAAATTTTTCTATATAAAAAAATGTGCAGTATATACCACATTTAATTTTTCTATATGAAAAATGGACGATTTATAGCACGTTTAAATTTGTATGTGATAAAAAAATGTACGATGTAAAATATTATGGGAGTGATACTGCTTTTTCTTTTACAAGTAAGACCAAATAGAAACTATACTATAGCTAAGAAAAAAAATATTTAAAAAAATTTTAAGTTGATCTACAAATTACAGAGTTATGAAGTAAAACACATAAGAATATATACAGGCTCTTGTTTTGAACTCGACTAATAATTTATTATTAACAAACACTTTGTGCTTGCTAAATGAAAATACATTTAAAAAAAATTATTTAATTTCAGTTACCTACACTGCTGTTTGAACTTTTTATGCCCGTTATTTCTAGCCATAGATATCTATTAGTGTACAGATATCTATTGTGTAAGTTTAATTTTATAAGGCAAACTCGTAGGTAAAAACCTTAGGTAAATTACCTGTTTGTAGAAATAACGGGCATTAAAAGCGTCTAAAATACACCAATTTTTTTTCAGTTGCGTACATTGCCATCCAAGGATTTCAATAAATTCAGCTTAAAAAAGGGCTTTAAAAACATTAAACCTCAAAATTAATATTTTTAAGAAAACATTGTCTTAAATATCTGCCCATTTAAAAAAAACTGAATTCCCTTAAAAGGTTTCAATATCACTGTTAACAAGCATACACACTTACATACGTAAATAAGTATTTGTAACAACAATAACATTTATAAAAAAGTACCTTTTAACACATGAATGCATTTACATTAAACACGCACACATATGTATAACCGTGCATTAGAATACACAAACATACATATGTAGATTCATATACATATGAAAGGGAGTCGAAACAAAGACAAAAATTTAAAGGAAAACTTGTACGACTAAATCAAAACCTTAAACATTTTGTGGTAACGGTTGCGATTTACTTATTGTTGCTTGCTATATTGTTGTTGTTATTTTTGTTTTTGTTTATTGTTGTGGGTGGTAGACCGCATCAAAAGGATACCTTCGATATAAGGAATCATCACCGAAAACAACCACCCACCTCCATACCATGAAAAAAAATATTGTAAAAACTCATTTGATTTTACGCTCGATGTCGGGTTTATATATTTTTTTTTCTAAAGAAATAAAGTAAATGCGTTTTCTGCCAGCCAGCATCAGTTTGATTTTTTGTTCTCTATCCTTCTTCGTATTGGAAATGTTTCACTGAACTTCCGCTCAATGTTGTAAATAAACAAACAATCAACTTTATGACTTGATTTACTCTTACAAAAATAATAAGAAATCTTAGTAATGAAAAAAAGAGTGAAAATACGCAAGAAGTATTGAAAAAGTTAATTTATTTTAAAATGAAAGAAATTGTTGATTTTAATTTGTTTTTATGTAGTGGGAGTACGAGTATGTTTTAAATAGGAATCCTTAGAAAGGCGCGTATTTTTTTAAGATGTCCTTAGAAGTCTCGTAGGCCAGGCCACCAAGTTGAAATCTTATTGAAATCTTAACGCAATAAAAAAGGTTTTTAAATTAAGTAATTTATTTCACATGAATATTATAAACATTTGCTAGTACTTTAATTACTTTAAAAATTTCTCTTTCCATAATTATTTTCTAATAATTTGGTTCTATGCAGGAAGAAGTTTTTAAATAATATTTAACTGAAAATCACCTCCAATATAATCACCTTGTAGTGAACTGCACTATGACACGATTAAGTTTTAGGCACCAAAACTCCAAAATATTGCTGACTTGGCAAGCAAACTTCTGAATTACTTCTAATCGTTTCTCTTAGAGCAGAGTTCCTATACGAAACAATTGTTGTTAACAATCAACATCAATAAAATGTTCACATTCGCTTAATGTTCCGAAACATTTTCTCACACCTTTTAACTTTTTTATTATTAAAACAGTCAACGTTTTACGAAGCAATTGTTGAAAAATGAAAAATGACACAAAAGCCAAAATGCCAGCCAGACCCAACGTCAAACTGCATACGAATGCTTTTAGCTTAAACATAAATATGTATATTTATGTTTTAGTGAGAAGAAGGGTGAGGGAAGTGGAAAAAGGCACAAAAACAAAAAAAAAATATTTTATTTTAAGGTAGAATGCACACGGCACACTTTTCACCAAAGCCGTAAGTCCAACAACAATAGCAATTTATATGCTGAATAAATGGGGGAAGCGTCACAAGCGGAAATGGCACTTTTTTTAACTAATGCATAAAATGTCCTGGTGATGATTATTATTTTTGTCATTGCACATAAATCTGGGGAGAAGAATACAATATTGTCCACAAGTCATTTAACATTAAAAACATTTTAGTAAATTTATAAACAAGTTGGAATATTAGTAATTTCTTTTAACGACTGCAAAAGAATTAAAAATGCGTTAAATTAGTTTTTGTTTTAGAACAATCATAGAAATTTTAAAACTTTCGACTTTTTATTGAGTCAATATTTAGTCCCTATTTACACTATGCAAGTCTTATTGCTAAGCTGATTAGTTTTATAGGAGAGAGAGACGAGGGGAAAAGAAACATTGCTGTTCCCCTCGTCTCTCTCTCCCTGAAACTAATCAGCTTGTGCAAGTCGCACAGTGTGATTTGGGACTTATGGATATAGAAATTAAAAATTAAAACAAAATTAAAACAATTTTATAAAAAGAAAGAAGGGTGTTAGTCCTAGTTTATACTATGCAAGTCTTGTTGCTAAGCTGATTAATTTGAGGGAGAGAGACGAGGGTAATAGAAACGTTTCTTTTCCCATTGTCTATCTCTCCTTAGAATCAGCTTAGCAATAAGACTTGCATAGTGTAAACTAGAACTAAGAAATTAAAAATAAATGAGTTTTTAATTTCTACCGAAAGCCAATTATGCAGGCATGTTACGAAATAAGTTGCAAGAATATGCTCAGGATTGTGCGATTTGAAAACGCTGCATTTATAGTAATAACTCATTAAACAAACTTCTTATGGTTTTTGTGTCTTGGATGGCTAAAATAATATCTGCAAATCTAACTTCCAATGCAAAAAATCGTCCAAATGAGAATATCGCAATTTTCGAATTGAGAGTGGCGTTGACTGAAGTAGTTAGCACGTTGACTAGAAAACCGGAGGTCTTGGGTTCGAGTCCGGTATACAATTCATTAAATAAAAACTATACCAATTTCTGCGGATACTAATCCTAATGTAATATCAGAGTGCCCTCCTTCGTTGGTATTGTGTAACAGAATCATCGGCGAAGTAAAATAATAAATAAAATGGCTACTAAACACAGCTTCGATAATTTAATACGCCTCATTGACACCAGAGGCGCTATAACTCTGCATTATTTAAAAAAAACGTGCAAAAAGCAGAGTTTAAAAAAGAATAAAGCTTTCCTCTATCTCTTCCTTCACCACCTGTCTTCTCTATCACTATCCCTTTCCTAAAGAAGGTAACACCTAGTAATAGTAATAGACATGCATTGCCTGAGTGCTGCTTCTTTCAAAAAAATATATTGGAATTAGGTCAATAATCCGACTTCCTTGGCGCTTTTAAAAGAAAATATCCATCACGAAATTTTACTACGAGTATTTTATTGAATATTAAAAAAACACTAATAACAAATAAACAATGTTTTTATAAATTATTATATTTTAATCGATCTACTCAATACCACCTTTTTATGAGACACAAATTATTATTTGTGCATTACCCTACGTCTCCACTGGCCATCAACTTGGACATGACATGGACATGATGCCGGCAGAGCAACTGTGAAAAATTCATCAACTTCTTTGTTGTGGTGAATACGTGCGATGTCCATGTTAAGTGCAATAGAGATGGAATATTTACCAATTTTGTTCTGTCTCTTTTCTTTCTATTACAAATGGTTGCGGACTGAGAATCTCATGGCGAACATCGTTGCTCAGACATATGTTCGGACGTACATGTCAGAGCATGGACGAAAGTTGGACATGAGCGGTCTCCATTAGCCATTTGCGATGTCCGACATGATGCCCATACCAATTTCATGGCTAGTGGAGACCGCTAGTTAAAAATAGTGAATTTTTCTTATATAATTGAGTTGCGCTGCAGCCACACGTTCAACAAATCGCTTTCAATTTCATTACACATACTGTGTGTCAAAATTCCTTGAAATTGATAGCTGTGTCACAAATTGATAGAACTGTTCAAATTGAAAATTAAATTGTCATATAAATGGATAGGCAAATTTGAAAGATTTCTAGTTTTCAATTTAAAAAGTTTGATTGTGTTAGTAAAAAAAGTGTGAGTGTATTGAAAAGTTGAGTAAAGGCTCGTTATAAAAGCAAATTCATATGATATGACATATGATAATGTTACAGAGACTATAGACCAAAGGAAATTTTAATTAACTTCACAAACATTTATAAAACAGAACATCTTAATTTTTAATTGGTTCTCTGACAAATTAAAATAGAATACGAGAATTGTTTATGCAAAATCAAAGAAAAAGTTTCGAACAATCCTCACACCCACATTCAATAGAATGGTAATCAATGTAAAACTACTGTCAGGTGAAATTACTTTCACTATTGCCGTAGAAAGGAGAAAACATTTTTTTAAAGTAATATATATATATATATATACTATTGTGAATTCGCAGCTTCTAATAATCAAAATTTGTTTGTCATTAGAGTATTTAATGCGAAGAATAAGTACCTTACAAAAGTAGTTTATTATTTAATATGAAGAGTCATACACTTCCTTCCTTTTTTTAGCTCTTTCATAGTATTTAGCATTGAAATGCATTCGATACTTAATAAAATGTTTTGCTTAAGTCACCCCTCATTTTGAAATTTAAAGAATTAAAGCCTCTCCTCCTCGGTATTAAAATGAATTATCTAAAAATGAGGGAGAAAAAGTGTTGCAGGAGTATGAAGTGAAGTATAAAAATCATAAAGTTATCATCTTTATGATGACGTAAACAAATTTTTGTTAAATTACAACATCGTCACGGCTGTCAGTAATTTTTTTGGTTTGTTGGTTGGTTGCTTGGCGTTTTAGAGAAAGTGGAAGCAGACAAAAGGACACATGCTTTCAGCATACGTACATACATACATACACAGAGCTACTTGTGTTATCCTTGTACGAGTATTTTTATTTTTATTTGAGCCAACGAACGGACGGACCGCCAAGTGTATGTATGTACTATGTCTGTAGTTACTACAGTGTAGTATGAATTTGAGCGACGCTACTACAACAAGATGATAATAAATGGTAGAAACATAATTAATGCACTCAGGCGTAAGTGATTAGATTCATTATGGCAGGGAAGAGAACAATAAAAAACCATAACCATCTAAAAGTTGTATCAATATCTATTTTGCAAAGTATTTATGATACAAGTATTTTATGAATAAGATTTTATCAGTTAAAATTTCAATATTAAACTTGTAGAAAGACAAATGTTTAATCTGAATATCGCTCATTAAAAATAAAAACGATACAATTCAAAAATCACACAATTTCAGCAGATATTCAAAATATAACAAAATTTTGGCATGATTGTCTAGAAAACTTTTATTTTCTACCGTTTCGGGATTTTTATGTATTATTCATATTCCATGTGTAAAAATCATTTTGCTTTGAACTGAACTAAAACTAAATCTTTTTTGCAAAAGACATTTAACTAACATAAAACATAAATATTAGTGGTATTCAGTGTTTGATGCAAATGAATGCCAAATATCGTAAACTTAATTTGCAATCCTACAACAAAATACACAAATACCTGATTTACATTAAGCATTTTTTCATGAAATTTCATGAATTTTATTGCACGCAACTTTTTCCAATTTCTTATTGCAGCGCTATAAAAGAGAATTTTATATAAAAAAGGGCGTAGAATGAATCTCTGATACATTTTTGACAACTTTTTTGATATAAGTTGTTCCTCCAGGCCACCTATTGACAAATAAAAAATTTTCATGCAACTAATTTCATGAAAAAAAAAATGCGTAATGTAAATTAGGTAAAATATGCATTTGCTATATTACTGCGATTTTACAACACTGAAAATGGTAAAGCTTTTGTTAAACTATTTTTATTATGTTGTCATCACCAGCTGTAAAAAGCTGTTGTTTTGTAAACAAGCAAATTAAATTAATTCAGAAGATTCACAAACAAAAACACCCGACTTCAATGGGCCAAGCTGGAAGTAAACTCAAACAAAAATATTTTGAAAATCAGGTGGTTAAGAAGAACGTGAAATATAACATTAAATTTAAATGGGCGTGCGGGTTTTTTAGAAATCAGGGTCTGTGTTAATTTTTGTAAAAATCGGTAAAGTAGAACTACTTAAAATAAAATATAAAACTTTAATGGGCGTGATTCTGCCATTTCTTTAAATGGAAGAGTTTGTTTATTTAAACGCTCAAGGTGTTTGGTAAGTTTCGTAAAAATTAAGTAGTAAGTAAGTATTTAAGTAGAACCCCGTGAAATATAATAATAAATTTTAGTGAGCGCAACCCGTTTTTCTAACTTTAAAATTGAGTAACTACAAGAAGAAAAGGTATTTGCTAGGTTTCGCGGCAATCAAATAATCAGAATATCATAAAGTCAAATAAAAAAAATTTTGGGCGCATACTCGCCCACTTTTTTTTTACAATGGGACCAATTGGAAAGCTATACCCTCTCAGGAAAAAAAGAAGATAGGTGTCTTAGGACACCCGGTTATAGCAATTGCAACTTAGCTATATAAAACAAACTTAATGTGTTAAATAACAACCCAATAAAATTATATTAAATGATGATGTCAAATTCGCCACAAATATTTCAAAACGTTTCCTTTTATTCCCCATTATCATCTTTTCTAGCGGCGCACGATTAAATTAATGCATGTTTGTGGCCGGTGGCGGCTTTTAGCAGGCTTGTAGCCGATTGGATGTGTCCTCTGGTTTGTGTTCCCAGCAAAAACAATACAAAAAGTAATTGAGCAGTTGTTCTCAATGTTTTTGTTTTGTTTTTGCATCACTCATTCAAAGAACGAAACAAAACAAAATAGTGTATTTTCGTACTCAGCTCTTAAGTACAAAGAAATCAAAACAAATAAATAAATAAATTTATAACTGTAATAGTGTCGATTATTTTTGTTACAAAAATCGCGTCCTTACTCCTGTATCTGTATCCCATAAATAGCAATAGCTATAAAATTTTTTTTGCAATCGGCCAAAATTGTGCAGGGTTACAATGTCAAAAAAAAAAACAAAAAAAAAAATACAGACGAATTGATAACGTTCTCCTTTTTTGAAGTCGGTTAAAAAGTTAAACATATTTTAAATTTATTTCAACTAGGATCGCCCGGTGGTCTAAATTAGACCACTTGAAACGTATGTAAACATGTGTGTACATGTTTGTTCAAAACAAAAATTAAACAGAATGTTGTTTTTTTTCATGCAAGCTTAAACCGCTTTTTAGCACTTTTATGATAATAATTTTGAAAATATTGTGCAAATCTACACAAAAATACCTTTTAAGCCATATATGTTTCATCAATTTTCGTGGACAATAAGTTTCTTAAAAGTGTACGGCAAAAAAATTTGTGCCGTATTTATATACAAAATTTATTTCAATATAATAACAATAGATTATTAAGAATTACAATGATAGAAAACTAAGAAACTTTTTCAAAAACAACAAATAATATTACTCAGCATGTGTACAAGTTGTTGTTTTTGAAAAAGCTTTCAGTCTACTATGATTGTAGTTTTGTAATTCTCAATAGTTTACTGATAGTTTTTCTATAAAGATTGGAGTGACGTGTTTGGCCAGCAACAAATAAATTTTTTTCATGTATATTTTTAATTATTTGGAAGACTGCACATTTATACACAAATATACTTTTATTATTGCAATATTTTTTTTTTAATAGCCCTCACCGTCAGTGATAAAAAAGTTGCAATTTAAATTGCAATTGCACTAGAAACTGAATACCACTATTGTATTTTGTTTTAAATCAAAGAAAAAAGCGTTAGAAATATACTTTTTGCACGGGATAGCGATAAACATGCATTATTTTTAATAATGCCACTGAAAATTGATAAGAACAAATAATAAAAAGGATTTAAAACTCATGATTATTTTCACATACTCCTTTTTTAATACAAACAGCAAGAAAATATACACAAGACAACAAATCTGACACACTCAACAAATATTTAATATTAGAAAAATCTTAGACTCATATTTATTTATACAACAGAAGAAGAAATAGTGACTGACAGTAAGATAGACAAACAGACAGACAGAACAAACAAATAACAAAACAGTTAAATTTCATATACTTTTTGCTTACAAAGCCCTTAAGCAACAATAACAACAGTAAAAGCAAAATCTCTACAATCCGAGTTAAAAAGATATTAAATTTCAAAAATGTTGTTACTTCTATTTTTGCCTGGTAGTTCCATTTGTGTTGTGAGATGTGCGTGCTAGAAGTAGAGAATCATTTATTTGCTAAAAAATCATAGAAAAGGACGAACGAAATGCAAGGAAGAGCCGGCCGCTCTTCGGCGTAGACGAAAAACTTTCATTATTTAAATACAACGATTAAGGGTGCATTAACCCTCCTGTAAGATACTCGTAAGCAAATAAACAAACATTTTACAAAATAAAAACAAACAGTAAATGAAACAATATTTTTTTCTCTTTTCATATTAAACTCATAAACTTAGGATTAATCGTTTATTTTTTGGGAAAATGTTGCTGATTTAGTTTGCTAGAAGATGAACAATTTTCTGCAAATTGGGAAATTTCTTTTTTGCTCGGTTGATTGACATAAATGAAGAATAATCGAATTTCATTGTGGTGATAAATTTCGTAATTTACTCTAAAACATTAGATAAACGTCATAAATTATGAAATAAGAAAATGTGTCAAATGAAGTTTGACAGCTGTAGTAAGTTAAGAAGTCCCCAACTCTCTGCGGCTGCTTATCTAACGCCATCATAAATTTCCACAGTAATTAGTGATTTCTACGAGTAACATTACGAGTATGGTGTACTACTGCTAGCTGCCTAAGTACTGCTCTAATTGTGTGGAGCTCGCTCAGCGTGAAACCTTAGAAAACTTCAAAATAATCAAAATCATAATTTGTTTGGTATCTTTTCTCTGCAACTAGATTTTGTTTTATTATTTTTGCTTAAGCTCTCTAATTACTTTTGTGCTAACAGGAAGAGTAGTTCATATTTCTTTTTTTTTAACAAAAACTTTTTTTTTGATGCCATTGTTTCTGTGGGATTACATTTTTTTTTGGCTTGTCAAAGCTTAAGATATTTTTTGAGTTTTTTTGTTCTGTTGTTTTGGTTTTTTGTATTTAAGATTCTAAAGATTAATGTGGTTATCATGTTGCATTCAAATTTAATTATTAGAATGTTGTTGTGCTTTAATCACATTGATGAAAATTTAATTAAAAATCCTTTATGATAAATAATTAGAGCTAAAGGAAACGGTGACAAATGAGGGTGGTACATAATTGACAAACTCAAAGATGTAAAAGCTTGGAGATATTAAGCATTTTTTAGGTTGGTAAGTTGTTTATTTAAAAAAAACATTAAGAGATTAAATACCCAAGTTCTTTTTTATCTTTATTAATGAAAGTTTTTTTAAAATAATTTCGCAATTTGTAAAATTTTTAAAATCAGTGGTTTCGTCAGCAAACTTGGTAAATCCTTTTTAAAAATTTTTGAAACGTGATAAAAAATTTTCTAAGTTTTTTGTGCTTTGAAAATATGTAGTTGCTTTCTTTAGTTCTTCTTGTTTAAAATACAAATATTGGTAGAATCCCAAAATAAATCTTTTGCAGACTTATTGAGTCTTTTGGGACTTAAAACATTTGCGCTTTATGATTTGAGATTTTATATTTTGAAATCTTTTTTTAATCTTTTTTGTTATTATTGTTCGAATATGCGAGGGCAGATCAATAAGTCCATGATTTTTGTTTTAGTTCATTTCAAAAATTTTTGGGTTACAGTCTACTGGTGAGGTGAGTTCCTTAAGCTTGATGATGATTTATTAGAAAATTTTATTTCAATATTTTTTTCTTTTATTGTTATTGCTCAAAGATACGAGGGCGGGTCAATAAGCTTATGACTTTTTTTAATTTATTTAAAAAATTTTTCGGTTGCAGTCTACTGATGAGTTCCTTAAGCATGAAAAAAATGCATACAGACGGTGCTTAACCAAAATATAATAAGCAAAACTTCCTAATACATTAAAGGATAAATGTGCCCTTAATTATGGAAGTGGTCTGAATCATATATTTCTATGGTCGAGATGTTTAGATATTTATTCATTTGAACAAATCATAACATATTTTTATGTTATGCAACATTTTAATGTACTAGTCTCGATTAATACAATTTTATTAATATGTATTAAATATTTATTGGAGTTTTTTTTAGGACTTATTTAATATTTCGAAGCAAACCACTTTCATAATCAAGGGCACAAATAACAAATAAATATACTTCGGTGTTTCCTAAATGAAAATTAATCGAATATAATATTTTCAATCGTTTTATAATCGCAGTTATACTTTAAATGATAGTCTTTCTTAAGTGCACTGTAAACTATCAAATATGCTCATCAATCATATAGTTGTGTGTGTGTAGTTGTGGTTTTTCGACTTTACATACGTGTTGTCGGCAATGATTGATGAAAATCAAAAAGTTTTGATTTTCAAGTGATGAAGGCGTAGTGACCTTCGAAAACAGCTAATTGTTCCGTTTGACTAAGTTTTTGTGAGAATAGTTACAATTAACTTTGGTGTTATTTGTTCATTAATAACTATCACATGTAATTTGGCTTACAAAGCGATACGAACTTTAACCTAATCAAATCATAAAGTTTTTATTTTTTATTTGACGGCTCATTATTTGATCGGCTTCAACTCTGATTTAAAAAAAAACATCAGTTTCTTTGGTATGTTTGTTAATAATGGATAAGTACGCGGACGAACATAAGTTTATATTTTATTTATTTATTTTCATTTATTTGTTTTATTACACATAACCAAAGTGCTATGAAGTCAAAATAAAAATAGTGATTGACGTGTTTATTTGTACGTGTCCTTTTAAGCGTCAACTACACGAAACTCACACATATGCTCTGATTGACGAATTTATTTGATCGTATCCATGCCAGTTTAGTGTGTTTTATATTATTTTTTATTTTCGTTGCCGAAATTATATACCGTTCAGTATTTTCAATAATTATTGAATGAAATATATTATTAATAAAAATGTTTCATTCAATTTAAATTGAAAAATTTTTATTAATAAAAATTTTTCATTCAATTCATTAATTTTATAAGTAAAAATATTTTATTCTATTAGAATTGAATGTACTGAACTTAATTTAATATAAGCCCAATTAAGAAATTATTTCTGATTAAAATGCATTCTAGTTAGTTTTATTATTATTGTTCGAACTTCATTTGTTTCTATTTCTGTTTGATTAGGCTAAATTTCGTATCGCTTTGTAAGCCAAATTACCTGTGATAATTATTAATGAACAAATAACACCAAGGTTAATTGTAAATATTCTGACAAAAACTTAGTAGAACGGAACAACTAGCTGTTTTCGAAGGTCACTACACCTTCATCATCAGTGTTTTTTTTTTTTTTGGTTCACTGTAAGTGGTTGATGATGATTTCTGCTTTATATACTCAGCAGAAATCTTCATCAGCAACAACTGCATATGTAATTTTGTAATTATCAATAATTTATTGAAAGTTTGTGTATAAACATTGGAGTTTTTTAAGCTTTTTTAAATAGTGGTTGAAGTCGAATGAAATATTGCTTAGATGCAAGAGAATGCAGCCAGACCTGATAAATCAGTAGCAAATAAATTTTTTAATTTCATACTTATTTTATCCAGAAATAAAAAAAAATATCTATGATTAAAAATTCACTATAGTTCAATTAAAATCTAAA
Source organism: Tachina grossa (assembly GCA_949987645.1). Taxonomy (NCBI): domain Eukaryota; kingdom Metazoa; phylum Arthropoda; class Insecta; order Diptera; family Tachinidae; genus Tachina; species Tachina grossa. The sequence goes on from OX465275.1 coordinate 18,801,604, forward strand.
AATGTCTCACTTAATTCATCATGGGCACGTGACAAAAATATGTTCACTTGGCAATCACTGTTCACTTGGCAATCACAAATGTTGGAAAGTCAAATAAACCGTAGAAAGCAAAAACAAAAGTAATATAATATCCACTACTATAATACTTACATGTATGTACCGACGGTACATCGAATAATGTCTCATACTTATTTTATTTCATACTCATATTTACATATATTTAAAAATTAGCAGTCTTATCGCTCAAGGGAAACCTCTATCGATGAAAATTATACATATTACATAACACAATTGTATAAGGTGTGCATTGCTAAGTTCGAACGTTTGATGTCAACCCATACTTTTTTAACTTGCCAGATTTACTTTACGAGAATTACAGACTATGTGTGCAGCAAGTTACACAAAATGAGAACAAACGAACAAAATTTGTATCGAAATAATATTTTTCGCTGTTTTATCATCCATACATACACTTTATTAAAAAAAAATTTTCATAAATATTCTTATACTGTTACATTTAAGTTGTCATTTTATAAAAAAGAGCAATCGTTGGCATAAAATTACAAATCGCTCTCCAGGCGGAGGCTGCCTGCTTCGGCCAACAACAATCAACAAAAACAGTGGGTGGCATAAGCACCAGCCCAAACCGCAAAGCGTTTGATAAAAAGTATAAAATAAAATTTAATCGATATTAACACTTTTATTTAGTATTGCTGTATATTTATTCGCATCATACAGCCAAAAGTCTCATTTGTACTTACGTCATAAAATGTTCTTTTAGAGCACACGGATGTGTCTGTGTGTTGAAGATAAAATGCATTGAATACTCGTACTTATGTAAGTGAAATTGAAACTCAAGTGCTAAGGATAAATGCTATAGAGAAAGCTGAACAAAGCACAAATGAATAAAATATGTGGCATCAACAAAAAAAAGCATAATCAATAAAATTGTTTGGAAAAGTTCTCATTTTAAAGTATTCTATCCATTTTGGCACACAATGCACCCGGATTACTTAAGGAGGAATCAGATATGTGGCGACTGGTAGTCTGTACTACTCGTACTATTTATGTTACTAGTTCAAAAATATATGCACACATGTATGTATGTGTGTGTGTGTGTAATTTTAAATGTATGCAAATGCACTTATTCAAACAATTTTTTTTCAAAATTATTGTAAAGGCAATTTAGATAATGCAACGAAATCTAAGAAGAAAATACCGCGACTATACTCAGCTGCTGCCCAAAAACTTTGCAATGGTTTTATCACAAAAAAAAAATCAATATTAATGTTTTATTAAAATCCTCTGAAGCACATGCATTATTATAGTCCACATACCCTACTTTGGTATTCCTAATGTAGTGTATTTCAAAGTCGTCTTATGTGCATGTTACTGCATAAACATAGATCCAACTTTCGTTCGATTTTTGCATACCAAAGCATGTTTATGAATTTATTTGAATGTTTGCATATTCCTTCAATTTTCCCAGAAAGCTCGAGACGATGCATTAAAACTCTCTCTCAAATTCTTCAAACACCATAACTCCCAAAGACCACTAGACTCCAAGAAATGTATTGTTTTTAAGAGTTTCTCCTTTTCATTTAATTTTTTTTATCGTCTTCTTAAACTTCATACATTTAATAATCATCGTTGTCGTTTTGTGACTTAATCTACTTAAATGTCTTTGAATTTAACGAAAATTTGTTTGCTCAACAAACGCTTCAAAAAGGGAAGCAAAAATAAAAAAGAGCTTTTAGCCGCCATCAGCATCATTGTCATCACAATACTCTTAAAAGGATATTAACAAGGATTTATAGGGTATCATCGGAGTTTTTAGAGGCATTCAAAGTAGAAAATAAATGTTTGAACATGTTTCTTCCTGCTCAAGAAAATAATACTTACATCAAGTATCTACATATGTACTATGTACATGCATGCAAATGCGTGTACACAGGATACTTTGTAACTGGTGTTTTAGAGGATTATTTGATTAAAATCTTTGAAACAAAGAGATAAATAAAAAATAAAAAACGTTTCACAGTAAAAATTTACATATTTTGTACATAAATTGATTAAATTTAAGGGAAGTTCATTTTAATTATCGAAAAAGTGTAGTTCGTTTGTAGGCAGAGGTAAAACTGAGTTTTAATTATTTTAAATGTATACAAACATACTTACATATCGTTAGCTAAAATGCAAAAAGGCATTACTAACAAAAAATTCAAAATCGAGTTTTTTTGGTGAATTTTTATGAATTCAATTTAACTACGAGTACATGTCTTGACAAAGTTTTACACTTCTTTATTCAAAAATAACGCTTTTATTCACAAAACACAAAGAGATTTAACTACAAGTTTGCTTAGTTTTTTTTAGTTCTTTCCTTCTTCTGTAAAATAATCTGCCTTATCGTGGTTGGCGTATTTTAAATACGACTACGACTGTTTAGTAATAGATTAAAGAAAAACTGTTGAAGTTAAAAAAAAAATAAGAACAGTTTTCCCATAAGTAAGTTTCTTGCTAGGGTTTTGGAAAAATACTATGGCGATTTTGGCTTTTATTGATCATAAGGCGATCCTGCACAGAAAACATAATTTGCTTATTTTTAATAAAAATCGTTCTACCGATGTCCACAAGAGAATGATTATTATGGGCAAATTAAAAATATATATTTTTCTATTATTATCAATTTGGAAATGCTTTGTAATGAGCACACTCTGAACACTCTGCTCTCCTCCTTGCAAGCTTGTTCTTTATTTTATTTATATACTTATCTTTTCTCTCATTTTTTCTCTTATTTTTAATAAAACCCGTTGTCTCTGAAAAGATTGAATGTAATTTTATTTGGTTTTTTGTTAAAGTTTAGATATTGTATGCACACCCGTAACAAGAAAAATTCAGAAAGTTTAACAAAATTGTTACTGTACATAATAAATACTTGATATTTTCCAACAATAAAAAAGAAAGCGCAATTAATAAAATAATAAACATTTCTTAGCATTCACGTAATAAAATATAAGAAATATTTGGTCACACCCGTCACACCAGAGCTCAAGTTGCATTTTTTTAATGAACGCCAAGAACAGAAAACGGAAGCAAAGGAAGAACCTTAAAGGAAATAAAGAAAAATATGAACTGCATGCAGCTTTAGGAAGAAAAAGAGGCAAGAGAGGAAGAAATGTCACAAAAATTATGATGGACAATGAATCATTGGATAAAAAAGAAAAAATTAATGAGAAAGAAAATGCTTTGGATGGTATCGGCGCAATTGTGAAAGGAACATAATGGGCAGCTTTTAAAGCTCGATAATGTATTATGAAAACATTGGCGTTTGTTATGTTACAAAAGACTACGTCGGCCAGAATAGTTATTTCTTAACTAAAAGGTAGGAGGATATCAAAACAATGATTGCTGGACATTTGTGAATTATGTCAATTAAAAAACATTTCTTTAAAACATACTCGCCTCGAGTATTCTGCTGTCTATGATAGTATGCATAGCGAATAACTCAATTTCTTATTATTTTCCTATTATCTTACCCTTATATTTGTTAAATGAAGCCTATAAAACGTTTTTGAATTTTCGTACTAACTCACACCCGGCACGTAAGCAGGTCGCAGTTGTCACATTATCGAATTTTTTTTTAATTGCTGTTATTAAGGAACTCTTTAAAGAGTTTCTTTAAGAACCGCTGGTATCTCCAATAAGAACAAGGGGTCTACTCGATTCGAAACGAAAGAAGGTGATTTCGAATTTGTATGCATATAACATGTAAATTCGAAAGCATTCTCTTTCGTTTCGAATTACAGAATAGACCCCCAATAATCAAAATTCCAGCTGTTGAAATTGACATTTTTTTCTTCGATATTCTATAACAGATAACATCGGCCAAGATAAGGAGGTCCAACCCTTCTCATTTTCGAAAAATTTTTGTTTAGAGAACAATTTTTTTCAGGCAGTAAGGGCCTAGAAAAATATAAGTTACAAAAATAAAACACAAACACACAAAATTATGGTATGCTTTCTACAAAAGATTTTACAGAATATATCCTAAAACTAATAATTCTGTAAGAACTGAGATTTGTGAGGTCACACCCGTTACAGCCTTCTGATGGGCAATCTGAGCAAATATCATGTTTTTCCATTTCTATATATGTTTTTTAAATTAATTTCCTTGGGATCCGGACGCAATTGAGAACTGTATATATTTGAATTATAGCAAGAAATGGTAGTATCATGGTCACATCCGTCAGAATGAAATGACTCGTATTAAAATTATATGCATTTTAAAAACTTTCAGATTGTTGAACATAATTTATGGCGTTTTATACTGCTGAGTCTTAAGAAATCAATTTTCTTTTAGGACACACAAAAAAACGTTTTATTTTCAAGAACAAAAATCCCGTGATTCAATAACTTTTTTCTTTTAATATTCCGATAACAAAATTTTTTTAATTTTTCACTCAAAAGTTGAAGCTATTGAATTGATAATGAGTTTTGTTAAAATGAAAAGAAGGAGAAAGCAAACCTAATCGTTGAAATTTATTAAAAACAAAGGCGCATATTCATAGTCAAAACAAAGTATACTTTAAGAGTTTAAAACCAGTATTTTGTATGGTTATACTGGTTTTACATTTCGAAGTATACTTTGTTTATATTATGAATATGAGCCAAAGGATTTAATTGATTTTGCTTTTTTGTTTAATGAATATATGAAAATACTTGATATTTAGTTGATTAACTGCTTATTTTTTTGGTGCTAAAAAAAGATAATTGTATTAGACTAATATTTCTTCTTTGTGTGTAGATAAAACAACATAAATACGAATAAACTCTTGTAAATATTCAATTTTGTTTAGTGTTTATTATTGTTTAATATTTTAGGCTTTTTGACAAAGTTCCAAATATTTTTTATTTAAATTCTATTAAAGTGTTCAGACAACTAAGAGAGACTTATTCTATACTTGTTCAAACTTAAATCACAGTTAAACAAAACGTTTTAAAATTATCACTCGCATTAAGCGGCAAATAAAGCTCTTGTAATATATTATATTAAATATTGTTTTTAATTTTTTTCCAACAAAATCAACTGTGCTGCAAAATAATATTTGTAATCGTTTTTATTATACCCGACTCACTGATAATCTTTGCGCCCCCAGCAATTAAACTCTACAGGTGGCACATTTCCAAAGCAGTAAATATTTATTACTATTCGTAAAGAAAAATTGCAAAACAAATACTCAGTGCTTAAAAGATTACAAAAAATCCAGCTAATACCAGCATCAGCATCCCTAAAAAAAAGTATTCTGGAAAAACGTGATTTCTTTACAATTCTTAGGATTTTTTTTATAAAAGTCTTTTTCAATTTGCAAATAGTAATTCGCCCAAAATTTTTATGAACAAAAAAAAAAAAAAAACACTCAAGATATTTAGAATGTGGTTGCCAATCATTACTAGAAGACTTTCGTTTACATTTGCTAAGCTATTATACAATTTTGTTTTGATTTTGTACAGCAATTCTTAAACAAATTATTTGTATTATTATTGTTACGAAAATGTGGCATTTGATGTTTTTCTGGTGACTGAAATCCAAATGTTGGTGATAAGAATATTTTTTCTATCACACGTTTTCGCACTTATGGCAAAAAACAAATAATGAAAAAAAAAAATAATACTCAAGAGAATATTGGCGACAGTGAGAGCTGTGGGAATGAAGTGTTAAATAAACATTACAACAAAACAACTGAAAAACGTTGTGGTGTATTTAAAGGATTTGTATGCTTTTCTAACAATTTAACGGACACAGACATATTCCATTCCGGCTGTTTTAAATGCTAACAATTGTTCGTATTCGTATTTGTAGGATTCTTTGTTGTCTTGGCTTTGTTTCATTCATTCTTGTAGTTTCAATTAGTTTAATGGATTTTAAAGCCATTTGTTTAATAGAAGCTTTTGGTCCAGGGATGGAAAAGTTGGTACAATTGTACTTTTTTCAGCACTCTTTGAATGTCAAAAGTACCGAAGCACCCCAATGACCAATTTATTACTATTGAAAATTTTTTCCTATATATATTTAATATTTAATCTATAATTAAACAGTTTCGAGCGTTGGTTGATGTAGAAGTTATTACGACTGTCTCTAATCGAATCAGAACAAAGGATGGAAAGGTATATCCTAAATATTACTTTTATAAGTATTCAGATCTCAACAACTGATGGTAATTTGTGTGCTTTTTGAATAATTATTAATAATATAATAATTGAATTTTAAATTGCCTTTTTGTTAAGAGTCCAACCTAAATTAGACCGTCAGCAGCAGCAGGGTATGTATTTGTAGTACATTCAAATAATATTTTCTACGTATAAATGTACTGAAAATGCCAAACTTGCTGCTAACGGAACGCTTGACGCTCTAATTAAGGTTGGACTCTAATTTTTAAGCCTTTACGCACATATTACGTACGTTTTGAATTAATTAAAAAAAAAGTATTAAAAAACAGTATGAAAAGAAGTCAAAATTAAGAAATTGGTACAATCGTACTGAAAAAAGTACAATTATTTCCTGAAAATTAGTACAATTTTCAAATCTGATTTCTCATCCCTGTTTTGGTCATTCACTCGCCTTATGCTCGCTCTTCTGACTGTTTTTTTTTTTAATTTCCTTTAAAATTTGCTGTGTCCACATCTGTAGCATACTTTCAGGGGTCATTGTTTTCATTTGTATATATATGCAAAGAAATGTTTGCGTATTTTACCTTAGCAATTTTTTTCTATGATTTTAAATTTTGTGTTGACATTTGGATTTGCTTTTAGTAAGTGCTGTGCAATAGAAAAAAAGGCAGTTTATTGCATTTGTCTTTCAGTATGCGACATCTGTATGTTTGTTGATAAGCAGTTTTATTTGTTTGCCTTATCTTTATATATAAAATATTTTTTGTTTGCAAAATATTATATAGCTTTAATATATTTATAATTAATCTATAAAAAATTCTTTGTAGGTAGATTCCAATAAACAATCACCCCTATTGTGAAAAAGAAGTGACATTTTTGTTCCCATGCAATTTTCATTCCCCTCCAGGGGAAAATTGGTACAGCGAAGTTCATGGGAAATTTTCTTCCAACAACCAGTTCCCAGTGAATGTAAAAAAGTAAAAAAAAAATTTAAGTCTTAAAAAGTCAAGTTAAGTTTTAAGTTAAATTTAAGTTTAATAACAACGAAATAAATTTTTTCTTCCTATATTTGTGATTTGAACGGGCTAAAGTTCGTATCGCTTTTTAAGCCAAATTACATGTGATAATTATTAATGAACAAATAACACCAAAGTCTGTTGTAAATATTCTGACTAACAACACATAGTTGAACGGAACAGCCAGCCGTTTTCGAAGGCCACTAAACCTTCATCATCAGCGTTCTTTTGTGTTTGGTCCACTGTGTGTGGTGTCAGTTGATGTAGATTTCTGCTTTATATACTTAGCATTTTATTGCAAATGGAATATGTGAATTGTTTTGATTCATCGTATTTCAATTTGCTGAAAGCTTTTTTGTATTGTAAGCTCAATTTTACCATCATTGAGCTTACAATACAAAAAAGCTTTCAGCAAATTGAAATACGATGAATCAAAACAATTCACATATTCCATTTGCAATAAAATGCTAAGTATATAAAGCAGAAATCTACATCAACTGACACCACACACAGTGGACCAAACACAAAAGAACGCTGATGATGAAGGTTAAGTGGCCTTCGAAAACGGCTGGCTGTTCCGTTCAACTATGTGTTGTTAGTCAGAATATTTACAACAGACTTTGGTGTTATTTGTTCATTAATAATTATCACATGTAATTTGGCTTAAAAAGCGATACGAACTTTAGCCCGTTCAAATCACAAATATAGAAACAAATGGAGTTCGAATAATAATTAAAATTAACTAAATTTTTTCTTTTCAAATGAATATTTTTAAGTGCAGGGTTGATTTTTAAAATATTCTATATGAAGTGAATAAAAATTCTTAAGTTTATCACAACAAAGAGATATTGCAAGGATTTGTTAGTCATATGAAAAATTCTGAATATTATTTACTGATCTTGTTTTAAAAAGCAAAAGTTATATGCTTTGATGTTAAATTAGGTTAGGATGAGAAGGAAAGATGGGCAACTACGTTCACTCAATCCCATACAGAATTCCTCTTACGTCCTAACCGCTATATTGCGTGCTCCTTTTTTCGGATTGGCATTTAGTTTTCGTCGCCTTGCCAAGAGGCTTCTTTGTTCTTTTAACTACTATTCTAGAGTGTTGCCATCTTATCAGTAAGGCTACGTTATCTGTTTGACAGATAGTTTTGACTCCTTCTTCGGTAAGAGTCCTCAGTAGGCTGTGTATGATGGTCACGCATGTTAATATAAAACTTTTTTGTATTTAATTTTCATGTATGATTCTGATGGTGTTGCGCATATAAAATTCGTCACAATCGAATAAAATATTTTTACCATCCTTTTTTTTATTTTTAAATTTTACTGACATTATACACATTACATAAATGAAAATGTTTAAAGATTGCAAATGTGCGATATTATTGTTGCATGAAGTACCACTCAAGTGGTAACCACTTATGATTGTTGCTATTATATGTCAAAACATCTCCGTGTGTCCACAATTGCATGAGAGTTCTTTTCATTGGCTTTTAAGAAAATTATTTAATTTTCTTAATATCTCAACAAGATTATTCTTATTTACAAAATTCCTAAAGGTTTTTCTTATATGATAACAATTTTTGTAAATATTTATTTACAAAATACCTAAAGGCATTTCTTTTGTACGATAACAATAAAAGAGTATTAAGATAGAAGTTTTTAGGGTTCCGTAGAGCAAAGGTGAAAAGGAACCCTATTGTTTTCGCTACAATGGCCGTCTGTCCGTCACAGGCTACTTTCTCTAGAACCGTAAGAGCTACGGGCCTGAAATTTGAACAGAGTATGTGTGTAGAGCTTTGGCCGCTACAACAAAAAATACATGGGAGTTAAAAATTATAGGGTGTTCCAAAACGAGCAACGAACAGTGTTAAAATCTCATGTAATGTACATACAGTTGTATGTATATAGACACTTGAAATCTGTAAAGTTAGTGTATTTTAAATAGACTATAACAATTAACACTAATGGGTGTTCTTTAAGTTAATGGAATTTTGACTATGTAATTTTGACAACTTGCTATATTTTTGGAAACCGTAAGAGGCAAACTCTTGAAATTTTCAAAAACGCTAAACCTAAAAAAATCCCAAAAACATAAAATCGCCAAATCGAAAAAAAATCGTCAGAAACCAATAAAAAAAAATCGCTAAACGAAAAAAATCGCCAAATTAAAAGCAAAATTTCTAAAACTAAAATAAATCGACAAAAACCAAAAAAATCGCCAAAATGAAAAAAAATTGCCAAAATTAAAAGAAAAATCGCCAAAATGAAAAAAATCGCTAAGGTGAAAAAAGCCAAAAACCGAAAAAATCGCCAAAAACGAGAAAAAAGCGAGAAAACTAAATAAACTAAAATAAAAAAATGCTCAAAACCGAAAAATCCAAAAATTAATTACATATATTATATAGGCTAAAATTTGTATAGTATTACAAATCTAGTGTCCGTACGGAACACTTCGTGCGGGAGTCAAAGTCGCACTTTGCTGAATTTATTTCATACTTGAAGTATTTTTCTAATTATTGTTACTTTACTTAAATGGACACAGAGAAAACAGTGCCTACTATATACCTCATAAAATAGAACAAAATTAATAAGAAATCTCTATGGTTTGGTATGGAAAACCTTTTTGAAAAAATCAAGAAGAAATTTTGTAGTTTTTATGAGGTTATCTTATTGATTTTTTTTAATAAGGTTTTCTTCTTGATTTTATGAGGCAACCTCATAAAAAGAAAAAAAATTATGTTTTTATTCTTTGTGCTTTGCTTATGTATTTTCATTTAAATTCTATACCATATACTTATGTACGTACATATGTAGTATATGTAGATGTTATTTATTTATACATACTTACATACATACATACATATTGTATTCTTAATTAACTAACTCACCATACATACATATTACTACTTGAAAGGAGACAAGTATTGAACCAGCAAACTTCTTATCCCCAATTTTGGATTTGTCATCCCCGAAAATCCCCAAATTTTTCTTTTGTGAAAAAAATATTTTTTGTTTAATTTTATTTAAAAAATAATGACAAAAGTAACATATTTATTCAATAAAATTGATTTATATCGATAGCTATATTTACATTGATATTAATTTAATTTGTACTTTTAAAACTTGTAAAGAAAAAATTACACATAGTTTAATATGTATATACAAGTATAAAAAAATTGTTAACCAAAGTTTACCATTTCAAAAACTTCAGAGTCGAAATCTTCTGATTCATCAGCCTCAGAAATTTTTTTGTACATAGTACATAACATTTCAGGAGAAGGATTAAATTTGTCACAACAAATTGGGTTATTTTTAAAGTGTGTGTTTATTCTAAGAAGTGCTTCCAACAAGTCGCATTGCATTTTGTTGTGTATTTTAGTTTTGGTAGTGTTCATTATTGGTTGATCTGCCTTGATACTTATTCTTTATTAGAAACCATTCGCTATGAATAGTAATACACATTTTTAGACTTGCCAGTCGGACTTTTCTTAGCTCTAAAATCAAAAATTTTTCTTACTATCAGTTACAAAAAAAACAATTTCCAAAAAATCACTTAAAATTTGGTTATTATCCCCAACAAATTCCCAGATCCCCAACACGAAATTTTCATCCCCAATCGCGAAAGAAAGTCCCCAACTTGGGGATAAATCCCCTAAACTGGCAACACTGAACCAATATGCTAACAAGCAGTCTAAATAACCATTGAAATAATTGTGCAAATATGCTTATACAAAAACGGAAAAGATCATAAAAAAATTGTCTGTATGTCTATTTATAGATATGAAATAACAAGACACCTCATAAAATCAAGAAGATTTCCTTATAAAAAAAATCAATAAGATGCTTCACACATAACCATATAGGAACCTAATAAAATTAAGAAGAAAACCTTTTTGAACAAATCAATAAGATAGTCTACTAAAATCAAGAAGAAAACCTTTTTAAAAAAATCAATAAGGCAACCTCATAAGATCAATAAGAAATCCATATAGTTTACAATTTATAAGAAAACCTAATAGAATCAAGAAGTTTTTCTCTATGGATTGTTCTTTTGATGCCAAAAATAACGGAAATTAAGTAAAAAAAGTTGTGAATAATAAGATTTCTTCTTGATTTTATGTGGTTTTCTTCTTGATAAAATTAATAAGATTTACCACATAAAAACAATAAGGAATCTCTATAAAAAAATCTTCGCTTCTTTTTGCTGGGATACCCCTTAGCCTAAAAGCGTTTCATAGAGAAAACCTTATTGATTCTATGAGGCAATTTTTTCTCTGTGGAGGTTTACAAAAATTAGTTTTTTATATTAACCACTGGAGATATAACTTAATTAAGAATTTATACTTAACTTATTTCATATAATTTTGTTGCAAATTTATTTATGTATTAAAAGGATAGCATTAAGGCCTTTCGGACCCGCAATGCGACTATCAAATCAATCTGTCTAAAGAATAACAAAATTTTATATAAATATAAAGAATAAAATTTATTCAATTAGTAATTAATAAGAATGGTTTATCCTATCGAGTTATTTTCTTTTCAAATTATTTTGAATCCAAATATGTTAAAAAAACTCCTTCAAAAACACAAATAAAATAAAAATAATTCGTGCTTCAAATATTCAATTACATTTAATTGAATTTTCCAAATTTTTTAGGATTAAGTAAGGCCTTATGCAAAAATTTACGTATTTTTCTCAACTTTCAAAAGTAAAGAAATAGCAAAAAAAAAAATAAATAAATTATAAAAAATGCGTATCAAGGCAGCACATTTTTTTATTTCTTAGTACGTATTTATGTATATATGAAAATTGTAAATATATTCAAATTATGTCATTAAGACAATAAAAAAAAATGTGCAACTAAGAAGATACGACAACAATACTTTTTACAGATACTCGCACTCAATTGTCGCAACGAAATTTATTTGCTTCCGTTTTTTCTTCGTTATAATTTTTCTTTTATTGATTGCCCTGATTAAATTACAATTGTGAAAATAATAATAATAAAAAGGGGAGAAAAATAAATTTGATACAAACAAATGAAATTTTATAGAAAAAAAGCACGATTTCATATTGGAAAATAAAGAAATATTTCAAAAGAAAAATACGCAAAAAGGAAACGGTAAAGCTAATTTAAAGATAAAAATATAAAAATCTTTAATTTGCAGCCAAAATTTTCCTCCCTTTTTCTATGCAATTCTGAAATACAAACTTGAAAGAAAAAGTACTTTAATATTATATATAAAAGGAAATTCATGAATAATTCAATTATTAACTTATAACAAGCTTAAAAGGCATATAAAAATCACTAAAACCTGCAATTACCTGTTGACAATCTTCTTTTAGTTTCTTTGCCACATCTTCTTCTCAATATTTCAATACCAAATGCAGATCAGTAAAAATTGAATTCATAAATATTGCTAATAATTATTTTGAGTAACAAAAAGTCTTTTACCATATGGTACAAACAATTATAATTTATTAGTTTTATTTATTATGTTCAACAAACGTCTTTTTCAAGGATTTATAATTTTTTAATTACCTCTCAAGGAAAAATTTTTGGCAAAGGCAGTTAAAATTTTTTGTTTTTTTTTTGTTTGTTTTTTATTTATTGTATCTTCAAATATGAACTAACAATAAGTATTCAAATCTTAAATCTATAAAAAAAAATTATTAGGCCCGACCAATGTCGGACATAAGCTTAGTGATAGTTATTAATAATACATAAGTAGTGATAAGCAACAAAAAGAAAAAGGTGTTTTCAAGCAGCTTCATCATCTAGAGTGTTGAATATTAGAGCCCGTGTATCTCTCTTTTTTAAGCGGATGTGTCCAGTAAATTTCAAAATATTACGAGCAAGCGGATTAGGATGTGACTCGAGTTTTGTTAGGTATTTGCCTGCGTATTTTGCAATTTCTTCAGTCACTAGTGGCATATTCAAATCGCGATGTATATTTGAATTTTTGATGTACCATGGAGCCGATGTTATCATGCGTAAAATTTTATTTTGCCTTCGTTGAATTTTCTCTACATTTGAAGCTGAAGCAGTGCCCCATAGTTGAATTCCGTAACACCATATTGGCTTTAAAAGCGACTTGTATATTAAAAGTTTGCAGTCTAGGCTAAGTGTTGAATTTCTACCAATCAGCCAATGTACCTGAGTTAATTTAAGTTTCATTTGAGTTAACTTAGAGTCAATGTGGTGTTTCCATGTGAGTCGTCGATCAAGGTGTATGCCAAGATATTTCACATGTGAATGTTGAGGAACAACTTGATTGTTAATCCGAATGGGGGAGCAAGTATCTCTTCTTAGGGTGAACGTTATATGGACACACTTTTGTTCATTGACTTTAATTCTCCATAAGTTTAACCAAAGCTCCATCTGGCTAATGTGTTCCTGGAGTTTGCGGGATGCCTCATCAGGGTTTTCGTGCATACTAAGGCAGGCTGTATCGTCGGCAAATGTGGAAGTATGGATACTACTGCTCACAGGCATATCACAAGTATAAATCAAGTATAAAACTGGTCCCAGTATGCTCCCCTGTGGCACACCGGATGAAATAGTTTCAGGCCTACTCGTAAAGTCTCCTTCCACAACAGTGAACTTACGGGAAATAATGTAACTTTCCAAAATATTTAAAATGTTTATTGGTAAGTAAGTCTTCAATTTTAAAATTAGGCCTTCATGCCACACTTTATCAAATGCCTGGGAAACGTCAATAAAGAGCGCAGAACAATACTTTTTTTCCTCAAAAGTTCTTCTTATAAATTGAACCAGTCTGTGAGTTTGTTCAATGGTGCTATGCTGACTTCTAAAACCAAATTGATGGTCTGGTATGCACCCACTACTAATTAGAATTGGGGACAATTTTGTTTTGAGCAGTTTTTCGAAAAGCTTTGACATAGTTGATAGTAGACTTATTGGCCTATATGACTCAGCCTTGGTTAGATCTTTGCCCGGCTTTGGAATCATTTTCACCTTGGCAAGCTTCCAGCTGTGTGGATAATACTCCAGTCGTAAAATGGCACTAAATATGAATAATAGGATTCTCATTGCAATACGAGGCAAGTTCATAAGCATCTGGTTACTAATTCCATCAATACCCGGAGCTTTCTTCGGGTTGAGTTCGGCAATTAATTTTTGTAAATCACGCGTCTTAAACTTTATGTGTTGAGGGGGTAGAGCGACTACATTCGGCAAATCAGCAACACCAGTACATATGTTTGGCGTAAAAACGGATTTTAAGTGCTCAGCAAATATTTTACCTTTTTCAGTATCGCTTCTTGCCCAACTTCCGGTAGATGTGCGTAGAGGTGGCTTATACTCAACGGGTGTTTTAAGCTTTCTAGCAGCGCGCCACAAAGAGTAATTAGACGCTGGTGTGACATCAAGACCTTCCAGATAATTTTTAAGAGATGCAGTTTTTTCAGATGCAAGCAACTCTTGGAGTCGTTTAGTGCACTCTTTAAATCTGATTTTATTTTGTGGTGATCTGTGCTGTTGCCATTCCCTTCTAGCTCTTCTTTTTCCACGTACGAGACGTTCAATGTCTGTAGAATAAATTTTATTAAACCTAGTCTGCGGATGGGAGTTAGTGGCATGTTCAGCAGCCTGTTTAATATTCTCGCTGAGATTGGCAATGTTAGATTCAATATCATCGGATGTTCTAAGCGTAATGTTTTCCGTACAATGACTACTGAGATATTTTTTGAACCCCAGCCAATTAACACGATTGATCATCTTCACATATGGGTCAGGTAAGTTACTTCTTAATGGACTACAAATTGTAATGATCGTCGGAGAGTGATCGGACGAAAGATCAATAGAAGCTTGAACTTGAATTAAATCCCTAGAGATATTTTTTATGACGCCAAAATCTATAACATCCGGAATTTTTTGTATGTCAGTAGGCCAATAAGTGGGCAGTTAAAATAAGCAGAAATTTATAAAAAAAGTAATTTCTTTAAACGCAACTTCTCAAAGGATAACAGGTAAATGTATATTTTAAGAAAGTACATTTTAGAAAAGTACCTTTTAAAAAAGTACATTTTAAAACAATATATTTTAAAAAAGTACCAGTTAAATAAGTACGTTTAATGAAAGTAGCATTTAAAAAAATACTTTTTAAAAAAGGAGCTTTGAAAAAAGGTACATTTTATAAAAATAATCTTTTGAAAAAGTACATTTAAAAAAAGTACCCTTGGAAAAAATTACCTTTTAAAAAAGTTGGTTTGGAGAAAGTTATTTTCAAAAAAGTTCCTTTAAAAGAGTAATTTTTAAATCAGAACCTTTTAAAAAAGTACTTTTTGCAAGAGTTCATTTTAAAAAAGTACCTTTTAAGAGAGTTACTTTTAAAAGGGAACTTTTAAAAAAGGACCTTTTAAAAAAGTACTTTTAAAAAAGTGTCTTTTAAAAGAGTATCTTTAAAAAGTACCTTCTAAAAAAGTACCATTTACAAAAGTACCTTTGGAAAAAGTAACTTTCAAAAAAGTAGCTTTTAAAAAAGTACCTATCAAAAAAGTACCTTTGGAAAAAGTACCTTTGGAAAAAGTACCTTTAAAAAGTTCCTTTAAAAAGTACCCTTAAAAAATACTTTTAAAAAGTACATTTAAAATTACCTTTAAAAAGTATTTTTCAAAAAAGTACGTTTTGAAAAAGTTCACTTTAAAAAAGTATTTTTGGAAAACGTACTTTTGGGAAAAGTACTTTTCAAAAAAGTATTTTTCAAAAAAGTACCTTTTAAAGTAATACCTTTGGAAAAACTACTTTTCAAAATCCGAAATCCATTTGCTGGTGATTCAGCGTTGTATATATGCATTTCATTGTGGCTGTAACAAATCGTCAATAGACTTCAAAAATGTTCAAAATAGACAACGCTGAACCACCAGCAAATGGATTTCGGATTGGGATGGCCTTATTATAAATTTCTTAAATACTTTTCAAAAAAAGTAACATTCAAAAAAGTATTTTTACCACGTATCTTTAAAATGACCTTACTTCTAGAAAACACATTTTAGAAAAGTACTTTTAGAAAAAATTTCATTATATGTTGCACGTTTGAACAAAGGACTTTTTAAAAAAGTAGTTTTTTAAAAACTACTTTTTAAACAACTACATCTTAAAAACAAAACGTTTTCGAAAAGTTTCTTTTAAAATATTACCTTTAGTAAAAATATCGTACATATAAAAAGGTACATATTAAAAAAGTCTCTTTTAAAAAAGTACCTCCTTTCCTTTGTATTTTAGGAAATTACATTGGAAGAACATTTTTATTTTATGACTTATTTCATTTAAGAATTAATTCTTTTTCATTATTTTGTCTACAAGGGGGTGTTTGACTGGGTAAAGAACACTTGATAATTTTTCCCTCGTACGCAAGTACGTGGTTTAAGCAGCAAGTTTTCTGTGTGAAATAAAGGTAGAAATATGCAAACATGTGTGTAAGTGTTTATTGCACTCAGACGACTAAATTTCATTATCCATAATATACAGATATAAAAGTAAGACCAAGAATGCAAAAAGAATTAAACGAAATTCCCACAGGTCATATAAAATTTATTAAGTGGTAATTCATACCATGTTGCTACAAAATACAACATGTTTTCTGATAAATATAATTATCTGCAAATAAATGATTTTCAAATGTAGAATTTTATTGTGGTTACGAGAACAAGTCAATTACCAAAAACATACACACAAATAATTAGTGATGTGGGATTTATGGGAATTTTTAGAAACATTTTTGTTATATAATTAATTTCTTGTAATTAACGTTTAGAAATGTATAAATAAGGAAAGATATGGGCAATATATAAATTAAAATTAAAAATACATATTGCAATTAAATTCGTAGAAATGAGTTATTAATTAAATGAGACAAGCTGAAAAGGAAAAACGTTGGCTGTGCTCATTATTTGTCGTAAGATATACTTCAAAAGAATATTAGAAGTAAAATCAGGCGAGAGTTACATGATACATATTTCTGTGGCAATAAGGAAAAAGTGCTTCAAGTCATATTTTACTGTTTTGCAGGAGAGCATATTTAAGCTTTCAAGTCGATTTTCAGAAATTAATTTCTTCTACCGTTAAATTGGGAAATTCTCTGTTAACCTTTATTTTTTTAAGCCAACTTCTTTCTGCACAATATAAGTAATACATTTAAGTTTAAATAGTATAACCTAAATTAAGCTATTATTCCAAATGAGATAAGAAGTCTAAAAAAGATAAGTCGCAAGTCATAGTGTTTTAACTTCCTGAAAAATCACACAAAAATTAATTGAGATTTTGACCAGGGAAACTTTCGAATATGCAGATTACGGATGTAGCATTAAATCTAAATCAGCTTATCTCGACTAAAGCACTTTTTTCCTTTTTGCCACTGATTTATAAATTGAAGATCAGTTGATATTTTGTGATGGCATGCACTGATCAAGACACATCTTCCCAATAAAAAAAAAAAACAAATTCCAAGGAAGTCAATAAGATACTGAACTTGTCTTCCGGAAGTACCTTCTTTCTTTTCTCTTCCTAAATATCACTTAGATCCACATATTTTTTTATAAATAAAAATCTAAAACTTCATGACGATGTTTTCATTTTCCTAAAAAACCAAGTAAATATTTGCGAAAACTAGAAATGATCTCCAATTTTACATATATGAAGTGAAATAACTTCTTAGTTAATTATCTGTTATCTGTTGTTAATAAGCCATTCCTGAAAAGTCAAAAATATAATCATATTGGTGTTTTGGAACTAGAGAAAAAGTAGTTCCTGAATAATTACTCCCAATTTTTTTTTCACCGGGATTATTTTCTTCGTCAAATTTAATCTTCTACTATGTTGACACTTATGGCCTTAAACGTGTTTAAGGCAAGTGTTTTAAAAAACTAAACACAACCGTTCACATTACATTTGAGATGTTTAAGGTTGACGTTTTGTCAATAAATTATTGTATTTGTAAAAAATTACGAACAATTATGCTTTTTTATTGGTTTATTATTTTCAAACAACAAATGTTCTTGTAAATATTTGAGTATTTTTGAACTAATTACTTGTTTACCAAATAATTTTTGATGTGACGCCATTTAATAACAACATAAAGTTGCCAGAGTTATCAAAACACGGACTGAACATACTACATTTGCGTGTTTAAGAAAGTGTTTTAATCTTAAACACTTCATTTGAGATGTTTAACAAAACAAGTCAATGTATGGTAAAACATCTCAAAATCGTCGTGTTTAAGCTCTTAAACACGAATGAGGTGTTAAACACATTTAAAATCATAAGTGTGAACATAGTATAAGCTCTTAAACATGAACGAGACGTTAAACACATAAGTGGTATTACGGGAAGTCGTGAGGAAAGGTTTTCCGCTATTAAACTTTATTAAACTTTACACGGTGACTCTGAAAGTTGAGCAAGACTTTGACTTGACTTGAGTAGAAAATAATTAACAAAATTATTTTTCAAAAGTGTTATCGGTTTATTGCCATTGTTTTGAAGAACATAATTTATCATGTCACCTGCAGCATTCGTCCTTTAACGAATTCGCTTAAATCGAGTTTCCATTCAGCGAATATTTGTTTGCTAGTTTGTGTAATTAAATTTTCCTTAACGTTAAAAACTTTTCAATTATCTGCCAGATTCAATTAATTTACCAAAAAAAAAAATAATAAAAAGAAAATGAATCTCTAAATGGCATAAAAACAGGCAACATAAAAGCGTATCCACATTGTTTACAAAATCAGTCATCAGAATTTGCAGTCTTAAATTCAATTAATGTCAAGTGCTGCTGTTAAGTTTTATTAGTAGATACGAACAGTCAGAGACAAAAAGTCATAGCAGACAGTCTTAACTCTAATACACAAAAAATGTGCACACATACTCATACACATGGTAAAACAATAGATAATGGTAGAAAACATAAGTTTTTATGGTATATTCACACCTAACCATCAGCAAATGCCATTAGAATTTTGTTATATCTATATATTCACACATCGTCACTTCTATAGGACAGTGAATACACTGAAAGAATAAATTTTCTTCATTAAAATAATGTAGGTTTCCATCAATACAATGAAAAATTACATGCAATCATTCATTCTATTTTTATGATTAGTTTTAATTTTTTAATGAAAATCATTGCGTTGTTTAAGAAAATTTTCTTTAAAAAAAATCTATAAATCGAGCCATAACCCCTAAAAAACCTTAAGCAACATATTTTTGGAACTGAGTTTTTTGACGAAAATTTATTAAATACGTAAATAACGTAAATACAGTAAGGCCTCGATTATCCGTGATTAGATTAACCGGTAAAGAAATACAGTTTCGATTATCCGGCTCCCGTGGGACCGGCACCAGCACGGATAATCGAAATACACGGTTAGTAGAGGTTATATTAAAATATACAGAATTTATTTTATTTATTTTTTATTTATATATTTTATTTATTTATCTTTTTATTTATTTTTATTTAAATATTCGACTTATGTAACTACAGATTTAAGTATACCACATATTTTTATACAAAACATACAAATCGTTATAGATAATACGAAATCAAATATGTACATATGTATGTGTGGGCACATGAACTTAAAAAGGGGAAACACCTGATTTAGACTTACATAATAAAACACATATGAATGCTGCACGGATAATAGATGTAAAGCACGGTTAATAGAGGGAAAAAATCTAAAGCACGGATAATAGAGGTAAAGCACGAATAATAGAGGGGGAAAATAAAAAGAACCGCATGTCGTTTAATAGATGTAACCGATTAATAGGGACTCGATTAATCGAGGTTTAAATGCATTGTAATTGTTTTCTTTTTATCCATCAATTTAATTTTTTTTTTCATCGTTCAACCGTGATTACCTCTGTTATCTGGGATTCCAAGCACGCAACTGTTTTCAGCCAAAACATTTTTTTTATATATCGTCACCTAAAATCCAAAAGGCCGTAACAACCAAAAAAAAATTAAAAATAGACTTTTTGATTGATTATGATGTGATTAACCAAAATACATCTTTCCTTAAAATTTTTCTTACGTGTGTTCAAAAATACCGATTTTATTCATCAAACACAAAAAACCCTAACAAATAAATAGTCTTAAACTTATGAGGTTTTTTTTGCTTATCCTGTAAAAAAGTAAAAGGTGTACTTACTACGTCCTTTTGGATTTTAGGTGACAATATGTATGTTTTTATTAAACACATAGATTTTTCGTTTGTTGTTTGTGGTATATAAAAATATCCCAGTATACCAAATACCTCAAGCTTGAAAAAGTATTAAAAATATGTTGAAAAAAGTTGCATTAAAATCAAAATGGCACCGTCGTGATAATATTACATTTATATTATTACTATAACCTTATACTTGCCATTGTAAAATAAGCTTATTTTTTAATATTTTTTTTGACTTTTGAAAAATAAAAATATTCGAAAATACTCGCTTCACTTCTTCGTCGTCGAACGTTCACTTTCGACAGTTCGACGTCGACAGATTCTAAAATACGTGCGAAGAAATATCGTTTTCAGTAATCGATATTATGTTATCTCTTATAAAAACATCAACAACATTGAAAACAGCTGACTTGTATGCAGAAAAAGTTGAAAACAAAAAGGGATTTAAGAAGTAATTTAAAGAAATAATTAAATAATTTAAATAAATAATTAATAAAAAAACTTAACAGTACAAGTGCTAAGTAACATAAAAAGAAACAATAAACAGTAAAAGTGAAATTAGTTACTTCTTTTATTTGTTTTAAAAACGTGTTTACATCTTTGAAGAACTTAAAGAAAACTTAATTGTTTTGTAGAGCCTGGCCGAACGCTATTAAAGCTTAATTGACAGTGGTAGACACCACCACCACACTTCGTATCTCTTTTTTCTTTATTTATTTAAACTTAACGCGCTAAAATTGGCGTCGAACGAATATGACATTGATCATGGTGACGAAGTATTTTAGAATACCTCCAAAGTGAAAGAAAACATATGTTCTCTATCACTCATCTCCAACGTAGTATTTAAGAATAGCAAAAAGTGAAAGATGCGCGTATTTGTGGTGAAAGTGACTTCTCGAATAGACCTGATTAATTATTTACTTCAATTTCATTAAATTTTAATTATACCAAATTATGTTTTTCATGCCATGACTTTCACGATCACTCACTTTGAAATTAGAAAACAATTGTACACCCGAAATACTTAATGAATTTGCGAAGTCATATCAGAAATATCAGAAATAATATTTTGTGTGTATTTATTATTTGCGTATTTAATAACAAGTTGCTGTTTAGCTGAGAGGTAAGTATGTACGTTAATCTATTAGTTCAAAGGTTGCCGGTTCGATTTCGCCCAAAGACCTTAAGTTTTATTCGTAGAAAAGCAAAAAATCGTTTCAAGGGTTGTGATTGTGTATAAAAAAAATATTGTTAATATAACAACTATGATAATCAAAATTTGTCCGAAAATTTAACAAGTTCACATGTTTAATATAACAATTATTTTAATTGAGATAAATTTGAAATCTAACAAAAAAAAAAAAAAGTTGTATAAAAATAATTGTCAACAATAATTGTCAATTAATATATTTAATTAAAAGTATTTTTTTTTATTTTCCTTTAAATTACAGACCCTTATTATGAGTTGCATTCGATTTTCGATCTTCGCTGGCTATCGAACATCGAAAATTTCGTAAATTTCATTGAGCAAGGAACTTTATACCGAACAGAATTTAGCTTTCGATGAAGTATTTTATTTAAAAAAATTATTATGAACGATTGTTTTTTATTTTTAGGTAAAGTTTTTATAAATTTTAAAAATCACTTTGAGTGACATTCACAATTAAGAGATTCTTTGTCGAATGCTCGTCGTAATAACGAATGAAAATTCGTTCGATCAGTACTTTCGATAGTAGTCGAAGATCGAAAGTTGCTCATAATAATTGGTTCAAAATCAATTAATTATTTAATTGATATTATCGAAAAAAATTAATTGTGTGTTAATTTTTTCTTGTGTATAACCAAATCTTTAATTTTTTTTTGAAACTTCCTTGCAATAATTCTTTACACTCGATTGGGTAAGGCGCAATTTTCAGCGGTACTGTTTATATAATGAAGGGCAAATTATTCCAAACAGAAAAGAGTTTCACTGCATTTTAAAGTAGTTATTATTTAGGTTATGTAACAGTGTCATTAACGGCCTGTTCCACGATGTCACCAGAAACTTGTATTGCAAACAACAATAACATTAGAAAATTTGTTGTTGTTTTCAATACAAGTATTCGATCGAACGATTTCTGGTGAGATCGTGGTACAGGCCGTAAATTAATGAAACAGTCATATGGGCTAAATTAAATGGGCCTCATTAGATCACTTCCTATAACAAATTGTATTAATCCAATGCAAAAGATCATTCTCAGCATAAAGAGATTTCTTTTGGTGTACATATTTCATTTGAAAAGTTAAAGTCGAATCTCTCTCTATTCCCTAAACATTATTAACCTGTCATTATAGTTGATTAACTAGCAATTTGCTGCATTTTGGTACTGTGTCGCTGGATAGAAAATATTTATTTTGTACGTATAAATTCTTCCTATCACATACATATTGGTTGTTTTAGTACTTTATTACTTTATTTCATATATATTTATTTTTTGAAATGCTTGTGTATTTTCTTCCATTTTAGTATCTCATATTTGCTATTTCTTACTCTTGTTGTTTATTTGTTAAAATAACTTCTGGGCATATAATTTTTCGATCAAGAGATCAACAAACAATTACTTTGGTATTACACGTGCTATATTTACATAAATATATCTAGACTTTTTTTTATATTTATACAAAAACTATTGGGTTGGGGTACAAGTATAAAGAACAACTTGTTATATGCGTTTCCAGTTCATGCATATTATCGGTGCAAACTTGTAAGAGTTTTTGAGTCTCAAAGTAAAAAAAACAACTATGTATTTTTAAAATAAGGGAGGCTCTACGGCTATATTTTCAATTGGGATGAATTTTTTTAAAACATTGTAAATATATTCTAATTGCAATTACTAACAAGAACTTCCAGTTTACAACAATAACAATAGCAAAAATATTTAAAAACAGTTATTTTCTTAAGCTCAGTTCAGGAGTTACAGAGAACATCAATTACATACACAGTTTAACTTATTTTTATATAAAACTAGCTGACTCGGGCAAACGTTATTTTGCCTTCAAGTTTTATTTTCACTGCAAGTCTGCGGTATCGGGCTAATTAACGCCACTACACGCACGAAAAATCGTCAAAATCGTCAAAAATAAAACAAACACTTTTATCAAGCAAAAACATGCCACAATAAATAAATTCGTAGTTTTTGTATAAAATAAGCTAAACTATTATCAAAAAATTAACCAATTGTTTAAAAAACAAAATAAACAAAATATGTCTTATTTTGGTTTTGTTTAAGTTAACTTGACTAAATACTCTTTCTATATTTGCTGAAGTTCTGTATCCTCAATTCTTTTAAATCAAATATTTTTATTAATTAGTGTGAGTTTCTAAAGAAGAGAATAAAAATTAAAATAGACTTTATTAGGTGGGGGAAATTTTTTCTATAAAATTAGTTGTGGTGTGAAATAAAAGACTAGCATCTTTTTGTTCGTTTTGGGATTTTTTTTCCATAAATATAAAAGTTTTAAGTATGTATCGTGGAAAACTTTTTCCAATTTTAATAACTTTAATTACCTGAATTAAGATTCGATTTCCTGATCTTCACGTTCTTTAACAATGTGAGAAAACTCTTTTATAATATCGCAGAAAGAACTATAATAATATTGTAAGGATCAATTAGACTTAATTTATCTTCGAATTCAAATCTTATTAAAATTTTACTACACGGTTGCATATGAAAAATTTAAATGATTTCACATTTTTCCATTTGATTAACGTTAGCATCAGCAAATACTAATATTCTTAAATAAATTTCATCATTGTCTTAATAACTATTTTAATTTTTATAGTACCCCCAATAAAAATTATCACACCCAGCTAAAAATATATGTATGGAGCATATATGATATCCCATATATGGTTCGGATCCGAAAAATGAGGGTATATGGGCATAAATGATAATATATGTTCATACATTTTCATACATGAATGTGTATTCCCTATATAGTATGCAAAGTTCATATTGATTCAACAAGCGCACTACTGTGCAATAAATTAAATTATTAAAATTATTTTTTTGCAAAATTTTGTACAGAAAGGTTGTGTTTAATGAAACATTTTTCCGAACAAAATAATACAAAACGAACTAAAAATCATTTCATTTGACATTTAAATAGAAAATGTGAATCGATTATAAAAAAATCACAAAACACACATTCGTACACAACATATAATCAGATTAAAAGCTAATGCAATTATAAAAGAACAATTAATCCGTTTTTATAGTAACACCAGGTTTTAATATTATTTTTTTATAGTTATATGAATTTTGTAATAAAATATATCTGAGAATTCCGTTACTTTTTATAAAATTAATAATAATTTAATGACTGAATTATCTTTTTGATTATTTGATTTATTAAATAGGCACACAATATATAAAATCCTACAAGTACGATTTTTTGGTTGCACGAGTTATTATTTTTTAAACCTTGAGGCTCTACGCATATTAACTTTGCATCCGCTTATGTATTTTTTAACAGACTTAAAATTCACCAGTGATTAAAAAGAGGGAAAAAGATGGAATTAACAAAATTTAATCTTTTTTGATTGCAAATGCGATCTTATGTGATATATGATGTATGCATACATTTTTATATGTCACCATATATAACATCTTATTTCTATATATGAATCACATATGAAGAGCTTCATAATTACAATTTCCATATATGAGTTCATATATTATAATACATTTCATATATTAGTCCATATATCAATTCATATACAATGGTTTTGCCATCTATGATCCCATACATTTCCATACATGAATTCATACATATTCATATATATTTATATACATTCATATATTAAAATTATATGGACCATATATAATTTTTTTTAGCTGGGCACTCAAACAAATCTGTTTTTAAAAAATTACTCATAACTTTTTTAAATACTTTTTGCATTTGACCGTTTAAATTTTGTATTTCTGTTGTTTCAGTTGAAAAATTCTGCACAATAACAGTCTTAAACAACATTTAATTCCAAAATTATTAATACAAAAACAAAAACACAAAAAAACTAAATATTGCACCATCTGTCGGACGAACTTCAAACTACACAGAAACACTACTCACGGCCCATAGAGAATGCATATAAAATTTGGTCAAAATCGGTCCAGTAGTTTTTGAGTTTAGCGATCACGAACATACACGTAATTTTTATGTAGTAGAGATACGCAATGAAAATTACTTTCGCTCGCACTTAATACTTTAAAACAAACAAGGGTTCTTCAAAAGTTTTACTACAATTTAATTTTATATCCTTTCTATTCCTGCAGCTGTGAGGGTGTTTTAAGATTTTTCATTTATTGGTTTTGTTTTATTTTCTTTTTTTTCTACTTCTAAGTACGAGTATTTATTGAAAATTTTGTTTACTTTTTGTTTTCATTAACTTTTATGGGCAGTTTTTTCATCCACTCCTTCCCATCTAGCAAAATTTTTCATCGATGTGATGATGTACTCCAGAAATGTAAATTGTATCATCTATTAAGTATCGTTATCTATACAAAAGAGGCGTTTTATTTACCGTGCAAGTGTTTTATATTATTTTTTTTTAAACTTCTTGTACATTTTTTCCCTGCTGCCAGTCTGCGTGTGGTTTTTCGTCCGTTATTTATAATTAACATTTCAATTTTGTTTTTTAGCATTTTAGTGTTTGCTTAAGTTGGTAAATAAATCTTACGCCCTCAATGTATTGTTGACATATGTAAATTTTATGCTTTATTTGAATGAAATTTGCCATAATATGAGAGAAGTTTTACGAAATGGAGATTTTATGATAATCAGCAACACTGGCATTAAAAAATATGTATATATTTTTTTTTACAATACTCAAACTTTATACTTTATATAAAATGAAGTTTTTAGTAGGATTCCTTTAAAGTTAAACTGGTTTTACAGTAAGCTCTTGGAAATCTGAACAGCTTCTGCACAATTTAAATAAGACATTAGTTATATTAGTTACAAAATCCTTGAGTTGTAAAAGACAATTTTTATAAAACCAGTTTTTTCACAGAGACAGATTACCGTTAACATTACTCTCTTGCATTGTTCAAACATCAAGCAATCCAAAATTATACATCTTATCGCCGTCAAAATACAATTACAAGCTGTCAGTCAGTGAAAGAATTTAGTAAGTAACTGACAAAATCATGAAACGAAATTATCGAAAATAACTGACAGGTTAATTATCATTATTTTCGATAAGTTGAAAAAAATTAAATGAAAAAACAATCTTGCTTTTGGCTTTCCTGAAAAATTATTATTTTGTCACTTACCACGTTATTCGCGTCTAAACTTCAATTGTTTGCATATAATTTATAAATTAATAAAAAAATAAAATAATAATTGAAGAAGTATTATAGTGTGATTATCACAATTATTTCGGCAATGCATTCAATTATTTTAAGTTCAATGAGCGAGAAGGTAAACCGTAGTTTCAGATGTTATTTAGAAATATAAATTATATTAAGTCGAAATTTGGATTTGCCAAAACTGATCAAAGTGTGTACAAAGTACAAAAAGGGATACAATCAGCAATTAATTGATATGTAGCATGGCTCTGTTTTTCGGTACAAACAATTCTGTACAAGAAAACCAACCCTTTTTTCAAAATAAGAAAGTTTTAAAAACTGGTTCTGGCACATTCATTTTGAAAGTTTATGTCAGGTTCTTATTAGTTGAAGGAATCTTAAGCACCTCTTGAAGCTGTGTTTAGTAGCCATTTTATTTTTTATTTTACTTCGCCAATGATTCTGCTACACAATACCGACAAAGGAGGGCGCTCTGATTTTACATTAGGATTAGTATCTGCTGGAGTCGGTATAGTTCAGTGAACAGTGACTAGCCTTCATATCTTGAACTTTCCTACAACAACTGATGCAAAGAGACACCAATGAACATCGGAAAAAGAAAAAAAAGCATGGTGTTGTTACTTAATGACTGCCGGAGACCGGGTTCGGACACAGGACTTTCGGTTTTTTAGTCAACGTGCTAACTACTACAGCCAACGCCACCCACTTAATTTTAAATTTACGAGGAAATTTTTCATGCAAAATCTTTGCCTCTCAGACCCGCTACACGCTTGCTATTTTTGTTGCATCAATTCTTGAATATGTGAGAGAGTTTTGAAATGGAAATATATACATTTTGCATTCCTCTCTCGCTCTTTTTCAATAAAAAGTTGCTGAAAAAATTGCAACTATGATCCGGGACTAGCTTGACTCTGCAGGGTTATTTTGTGTTCTTTTCTAAAAAAGAGGGCTAAAAAGTACTCTTCAAATAACGACTCACACTATGCAACCAACATCAATGTCCAAGTTTAGACGGGCGAACATTTGGAATCTCTTTCTTTTGTTGTTGCCTTCGCGTTCACACAGACGAAAATGTTGCCGGAAATATTACAATATTATTGGATAATACCAACCATTATTCGACGACGTTATTCTGGCTACCGAATCGTTTTCACAAATTTGCTTGTAAGTTGGTATGTTAAAGCATATGGTTATACCTGGTCAAATTAAAATTTAAAATGTACAAAAATAATAACATGTGCTGTAGCATCCAAATTTAGAAGAACAATGATTTGGAAATGAACGAGTTCAAACTTTTTTCGATGCGTTTTGATTTCATAAGACTGTTTTCAAGTGAGAAAAGTATGAGTTTCATTGTTCAAAAGTGAAAATTGACATATGCTATCGTTTGAAAATAAATGCGGAGTGAAACTGGGGAGATTTCTTAAATGTACTAAATTAGAGACTTATGTACTATTGTACTTTCCGAGTTTGAATAGTATCAAAGAAGGTACAATTGTACCAACTTTGCCACCCCTGCTCAAACTATGCAACCAGCATCGAAACACGTTCCAAGACGAAACGACCCAAAACACGAATACCAAGATGTTCAACACGTACGAAACCCTCACATGAAAAATTATTATTTATATTCAAATAATTTTTATATATTTTTGTGTAAAATTAGAACTTTAAACTTAAAATACTGTCAATAAATTTTCTGGTGTTACTTATTTGACGATACAAAATATTAAATTTTTTCTTTATTGGAAGTTAATGCATTCATATCTTTAAAAAAAATCTTTTAATGTTTTTCGTGTCAATTTTGCTGAACATGAAACGATCTGGCTACGCACAAAATCAGGGGTCGAATCGTCACATCCGTGAACGAACAACTCACCACGTAAAAACACCATTTTCGGATTATGACATGAAATCCCATTCAGCTTTCACGATTGACGTATCACTTAATTTGTTTTCGTACAATTGTCGGTATGATCACGGATGTGACGATTTGAAACCAGATTTTTTTTTACGAACACTGTGTTGAGTCGTGAGTGTTTGTGCCACGAAAAAAGAATACGACACACGTCCATCTCTAGTACCTACCATTATTGGTGTTATATCCATTTTCAATTTCTATGATTTGAGTTTTATTAAATAAACTTCATTGTAACAATGTGAGTGAAGCAATATGCTTGAAGCAAGGTCTAAAACCATTTGATTTTTTGCACGTGCACCTACATATGCAAGAGAATCTACTCCAGCAGTCGGTTACCAAAGAATTGTCAATTTCTATACGCAAAAATTTTTTTGTAGCGTTGAAGCTAAGCACTAGAAAATGCTACGATTGAAAGAAAAAAATCATTATTTTTTTTGATATATTACTTTATTTATGAATACATATACATGCATATAATTATTGTCATCTAGAAAATACACATTTCTTTATAAATAAGAGAAAAAAACTATTAAATCTTAAAGATTAAGTTAAAATTTAGATATTTTAAAATTAAAAACAGATATGAGTTGATATGATTTTTTTAGTTGATATTTTTTCTTGGTTGTCAATATGTTTGTTGATTCTTTTGCTTTCCTTAAAAGATTTCCAAGCGCCTTCGCGATGTGATCACATCTAAACGATTCTACGATATTTTCTATGCTTTTGTATATAAAACAACAATTCCTTTGACATTGATTTAATAAAATTACAATATTTCGGTAGCAAATCCATTACCAAATGCCGACGGTTATTGAAAAACTTGATTGACTTTTAGTATCTACTGATAAAATAAATTCTTGATGATTTAAAAATCCAGCTTGTATTGCCGTTGTTGCTTGCTCCAGGAGTTTGGTAAATAGAAGTGAAATTCACCTTAAGGTAGCAGGGCTTTTTATATCATATACGACACTGGTAGATTCAAGTGTTGCTTTATTTTCATTCTATTTTTTTGGGGGGACAACAAAAAAGCTTTTTTTCTATTGTGGAGTAATGCGCAAAAGCTTACTTTCTTATACACATATACATGTACATATGTACATGCATACACAAACGTATTTGAGTGTGTATAACATGGCCCGGCAATGGCAGGTGGGAGTCCTTGTTATCACGTAAACGAGAAAATATGCCGCTCATGCTCGTGTTTGTGTAAACATTCGTAGGTTGGCTACAAATGTTGCCATATTCCAAATTTGAGAGGAGTCATGTTATATGCATACATACGTACATACATACATATGTATATCAAATATGTATGTTGTATATAAAGAACACAGACAGTTTCTAAATGTATTTTGTTATTTTAAGTGTGTATAAGCATGACCTGTGTTATATACTGCACATAAAATGGTAGCTATGCATACATTTACATATTTTCATGCATATCAGTATATGTATGTACGTATAAATACCGTGCTTATGAATCTCTGTCTATGTTTATGCAGTTTCCATAACTGTGTGGGAGGGAGGAGCCTTTTCCATATTAATATTTCCATTGCTTTGCAGTAAAAGTATATGATTATTAATAGAATTGTTTGTGACTTGCAACCGATACATACATACATATATAAAAATAGTTCTTGTTATATATTGTGAACTATCGATGGATGTATATTAAATAAATTTGAAGTCCTTGCATTGTTATCAGTTAAAACTAAAATTGCATTCTCACAAGGCTAAAATGATTCTTGTTCCTACATTTGAAAATCCTTATACCGAGCTTATTCTAGAATTTTGATGGAATTTTTTGGTATTGTGAATAATAAAGAGCTCGAAATTCCACCCCAGCAATAAGAAATAAGTCAAAACTTCATGCCTTCACATTAGAGATGGGCTAGTGTCGAATTTTTAAAATGACCCAAACACGAATAGTTATATGGGATTTACACTATGACTTTTTACTCTGACTTTTCTAGAGTTTATTGACAAACGGGGTACAAAGGCGATCAAAGGGGTAGCAACACAAAAGAGAATTCAAGAAAAAGGCAGGGGAAAAAGTCATAGTGTAAATCCCGTATTAGATGTCCAACACGCACGAAATACGCACGGGAAAATTTTTCTTAACACAATACTGCACAAAACGCACGAAATCAAATTGAATAACAAAAAAACAATTTTTTATATTGAAATAAATATGTACATTAGGGATATAACATTTTAAAAATTTTTGAAAATATCAAAATTGGCATAGCACAGTCCGATAGGGCATAAAAAAGCTATAAGGGAACGTATATTTATTTTTTCGCTAAGGTCAAAAAAGTTCACACAACAACCGCGATGGATTTTTTCTTTTCGGTTAAGAATAAAAAATTAATAATATGTTTATTAAAAAAAAAATAAATAAATAAAAAACATCGTATAAAATTGTAATATTGCATTAAGAAACCCTCGAAATAATTTTAGACTATGTAAAATAATATTTTTGTTAGTTCAAGTCCGTGCTTTAAGTGCTTAGAAAAACCAATTAGTGCGTGAACTTTTTTGAGAAAATTTTCAAAAGATTATGATTTTCGTGGTTACTAGGACATGGTTGAGCTCATGGTACTATGCCAAAAAATTGGTTATACCCCTAATGTACATATCGAGCATTATTTTCGATTTTATCGCAAGCGAATGTTATAGAAAATAGACTTTGTTATTGAAATTAAAATTTTATGGGCCTACCCATAGTTTAGAATTACTTTTAAGATACGGGCTGTGAAATTTTATTGTAAGCGACAATATTAAAAACCCTTCTCCTGAAAAATTAAACTTTTTTCGCTTACGTTAAAATCGAAAATAAGGAAATTAAATAAAAATTAATTTCAGAAATTTAAGCTTAATAGACCCATACACTATTAACAAATTTGCTAGTGTTGGCTGTTTGACAATACAAAATGTTAATTAATTTATTTAATTCATACATATCGTGCCATAACCGCCAAAAGAGCTTAACCGACATAATTTTCGAACTGAATTTTTTGACTAAAATCGATTACTTACAATTGTGAATAATCGGTTTTTGTCAAAAATAATATGAGGTCCCAAAAATGTAGCGGTTAAGCATTTTTTTTGGCGGGTATGGCCCAATGTTTCACAACTAAAATTGTTTCGTGTTTTTCGTGTAAATTTTGCTCGACATAAAACGACCCGACCTCGTGCAAAGTCATACTTTTTGTCACAAGCACTTCGTGCTCTAGCTCAGAGGTTAGTTTAGTGAGATATTGGCGTTGAAATTTCATTGAAAGAAAATCATCGTTTGATTTTCAGGCCATCCATGAAACTTCTTTCCATTAAGCTACAGATTTTGAAAAAAAATTTCACGATCCAATACATGTACTTTTTAGGTCAGTGAATATATTAAATTGATGTGACGAAGACTTTTGCTGTTATTAGAGAAAGAAAAAATTTTTTTGAAGTTGTTCCTTAATGTTTATGGTATTTTAGCCATACTGAGTCGCTAGAACCCAGGGTGGCACAGAATGAGTTATATGGTTTGAATTCCTTATAACTCTTTTAATTATTTTTTTATTATTATTCTATTATTTTTATTTATTTATTTATTTATTTATTTATTTATTTTTATTATTTATTATTATTATTTTATTATTTCTTTATTTTTTTAAAGCATTTTGTGAAGAAGACTTGGAGAATGTATCGAACAATGTATAAAACTAATTGAATTTTATTTTTCAAACCAAAAGTCTATTGTGTTGACACAGCGTGTATGTCGTCGTCATTTTAATGTGCGAATTGTACCCTCAGCTCCTGACAGTTTTCTTTGAGGATATTTGAAAGGAAGAATGTACGTTACGTTAACAAGCCAAGAACCATACTCCAACTAAAAACCAACATTCGAAATGAAATCATGGCAATTATACCCGAAATTTTGCGAAAAGTTATGGAAAATATTCTAAAAGGAGCACATACGTATGTGCAAAGCAGAAAATGGACATCACTTACAGGATATAATTTGTCAAAGCTAATTGTAAAAAGTTCCCCAATAATATACTGTATTTAAAAAAAAAATTATAATAATCGCATACAATCGCATTTAAACCTTATAGCTCATTCTGCGCCACCCTGTAGAAGTTGTATTTTTTTGGGTTAATATTATTGATTGTCAACTGTGCGTTAAAATTTTATAACCCACATCTCTCTATTATATGTGCTAATTTTTAAGGGGGGAAAATGCATCAAAGACAAATTAGCAGAACGTAACAACATGCTCTTTTCGAAGACCAAAAAACCTTGATCATCAGCGTTCTTGTGTTGCGTAGCGTTGGCTGAAATAGTTAGCTCGTTGGCTACAAAACCGATTGGCCTGGTTTGGAGCCCGGTCACCGACATTCATTAAATAACAACACCACGCATTTTTCTGATGTGCATTAGTGTCCCTTTGTATCAGCTGTTGTAGGAAAGTTCAAGTGATGAAGGCATAGTCATTGGTCACTGAACTATATCGACTTCAGCAGTTACTAATAATAATGTAATATCAGAGTGTCCTCCTTCGTCGGCATTGTGTAGCAGAATCTACGGTGAAGTCAAATAAATAACAAAATGGCTACTGAACACAACTTCAAAATTGAATACACCTCATTGACACCAGAGGCGCAGTAGTGCATTATTAAAAACACGTGCAAAAAAAGAAAAAAGCATGATTGTAAAAAAAGCTTTCCTCTGTCTCTTCCTTCACCACCTGTCTTCTCTATTACTATCACTTTCCTAAAGAAGATAACACCTAGTAATATTAGTAGGCATTCATTGCCTGAGTGTTACTTCTCTTAAAAAATGACAACCCTGTAGTCTTTATATGCAAATGTATTCCTTGGCTATATCTCAGTTATTTTATAAGATTTTAAAGAAGTTATAGCACAACGAATCGCTGTTTATAATCTCTTATGGAATAATAGCTTAATTCATCTTATACAATTTTATATATTTGAAGTTGAATATATTACGTTTAGTGGGTAAAATTATGTTTTCCTAAATCAAATAAAAGTGAACATGAATTAGCTAATTTAAAAAGAAAAAAAAATAAGTTTCTAATAATAGTCGTGAAAGTTTTCTCCTACAAAACAGTTAAATATGACATAAGCACTTTTTCCTTATTGCCACAAAATTAGTTATCTAGAATAACTAAATTATAAAGCAAAATTTATGTTAAAAAAATACAATTAGCCCCAGCAAGCAACTTGATAAAAATATAAATAGCTGAAATATAAATAATGAAATTGAATTATTAAATATTTCAATAAGTACGCACTTGGCCAAAATATTTTCTAAATTAATTTGGTATAAAGAAATCGAGAGCTATTTATACTTGAACTAATATGCACACGTAAAAAATATCAAAATCATAGCAACCTTGGTAACACAATCAGTAACCAAGACATCGAGGACAATTAAGTGGAAAAAAGAAGCTGCACACGCACACGCACACACACACACACACAAACTCCCAAACACCCAAACACATACTAAAGTAAAATGCCAAGAATGTAAAAAATGGAAAAAGTTAATATCTCTCACAGCTTCATCATGGCAAATTAACTTGTTGGTATTTGTTTTTAATGAAAAAAAAGAAGAAATTTCAAATGTTTGATTTCATTCAAAAGTTATACAATAAAATGATGTCGGTGGAGCAAAAACTCCCTCGGTCATCAATTTCGACTCTTAAAATTTAATATATGCGCGATTGTTGATAACACTTGTTAATAGCCGTTTGTTAGTTGCTAAGAGCTGGAGTTTTTATTGAAATCTCTAATTCAACCCTCGTTTATAATGATGTTTAAATGTGGTATCTTGTATCTCTTGTGAACATTCATTGCTGAGTTTTTATCTTAATTTGCATCACTGTTTAATGAATTAAATGTTTTGGAAATATTTAGTTGTATTCATTCTATAGCATTTACGAGGTGAAAAGTGCCTTAATAAAAAACATTTTGTT
Source organism: Tachina grossa (assembly GCA_949987645.1). NCBI lineage: Eukaryota > Metazoa > Arthropoda > Insecta > Diptera > Tachinidae > Tachina > Tachina grossa. The sequence goes on from OX465275.1 coordinate 18,836,239, forward strand.
TTTGCTTATGTAACAGAGATTAATGTTTAAAAAAAGGACAAGCGAAGTTTATGAGTATTTTATAAAAAAAAGAATCAATTATTTTAAGCAAAGTATGTTAATTTATTTGCTTAGAAAATCTGTTTTAATTTAAATTAAATCTTTTTTTTAAACAATTAACGAAATCCATTTAATCTCTTCATTTACTTTAGAGATCTTGCTAATGGCTTTGACAATATAAATACATTCATATTCCCCACCATAAAACCACCGTGGAGACAATGTTAATATTGAAGGGTTGCGTTCATGTTGGTTACCCTTTCACTTGAACACCCGCAATAGATAATAAATCGAAAGGGAAGGTACACCAAGTGTCTTTTATATATACATATATATATATATATATATATATATGTGTTATATATATAATTATTTCATATAGTATTAAAGTTATTATGTATTTAATAATTTTTTTTTTACTATTTGACTCGTTTTTTACTTTTAATTATTCAAACTTTTTTGCAGTTTATTTTTCTTTTCTGTATTTTTTTCCGGAATTTCTACATGAAACTGGAATGGATTGAAGTTTTATCCTTATATACTCACTTCTTGAAGTTTTGCTGTACATACATATGTACAGTCTGTCAAGAATAAATTTACACATTGAAAATATTTGAACATTTCTGTGAAAAAAAATTAATAAAAACAAATACTACTCAATTTTTATAATGTCAAACAGATCTTTTCACAACACAGCTTTTTATTTGTTTGAAAACTTCTTTCAATTAGGAGTAATAAGGAGTTGCTTATTATGTGGGCCACTTTTATAGAACCGAGTTTTTCTTTCCTTCTTTTTCATTTTAAACTAAAAAGGAATTTTTTTATTTATGAAATGAGATAAAAACTTGTATTTTTCTTTAATGTGAAAACTCATCCTTGACATACTGTATGTTCGAAATTCAGAGTTCTTACCATTATTCACTACTTAAACTCTTTTTATTGCTTGGAAAATTAAAAAATTTTACATTGTAGCGATTTTTCGGTTTCAAAAGTAAACTTAAATAAAACAGACATTAAACTATAATATCGATACAACTTTGCTATTACGTACAAAATAAAATGTCATTTAAATGACCGCCTCTTGATTGGATGCTACAGTCGATCATTTTGAGGTAGTTTTCGACCACTTTTTCGCACATTTTGGCCGGTATCTCGGCGAGAACTTGGGAAATGTTAGTTTTCAAATGCTCCAACGTGAGGGAATTTTCCGAGTAGATACCCTGTCCGAAATTACGTTAAACTTTAAACTATTTTTAAGCTAGCTATTTTGCAACTATCACTGACTGACACTTGGATTACTTTTAATGTAATCAACTGACTATTTTAACATTGCCATGTCCTAGGCGGTAGTCAATTACCTGGTAGTCAGTAAATTGAAATTTTTTTTCTGGGGCTCGAACATGAATCATCACACGTTGTGCACACAACGCGCTACCACTCAGCTCAGGTACCATCTAAAATAACGACAGCAAAATGTTGATATAAAACTGAAATGAGTTTCAAAGTAGCTCAGAATGAATTTGTTGGCTCTCATCAAATTCGATTACGTGCTCAACTTAAGAATTAATATTGGTTTTCTTCTGGATGAAATTGCAGTTAGCTTTTTGTCAGTCAGGGTACTGTCTTTGTCGTAGCCACACAAAAAAGTCTAACGGCGTCAAATTATATGATCTTGGTGGCCAATCGACGTCGCCAAAACGTGAAATTACGCGTTCTGGAAGCTTTTCATGTTTGTGTCTTGTGGCATCGTCTTTTTTTTTATTATTTTTTTAAATAAAGAGAAGTAACACTCAAGCAATGAATGTCTAATAATATTACTAGGTGTTATCTCGTTTAGGAAAGGGATAAGCGATAGAGAAGACAGGTGGTAAAGGAAGATATTGAGGAAATCTTCATTATTCTTACAAGTTTCTAATAATGCAGTGTTGCAGTGCCTATGGTGTCAATGAGGCGTATTAAATTGTTGAAGTTGTGTTTAGTAGCCATTTGATTGGTTATTTTACTTCGCCGATGATTCTGCTACACACTACCCACGAAGCAGGGCGATCTGATGTTACATTAGGATTAGTATAAGCTTGTTGAAACCACATATTGTCCAATTCATAATCTTCAATTGCAGCCAAAAAATTCGGTTGTGACAATTTTTCGGAAGTGATACTTTCGGCGGTGCGCATATTGCGCTAATGCAAATACCTGACCACATTCGCACAGTAGATTATGACAACCATAACCACCCCGTAATGCTTAACCTATTTTTATGCATTTTTCGGTTTGTTAAACAATCCATATTTCTAAATGAAAAATCTTTCACTAAATAAATGACACTTCAGATAATAGATATTAAGCAGCTGATAGCCTTGCCACTCCAGTGATTTTGAAACCACTAAATCCTATATTTCCTAATATTTTTCCTAAAACTAAATTTCATCATCATTTTTCATTTCATTTTCATGGTTTGTTTAAAATTCATTCTGTCATATATCAGTTAATTATATGAAAATTTCCGTAGTTTTTATGGGATCGCAAACTAATTAAAATTAGGAATATGTTATATAAATATGTTATAGAAATATTTTCCAATTATCCATACAAGCTATCCTTCCCCTCAATTCGTGTATTAACACGCAACGCCAGTGTAAGTGTGTTTGTATCATTTTGCTGACAAAACACTCCATTAATTGAAGCCAAAGAATTATGCTAAATTGCATTGTCTTTTTATTTCGTTGTGGGATGTAAATTTCTAAAACTTTGCTGCCTTTTACTACCATACCTCATATATTCTTAAAAAAACTTATTTATACAATTCAACACTTTTTTTCTGGGCGGAAGTGAGCGTCTGTCTGTTTTGTCAGGATAACGTTTATTCACATTGTTTCAAAAAATTTCTCGGGCTCTTCCTTTTACCTCGTGCCGCAATTTGTAAATAAATGTATGCATGAAAATGTTTTCGCAAAATCCTTTATAATCCATGATAATTTCGTTAATGGTATTAATCACTCAAGCAGTATGAGTGTCTACGTTTACGTACATTGAAATTCTTAGCGATTTAAATATTATTATTATTTAACTGTATGTAATGTGTTTAAGCAAAAGCATAAAAAAAATATATTAGGGCGTTTGCTTCGAAGCTGGTATTTTGAAGTCTATCCTGCTTGTTCTGAAAATCACGGTGATTTCAAAAACAAACTATTAACAGCTGAATTGTTAGTGGATTTTTATTGTATTTTAGGCTTTTGTAATTTATAATAAAATATTTGATTTCAACTTCCAACGCTATAAATTGTGCAATTTACAAAAGCCATCATTTAGCTTTTATTAATTACTTGAAATCACCGTGATTTGACATCTCGTGATTGGCATAACAGGCCCGTATATAAATATATAAATGAGGAGCCGCAGAACAAAAGGTACTTTTTCTAATTTTTTTAATAAATTGGTTCTGTGGTATTTTTAAAATATATGTGTTGAAATTTTCTAGAAACAATCAAGATGACATAAATTGTTTTCTTTTTCTCATTAAAAAAATTGGTGCTTAACTTAACTTATTTTTCAATAAAATGTACTTTTATACAGTCTTTGGATTTTTTCCCGTGCAGTTGCAATTTAGGCTTTAATGCAATCCTTGTATCAATAGAAATTATTCTTCGTTGCACATCTGCAACTTATATCCTTAATAATTCAATAATTTGATGCAATAATTTTTAGGCAAAAAGTGTGACTGTAGGCTTTCAGACTCTGTCAAAGTTGCCACATGCGAATTTTAACTGGTCAGGGAGTCCCTGACCTGAGAGCTCGCTTTCTACGAGTAGATATAGTATCATGTCTGTCATTCTTACACAAATGTATACGTATGTATGTAGGTTGCTTTGGAACCTGAGCGATTCCAGTTAAGTAATAGTGGTACAGTCGAATCCGCTTTAGCGCAACATGCTTTACTGAAAAAAATCAGATTACTGAAAGCGATACAAGTCCCCGCACTGATTTTAAACGCAGCTAGTCGTATTCACTTCGCTTTAGCGAAACATCGCTTTACTGAAAATATCGTATTATTGAAAACCAAAAGCAAGCCCACTACTTTGTTTTGTATGAAACTTACTTCGCTTTAGTGAAACAATAAACAATGACAAATTTATTTATTAGAAATCGATTGCATAACTTTTTGTATTGTATTTTTCTATTATTTTGTCAATGCAAGTAGCTAGACATTTACTGATTTTAAGCAGTACGCTTAGCTGTAAAAAATTTCAGTAATCCGAACTACGTTTTAGAGAAAAAATAGGATAACTAAAAACAATTGGGTTTTGGTTATTTTCAGTAAAGCGGAGTCGACTGTATTTATTTCAGTTAAAGATTTTTATTTTTTTTAGCAAAAACCGCATCTAATATTAGAATTATTGTTTCAATTAATACAAGTAACTGTATATACTAGTGATTTATATTGTAATTTTTTGCTGAGTTTTTTCAGTATTATATAAATTTTATAAAAGTTACTTACACTACATTAAAAATTGTATGGCCTAGCCGAAGGTAACAGTGCCGTGTCGGGAAATACCATGGTGAAGATAAACCTTGAACCCAGCCAAAGGCTGGCTATGCAGAAAACCTTCAGTGGGCAGCACCGTTGTAATTCCATGAAATAAGAGAGGTCACTGATGCAAAAGAACCTTAGATCGAGATGCAGGTTATGGACCAAATTCAAAGACAATGACTAGTTATCCTGCTAATAACGCGTTGTTTTATTTTTGTTTATATTTATTTGCCTTGGGAATTTTTTAATTTTTCTTGGGACTCATTTCATTAAAGTGTTTTTTCATTTTAACTATTGGAAGTTATTAAATTTTTTCTGATTGGGAATTATTTCATTGTCGTTGGGAGTTATCTCATTGGGAGTTATTTCGTTGGGAGTTATTTCATCAAGGATTTTGTGCTCTGAGATATATACAAAATCGACTTCGCTTTCCTAATTATTTAAGCATTGTCTAAGATTTTTTCCCTCTCAGGTACGTTCGTTTTTAAAGCTTTTCTGCATTGCCGGCCTTTGACCGGGCTCAAGATTTTTCTCTATCTTTTTCTCTGATATATTTTCAACAAATGATTCGTATTCCATCACTTGTCTGTACTGCCAATCTTCGGCCGGGCTTAAGGATTTCTTTCTTTGGTATATCCAAGACCGGATTCACTTTTCAAGACATTTTTGCATAGCCAGCTTTCGGCCTCGCTCAAAGATTTACTTTTCTACGTTTTATTCTAAACTGCCTGTGGTAGATTTATGCATTGCTGGCATTCGGCAATGGATTTTATTTCATTGGGAATTATTTACTTTTGTTCTCTGTCAGTTATTTCATAACGAAATCAAGTCCTTATAGTTAGGTTTATTTCACTTTAAATTTTGGGTGTAATGTAATTTTTTTGGGACTTATTCCAATTCATTACGCCTTTTTACGAGTGTCGTATTACCACTTTGACTACGACGGTTTTGTACTAGACTAAAGAACATTGCAAATGTTTTCTTTTATCTAATACAAAATCGTAGTAGTCGTAGTCGAAATACGACACTCGTAATAAGGCCCATTTTGTTGGGACTTATTTAGTTTTTTTGGGCCTTCTTCATTTGCAAATATTTTATTGAAAGTACATATTTCATTCGGCCGGTATTGATGCGAGTTCCAGATAATGCAAAAAAAATTATTTCATATTATACATATATAAAAGAAATGATCTTGTGATCGCCCATTGTTCACTAATTATCCCCCCAGAGGAGTCTGTTATGGACTACGGGTGTGGCAACCCCGGGGCCCCAGCTGGGGTGATGTGGCTTTTTCCATTGACGTACCTTTGGTACATTACCCATAGAACTTATGTGTAACTACCCAATCTCTGAATATAAACAGAGTAACGGATGTGCACATATTTATAACAAAAGGAAGACAGGTCCTGTTGATGTCAATTAGGTGCAGCGTCACCTAGAACTGCCCCTGAGTTTAAAGGACGATAGAGGTGAAGCCCTTGTGGTGGAACTTCGAGGTCTAACCAGAGGCTACTTCTGCTGCCACGGGTGCCGGTTGCCCGACAGCCGAGCTGCTTTGAAGTTTTGAGTGCATGTAGCGGTCGTCAGTTTCCTTTGCTAAAATGCCGAGTTCGTCCTACCCCAATGGGGTATACCTCAAGGGGTTAAAGGGATGATTTTGGTATGTGTGGAGTAGGCACTGGTTATTTGGCGACACGGGCATGCGTTCATTATGGATGAGTGGTTGAGCTGTGCCGGCAATGGTTGAGGAATTCTCTTGGGGACCTCACTATGGGTGTATACACAACACCTTAGCGTGGAAGCCGGAGAATTGTCGTGGTGGCTGTGGTTGCTACCAAAATCGCTGGGAGAATAGTCTTGCCTTCCCAGTGTGAAATCAATGCTAGTGATTGGTCTGACGCGGTCAGCCAGACACTATTCTAGGTGCTGTTGCCATTCAACAGAAGCTGCTTGGGCACGGACATAGCAGCAGAGTTTAGATAGCTCAAATTACCTCAGCAAGGTAATTGAATATAGTACAGGGATAACTATATTCAAAGATTGCAACCTATGTGCCTTATGGAGTGGGCCATAGGTTCATTCTAATAGGGTGCATGGGGGCGTTGGTCTGGCGTCTAACCCACACCCGGTGCTTTAGCACCCGTGAGATAAGGCCGTAATGGCAGGTGCTCACGGAAAGCTATCGCACATCTGTTCACTAATTATCCTTTTGTCCAACAGATCTTAATAATCCGTACGATACTCCTGTTAGTATCTCCTGAATAAAAACTCAAAATAAACCTCTGCAAGTCATAAATGTTTTGGATTTTATATGACGAAATTTCTATTTTTACTCATCACATTTGTGGTTAAGGGTATAAAACTAAAACATATTTCAGTGAATTTCAATAAATATGACCTTTAACCAGACAAATATTAAAAATAAAAGCTCTTAAAAACATATGAACTTTCATCGATTTATTAAAATAAAGCCTACAGTTAAAAAATTCCGACTAAATGTCAAACAGTTTTTTTTTTCAAACTAAATGTACAGAGGAAATACTAAGCACAGAAATTCAAAATGGCTGACAACAATGTCAGAAAAACAGCAACATTTAAATACGAATACAAGTACGTTATACTCACACACATACATACATACAAACACAAGCAGCCAAACATTTACTTAATAGCAGCACATACATATACATACTACACTTAAAAAAACTAACTAAAAAGCAAATTTTGTAAATAGAAACGTTTTTTTCGTTTTGAAATTTGTATGGAAAAAATATTTTTTGAAAAGAATTTTCGTTATTTTTCATACAAATTTGAAACGTTTAGAAACGAATTTTTTTACAAAATCTTTTTATAAAACTGGAAAATTTTCTAAATTTGAGTAAAAAAAGTTGTCGTATGGCGCCAAGCTCATTTTTACTTGAAACCAGTAAAATATTTACAAATTTTCTAGTTCATTAATGAACTAGTTTATATTAATTATATTTTTATATTTAAGTAAAATTTTTCTAAAATTAGGTAAAATTTTCCCATAAAAATCGAAGTTTTGCAAAAAATTTTTTTCATCTTTGATCTCAAATTTACTAAATTTGTCAAAGTTTTTTTTATGTTCTTAATTCAGGTACTTATTTTTATTTTTAATTAAATTTTATACCACATAGTTATTGTTTTTTATTATATCTTCATATTATATTCTCAATTAATTCATTAATTCACCATACATACATATTAATTCCTTGAGAGGAGACAAGTATTGAACCAACAACCTTCTGACTGATAGGCAAGCACTCTAACCAATTGCCTAACAGGGCAGCTTGAATAAGCATTGAAATTTGTGAGTTTTAAAATATTATTTTTTTGTTACAAAAAAATTTATTTCAAGTTCAACTATTCCTCGAAAATATGAAAAATTTACCAAAAGTTTTTGCTTAATGCAAATAAAAGATATATTATATAAATTAAAGAAAACACACTTAAAACAGGTAAATATTTTCAAAAATTTAGAATACCTTTTTATATCTTTCAAGTAAGTCAAATTTGATGAACTAATCAGGAATAAGTCATTTTCTAAAATTTATTTTTTGTTTTAAAACGAAAACACAAATTAGCACACAATTTCCCTAAACTTTTAAACTATTAATTTTACAAGAAATAATATGTTGTTGTTGTTGTGGTGTTTATTTGCTTTGTTCATAGCTGCAATACACTTTTGTGCTTAGTTGTGTAGGTTGTTTTTGTATTGTTGTTGTTTTTTATGTTTGTAAACAGCCGACAAACTGCTGCTGGCTGGTAGGCAGTGTACTAGTCTTGTATTCGGAGGATCGCAGCTTCGAATACTAGAGTAAAGTCAAATTATTTTGTATTTTTTTTAACTAAAACTTTTCAAGTCAAAGCATTTTGTTTTTTTTAACTAATACTAAAACTTTTCAAATAAATTGTATGTTAAATGATAAGAAATAATGTTAAATTATAATATAATTCACGATGGTACATATTTAGTATGTATCTTAAGAATATTTAAAGTTGTTGTGGCTGCAGGGGTAAGCACGTTGACTACCACGCGATGAGTTAAGGCTTCAAATCTTGGCAGGGGAAGCCAATTTAATTTAATTTATAAACAAAAATTTTTCTTTGATTCAACATGATTCTTCATTTTGATTTTAGCACTACTTAAATGCTAGTTCAACGTGAAATAAAGTTATTTCAAAAGGAAACATTTTCTTTCACAATTACTATAAATCATGTTAAACTAACATGAAACACATATGAAGCAAAGTCATTGCCGAAAAATATTAGATTAACCTTGTTTTAGTATATTTTAAGTTGAAATTTTTCTGTGTGTGTGTATTTTTATGAACTATATTTAAGGATATGAACTTTTTTTATTTTTATTTTTACTCATATTAAGTAATTTTTACTAGATTTTTGTAAAAATTTACTTTAACTTAGAAAAAATTACTTAAACTTAGTAAATTTTTTTTTTAACTTAAATTTAGAAACTTTTTTCCTTAATAATAGTATATCGGGTATGTTCTGCATTCCACGTGAAATCAAAACTAGTGGAATTGCCATAGCATTGTTGTTATAATAACATATTTCCAACAAAAATTTTATGGCAATTTCACTCGTTTTAATTCCACGTGGAATGCAGAACATACACGTATGTCTTTTTTTTGAGTGTATGTACAGCATAACTACATTGGAAAAATATATATAAAATATATATACATACATATGTAATGTAGATATGTACATAAGTGTGTATGTAAGACATTTCACATAAATATGTATATAAATTCCGCCATTACATTCAACAAAATCACAACAAGCAAAATGCAAAGAAAAATTTGTATGAGGATAACACAGACTTCACTACTGAATGTAGATGAATTGGATGCATACATATATTTCCCTGGATTTTTGTAGTGATTTTGGAATAAAATAAGCTGAAATATTCTCATAGCATACTTCAAAAAAAAAAAAAAAACTGGAAAAATACACCGAATCTTTATTGTTTTTAAGCAAAATAGAGACTTTTCGTTATGAACTATTAAAGCACAAGCACATTTTGCAATTAGAAGAACGGTCAAAAGCTGCACTCCACCTTTGCTGAAAGTTGATTGGCTGATAATAGGCAGGTGGCGACCCCATCCATGTCTTTGTGGAAAACCACCCACTTTAACATTGCTACAGTTAATAGAAATGAACATTTTAATGAAAGATACCCTTAGTCAGATTTGAAATTCCTTTACTTTACTTTCTTTACTTTAAAGTTTAAAACCAGCAGTGCGCAGGTGTTGAAAAACACAAAAAGCTTTTCACCACACTACTGCCGGCTCGTTTGTTCACAGGCGAGAAAACAGGACAGAAACGGCAAAGTGTGTAGTATTTCGATTACAGCATAATTTGGTCCATTGCTGGTATTATTCTGGTCTTGGGAATTCATACAGTAGTTCTTCGTTTGTAGTCCTGTTGTGTGGTGTAAAATCGGTATAAAGCGGTTCTATTTAACTCTTAAAGGTCGGTTAAAGAATATAATTTTATTAAAAAAAAACTATAAAAAACAATTCTTTTTTTTTAATAACTAACAAATAGGGCTGTAAGAAATTATGTTTTATGAAAAAATTCTAATAAAATTCAAAAAAGCTACATAAATATATATTGAGTGAAAACTATTTGCCTATATAAAAGTTTTTCCAAAAATTAAAATTTAAGAAAAAGCAAAAGTACCCTCGAACCTCTTTCCATTAAGCTTTCCAATGGGTACATTGATTGCATCATAGTTACGAGTTCTAATTTAATTCCATGGCAATAGAGAAAGAAAGAGAGAAAGAGATAGAGAGAGAGAAAGAGTGGTGCTGCTTATGTAATACTTCTATCCCTTTCTTTATAACTTTCCTAACGCTTCCAGTATTTCCTGCAATTTTTATATAAGCCCAACATAACACTCCTGATCTTCAAAAAAAAAAAAGAAAATCAAATAAAAAACAATGTATACAAAATAGATGAAAATATACTTTGAATCATTATTTCGCCTTATATAGGGAAGAACATTTCTGTTACAATTGCAGTTATCGGACAGAGTTCCAAACCGGTTGTTGGTTTGTTCTCACAAACCAGCAACTCTGTCTGAAAAATGTCACTTCAAATAGTTCGGGTTTGAGGAAAGTGAAATCCGTTAAGAATATGTATATATTTTCGACCTTAAGCTTTTTTCAATTAATTTCTGTTAAGTCGCAACTTTTGTTTTCAGTGTAATATTTTAAATCGATACCGCTGTTATTATCATTATTGTAATTTGTGTACCTTAAATTCGTGAAATCATTTCATAATAGTTAAAAAATGTGTATAAATATGAGTATGAAAATATAAAAATATTCTGAGTTTTAATAAAAAAAGAGCAAACATTTGAGCCCCAGGATTATTAAATGACATCACCAGCATCGATTAGTCGTGTCACATAGTGATAAAATTTATTATGGATTATTCATAACATAATATGTAAGTACCACAGACTTTTTCGTAAGTATATACATAAATCCATACATATGTATGTACATCCAAAGAAATACGGACGCATATTAATTTGACATTCACTCTTTTATGTATTAGGAATTTTTGCTAGTTCTTTTTTGTTAAGCAATGTAGAACTCAACCCAAAAGTTTTTGAAATAAGCTAAAAACTTTTGGTCGAAGTCCTTTGATGAGTTCCTTAAGTAGGAACGAAATGCATATAGACGTTGCTTAAGCAAAACCAAAAAAATTCCTAAAAAAAATATTAAACAGTATGTATTGCTGATCAAAGGAAAAGAAAGGAAAAGAAATAAAAATTACATAGTTAGTTTTTAAAATTCAATTTCGTGTATGTATGCTTGCTGGCTTGATATTAGCATGCTTGATGACCTACCAAGCATCTAGTTTTATTTTGATTTTGTGTTGTTAGTTTGGTAAAAAAATATAAAAATGTCTCTAAATAAAAAAAATGTAATAACGACAATAACAGCACTGTTTGCATAAGAAGAAAAGCAAAGTAAAAAAAATTCGCTCTTTCGGCTTGATGGATTAATACTATACATTCAATGAAATATGACAGCAAGCATGCCAAAAATCTAAGTTTTTGATTTGAGTCAAACGTCGTCTGTGTCACACATACGAGCACTAATAAATTTTTGCTCATACTATAACCATGTTTAACAAGCATTTTGATACTCAGGATGATGTAACTTTTTTTATACATCGTTCAGTTACTTCAGCAACGTAATAACTCGTAAAATACGGTTATTGTACTACTAATCCATTGTCTGTAAAAATTTCTTACAAATAGGGTGCTTTTCTAAGCCCCCTGGTGTTTTAAATTTCAAAAATAACAAAAAAAAATAAATTTTTACCCAATTTTTGTTTGTTCGAAAGACAATAATCTTCCAACATGATTTCTAGCATATGGCCAATGAACAGACTTTTGAAAGTCGAATTTTGGACCACTTTTTAGAGTTTTGCTAGCCGTATTTCACGACTCGCACGACTTTGGAGGCATATTAACAGCTTCATTTCTCCAAATCAAATTATCACATAAAAATCGATGGTTTATTTTCTCACGTTATCAAAAAAGATTTGTTTTTTTAACCAACTTCAAAAAAGGAGGAGGTTATAAATTCATCTCGATTTTTTTTGGGGGGGGGGGGGGGATTGTTACTTCATAACTCGGTACATTTTAGACCGATTGTAAAAATTCTTTCTTTTTTTGTCTGGGAGGGTATAACTTCCCATTAGTTCCATTGTAAAAAAGTGAGCAGGGACACGCCCACAATTTGTTTTATTTGATTTTATGATAATCTGCTTATTTTATTCCTGCGAAACCTAGCAAACACCTTTTGTTCTTGCAATTACACAATTTTAAATTTAAAAAAATGGGCGGGTCTACGCCCATTAAAATCTATTTTTATATTTTACGTGGCTCTACTCAACCGATTTTTACGAAACTTACCACACACCCTGAGCTCAAAAAGAGATATAATCTTCCATTTGAAAAAATGTGCGGAGTTACGATCATTAAAATTTAATATTTCATTTTAAGTGATACTACTGTACCGATTTTTACAAAACGTAACACACACCCTGAACTCTAAAAAAGCACAAAAATCTTGCATTTAAAAAATAGGCAGAGGCACGCCCATTAAAATTTAATTTTATATCTCATAATTTCTTTTCGAAAATGTTCTATCAGATCTTTGCATTGAAGTCGGTTTTTTTTTGGCAGAACTATTTTATACAATTATTACTTACAAAAAATGTTGTATAGATTAGTCTTGATAATTTTTGTTTAATTTGTAGTTATTATATCGTATATATGAAATTCGCAGCGTTTACGAAATAAAAAAAACAATTTTAAGGAAAATAGTATTGTCATAACTAATAATCGATTTGTTATCGATTTCTTAATTACGATGTCAACTTAATAAATGAAGTCTTTTTGTTAGAACACTTACACTGGAACACACGTGTTTTCATGACAACTCTGGCGACGAGGAAATTTTCACTATTAATGCTGAATGGTAAATAAAGAACCCGATACGATTATTAAAAAGGAGACTGGAATAATGGCAAACGTTTTTCATATGGATGCATTTGACGAGAACACCATGAAGTGGAGCAGATGGGTACAGAGGTTTGAAACAGCGTTAGTAATTTTTGACGTGGACTAGACAAAAAAGATACAGTATTTGCTCCATTATATGGGCGCAGCAGCATATGATAGGCTTTGTGACAAGGCCTTGCCGCATAGTACGGAAGATTTGTTGTATAAGGAGATCATAGAAATCCTAGAAAAGCACTATAATCCATCTCCGAATGAGATTTTGTTGAATTTTAGATTCCACTCGAGGAAACAGAGCACGAGTGAGTCGGCTACGGATTTTCTGGTGGCACTGCGTCAGTTAGCAGAGGGGTGTAATTTTGGTGACTACTTAGATAAAGCCATAAGGAATCAAATCATAAAATTCAAAGTCGGCTGTTAGAAAAGCCCAATTTAACATTGCTTGATGTTGTCAACATCAACAGAATAATGAAACTATTGATAAAGTACAAGAAAAGCGGGTGAAAAGGAAAATAAGAAACGCACCGCAAACAGATGAAACCAACATTCAATGTTTAAGATTAAGGCAGCGCTGACCACACGTCAACTAAATGTAAACATTGGCACACGGTTTGTAGTTTTTGCAAAAAGAAGGGCCATCTACGAAGGGTATGTTTCAAGGCAAAAAACATGTTGGCACAAATTGGAGACAAAGGTAATGAAGCAGCCACAGAGGACGAAAGTGAGGATGAATGCGATTTGCTCCAAATAAATAAGGTGGAGCAACAGCCTGGGCTAAGAGACAAAATCTTCTGTAAATTACTGGTAAACAATAAAACAATAAAATTTGAAGTGGACACGGGCGCACCAGTTACCATTATGTGCATGGCGGATGCCAAAAAGTTTTTGGGAAAAAGCATAAAGGTACACAGATCGGACTTGCGGCTCTACAGCTATTGTGAAACACCCCTTGATTGTGTAGGATATGTTTGGGTTAACGTTAAAACAAAAAACGCAGTGAAAGTAAAAATGTATTTGGTACACTTGAACCGTTAGCCGCTACTAGAAAGAGAGTGGCTACGCATGATAAAATGAAACTGGGCGCAGATGTTAAAAAATAAGTTAAAGACGACATGGGAAGTAAATCGAATACAGCAAGTTATTGAAGAAGAAGGTAAATTAGTAAATATTTTGGATAAATATCCCACATTATTTTCAGCCACGCCCGGTAAAATTACTGGATTCCAAGCAAGAGTACATATAAAACGCGATGCGGTACCTAGATTTCTAAAGGCCAGGCGAATACCATTTCCACTGTTACAAAAGGTAGAGGAAGAGTTAGAAAATCAACTGAAGGAAGGACTATTAGAAAAGGTGAATACCAGTGAATGGGCCACTCCGATCGTGGTTGTAAGAAAAAATAATAATGCGATCTGATTATGTGGGGATTACAAACTTACCCTTAACCCTGAATTACTTGTGGATGAACACTCCTTGCCGACAATAGACGAGCTCTTTAGCACAATGGCAGGGGGAAACAAATTTTCGAAAATTGATCTAGCTAAGGCTTATTCACAACTTGAAGTACACGCAGAGGACCAGCATTTACTTACCCTTAATACGCACAGGGGTCTGTACAAGCCGACCAGATTAATGTATGGCATAGCATGTGCCCCATCGATTTGGCAACGGCTAATGGAGCAGATATTGGGAGACATACCTGGAGTGAAGGTCTTCCTTGATGACATTAAAGTGACAGCCCAAGATGATACAGAACATCTCAAACGACTGGATGAAGTTTTACGACGTTTGAATACACATAATATGAGAGTTAATTTAAATAAATCACAATTTTTACGTGACAGTATCGAGTACTGCGGATATAGTATTAATAGAGACGGAATAAAAAAATAGCGTCTAAGGTGGAAGCCATTCAAAATATGAAACGGCCTACCAACAAAGATGAGGTGCGCGCCTTTCTGGGGTTAATCAACTACTATGGTCGATTCATTCCAAACTTGATCGGCTTTTACACAATGACGTAGATTTCAAGTTTGATGCGGAATGCGAAGCAGCGTTCAGCAAAGTAAAACTTAAAATGCAATCCGATGTAGTTCTAGATCATTATGACCCAAAAATTCCCATAACGTTGGCGGTTGATGCAAGCCCAACGGGGGTTGGAGCTGTGTTGAGTCACGAATAATGGTGTAGAGAAGCCTATACAGTTCGCATCGCGTACCTTAAACAAAACCCAATAGCGTTACAGTCAGGTGGACAAAGAGGCTTATGCCGTGATACTCGGTGTAAAAAAATATGGGCGGAAATGCGACATGGATTCTCGTTTCGGCATAGATCAAACTGAATTCTCACGACATTGAAAGAATGGTGGTTGATTGCCGGGCCTGCCAAAGTTCGAGACCCAACCCTACACCAGAGCCCGTACACTGTTGGTTGCCGCCAAAAAAAGTATTTGAAAGGGTGCATGTGGACTACGCCGGTCCGTTTCTAGGGAAATATTTTTTTGTGTTGGTGGATGCATATAGTAAATGGCCTGAGGTACGATTGGTACCTGACATTACAGCAAGTACTACAATAAATGTATAAAGAAATATTTTCGCTACTTTTGGTATACCAAATGTCCTAGTTAGCGACCACGGTACTCAATTTAAGTCCCTAGAATTCAAAAAGTTTTTGGAAAGCAATGGGATCATACACAAACTGTGTGCCCCCTATCATCCCGCAATTAATGGACAGGCCGAACGGTTTATACAAACGATCAAAAATAAACTAAAGGCTGTAAACTGCCAACCAAGTGGAATTCCAAAAAATTTGGACCTAGTACTGGTAGCATACCGCAGAGCGATTCACCCTTATACGCAAAAATCCCCAGGAATGGCCATGTTTAACAGGCAGATCCAATCCAGGCTGGACCTATTACTTCCAGGTAACATCGTGGGTGATCCAGAATGCACACCCGTCTCTAAACAATTCGCGGTGGGAGATAAAGTTGCAGCACGGGAATACATTGGCAAAGGTAAATGGGAGTTCGGACGAATTACACAGAGAAATGGCGACCTCCACTATACAATCAGATTGGATGATGGCCGCGATTGGCGCAGGCATGTGGATCAAATACGCAAGGTTGGTGAAGGGACAGAGGCTAAGGAACCATACCAAAACAAAACTTCAGCAAGAAGGCATACAAACAATGAGTACGAACCATCAGGAGCAGCCTTGAGATCCGTCAGAAATGATGAAAGTAACGACCATGAACCGCTGGAAGCTGCCGAGAGGAATCCCAGTACAAAAGATGACTGTTGGAGTAAACATCGATCCCCCCGACATAGCAGCGCCGGGAACGGAGAATGTGTCTACAGGCGAAGTAGCAACTGAGGCACCAGTGCAATATGAACAACCAACGGTCAGGCCGGCACGTATCCGAAATATTCCCAAGCGCCTGGTACACTCAAAAAAACACTTTTGTTGAAAATTACGTCGATAATAGTAGGCAACACTTTACAGACTACTTTCGACCTAAAATTACACAACTATATTTTTTCAACGTTTTGTTGATTTTTGACCACTATATGTTTAATTTTGAACAAAATATGTTTAACAATTTTACGCAATTTGTGTTTTGTTTCCCCCTTTTGTTTAATTTTAAAATATGTTTTTTTTTAATAAAAATGCATTTAATACATGTTTTTAATTAAATTTATTGATAAAAAGGTTTACTGAATTAACATAAAAAATTCACGTTTTGCTTTAAATTTTACATGTAATTTTTAGAATTTGAATAAAAATGAAAAATAAATTTCTAAAATTTGAGTAATTTTGTTTCTTACATAAGTATGTATACATATCGTACTTGTTTAACAATACTGTCTTAACTCAAAGCTTTAATTTAATAATTTTTTTACTCAATTTGTGCATTATTTACAATATTGACTTATCACTATTTATATAAAACACATACAATTATTATTTAAAAATAGCTTTATTTTAATTTTAACTAATTTTATATTAATATGGCGTTCTTCTGTTAGAACATGTGTACTTTTGAGCTTCTTCTTTCTTCTTTCTTCTTGTTAAACATATTTCTGCTGCTTTACGCACATGTGTTTAATTTTCAACATTTTGACTTTCTTTAGGCATATGTAGCTGTTTTTTAAGCACACTTTGTTTAAAAATAAACACATCTAAAAGCAGATTTATATTTTTGTGTAAAATGAGACAAATATTGTTTTTTTGATACAAATAACTACACAATCGATATAAATTTAGACAATAAGAATATTTCAACAACAATTTAGACAAAATATGATCCTAAATTTGGGCTAATGTTTTAGAGTGTAGACTATCAATTAGAAGACTAAGAACTTGCCGAATATTACACTAGTGTGTATTGTATATTTATTTGTAAATCATTTATCTTTATATAAATTCAATATAATAATTATCCTTTATTTGATGTATATCCCAGTGAATTATAAAAGCCGGGAAAGCTGTCATAACTAATAATCGATTTGTTATCGATTTCTTAATTGAGATGTCAACTTAATAAATGAAGTCTTTTTGTTAGAACACTTACACTGGAACACACGTGTTTTCATGACAAGTATAAAGCTACAACGTATCAAAAAATAGAGGCTAGATTTAAAATCAGCTACGTCATATTATAAAAAATATTTCTTTTGGGTGGCGTAAGAAAAAAAATAAAGTATTTATTTTTTTAATATAATGCATTGTGCATTTGTGAAAAAAGAGGGGTTAGAAAATTAATAAAACTATTTTCGTAAACGAACAAAATAGGATAATGATTAGATATTTCAAATTAAGAAAATAAATTTGTGGCAATTTATGAAAATTTATGAAATAAATAAAAAAAAAAACTTGAGTTTAATTAATGAAATTGAGAACAAGCCTACTGAAGAGGCTCAAATGTTTCCCTCAACGAAGTGTTCACTGTGTGTACTTTTTCCATCATTGCGTTAACGGTACTTGAAAGCGGCAACGTATAACGCATGGGGGATATTATGTGAATCGGCCTTTATCTGTATTAACTTTCTCTGTCGTTGCGTTAACGGTAGTTGAAAAGGGCGGCGAATAATGTATGGAGGATTCTATGTGCATTGGCTTTTAGACAGAGAAGTGCAAATGTTGGCAACGCTGAAAGGGTTGTGCTTATTGTTTTCACTATAAAATAAAATGCGGCAGCGCCACCACTCACTAAAATTAATGAATCAATGAAAACTGCTAAAATCAGTGATGCCAACTTTTTTGACTCTAAAAGCACATTAAAATTTAAAAAAAAACACAAAAAGCGTAATTTTTGAGATACAAAAAAAAGCAAAAAGCACTAACGTGAAAAAGAAGTGAAGTTCCAAAAGGGTAAAGTTTAATAACGTTTAATATTTTCGAAGCTATTCTCTGTTTATTGAAATATATCAGACGCAAAAGGTATTCTTTGCACTGAAAAAATAAATACTATTATATATATATATATATATATATATATATATATATATATATATATATATATATATATATATATTAAAGTAATTTTAAGAAATATAAAAATTTCTTAAAAGCTCTGCTCAGTGCTTTTTATTAGTTTGCCACTAACGCTCAAAATTTGGCATTTTGAGTATTCAAAATGCACTAAAAATAGTGCCAAAGGCACTAAGTTGGCATCGCTGGCGAAAATGTGTAAAAGACAAAAGTCTTAATTGAAATTTTATTAATTTACCTAAATTAAAAAAAAGTTATTGCTTCTATCACGTAGATATTTTAGCGGTGGCGTCAGTGTAAAAATATTGGCTGTGGCTTAAGGCTCAATTAGCCGACTGTAATGTAATGTAACTTCAACGTAGGAAACAGTTGATCGATATTTTTATATGAAAAGTAGGTTGTATTACATTACATCTCTATAAACATTTTCATTACTTTTCACATAAAAATATCGATCAGCTGTTTCCTACTATTGCAGTTACATTACATTACAGTCGGCTAACTGAACCTTTAGACTATGTTGGTTTCATTTATGTAATGTACACTTAAAATATTTCAAAAGTCAACTGCTAAAAGAAGTTTATTAAGCGTTTAAGGACAGCACTCACAATTTCCCAGCAAAAAGTACTGCTTACCAGAAGCGTTTTTATGGAAGCTAGAAGCAATACACTCAGCTTCCAAAAAGCCATGAATTTTTTGCCTTACTAAAGTGCTTCACGAAAGTAACCCGCTGTTTGTGCAAGACGTTTGACTTAGAAATCTTGGCGTTTCTGTAATAGATTAAAGAAAATTTGTACAAGTTTCTTTTAATCTGTTACAAAAACACCATGATTTCTAACTCAAACGTCTTACACAAACAGGGGGTAATACTCATATGCAAAAGTTACTTGTTTTCAAAATTGTGTGTAATAATTTTTTGATTCTTCAGAGAACCCGCCTTACGTTAGTGCTTTTCAGAAGCATTTTTCGAAGCTTTTGCTATCAAGTAAGCAATACATTGCTTCTCTCAGTTGTTAGTGCTTCCAAATCAGAATATTTTAATGGGTTGTAGAAGAAACTTATTGCACATATCTTCAAGTTGCAGATATGCAATGAAGAGTGATTTCCGCTATTGTGATATGATCTATATTTAAAAAAAATATATCGAGGCAACCTAGAGTGTTAAAGCATTTATCGAGAATATTAAGTTTTCTAAACTTTTAGGCCCCATCAAGACAACAGGTTTCTAATTTAGCTGGATCCTATGCGCATTTCACTGTCGCTAATGCAGAGCATCAGTTAACCTTTACCCAAAATTTCTTAGGAAAACTAAAGTTATTATGTTGTAAACTTTCATTTAAACAAATGAGAAGCTCAACAACAATTAACAAGGTTGAAACAAGAACTCAATAATCAACATGTTTTTTATTTTCTTACTTTACCATTGCTACATTGGCTGACTTTTTTTCAGCTTCAAATTGTAGTTGTAAGAGTATTTGGAAATATTAGTGCGTTTAAAAGTTTTAAACTTAAATTGTAACAATTCCTGTATAAAACACTAGATATTTGGATTTAGTTTTTTTTCATTAAAAATATCATTGTTGTATACATACACACTTCTTTGCGAAAATTTACAAAAAGCACACGAAATTTTTGAGATCGTTACTGAAGTTATATAAAAATAAATTTATTTTAAAGGAATAAAATTGCCTTTACTATAAGTATTTTTTTTTTTAATTTTCATGCCTTTCCTCATTAAACAAAATCCGCTTAAAAGTTCCAACGATTACAAATAAAGCAAATTCCTTTGAAGTACGTACGTACATCTTATTTTATTGCTGGAATATTTTTTGTTTGTATCATCATAAAACAACTTTATGTGCTTCATTCAAATAAATTACAAAAATATTTGTAACTTTCATCAGCAAATTTCTGCAACTCGTACATTCGAAAAAGAAAAATTTATGAATATAATCGGCTTATGTTGGTTGCTATGTGTTCGTTTGATGCCATTTACATCTACAAACGCACACACACACACACACACACACACACACACACATACAAAATAATAATCGTACAAAAGTATTCTTATCAGCAAATGAGCATGACTAAATTCCAATTTAATATACTATTTTGAACATTTATTTGTTTTTGTGTATCATTACAGGAGGCAAAGGAATGAAAATGACCCATAACTGCCAATTTGGCATAAACTCGAGCTCGTATTTGTACAACAAATGTACAACAACAACTACATACATAAATACATGCTGCTCTATAAGCTAAGTCCCGCAAATAGGAGGATGATGACTACTGTGATTTTATTATAAATATTTATATTAAATGGAATTATCTATACACCAATGAACAGCCACTCAAGTCAGCAAGTCGTTTGTTATAATAATTAAGCCTGCATAAAAACGCATAAAAATAGATTATAAACGCCACAAAGCAACACACAAAACACGGCGAGTACCGTTCATCCAACTACCCACCCACCCACGAAGTGTTAAAATAAAAAAAGTTTTAAACAACTAAAGTTCCATTTCATTTTGTAATTTGTTGAAATAAAATCCTTAGCCTTGGTGTATACTTGTGAAGTAAAATATAAGAACCGAACATCGTATGAACAAAGTGAAAAAAAAAGCCCAAAGTGATAGTGAGTTTAAATAACGTGTGAAACGTACGGAAAAGTTGCTAGATTAAGAAAGTTGTTTTAAACGGTGGCATAAACGACCGCCCGCAGTGAATCCTTATAAATAAAAACAAAAAACAACATCAACATCAACAACCAACCAACCACAACAAGTACAAAATTATTTAAAATAAAAAAAGTTTGATTTTAATTTTTCCAACGCCATGAAGGGTTTAACTGCGTTTAAGGAAAAAGCCACGGGAGTTTTTAGTGGGTGAGTACCTTTTTCTCAAATAAAATTTTGATTTGTTAAATTTATCTGTGCAAACAATTTTATGAATTATGATTATCGACGCTGTGATGTTACGCTTTGATGGTCGCTCGTACTTGTTTCAAAAATACATGAAAAGTAGCAAAATTTAATTTAACGGACCAGTGAATGCATGAATGGCTGAATGGCTGGTCATTGATACGCTTAGGACTGAGATAAAAGAAATGATGAGCCTTAAATTTTATTTTTTTTTTCAAATAAATTATTATATCAAAAAAGGTATTCACTTCAGTTTTTTTCTTGTTGAAAAAATGGAAAAATGTAAATTTTTTACAACAAACACAGGAAGAACAATTCACCAAAAGTTGAAATTAAAAATTCAACTTTTGGTGGAATTTTTTTTCCTGTGTTTGTTGTAAAAAAATTAAATTTTTCCATTTTTCCAACAAGAAAAAAACTTATGTGAATACTTTTAAAGTTTTTTTTTGGTAGAGTAAAATGTTTAAATAATGCAATGTAATAAGTACTTTCTATTCGTGGAATGAATTGTAAGATTAATGACTTCAGGTTTGGCATTAAAAATTGTGAAAAGCTTTCACATGAAAATCTATCGATAACTGGACTTATGATATCTTGGCTTTTAAACAGCTGCACAAATTTGTTATAGCGAAAATCATTATATTTTTAGTCTTTTAAGCTATCAGTACCTGGATTCAGTAACTTTTTGCTCGACATATTTATTCGCCTGCGATAACGATAATGTTATTCTGTAATTTCTTTTTTACGATAGTCTCCCGCTTTATCTTATACACCATTTAATTCAATATTATGTGGTATCTCTGTATAGAAAATGTGAAAATAAGCGAAAAGCATGAAGAATAATAATTAAGAAAAACTCAACAGATTAGATCTTGTGAGTTAATTTTTTTCTCTCCAACCGACACCGAATATCGTCAAAATATGTTACTGACTAGCAAAGTCGATAAATTTTCGTTATATTTATTATAACGATACGATTATCGTAATAAAAGTTACTGAATCCAGGTACAGGTGTGTAACAGACTCAAATAGAAAAATGGAAGTAGTTTTTTCAAAAATATTTATCTTAGGAATGCATCAAAATATATTTCTGGCATACTTTTAGAAAAGACATAAAAATACTCGTCGCTTTAATCTAGTCACTAGATTCTAGTGTATTTAACCCCTTTGTATTTGGTGGAAATAGTTTTCCGACCAAATTTTTCTTCAATGGCAGCTATTTTTTTTATCGATTTGGCAATAATAATCAAAAGGAATAAAGTATATTTTTTAACTTTGGCAATGACAGATTATATATGAAATTTTTATCGAAACAAATCTGTAAGCCTAACCCTACCTGTACCTGGATTCAGTAACTTTTATTACGATAATCGTATAGTTATAATAAATATAACAAAAATTTGTCGATTTTGCTACTCACTTACATATTTTAACGATATTCACTGTCAGTTGGAGAAAAAAAATTAAGTCACAAAATCAAATTTGTTGAGTTTTTCTTTATTATTCTTTGTCCTTTTCGCTTATTTTCACATTTTCTATACAGAGCTACCACATAATATTGAATTAAATGTTGAATAAGATAAAGCGGGAGACTATCGTAAAAAAGAAATTACAGAATCACATTATCGTTATCGGAAGCGAATAAATATATCGATAAATATTACGATTTTTGGTTCGCAAAAAGTTACTGAATCCAGGTACTGATATATTTTTTATCATGCCAAAAGTCAAAAAAATATTGAAAAATATTTTTTTATGTTAGCTGTTTTTCCTAACTCTACGTCTACACCTGATATATTTTTATCATGCCAAATGTCTAATTCTATATAGAAAAAAGAGCTGACATAAAAAAAATAATTTTTCAATATAAAGTTTGACTTTAGTTATTATAAAAATATATCAGGTGTAGAAAAAAGATAAAAACATATCAGGTATAGACGTAGGGTAACTTCGCATTAGGCCAGGGTTATCAGATGTAGCGATTTCTCGCTTAACGATATTTTAATTCTTCTGACGATACATCAATTTTTTGGCGTTTTTTGGCTATTTTTTAAACAAAATTGAACTTTAAAATTTTTGTGCTTCAGTAAAATTAATTTGTTGAAGGAGTAGTTTCAAAAATGAATCTTATCAAAACTCGTCTCTAAGAAATGAAAACGATTAATTAATGCGTTTTGAATTTGGATGTGAAAATTTATATGAAATAATTTTTGGCGATTTTTTTTCCAATTTTTGGCGATTTTCTGCTAAATTTTTATACGATTATTTGAATATATATATATATATATATATATATATATATATATATATATATTATATATAAAGTGTTATATACGTGTCTGTCATGACTTTCCCATCCGTATTTTGGTGTCCTGACATTTACTTCCGAATAATTTTTTCGTTTTACTTTCGACTGCACCAAGCAATGTGAAAGTAAATAGAATCGCCTTTTTTCCACAATAAAATTAATTTAATTTAAACGAAGTATTTTTTAAAATTAGGCTTGATATCTCATCTACCTAATTCGGAAATTTAAACCAATATATATTTTGTTTTAATACATAGAAAAGGGTATATGAAAAACATTCCCATATTAGCAACCAATTTTGCAAAAATATTCGGAAGTATGCAGACACCAAATCTTCTTTTTTGCGATTCGGAAATTTTCATTCTAATTGAAAACGTTCGAAAGTCGTGACAGACAAGATAAAACCAAAATGATTTTGGCTACTTATGACGATTTTTCAAATGAATTTGGCGAAATAGGTCGGAAAAAACCTGACAAGCTTGGTGGTGATTTATAATAGGTTCTTCAGTTTTCGTATATTTCTATCTAATACCTTCGAATAGGGACATAAATATTTCTTGCTTATCATGGGCATCGTTTTTCCTTAACTATTTTTCTTAGTGGGAACAATCACCCATATTCCACTTGTCGACATCGACGTCATGTTTACCCTCTCTCGATAACAATTTTGTGCTACTGAGAATCTATTTCTGTTCCCTTAGGTCTAGAAAATATGATAAACCTGCCAAAAGAAGTCAGTTGTTTTCGACAACGTGTACACAAGCCCACATTTTTTTTTAGCATTGTATTAAAGTGATGTTTGGAATGAGGGTGAGTATTCCCTCTAACCCCACTAAGGTTTTTTATATTTGTTTTCTTAGTGGAAAAAAATTTTCCTCTAACTCTGAGGTTATTTGTTTTCTATATTACAGATTTGTCAGGAAATTATTGTCTGAAATTTAAATGGTTATTATTTATTTAAATATTTGAGGCATTTGAACTACATTTGACAGAGTGTTAAGGTAATCACACTTGAAAAACATTTTCCCAAATAAGTCTAAGCACTAAATACTAATATATTTTTTTGGATTCAGGTACTTGTTTATTAAGTTAAACATTATCATTCAAAACTAAAAGACAAAGTCATAGAATCTAGTATTATTGGAATATATTTAACTTGTCTGAATCAAAAGGTATTATAAGATTAACTTGAGAGGTCAGTGTGCTACTAAGGCGAGAATAGTAGGAGGCTATTTTGCCTATTTATATACACAGTGGACCCAAGGACATTGACTCCTGATAACCATCCAAAACTCCCAATTTAAAAAGTCTAGTAGGAGCACTTTCCTGTGGCAGACAATATAGCTGCCTAAGAGTACTCTCTTGCTGGACTAGGTTGCATTATTTGAAGTACTGATTGAATCAAATATAAATGGTTAGAGTTGTATTAAATTAAATATTCAATTTCCCTGCGCAAAACATCTTCAAATATTTTAATCAATTTTAGTTATGAAATTGCCTTGACTTCAAAACAACCAACAACGATTGTGAGCAATAAATTTCAATTAAGATCCTTAAACAATTACAAATATCTTTTATCAATTGGAATTCAATTTTATTTTAATTTTTTTAGATATTTTTTTTGCACTAATGCTCAATTTCAATATGTATAATACATGTAAATACCAACGACACCTTCCAGCAGCTGAATGAAACTTAATAAAACATCAATAAACAACCAACTTCTGTAATCCAGCAAATAAAACTCCTTGCGTACCCATGCGTACACACACACAGACACACACCCACACACAAATACATCCAAACAAATTAATTCCGATCAGGGATAACTGAAACCGTTGAAAGAAAGTGTGGTTGTCATGATAACTGACTGCACACGAGTATTAACACTTCAAATTTTAATTTCGTATTCAAGACAGGATGCTGACGTTTCGAATGAAGAAGACAACATTAAAAAATAAGAAATAAACGAGTGTTAGTGGCGCCACTTGAAACTTAGAAAGGCAATGAATGAAGAAGAATACTCGTTCAACTAAATGAAGAATTATTATCACAAAAAGTGTATAGGAATGAGTATAAGGGGAAAATTTATATGTACGAGTTGGCACATAGTGTGGGAACAAAAGGACAATGGAAACGTTTACGCATTTTAATATTGAAAATTGTTTAATAAACGTTTTCTAAAGAGTTTCATTGTTTTGAATATGAATGAAAATGAAAACTCATTTTCATTTTCACAAAACTCAAGTTGGTTGTTAAGAAAACAAAAAACCTTTTTTTTTTCTAAAGATTCCAAATAAAAATCTAAAAATAGTCTCAGAGTAATGTACTAAAATGCGTTTTAATAAAAATATTAAAAAAGTGACCATTTTTAATTTATTTTACATTATTTACCTCTTCTTCAACCAACATGTTGTAATATTTGTTGATTCCAAAAGCAAAAGGAACTAAAGTCCTACAAAACGCACTTCATAATCATTTCCCTTTCCGCTTTATGTTCAATATGCACGTGCCTGAAACGTGCAAGGAATTCCTCTTCTTAACACTTTTGTTTTAAAATTTTTACTACGACAAGCAACCAAATAACATATCTGCAACTAAGCAACCACCAACGACAGTAGCTCAACGTTATTATTATCATCTTTATGAAGTGCTCATTACAAAGTCATTTAAAAATCAGACAAGTAAAAGAGGCGTTTCGATTTGTAGAATTGAAAGGAGTACTTTGCAGAACTTTTCGCTACAATTTTGTGCCGAGATTTATTTATTTTGAAAAAGATCAGGCAAGTCTTATCAAAAGAATGAACTGAAAGAAAGAGGGGGGGGGGAAGATTTTTAAGGCAATTTCCCAGATGACGAACGCTTTCCTGATCTTTATTATTATGGGTCTATTCTTAAATGCATTACTGTGCAAAGGACTATGAGTAGCACAATAGCAGATAAAAATAAAAATAGTGGTACCACTAAAGCTATAAGATGTTCAAAAATGCAAATCGGTACAAACAAGCTTAAATCTAGAACATAAAAATTAATGCTTAAATGTGTTTGTAAGAATTTGTATAACTCGAGTGCGATTTGAGTAATATTGGAGTATATATTTTTTTTTAAATCAAAAACTTATTAATTAACCTACAGCTGGAGATCCATATAAGCGAAGTTCTTCAAATTATTGGGGGCCACTTAAAATAATAAATATATAAGCGTAATTTTATAGAGAAAAGGGGGCAGGAGGACTTGTGTCATACGTAAAAATTGCTTACAATCGATAAAGTAACCTTAAACTTAAAGAATTATGCTACAATATTCGTCATAAAATTCTACTAAGGGCCACTATTATAACTTAAAGTTAGTTAAAATTAGGATTTATTGGACGTATAAAACGTTTTTCATTATCATAAATTTAATATAACTTAGTAGGTAGGATAAGCTTACATGTAAGTCATCGGTCATTTTGGGTTAAAGTAAAATTGTGATGAGATTTTTTATTTCGGCTCAAGGTCCTTTCACAAACACAAATAAGTAAGTTTATGTATTTATGATTTGATTAGGCTAATGGTCATATCGCTTTGTAAGCCAAATTATATCTGATAGTTTTAAAGGTATAAATTGTAGTAAAGAAAATTTTAAATTATTATTATAAACACTAGCAGAATGGAACAACATGCTGTTTTTGTGGGACGTCATATCTTCATCGTCAGCGTTCTTGTGTTTCGTCCACTGTGTGTGGTCTCAATTAGTGTAAACTTTAGCTCAACACTATAAAAAGTTGTAGTTTATTTTTTATTTTTTTATAGACTGTTTTGGAATTGAAATTTTTAATTAATTTGCATATATCGTCAGCCCATTTAAAAAAAATAAGTTAGGTATGGGGTATATATATTTCAAATATACCTTTTCTGAATCCAAAACATGTTTTAAGAAATTAATTACGATTTCTGAGATATTTAGCATTTATTTTGCTCCATTTAATAAGTATTGTTTTGCTATACACACGACTGTTTGGCTATTGCGTCAAATTATTGATACAAAAACGTCTAAAATAAATTTAACTATAGTTTGTAATAAACACAATTCAGACGACCGACGAACTTCGCATAGTTCGATGAACTTCAAGAATTCGATCTACTTGAAATCTCTGCCTTGCTATGGATTTATTCGTAGCCCATGGATAGATACCAAGTTATGAAAATATTAACTGAGGCAAAAATTACTTGCATAATATGTTGGAAAAAATTGGATTGTTTACTTGAAATAAAAATTAATGCAAAAATCGACATCAAGTGTTGAAATGAATAAAAGTCCATTATACTTTAAAAAGGCAGAAATTTGGAATAAATCACATATATTTTGAAAATCTTAGAAATTCGCAATACTGAAAACGAACCCAAAACTAAAATTAACTCATTAACTCGGGATAAAGGGCAAAACATTATGAAGATTCAAAATGAGCTTGCAAAATTTTTTAAATTTTAAATAAAATGAACAAAGAAACCCAAAAACTTTGGAAAAATTACATCTTTCACAAAAGAAAAACAGGGGCCTAATCGTCGCTTTCGATATCGGGGTGATTTGATCACGTGTTTTCAGTTTGCGATTATGGTATTCGATATCGAACCATATTATTGCATTGTTCGATAGCGACTGCCACAATCTCAAACTAAAAAAACGTAATCGAATCAGCTCGTTATCGAAAGCGACGATTAGACCCCAGAAATTCGAGAAAAATTGCAAAATTTTAAACAAGGCATAATTTTTATTAAAAATCGCTAAGGAATGCTTAAAATTCCATAAAAACGCGAAGTTGGCGAAAATTCGCGAAAATTTGCTAACAGCAGCATATGAAAAAGCAAAGTCTTATATTGTTAAAAATTAACTGCAAAAACTCGCGATCATTGCAAATATTCGCGAGAAGTTGTAAAATCGGAAACAATCCTTAAAATGATTAGAAATCGCGAAAACTGTTAAAAATAAAATAAAGTCGAAAGGATCGCGAAAAAGTCGCATGTTCGCGAAAAATTTCTAAATGCATTGTAGAAATTGCTTACACTGCAAGAAATAAAAAAACTTCAGAAAATTAGATCAATCTCAAAAAAAAAAAAAAAAAAAAAAATGCTAACATGGCGGAAATTACAATGTCTAGTAAAGGTTTTTGTTTAATCTTGAGGTCATCGTTAAACCGACCGACTTATTTCTATGGACAGCAAGAAAAATAATTTAAAAGCATTAATTTTCTTCTCAACAAGTTTCTCAATATACAACACTAAAGTTGTATATACATGCAGCACAAAAAGCTACTTTTTAAAAATAGATTATGAAAAGTGGCGTATGTGGCACAAAATAGTATTTTTCTCTTTCAATAAAGTAATATTAACTTCTAACTTTATTCATGAATGTTCACAAAAATTTACACATTTCTCTAAATGTTGAAAATTCAAAAAAAAAAAAAAAAAAAAAAAATTCTATCGGGTATACTTTGAAAAAACTTCTTTGTCGTTTTTCTTCATTCTGACTTTCTGGCATATGCTCCAAACCAATAATGAGCTGACGATATATAGTTTATATTTATAAGTTCCAGATGGTGTGACACAAAACTGGATCAAGTGAAAAATCTCATTTTTACATTCTTTTAAATCTCTGATTTAAAAATTCAAAGAATGCCATAAAAGTTCTTATATTTGTGGAATTTTCTTTTTTACTACAACATATCGATGACTTTATTTTGCCATAGACTCCTCTCAACGGATAGTGAAAGTTATAGTCTATACAAAAAAAATCTATCTCATATAAAAATCATAATGACTCCTTAAACATGCCAGCAATTTTTACAACTTTCTAATATTTTTTCCTTCTTGTGGTATTTTTATATTGTCAGCTTTTTATTTAGTTGAGTATGCACATGTTCATAGATGTTGAAGTTTTTATTGTATTTCATAGATTGTTTTTTTGAAGTGTTTTGTTTTGGTTCCATATTTCCCATACATACATAAAAAAATTTTTGTCGCGTTTTAGGGCTTAAATAAATGGCGAGACAGAAGGAGTTTATTATAACTTTGCCGCCAAGTTAAGTTAATTTGTCAGAATATTGCTACTAATACTATAGTTACTTTTTCTTTAAGGAAATAAATAGTTCAGACATTTTAGTTTTAAGTATATTTGAAAAATAGTTTTCAAACAATTTTGTATGATTTAATAGCTGAAGTAATAAAATATTTGCATTAGATAAGTTTTCTTATACATTTAATTTCTTTAATGTTTATTTCTTTCAGCGCTTTCCATCATTAATCTTTTTCCGCAATAGATTTTTCAGCAACTGTCATTTAGTTTTATTTAATCTTTTGTGTGGTGAAATCTTTATAAAATGTAAAAACACACATCAATTTAATATCATTAACCTAAAAACCTTTTAACATGACTACAACAAAAATAAAACAACCAAAATTCTTAATAGAAGAAACAACAACCGAAAAAATGTATACATATAAAAAAATCTCTGCATTTCAGAGATAAAATAAAATGATTCAATCAACTATCAATATAAAAAACAAACTCACCCTTCCAATATAAAATATATCCTGATTGTTACACAATCAACATGGAAAGTATCAGCAGGAGCGATAGAGAGCACTTAATAAAATCGAATTTTATTTCAATTGTACAAAACACGTCTATTTTTATTTTACCTTTAAGATTTGAGTCTGTGGGTTGTCGCAAGACCAAATAAATTGTCGTGCGAGTATTGAGTTGTTTTGCAAATAAACAAGTGTTGTTGTTTTATTTCATTTATATCAACAAATCCTTAAGGATTTTGTTTGGGTTGTTGGCTGAAACTATAGTCGAGTATTACTGACAAGCATTTTGATATCAGAGCAAAAGGGCGGACAGGGGTGGGTGGCTTAGCACTAGAGTAAAATTGTTTAGGTAAAACGATATCAATGATTATGGTTTATTAGTGTGAAAATATTTGTGTAATTTTCTGTTAGTGAGATCCTCGGGGAATTGCAAAATCTTAAATGTTGTAAACATTTTTGTGGTTGTTAGATTTTTTTTTTGAAATGGGATTTGCAATATTATTGTGCAAAAATTGATATTGAGCAATAAAATTCTCTGTGTGTACGTTACGTGATTTATAACACTCATACTTTTTTCCGATTTTAGAATTTTTTACGAATATTTTCCGATTTTAGAAATTTTTCAGAATAATGGATTTCATGGGAAATTTTGTTAAATATGTATTAGAAAAATTTTTTTGAAACATAATACAAAATTTGTTGCTTTTGAGGCTTGATTTTCGACACTTAATCCGAATTCACACTAGGAATGTATATACAGGTGTTGAAGTTCGAATTGCTACTAATTAAAAATATTGTGGAGTTTAGATATTTTTCTTAAAAATTGTTCGATGTGGATAAATTTAGCGCGGTTGATAGCATCAAGTGTGCACTAGAAGGCTTCAGTTGAAAAGTCATTCTGGGGATGAATTACCCTCCAAGAATTGCTGGTGTCATCCCCCTCCCCTAGAATTATTAAACATTGCGTGTAATTATTTCATTTAATATTCCTCATGAAAATCACAAGTCATAACGCAAACACACGCATTAATTTTAAATCGAATACGTAAAGGGTCCGCCATCTAACGTTTTTTTTCAACTAGTGCTTATTTGGTGAATGGTAACACTTAGCTCATGTCTGATTTAACAGATAATTAATTTTATCCTTCCGCTGAACGAGCCGACTAACCATCCAATGAGTTTTCGCTTCGCTAAGTGGGCCTGCGCCTGCGATCGACTTACAGAAGATGCCGATACAGAAGATGCCGATTTTGCCAAAATAATCATCTTTTCAGATGAAGCTCATTTTGATCTTGGCGGGTATGTAAACAAGCAAAATTGTCGCATTTGGGGCACGCATACATTGAAAAGCCGACGCACCCAAAACAAGTTACTGTTTGGAGCGGATTTTGGTCCAGAGGCATAATTGGGCCATTGAGCAAGGAGTGGCCGTTACAGTCAATGGCGATCGTTATCGGGCCATGTTGAACGAATTTTTGTTCACAAAAATTAAAGAGGAGGATATTGGCAACATTTGGTTTCAACAAGACGGCGCTACGTGCCACACAGCCGAAGCTTCAGTAGTTTTTTTTATAGCATTTTCACAAAAAAAAGTTATCTGGCGGACCTTTTATAACTTATAAACATCCAGAAACTATGTTTATAGATATTTTTTTAAATTACGCAGTACAAACGATAGTAAGTAACATTAATAGACTGTGTGAGCTTCAATCACACTCATGAATATAAAAATACTCTGACTATTAATCGACTGTACATGCATATATAAAGGGCTACTTTATTCAAACATGCACATAAAGCATGTTTTTAACAGCCACGCACACACATTTTCCATTCCATTTTATATGCACACATGAATAGTGGCGACCAATGAACAAATATCTCGAGTATCGTCCGTATTTTTTTGTCCGATTAAATATTCATAGCCCGAGTATAAACATACTCAGACTGTAAGTATGAGAGAGAGAGAGAGAGAGAGAGAGGGAGAGAGAGAATCAATGCTTTTGATACGCATGTGCCTTTTTATTTTTAGTTGTAGCGTATTTTAGTTTTTCTCATAAACGAAATAGAGATGCTCTTGTATGTTGGAATCGGCTTTAGTCATAGTTGCTTGAGATTTATAATATCATCATATCAGGCACCCGATGCTTCCTAAATTGTTGAATGTTAACATCGAAACATTGGTGTTCTTGATACGTAGAACCTTAATTTTATCGATGTTAGTATGATCTACAGTAGTAGATGCTGGCTGATATATCTCATTTAGTTTGACTAATGTGTAAAGCAATGTATGTTCTAGCAGACAAGTGTCATCATCGTATTTAAGGCCATTCAATCGAGCATTCATACCTCATATATGTACTAGTTTGTCTCTTCTAATGAGGGTTCATTATTGCGTAATTGAGTCCGGTACAATAGTGAATAACAGCGGATATAGGATCCATCCCCGTCGTACCCTAGTGCTTAGACCATTCGGATTGTCTAATATGCATACATGCAGTACTCGGCTTGTTGTATTTCCCTTGCATATGAGTGCGTGCAAATTATCTGATGGTGGTTAGTGTCGAATTCGTTGGGAAAATCGATAAATACCAGATATAGTGGACTTTTCCATTTCAGAGATTGCTCTACTGTGATCACAGCAATAGTGATGTGGTATGAAACTTGCGTTCTCCTTTCGAAGATCTGCTGAAATCCCATGAATTATATTATCTAGTTACTTATCAATCATTTTCATAATCATTATTAAAAGAGTTATATTTTTATAGTTTTTGTACTTTGTGAGGTCTACTTTCTTGTCTAGTTTAATTATCACTCCTTCACTGAGGATGTGATGCCCATAATCATAGGCGATGAAAAGACATTCTGGGGGGGGGGGTGCATTGCCCCCAAAGAATTGCTGTGCCCCTAAAATTATTAAAAATTGCATGTAATAATTTTTTTTTATAACACTCATGAAAGTCACCAGTCATAGTGCCCCTCAGGAAAAACTTATAGCTACGCAAATGCCCAAAATTATCTTCGATAATAGGTCAAATTATTTCAGCGCTAAGAGTCAGATCAGACTTAAGTAATTTAGGATTGATGTTGTTTATTATTATTCACAAGACTAAAAAAACTTTTCTTATAACCGACAGAATTCTTATAAATATAATCACAATGACTATCGAGTTCGTTATAACCTTATTCCACTGTACTATATGTACTATTAAGTATTAAACCAAAATCCAAATCAATTAATTCTTAACAAAAACATTTTGTTGTCATAACAGCAAATCAAATCATAATAGAGTATTTTGCCAAGCAATTAAAAGGCTTCATCAGGACATTGCTTTACTGAAAAATATTTTGAATTGAAAACATAATTGACCATATTATGAATACTATGCCATAGGAAACCATACTGAAAACTTAATAATGCTAAGCAATTTATTTATTTTTTTTTAAAGCAAGAGTTGCTAACAACAACCAAATAAATACATAATCATAGGTATATTAAGAAAAGCAAGAAAAAAACATAGAGAATTAGCAAAAGTGCCCCCTTTTCTAGTAATTTAAAGAGATTCCGACAAATATTTCTATGTAAGTAGACTACTACTACAACTAACAAACAATAATTTCCATTGTGTCCTTAAATAGCCATCCCCCAATTTTTTTTTTATTTTCTCTTTTTTTTTTTTGGTATCAGTCCTTGTTAAATAAAGCCTATTAAAGGATGTTTTTGTGGATTTTCGGCAAACATTTTTGTGTCTTATATAACTTTGTAGATCTGTTTAAAAAAATATATTTTCTTCGTTTATTTTATGGTCATGCTCATCTTATAATTTTACTATTTATGGGGCTTCATTTTTTCTTCGCTTATTTTATGCTGCAGATAAATCTTTGTAGATGAGTAAATTGCCACTGCTTCTATTACGAGAGTATCTTGAGCTGCAGAAAAAAATATAAACTTTTTATTTTATATGCTTTAATGCCAGTCAGTCTGACGCCCGCCTGAAATAGTTGTTTACGCAGAGTATTTTTTATTTGAGATTTTGAAATCTTTGCAGACTTTATGGCAGCCAAAATATTAAAACAAAGTGGCGCCACCATTTGACAATAACAAATGGCATTGGAATAGTAACCATTTGACATTTATCAAAAGAAATAAGTATTAGTAGTGTATTTCGAATATTATATATCATTTTATAATGATAACGAAGTCGATATGTTACGAGGGAGGTCCCAAAAATATCCCGTTTGAAGTATAGATGGCGGCTGTAGTTTGAAAAAAGAAATACTTTGATAAAATTGGCAACCTTAGAGAATATGTGTTTTATGCATTAGAGGGCTGAGTCTTGAAATATAAATACGTCTTCTTTTTTACTCGACTGTGCAAAGCAAAGACAAATATTGTATGCATGTATAGGTATTAGAGACCTGCGTAAACAGTCTTTAAATGTAAACAAGTCATGATTTTTAAATGTATTCACGTCGCATGTATTATACTAAATCAATAATAAATGCTGTCGTACTATAAGCGAAGCACGATGGATGTATTGGTGTACGTGTATATCATTGTTAACAAGCGATGTCGCCAAGACAGCTTGTTTGTAACAAACACTCAAAAGAAGTACTGTTTATTAGTGTATGCTTGTTATTTTTCATATTGCACGTTTGAGTGTGTATGTAATATGTAGATGGTAAGCATACAACTAATGTTAATGCATGTGTGTGCCTTTGCATGTGCGCAGAAAAATTAAAGATCATACACACATACATGCATGAGGTTTGTACACGCGCTCATGCGTAGAAAGAACCAAGTATCACAAATTCTTCCGTCACGAAGTGTTTTCTTCTTTACTCTTATACCTACAATACTCATACTTGCAATCAGTGTTGTTAACGTTTGTTTTATAAGATTTCGCTGTAGTAAAGCATTTGAAAAATCCCTCATGTCTTGAAAGTTCTTATAAGATGTCTTGCGCAGGACACTAATAGGTATCATTCGACAGGTATTTTAAAATCATCTTTAGGTTTCTCTTATGATTTTTCATTTATAATGACCATTAAGGATGTTTAACGGTTCAAAGTTGGTCGCAGTCGGGGTTTTTTATACATTTTTTTTTTGTATAAATACGTGTTAAATGTATTGTCGTAGCATGTACGAGTATTATACTAAACCAATAATAAATGATGTCGTTTAATTCGTGAAGCACGATAGATATATTGAAGGACGTGTATATGAGTGTTTTCAAGCGATATCGCGAAGACAGGAAGAATACACACAACTTATGTGCGTATGTATGTACATGTATGACGTTTGTATACGCACCCATTCGTATGAAGAAGCAAGCATCACAAATTCTTCAGTCACGAAGTATTTTCTTTTTTACTCCTGCACCTGCAATAACTGAAAAAAATGTCTTGCCAACAGTGCTGTTAAGCGTTTGGCTTACAAGATTTCGCTGTAGTAAAGCATTTGAAAAATCCTTCATGTCCTAAAAGTTCTTGTAAGTGGTCTTTTGCAGGGGTCTATTATGCATTAAACACATTGACTACAGCAGCCTACACGAACACACGTATTCAAATGCCGCTAGCTGCATTTACCATATTGTAGCCTTCTTCTACTTAATTACTTTGGAGATGGCAGCACTATACTAATTAATACATATTAGTGGTGCCACCTTCAAATGAATAAATTTATTTCCTTACATCAATTATTGCGAAATTCTTTTTATTAAATAATATAAAATAATATCAAACTATTAATCATTCCACATTTTGCATTGCACTGGCAACACTGTCTTTGCTCATTGTCGTCAACAACGGCAAAATCAGCATGGAAAACACCCTGACGCCATGTTTCCACGCCATCGCCAAAAAAGTTGTTCTAATATAAGCGTGTGTGTTCTATTTTAGACACATTGATGTCGGTAGCTTGCTGTGGTGAATGTGTTTTAAGTTTGTTTAGTGTTCTCAGTCAGTCCGTAAACATGGCAAAATCGGTCACCGTAATGTAATTCAATACTTTAATTTGAAAGATCCCAGTCCAACCAATATTCAAGACGAGATAGTTTATATATCCACTATTGCACCTTATTCTGCTACCAAACTTAGAAACTGGTGCGGTGGTGACAGATTTGCCTACAATGAATAGGTGGAGTATGGGCTGATAGCTTTCTTAAAGAGTTACGCAGTTCTTACTATAAACAGGTTATCGAAGCTATTGAATATCTCTGCGAAAAGTATATCGATCTTTAAGGAGATTATGTTGAGCAATAAGAAAAATGTTTCCAAAATTAGTTCTGTATTCACCCAATGATACTAAAACAATTTTCTATTTTAAAACATCTGCAATCTAAAATAGTTACATACATACATATCGTTCCATTAATACAGAAAGGCCCTAACTCATTATTTTTTTTAACTCGAGTTTTTTGTATATTTCGTTAGAAGAACAACTAATGTTTTGAAAAATTGCAAGAGTCTCAATTTCAAAAAATAATGAGTTAGGGCCTTTCTATATTAAGGTAACAATATGTGTGTTACGTGTTATATATTTAAAGATTTCTCTGCATGTTTTGGCCGGTCTTTTTACGAAAACAGCTCATTGTGCACAGTTTTGCATGCATCTCTTTTTGATGCTCAAGTTCTGATTTAACCTTGCGATTCGACTACAGAGTAGTTTTTGCACTAGAATCTTGAAAGAACTCTCAAAGCCAATACACATTTAATGCATACATATTTGCAATTACATGAAGTAACAATTTATTTATTTTTTTTCCAGCATTAAGCCAAAATTTGAAAATTTTGAAATCTCCAAGGGCTACCATGGCGGCGTGGGTGGCTACGAAGAAATGGAAGGGGCTGAGCGTGAGGGTGATGGACCTGGTGGCGGTATACCATACGACGATGATAGACCCGATTCACCGGCATCATTTGAGGAAATTGAGCGACCACCTTTGCGTAAAGTTGACAAGTATTGCAGGGCTCAGTGTCCATGCATGTCGGCGCGTTATACCATTGCAACAATGGCATGTATTGGCTTCATGATTGCTTTCGGCATGCGTTGCAATATGTCGGCAGCAAAGTTGAAGGGAGAACATAATGGTGTAAGTAGACTAACTAACATGTAGTAAATCATATTAACGTCCCTTTTCACAATGTATGATTAAGAGTTAACGTGAACTTTAACTGAAGGTTCTTCATACAAAAGTTGCCGTTAAAGTCCCTGTTAGCTTTTAATTGTACATTGTGAAAAGGGCCGTAAATAAGAACTCTTTGTAATTAAATAGATTTATTTCATTTTATGACATACAATATCTATATTGAGCAAAAACTGTCAATTAAATTTTGTTCAAGCCGAACACTGAACAAGTCACGTACTCTCATACAGAAATTACTTTCCATACATTACAGTTAAAAGTTAAAAATTTTCTAACAATATTTAATTTATTGTAACAGTCAAACTTGTGGTGTTTGATATATATCTACATTCATATAATTCTATCATGCTCGTTAATATCTGCCTTAAAGGCCTTATTTGTCATTGGCAACAACTTCAATAAGTATTTGTACGTAAACAACAATATGTATACATTTTACACTTGCACTCAC
This sequence comes from Tachina grossa, assembly GCA_949987645.1. Lineage (NCBI taxonomy): Eukaryota > Metazoa > Arthropoda > Insecta > Diptera > Tachinidae > Tachina > Tachina grossa. The sequence continues at coordinate 18,874,289 of OX465275.1, forward strand.
ACCAGTTACAAAACTTATACATGTACATATGTATGTACATGCATATGTGCTAGCTGTTTTGGCAACAGGATGTTTTCTGACTCCTTTCCTGTTCTATTGTTGGAAAGTCTTTTGTAGTTGTTGTTTAATGGAGCCTTTTAAAAAATATTTTATTTCGAATAGATTTTTTTTTACAATGAAGCTTTATGATTTTGTGGTCTTTTGTGTGTGTTTATTTTTATTTTTTGCTTATAATGGTTCTCTTTCTGTTGCTAATGGAAGTTATATTCGTATATTTTTTTCTTTTCTTTCTTTAAAATTTAAATTAAGTACTATAACGAATTAAAAAAATGGTTAAGAAAATAATTATAATAACAACATACATACTTATGTAATTTAAATATATTGTACGTATTTATGTATCATATGTTTTGTTCATCAATTGGTACACAGAAAAAATTATTCCCAAAAAATTTTCAAACAAACGTGTGTTTTGAAATATAATTTAGTTTCAGTAAATATTTTTTACTGTTCCAGTAAATTATTTGTTCCAATTTTATTTTATGTAAAAAAACTGTATAGAATGAAAATTATCTATATAAAGTAAAATTTGTAAAAAAAAATTTTAGATTTATTTTTTTTTATTTAAATTTGTTATTTTCAGTTAAATTTATTTTTATATACTGTAAAAAAATTTGTCTGATTATTTTTAATTTTTTCAGTTAAATTTATTTTTATATATGTACTGAAAAAAAATTTGTCTGATTTATTTTAACATTTTATTTTTTTTCGGGCCTGTTCTGAAAATCACGGTGATTTCAAATCACGTGATTTCAAAAGTAAACTACCAACAGCTGACTTGATATTGGGTGGGGTGATATTGTATTTTAAGTTTTTTTCATTTATAATAGAATATTTTCTTCCAACTTCCAACGCTATAAATTATGCAATTCACAAATTAATGAAAGCGAATTTTTTGAAATCACCGTGATTTGACATGTCGTGATTTGCAGAACAGGCCTGTTTTTAAGATTTTTGTTTGTGGTTTTCAAACTTATTATGTTTGTATATTGTGATTCTCAATATAGTATTAAGAGTTTTACTATAAACATACGGAGTTTGTTAGCTAAATTCAAAAAATTTTTGGGTTGAAGTCTACTGACGAGTTCCAAAAGCGGGAACGAAATGCTTAACCATGAAAACAAGCCAATTTTTGAAAGTAAAAAAAAATAGTTGAACCTTTCATTTGATTCAGTTATTTATTTCAGATAAAACTTTTACTAATTAAAAAAAAAAATATAAGAATTGTTATTGATTCAGTTAATTTATTTTCTGACAATACGAAAAATTTTAGTGAATGTGTTTGTAAATTATAAAAAAAAAATTGCTGAATAATACAAAAAAATCTGCAAAAATGTTTTTCTGTTTCTATTAATAAATTTGACTGAAAATATTTTGAGTTTCAGTTAACTTTTTTCTCTAATGCCATAATAAGTTAACTAAAAATAATTTTTTTTTTCAGTTAAATTTTTACAAAATTGTTATCAGAATCTACAAATTTCTTTGTAGGTCCGCATTCACACCAAAAATTTACTGATTCAATGAATTTGGTTACTGAAAACGAAATTTAGTTTTTTCTGTGTATTATTACAACATTTTTTTTGTCAGATGTTGGCTACAGAGCCGGTTTACTTTTAATTATTTTATAAAAAAATATATATATTAGCAAATTCGGTGGCAAGAATTTTAACAGATAAGGTTAAAGGTGAAGGATTTGTTATATAAAATATTATTATATATAATATTATATATAAGATACAGTACTCAGGAAGTAGGAAATAAAATAAGCCTTACGTTACGTTAGGATCAATAATTAACTAAAAGGCACTTTAATTGGAAATAAAAAAAAAAACAAAAATCAATCAAAAATGTAATTGAGTCAATTTTACTTTGAAATTAATTAAATTTTTATACAAAAGTTTAATTGACTTAAAAACATTTTAAATTGATTTTTGGCTTTATTTGCAATCAAAGTAGTTTATTTAGGGATTTTATTAGTTAACTTGCTTCACCAAAGATTCTTTGCTACAAGTATCAATGGAAGACGTAGCTGATATAGTCTAAGCTGTCTTTAAACAACAGGAAGGCATCTACTAAAGTTGACAAATCGGATTAAAAGGGATAGTCTAAAGATATATTAAGCTGCTCCTAACCATTGGAGGGCAATTGTTTGCACTCCTGCTTGGCTATTGGAAGAAGGCTATCGTGAAAGTCTTAACCACAATGGTTCTGGTTTTAACTATTTCACTGATGGTTCAAAGATGGATGAAGGGGTGGGAGCTGCGGTTTACTGTCAGGAGATCGGTATAGAGGAATCTTATAAACATCTTGATCACTGTATAGATTTCCAGGCGGAAATATATGCAGCCAAAATGGCAGCAGAGTTATCCTTCATCCCTCTAACTATGAATGCGCGTATTAATATTTATATACACAGTCAAGCAGCTATTAAAGTAATTTAAGCTGACTGCAACTACTGCTCGGTTGTGCTCATGTATAGGAGGGCTCAAAAAATCAATTAAAAGTAATTAAGTCAATTAAAAATTTGTTTAAAAATTGAATTTAATTAAAAATTTAATTCACTCAATAAAATTTTCATTTGATTTTTGTTTTTTTTTTAATTAAACGTGGTTATTGCAGCAAAATTTGTGAATTGTGAAAGCACTTTAATTCCTTACAAAAAATCTTTTAGAATAGTAGGACGATGCCATCTGCATTGATATGGAAGGAACAACCTGAAAATACTTTCGCTAAAAATTTCACAGGTCTATCACGCAAAGTGCAAAACCAGAAAAAGTTTACTTAAATCTGCATTAAAATATAGAGGCTGTGCAACGTTCTTACCTCTTAAATTCATCATATTTCGAAAGAATATATTTACATAAATACTATTTTTTGTAGAATTACTGATATATTACATTTTGGTGTGGGCACAAATATTTCATTAAAAAAGCATTGCCAATATTCTTCTATTAAGTAAATATTTAACGTATTCTGTTAAGGATAAAGACTGGTTTTAAGAATATTTCTATTTCAATATAAAGAAATATACATATTTCAAACTAATCTATCATATGGTTCTAATATTACTTTCTATGCTGCTATAAGCCGGAAACAAGCTTATGCCTTCTTTTACATAATAATACAAGAAACAGCTCATTTTGAAAATCATATTCATACAATAATAAATAAAATGGACACTTGAATTGTAAAAGCTTAAATCTCAACAATGAATGTGAAAATAATTGTATACAAAGATTTATTTAATACAATTTTTCTCAAGAGATAGATATAATATGTGCATGCATACATTTGATGATAATTTTATTCTTGTTTCTTTGTGTTCTTTTGCAGACGGCTTTCATGAATTGGACAGTGGCCACGGAAAGTCATGTCGATTCATCATTTTTCTGGGGCTATTTGGTAACACAAATACCGGGTGGTTTTATAGCATCAAAATTTCCAGCTAATAAAATTTTTGGTCTTTCGATAGCCAGTTCGGCTACGCTGCATTTATTTGTGCCATTCGCAATGACGCTGATGCATGGTGATGTGGTCATATGTGTTCGTGTACTGCAAGGATTATTCGAGGTGAGTAATATGATTAGTATTTTCTTTTTTGGGTACATTGAACTCGCGTTAGTGTTGACTAATGACACAGCAGGATGTTCAGATTTTTAATAGCGGAAATTGGGAAGTTTTGTTTTTTTACACTTGGTTGTAAATAAGCCATGGAACGATGGACACCAATATTGAAGATAAAAGTATGGATTTAAGTACTTTTTGAGTATTGATCGTCAAACAACTGCGTACAGCTCAAAATAATATAATTATTTCTGCCAAAAAAACAAAACCAAATCAATGCAAAGATTTGATAGAAGAAAATAAGAAGAAGTATGTGAAATATCAAATTAAATTTTAATGAGAGTGCCTCCGCCCATTTTTTAAATGCAGGATTGTGTGTTTTTCAGAGCTCAGGGTGCGTGTTAAGTATTGCAAAAATCGGTAAAGTAGAACCGCTTAAAATAAAATATTAAATTTTAATGGGCATGACTCCGCCCATTTTTTAAATGAAAGGATTGTGTCTATTTTAGACTTCAAGGTATATGGTAAGTTTCGTAAAAATCGCTTAAGTTGAACCGGATGATATATTACAATAAATTGTAATGGGCGTAAACGCCCCCCCCCCGCCACCAATTTTTTAAACTTTCAAATTGTGTAATTACAAGAATCCAAGGGGTTTTATAGGTTTCGCAGCAATCAAATCAGTAGAATGTCATAAAATTAAATAAAAAAATTGTGGGCGTATCTCCGCCCATTTCTTTACAATGGGACCAATGGGAAGCTACACCCTCTCAGACAAAAAAAATTACAATCGGTCTAAAATGTACCGAGTTATCAAGTAACACCGCCAAAGAAAATAGAGATGAATTGTTAACCTCTTCATTTTTTTGAAGTCGGTTAAAAACACTTTCATATCCAAACACACGTATTCATTTTAAACCAAATATGTATAACTCAAAACATCCAACAACTATGTTTATACACGTTTTTATATTACGCAGAACAAACAAATATAACTAAAATTTATAGACTGTGTGAGCTACAATCATAAAATACTCTACCTATTAATCGGCTATATATGCATATATACAGGGATATTTTCTTTACACACACACATAAAGTATCCCTGAAGTCAGGGGCTAAGTGTCTCTATGTCAACACTAAAATTCTAGTAGTAGTTACATTGCCTACAATTTCTCTTCTATTCGTCAGTATAAAAGAAATAGAGAAAACAGATGTGGCGTATTTCTGGTGGATTTTGCAACAACTTGTCAATATACATAAATTTGTATGTACGTAAGGTATAGAAATGTACCAGTAAATGTCTGGTTGGTATGTCTCCATGTTCCCATAAGAACTATGAATTCACCACCTAGTCAATTGTTTTAGTGTTACTAGTAGATTTTCAATGACAAGCACATGCTAAATGTCTATAGCATAAAGTATTGTTTTGTGGAATAATTGTAGAGTAGTACTGGTGACAAAGTCAAAAGCGACTCAGTACATTTTCACTATTCGTACTTTCTGCAGGGATGTTTTCAAGCACCCACACATACACGCACACACACACACACACACAAATTTTTCATTCCATTTTATATACACTATCTATATGGTGGCGAATGATGAATAAATATCCCGAGTATCATGCGTATTTTTTTTTTATCTGATTAAATATCAATAGCCTGAATATAAACAAACTTAGACTGTTAGTATCAGAGAGAGTCTATACGTTTGATATGAATGAACACTTATACTTTTAGTTGTAGCGTATTTAAGTTTTTGTTTCTTGTTACTCCTACAAGAAGCATAGGGCCGTAAAGTCATAGTTGCTTCAGAGCAAATATGTGAGCATAGGATTTGTTTCTGCCACAATTATGATTGTGACTATTTACTTATGTATATTTTTTTTGGAGTACTTATTGTCATTCTCAGATACAGATCTCAAGTAACCTTTTTTTTAAAAGCAGAGCTCTTGTTTTCATTTTTAACAAAATGGCAGCTAGTTCAAATTATGGCATTACTTTTGCACCACCTTGTGTAAGTGCTGCAAAATACTTTCAGCTTAAAATAATTTCATATTAATTGAGGGGATCACAAAATAGTACAAGTATATAACAAATAGTACAAAGAAAAAGTGTTCATACCAAGTATTTTTAAATAATTTTATGAGCAAGTTGAGTATATGGCGACATAAAGAAAAATAATATGAAGAAATATTTAGTGTTCACATTGGTAAAGAGTTCACTGTAAAACATGAAGTTGCACGCATAAACATATATACACATATTTATATATTTATTTACACATATTTATATACATACATATTTTGGGAATAACTAAAAGGGTGGGGGACCTTCTTGTTGTATAAGACATTTCTTTTTTTTTTGTTTGTAATAAACTGTAAGCAGATCAAAGCTTTTGTACTCGTATATCTCTTTTTGTATGATGACATCATGCGTTAGGATTTGTTGTATTATTTTTGTTGGTTTTGATTCTAAATCTATTCACTTCTCTATATATTAACTTGTGTGAAAAGATTTTTATACTTTCTTTTTTTTGTCTTTAAGTATTTAGGATTTATGTCTATATTATTTTTAAAGCCTTTGTTAAAGGTTTTGTTAAGCATCACTAATAAAAATGTGCCTTTCATTGAAATTTCATAAAAAAACTCTTTAAAATACTATTATTTCACCAGGGTGTTACCTATCCCGCTTGTCATGGTATTTGGCGTTTCTGGGCTCCACCTATGGAACGCTCCCGGCTGGCTACTTTAGCCTTTAGTGGCTCCTATGCTGGTGTGGTGGTAGGCTTACCATTATCGGGCCTTTTAGCAGATTCTATCGGCTATCAGGCTCCTTTCTATGCCTATGGTGTCTTTGGCATAATATGGTAATTCATTAATTTATAAAACCAAGTTATTATTTTTATTTAAAATATTCCATTTTTGTATTAAGGTACTGCTTTTGGCTGTGGCTTTGTTTTGAGAATCCCCGTAAGCATCCTGCCATTAGTATACCCGAACTCAAATATATAGAAAAATCGCTGGGTGAGTCCTCGGTGCAGCCGTCTATGCCAAATTTAAGGACTACACCTTGGGCCGCTATGGTTCGTTCTATGCCTGTTTATGCCATTATTGTGGCAAACTTTTGTCGTTCTTGGAATTTCTATTTGCTGGTACTGTTTCAATCATCGTTTCTCAAGCATAAATTTCATTTTAAAATCGAAGAAGCCGGCTTTGTGGGATCTTTGCCACATTTGATAATGACAACAATTGTACCGTTTGGTGGCATGTTGGCAGATCATTTACGTAAAAATGGCATAATGTCTACAACGAATGTCAGGAAGTTGTTTAATTGCGGCGGTTTCGGTATGGAGGGAGTATTTTTCCTTTTTGTCGCCCATGCAGATACAGCTGTAAGTTTGCTACGGCTCTAGAACTTCTATGCTAAAATTTTATAATTGTTTGATTTTACGTTTACAATTTTACTCAGACTGGTGCCATGTTTGCTTTAACGTGTGGTGTTGCCTTTTCCGGCTTTGCAATTTCCGGTTACAATGTTAATCACTTGGACATAGCTCCTCGCTATGCCAGTATTCTTATGGGTCTTTCAAATGGTATTGGTACACTGGCTGGTATTATTGTGCCATATGCTTTGGATGGGCTTATACAGAAAGATGTAAGTATAATTAAATATAATATAAATTAAATAATACTGATAAATTTGGACACAATTTTCTCAATAAAAAAGTGGTTCAGGCATTATACAGCGACTGAATGTATTAACAAAAACCTGATAACTAAAAAACCTTTTGAAAAGGCCACAAAAGCATAAAATATCAACACATAGTTTCTAAAAATTTGTTTTAGAAAATACCTTTAAACAATTACATCCTTATTTATAAAACTTAAAAAGTCTTTATAAAGGGTTTTTAAAACAAATTTTCATACAAAATTTTTCTTAAAAAGCCTTTATAAAGCCTTTTTAATTTTTATAAATAAGGCTTTTACAAAAAATTAAATTTTCAGTTAAGTACATTTTTGAAAATAATATTACAAACTAAGGTTTCAAAAAAGTACCTTCTTGAAAAAGTAGGTGTTAAAAAAGAACCTGTCAAAAAAGTAACTATTAACAAAGTACCTTTTAATAAATACTTTTTAAGTAATTACTTTTTAGATAAGTAAAAAAGTACATTTAAAAAATACCTTTTAAAAAGTATATTTTAAAAAACTACATTTAAAAAAGTACCAGTTAAAAAATACTTTTTTAATAAATACCTTTCAAAAAATACATTTAAAAAAGTACCTTTAAAAAAGGACTTTCTAAACAAATACCTTTTAAAAAAGTACATTTTAAAAAGTACCGTTTAAAAAAGCATCTTTTAAAAAGTAGCTTTTGAAAAAGTACCTTTTAAAAACCTATGTACCTTCTAAAAAAGTACCTTTGGGAATAGTAACTTTTAAAAAAGTACATTTTAAAAAAGATAATTTTAAGAAAGTACCTGTTAAAAAAATACGTTTTAAAAAAGTACCAGCTAAAAAATACTTTTTTAATGAGCATCTTTAAAAGTACCTTTAAAAAGTACCTTAAGAAAGTACTTATTAAAAAAGTACCTTTTTAAAAAGGGCCTTTTAAAAAGGTACATTAAAAAAACCTTTTAAGAAAGTACTTTTAAAAAACTATGTACCTTTTAAAGAGTACTTTTTGGAATAGTAACTTTGGACAAAGTACCTTTTAAAAAAGTACATTTTAAAAAGTACCTTTTAAAAAATTACATTTTAAAAAAGTACCTTTTAAAATAGAAGCATTTAAAAAACTTTAATCCTTTTTCGAACAAAATAGTAAGCCTGAAGAAAGTTTTAATAAATGATGAAATTTGCGTTAATTTAGCCTGAAGGTTGTTGGACAACAGTGTTTACGTTGGCCGCTTGTGTTCATTTATGTGGATGTACGTTCTATGGCATATTTGCCTCAGGCGAATTACAACCTTGGGCGGAGCCACCTCCGGAGGAGAAGAAAGTCTGGTCACCATCAGCAGGCGCTATAACTGAAGATTCTACTCAGGGGGCAGCTGCTGCAGTTGGTTATGTTAAGGAAACATCATTTGTAAGTTAACAAAGAAAAATTGAATAAAATCCTATATGAAAATAAAACATTTTACATTTGCAATAAACACTAAAAGGGTGCAACATCACAATATACTGAGCAAAGCCAAATGCAACAACCCAGCACCATTAATTATGGCGCGACAGGTCACGTGGCCAATAATCCTTTTGCATTGGCCGGGGTTGGTTCAATAGGAACAATAAGTGAGGAAAGCATGCAACCTGATGTCAATACGACAGACAACTACACGACACAACAGCAATCAGCAATGGCACCACAAATAACACAAATGCCAACATATGAACAACAATATCCTCAATATCAACAACAACAACAATAGAAAAACTGGTAAGATAAGAGTTAAGTATTAAATAAAAATTAAAATAAACCTACATAAATATAAAATAAAAAGCAATCAACAACACTTGATGTACGATAAAGCAAGATTAAAAATAAATTAACGAAACTACTATTGAAAGATATAATAAAAAAATATATTGAAAAGTTTAAACAAATCATGAATGCTTAACAAACAAATCATTTAAAATGAAACCAAAGTACGAAATTTCCAAACATAAAACTATCAAATAAAATAAAATATCTCTTCATTGAAATCGTTCAAATATCATGCCAACATACATACATACCACATTTTATACAACATACGACAAATTTATGCATATTGTTTTAAACAAAAAATTCCTGTTGAAAGTTTATTGTAATAAAAACCAAAACCTAATATTTATGTATATTTAGATAAATTTATTTTACAAAGTTTTGCAAATGGAAGAGACAAAGAATTTTAATTTCTCTCTCTTACAGACAAAAAAGAAACATAATATTAATGGCCTGTTTCACGATATCGAAAGAAAACTTTCGACTGAAAATTTATATTGAAAACAATAATAAAATATTAAAATTTGTTCCTGTTTGCAATATAAATTTTCAGTCGAATGTTTTCTTTCGATATCGTGAAACAGGCCACAAATATTTATTTGGTTTTTTTTATATGCTATAAGCCTTTTTTAATCAATCAAAAGCTTCTAAGACTTCTTCTTAGTGAGATGAGTATACAAGTGATATGTTATTATCTACAAATTTTAATACAGAATTGAAATGCAATTTAAGAAAGTTGGAAAATAAACTCATATTTTCGAACTTAATAACTTTTATCATAAGAGTTTCACATTCTATTCAGAATCGAAGTTATGTTCGAATTTTTTAACAGCCTTAAAACGCAATATGTTTACAATTTTTTTAAAAAAACAATACATCGTCATGAATTAGAATAAATTTTCTTCCATGTTCGAAAGTTCGAAATTAATTTTTGGCCCTTAAAAGCAATTCCAAGTAAAACGTTTTACACTATTCTGAGAATTTTAGCACGAAGTTGTTTAAGTATTTATATATTAGAAAAGCTTTAGATATTTAGAGTTTAAAAATAACCTTAAATTCAATAATATTTTTGCGAAATATATTTTTTGGTACAAAGCTTTAGAGAATATCTTAAGTATGTGATTGCATTACTGTGTTATTTAAATTAAAAATGAAAAAGGTTTACTCCAGTAGCAGATTACTTTGAGTGCCAATTAATTACTTTATGACATCATATTAAAATTTACCAGGCATCGCCACAGCCACGACATGGACGCAATAAAAAAGTTTCATTACAAGTTTCTCTATAACATGCTCGGGATATCAATAAATAAAATGATTAATCATTAAGTTGTGTGTATGGAGTCGTGTTTTTTTTAGCTATACATATGCATTGTCTACAATGGTTTTAAATTTTTATTTGACTGCTGATTATTTGATCGTCTCCAAGTCTGATTGACAAAAACATCAGTTTCTTTGTGATTGTTGTTAATGATCGAACGCGGCGAAGTCAAAATAGACTAAGAGAAAAAAAAAACTCATTCAGATAATGAAGTAGCATAATTAATAATTCTTCATTGCATGAATGAAATTGTTCATTAATACAATGAATTCTTACGTTGGCTCGTTATTAAGGACAAAATTCATCAGTCAAATGAAGGTTTTCATTTCAGTGTACAAATGGTGATTGACATGCTTGTTTGTACGTCCCATTTTTTTGTACTCGAAACGCACACATGTGCACTGATTGACGGTTTTATTTGATTGTATCTAGGGTCGAATTTTTTTTTATCAATCCATTTTTAGAATGTAATGAATGTGTGTGAACGTTTGTGCGAAAGAAAAAAATAATATACTTAATATTGTGATATTTTCGGAGCTAAAATTATCTTCATTTGCATTGCAATAAATTCACATAAAATTGTCTCTTCCATTAAACGCAAACTATTTGAAGTTGGAGATAGTATAAATATTATTTTAGTTGAAATATTTCAATTGCAAAAACTTTTAATTATTAAATGCAACTCGATTAAATAAAAATATAAATTGTTATAAACTATATTTATATAAATAAAAATATAAATCAAAATTTATCTCGTTGTTAAATTTATGGTTCAAAAAAGATAAATATATTCATATTAACTATTTTTCATCCATAACATTAAATTATATTAAATAACTATTCGAACATTTTAAATGTCCATAATGTATAAAATTCTAATTAATTATGTGTAAATTATTTAAATATATAATAAAAATAAAGCAAGTATACTATAGTAAATCATTGAAAAACTATAGCAGATTATAAAGAGTTTCATAATAGACATTTTAAGTGAATAGTAACAGAAATTGTAAATACATATTGATAATACGAATATTATCTTATTTAGTAAATTAGTTTAATTTTTCGGCTTACGAAACTTTTAGTTATTTCACAAAGAAAAATTATGAAGTTATAAATTAATAATCTATATATTACCGCAATTGATATTCTTGATATTATTATATTATATTAACAAATAAAACGTGTTATTGTTGATAAAGTTATCTAACATATGTATAGTTCAAAATTGATTTTAACTGAATATTGAAAATATTAGTTTAAGTAATAAGTTAAGATATTAATTTTTATTTATGCACTTATTTTTATTATTTTCTCTGCACATTTTCTTTTCACTTGTGATAAATATGTAAGTTATAAAAAGTTTTTGAGCTCTAAATTTTTTATAAAAACCAGCAAAATTTTTTTTACAATTTATTTTTATCCAGCCAAGACTTCCAGTTGTGACAGAAATTTCTTTTTCATTTTACCGAGCCATAACCGGGAAAAACCAAATGATCGATCGTGGCAAAAAGAATTAAGTTCGAAATCCATGCTTATGGCACGATGCTATAGTGGTTTACATATTTGTAAGCCCAATTCATAATCTTGCGCAAATGGTCTTGGGTCATTGCATGTTGGTATATTATATTGACACTCACCACTAAGAATTATTAAGTGGTGAGTATCAATATGCTATACCATTTTGCACATGCTACGATGCAAGACCATTTGCACAAGATTTTGAATTGGCCTATAGTATTACTATATAAACCACTAATACGGATCCAACGAAATTAGTTTCTTTTAGCAACTTTAAGCAAGCCGTAGAATTTTTATTAAAATCGGTTTATTACTGCTCTTATTCTCACGAAAGTCACATATGGTCAGAGAAATTACAAACAGCCGCATTTAATTAAAAAGGACTTTTTAAAAGGTACATTTTGCAAGAGGCACTTTCTTAAATGTGTAGTTATCTTTTTTAAATGCACTTTGCTGAAACGTACTTTCTTGAATAGTTAAGCTACTTTTTGTAAATTTTATTTTTAAGAAGGTACTCTTTAAAAAAATTACCTTTTTGAGAGGTCAAGTTTTAAAATAGTGCGATAAAAAGGTCCTTATTTAGAAAGGTAGTTTTTAAAGACGTATGTATCTTTTTTAGCCTTTTAAAATAAAGGTACATTTTTAAAGACATGCTTTTTTAAAGAGGTACTTTTAAGGAAAATATTTTTTTTGATATATGTAGTTTTCAAAAGAGCACAATTTTTTTAAAAGTACTCCTTAAAAAAAGGTACTTTAATGCAAAAGTGCTTTTTTGAAACGGGTTCCCTATTAAAAGATATTTTTTTAAGGAGGCTATCTTAAATTAAAGTACTTGTTAAAAAATGGTATTTTAAAATAAAGGTACTTTTTTAAAGAGGTACTTTTTAAAAAAATAAATCTTTTAGAAGAAATGAAGCTTTCAAAAGAGCACAATTTTTTAAAGAGTACTTTTTGAAAAAGGTACTTTTTTTTGCAAAATTGCTTTTTTTTTGAAAAGCAAGATACTTTTTTAAGAAAGTGCTTTTTATAAAAGTACTTTTTAGAAATGGTACTTCTTTAATATGGTACTTCTTGAAAAAGTCACTTTTTAAAATATGCAATTTTAAAAAAGAGTACCTTATTTGAAAAGCTAATTTTTATTAGAAACTACTTTTTTGGTAAAAGTACTTTTTTAAAAATGTTCTTTCTCAAAAAATAATTCATGAATATTTAGTTTTTTAAAACTCCTTTTGAAAAATACTTTTTGAGAAGGTACTTTTTGAAAAGGATAATTTTTTGAAAATGGTGCTTCTTGAAAAATAACCTTTTAAAACATGTAATGTTAAAAAAGAGTACCTTTTTTGAAAATTTAATCTTATGAGGAAATACTTTTTTGGAAAAAGTACTTTTCAATTTTTTTTACAAGGGTACAGTTTAAAAATTTTCTTTCTCAAAAGATACTTTTTGAAATGCTAATGTGTTCAAATTCTCTGATTTTTAAAGGTATTTAAAAAGGAAATTATTTTTGTGTAAAGAGGGGGTTTTAAATTAGTAAGGGCACTTTGATTGATTGGTAGGTTTACATGGCTGCTTGCAACCTATAAGTAGTTAGGTAGAATCATGAGACTCCATTTTGTAAAATGCCACCCTGCTTGTCCGAGTCTGGATCCAATACTAGATACAGTTATCAGTCGTATTGCACTCATACTGCATCCAATATACCAATTTGTGATACCTCCTACAGTTTGTCCTGAATGTGTATCGCGTTGAGGACAATGGCGGATACAAGCATCGCAGGTGGAAAACTGTCTCTTCTTTGTTATAATTTTGAGACCTGCAATACTATTATAGGCAAGACCTAGCCTACTAATATGTCTGTCGATCGCCCAATGGCTCGTCAGTGCTGTGACCAACCCTGAGACGCCGAAGAAACTTTGAATTTTGTATGGTTGGTCTACCACATACATATATTTAATTGATAGCAGTCCACTATACTATTGAACCAAATGTCAGCACTGGGCATATGAATTTATATAGTACATCCATTTCAGCATATTAGGTCCTAAGACCCATTTCTAACCAAAGGTCCTACGATAGTTGTAGTAAGCAACCGTGAGTGACCTTCTTCACTCCGTGTTGCACATTTCGTTTCCACGAGAGCTTTTAGTCCATAATAACATCCACATATTTTGCACTATCCGACAGTGTTAATATATGATTATATTTCGGTGGAAGTTTAAAATTCTGTACTTTGGTCCTTTGAGGTGAAAATAATTATTTGATTTGCAAATGTTTTCTAAATACTTTAGCGGTATGTACATATATTTCTTTGTGATCTATTTTTGCAATTTTAAAAAAGCTGGTTTAATGTTTTAAAATTAAAACGCTTTTACTTTATTTATTTGTTACAGCACTTATTTTTCACTTATAGTTAATTTTTCAATTTCATTTAGGCTAAATAATGTATACTTAAGCAAATAATTTATATATGTATTTATATAAGAGAAAAAAAATCCTTGTGTGAAATATGAACAAAAAAAATTTTCTAACTAAAAGAGTCAATTCTTATTCAGTAATTTGTACAGATACAGTATAATAATTTTATGTAATAATAATAATAAAAAAAACTAAAATTAATTAAATATAAAAAAATTATTATCATTATTATAGAGTTTAATAAAAAAAAGTATATAACTATTACAAAAAAAAAAAAAATAAAATACGTTTGTTTAAGGACTTGTACATCAATGCTTTGAACACAAATCATATAATTCTTTTGTTTTTCTATAAAATATTTTAGGTAATATTTAACAAAAATTATTAATTTTTATTTTAAATTTGTGCATCGTTATTTTAAATATATGTAAATCAAATAAAATCCTAAAACATCCTGTATTTTATAACTATAATATTCATTTTTAAATAACTAATTCGACTATTATCTCGATATATACTGCTTGTGAGAGTAACAATAATTAGTTTTTAAGACTTAGAAGATATATGTAATTATTAGAGACACATGCGCACATAAAAAAGATTTTGAATTTATCATTCATTGAATAAATATGAACTGCATTATGTAGTTAATAGTAAAACGCACATCAATTTGATAAGATATTTAGATTTAAATTTTATTAAAAGCACTTTTATAAAGCACATTTTTCTTTTTATTATTAAGTTAAATAAAAATAATATATTAAACTAATTATTAAATACAATTACACAGAAAAAAATATTTTCTTCAATCAGCACATTCAATTGAAAATAAAAACAAAAATCAATTAAAAATTTTATTGTGCCAATTAAAAATTTTAATTAATTATATTAAAAAAATATTAACATTTCATTAAACCTTTAACCAACTAAACTTTTGGGCAAAAATAAAAGTGACTTCATTTAATTTTTAATTGATAATTTGTATTTTTATTTAATTGTCACAGTTAAAATTTTTAATTAACAAAATTTTTCTACCAAAAATTTTATTGACTCAATAAAAATGTTTATTAAATTTTTAAACAAGCGTTTAAGTTCCACAATTAAATTTATATTTGTTAATTTATATTTAAATTTATTTATGTCAATTAAACTTTTTTAATAGTTAAATTTTTAAGCAAAATTTTAATTGGCTCGAATTAAAATTTTCATAAAGCCTGTTAATTGATAATTTTTACTTTTTTTCAATTAAAGGTGTCAATTGGAGAAAATATTTTTCGTTGTAAGTTACAAGAAAAATTAAAAAAAAAAAATTAGGGAGCTAATTGTGTAAAATGCAAAGCCAAGCGCTGACAAATTTTATATGGAAAAAATTTAAATTACCAAAACAAAATACATACAAAATTTATCAACGCTAAGGGTTGCGTTTTACAAAATAAGGCCCTAAATATTGATAGCGATGATTTGAGAAAAAGCATTTAACAAGCAACTGAAACTTTCTTAAAAAAGAATTTCTTTATTTTTTATTTTTAAAAACATTAATTTTTTGCACTTCTTTGTAATTAAAATTTTTGCTCAAATTGCACTTGCACGCATTTTTTTATTATTCTATTGAAGCTTTTAACCATGAGTTTTAAACAAATTTAATACATAAAGACACAGACGCTTTTTGAATTTTTAGTTTTCCTGGTAATTATAGAACGAAATATTTTATTTATTAACCTGACTGCTGGAAGAAAGCAAGAGTGTCAAACTTAACTTTTTGTCTGGGGAAAATGTTGCATTTTTCTGTGCCACCATGCAGTTCGTCAGCACTAGGGCAAACAGTGTTTACTAACGAAATGGAATATGGTAAAGTATGGAATATATTTTCTTTTCGCCACTATTTTAGAAATAAATGCACTTTATTATTAGTTATTTTTTATTTAAATTAAAAAAAAAATAATTTTAACTTTTACAATTACAGCACTTTGAAAGCACACATTTTGTAGCACAATTTTTTTGGTATTAATTTTTTTAAATTGTATTATTTATAGTTTTAATTTGCTATCGACCTCTTGCTTAAATTTTTAAATTAATATATGTATAAATGAATAATTTCTAATTTTTTTTATTCAATTTTATATATAAATAAACTATTTTCTAAATGTTTGACCTGCAATTTTTTCTTTTAATGCACTTTTGCTAAATAAATTTACTGCACTCTTTTTCGTTAATTTTTTTTGTAATAATTTACTGGTAGATACACATAAACATTTTCTTAAGCTTTATTTCAAAAGCGCACCTTCAACATTTACACAATATATTAAATTAATTTATATTTTAGTTGCAGATTTGCACAATATTTTTTTCAGTAATCAAATTTTGATAAATGTTGTATGGGTTGTATTGCAATAATAGATAATTAACTTGTGTTTTAGGCTAATTATGCAATCTTTGCATTTTTTTTAAATTAGTATTTGAATACACCTCTAATAGACATAAAATAAAACAAGTTTCCTTTACAAAAGTTTTCGATTAATTAAGTTAAATGTCTAAAAAGTAAAATAAAATATTATAAAATTGCTTTAAAACTCATTTACATGTGTAATAAAGCAATTTGTTTTTTTTTATATTTCGATCGAAATTAACACCTTTGAATAAATAATATTTAAATAAAATTTCATAGCATTTTTTTAAGTGTATTCGTGAAACACAGCAAAAAAAAAAAAGTAGACTCTGCCTACATTGCTGCGTAAAAAAAATAGTAACACCTGACCTGTGAGTGTGGAAAAAGTTACAACATTTCTTATTAAAAATAATAAAAGTTGTTGTGTGTGACCTTTTTTTACATTGACTAATTGTAATTTATAGTCCAAACTTTTCATAGCTTTACAGGCAAAGCATCTAAATTTTCGTTTGCTTTTAATTCATGGTCATGCCAGATAACTCTCATGTAAATGGGCTGTTATAAAATATATTCAATTATTAGTTTCGAGGTGAGATGACTTTGTGTCAAAAGGCAAATAATGTGCTAATTATATTTATTAATAATTTTTCCTTTGTTTTCTTTGCTGCACTATTGTATATAGAATTGCACTATTAATTATAGCTTAAAATTCATATAAATTAATTTTCGTCAATTTGTGTAATCAAAATTAAATTTCTTATAGTTAATTTTATATTTGTTTTCTTGAATGCACTATATATAGAATTGCACTATTAATTACTCGTATAAATAAAATTCACATATATTTGAATAACTTTTATAATATTCGCTCTTTGTTTGATTAATAAAAAACTATGTTTTCTTTAAAAAAAACACTACGAAAAAAGTTAAGTCCTGGGTCACACAATGAAATTATTGTTTTAAGCCTACAGTTGAGTCTTCTACATATTGAATTTTTTTTTATGAAACTCAACTCTTTTACATGTCTACTTTAACATTATTTATATTTTTGCCAACATTCCCAAAACAACTACCAACATGTTTTAACAAAAACTTAATAACAACTTAAATATTCAATTAAAAAAAAATTATGTTCACAACCATAAATTAGAAAATAAAAAAGAATTCTCAAGTACATAAAAGTTTGTTTGGCATGCCATTATTCTCTCTCCTCTCCCCTCTCTCCTATAAGTTCAAACTTACTAAAATAAAAATTTCGTGGTGTGAACTGTGACTAAGCAAACTTTTCGAATAAGTGTTTTAACTAAACTGTATAAAAAATTTGAAATTGAGAGAAAATCGTTAAAAGAATATTATTAAAAGAAATTCTAGTTATTAAAAGTAACATTAAAATAAATTTTTATTAAAAAATTAACAATAATATATTAAGCTTAACTGTAGCAATATGTATGTAAATGTTTTTTAGTCGGGCAATGTGTAATAATAAAATTTTAAGCTAGATAATTTTATTAATTAAGTAATAGACTGCTCCTTCAATGTTACTGAAAGTAATTTTTTTTAAACAAACACAACCCGCGAAGCGATTAGCTTGTCTGCGTAAAACACCCAGGGTCTGTGGAGGGAATCGCACCCACGACCTCTCGACTGAGAAGCTAGCATCGCTACCACTCAGCCAAAGGGGCATCCCATATCATACTTATGTATATTGAAAGGAAATGTTTGACATACATACATAAATATATCATTACATTAATATAGAAAGGCCCTAACTCATTATTTTTATGAAATCGAGATTTTTTAATTTTTCGATACATTAGATCTTCTTCTATCGAAACATAAAAAATCCTCGATTTCAGAAAAAATAATGAGTTTGGGCCTTTCTATATTAAGGTAACGGCATGTATTTAAAAATAGAAGGCCAGTTCCTGTTGGGTATATCAAAGAAAAGGCATACAAGTTTTGGCTAGACTTTCTCAAGGTTTGTTGCACTGCTCTCCATAATCTTCCCTTTTCTCTCGTGCATAAGCTGTTATTCCATAAAGTCGTAGTCCTGAAGCTTTTTATGGTAGAGTTAGTCTATTCGTATTGTGAGTTGATGAACCAGCTGACGAAATCTGTGACATAAATAAAAATGTTGCTGTTTATTTAGTATGTATTGTAACGTATGTAAGGTAGAAATCTACAGAAAATAGATTTTTACGTCAACTTCTGGCTTACATATATACAAACACACACACGTATAAATCAAAGAGAAATACAATAACAGCTGACACATTCGCTGGCACGCTCACCGATACTCCAACTTCAAAGTAACACGATACTAATCAACTAATTCTACCATTAATCGTGACATACGTATCATATTTAAATCTGCAAGCAATGGTTTTAGAAAATTCTTAAACTTTCCGTAAAATGTCCTTTTCGATCGCGAATGATTTTTAGCAGACCTCGAGCAGAAATTTCAGCAATCAAAAAAGCAGCACACCGCCTATGATCATATCGAGTATCAGATAAAAAAATATTCGATTTGTGACTGATAGCAAAGTTGCCATTAGATCCCTAATCGTACCTCGTAAGTGATTGACGAAAATCACTCAAATGGATGGCGGATTATTTCAATATCACCTTCTGCATTGTGTGCGGCTACCATGCACTACTGTAGGAAATCAAACCGCAGACCAAAACTACAGAGGAAAACTATGCTTCAGGCAGGATGTATTGCAAACTTCTGCGATATTCCTCTAAGTTCCTCGTAGAAAGCGTTTACATGGTGACATACTGAGCCACTGCTACTCAGTTTCCCTCGAACAATGACACGATTCCTGTCATGACTGGCAGTATGGATGATACTGCCATATAACTATTAATGTTCAATATGTCTACTTGAGGAATAGAAGTAGACAATAACTCACCTCCTATGCATCTGCCCTTCATTTGAAAGCTAACGCCTTCACGCTTTAAGAAATAAGGGTTTCAGTGGCCTTTCGAAACTATTAGCGGTTGACCTTTTTTATTAGAAGCCAGTACTCACTCTAGCTGCAGAAATTTTATATAATATTACAAATATAATTTTTATAACGGCCATAAACGGACCTTTTTAAACCACTTTCCTTTCTCAGAGCTGCCCTTTTTCTTTATCCTATTTCTCTCCCTCTCTTTCTCTCTATCTTTTGATGGCAGATAACACAAAGGAACCTAATTAAAATTAGACAAATTGAGTCTTTCTTTCAACTCTTCCTTTTTCCTCGGCAACTTGTAAATCTAACCTACAAACTGTCAGAAAATTGTTACATGTGGCATCTCTGTTTGTAACGGCAGCTGTTGGGTGGAGAGCAGTGTTACCAAATCAGAATATTGTTGATTTTTCTAGCTCTTGCAAGCTTTGAAAAATTTCTTCTCTTAGAGCTTGTTTAACCAATTCTATTTAAATATCAATTCATAATTAAAAGTTGTTTTTCATATATTTTTTTTTTACTAAAAAAACGACTTTTAAATATAAATTGATATATAAATAGAATTAGTGAAATAAGCTCTTAGTTTTTTTGAAATAAATTTTAAGTTTTACTGGAAAATATTTTTTTAGTACCCAAAATTTTTTCCAATTAATTTCTTTGACTGAAATAAATCAATTAAGAATTTCTTTGGGTCAGGTAAACACTCATTTGAAAATTTAACTTATTAATAGTTTAATTAACAAATTAATTAAGTCAATTAAACTTTTGTCTTAAAAAATTAACAGCCTTGTTTATAAAACTTATTAAGGCTTTATAAAGGCTATTTAAGAAAAAATTCTTTATAAAGCCTTAACAAGTTTTATAAATATGGCAATACATTTTTTAGAAAAATTAATTGACGCAATTAAATTTTTAATTGAATTTTGTTTTTTGTTTTAATTAAACATGTTAACTGGATATATATTTTATTCTGTGTACATTAGCTGTATCAAATTTTCCATTTATTGTTATACAAATAAAAGATTAGAGTCAATTAGAGCGACAATTGCCTTGCCCATATCGTGCCATAACCGACAAAAAAGCTTAAGCGACAAAATTTTCGAACTTAATTTTTTGACCAAAATCAATTATTTACGATCGCAAAAACGAGGTCCAAGAAATGTGTCGGTTAAGCTTTTTTCTTTGGCGGTTATGGGTCGATATAATGACACGAAATTTTTAATCATGTTAAATTTTTCATTATTTTCTCAATGTATGGAGCAGATATTTCTTTTATTAGGTTTAGTGAATATAATTATGAATTTTTATTTCCATATGAGAGGCACTCACTCTCAGGCTGTGTTGACAATAAAAACCAACAATTTAATTAACTAAATTTATATAATTTTTTTTTCTAATTTAGCAAAAAAAAAAAAAATATATATATAAGAAAATATTCTAGTTAATTTATAAAATTTATAAATAACTAAAACAAAAACTGTTGTAAATGAGTTAAATGGAATTAAAATAAATAGCAAATCATTAAATGCTTTTGTGAATAATTTAAGTTACAATTGTAAATAAATTAGCAAAACTTTAGCAAAATAACAAAATCAATTACATTTTAGTTATAAAATGTAAGTAGGAAAAATAATATAATAAAGTAAGTTAAATAAAAAGAGTTTTACAAAAAACTATTGAAATGTGCTGTGGCAGACAAATTCACAAATAAATAAATATAAATAAAATATAAATTAATATACATATGTATCATTTAAATTAAACAATAAAAGTTTTGATGTTTATCTATTGAAAATTCAAATCCAATAACTTAATAAAATGGAATATTCTAGTAGTAAACCCTTTTCTGATTAATAACCGCCCAAGAAATGCAAAAACAAAAAAAAAATAATCTCAATGTTTTCGTTGTCTAATTCATTTGTTGGAATTATATATTAGTTATTATATAAACATTAAACAAGGTTATAAATAATATTTATTTATTATATTATACTATATGAATGTTATACTTTATTATTATTTTTTAAATGTTAATATTTTAACATTTAAAATTCTGGGTAGTAAAATTGACTGAAATGCCATTAAAATAAAATCGTAAAAAAATTAATTAAAAAATATTTTTCCAATACTAATTAACATTTCATCTCAATTATTTCGGTGTCATTTTTTAAAATAATAAAAAAAAATATATATACAAATATAACGAAAGCAAGTAAGTCTATAAAATTTAAATAAAATCACTGTCATCCATAAAGCCTAAAACGACTTAATTAAACATAATTACATAACTATGAAATAATATAACAATAATGTAATCAAGTTTTAATTATTTATCTTAATGTCATTGTAATCGAATGCTAAATTTGAAAATTAAAAAAAGGAACAGAAATATAAATCAAATTAAACTAATTGTAAAGTATTTTATAAATAAATTATGTGGGCTAAACAATAAAAACAATTAACCAAAAAAAAAGCAAGAAAGCTACAAACTATTAACCAAGAAACGAATGTAATACAAACAACATAAAATATATATAATTAACAAATATGTTTAATTTAATCAAAACCATGTTGATTTCATTTCTGAGATTAAGGGTAAGGTAATGCAATTACATAAGTACTAGACCCCTGCACAAGACCACTTACAAGATCTTTTAAGACATTAGGATTTCTCAAATGATTTAATACAGCCAAATCTTGTAAAAAAACGCTTAAAAACACTGTTGGCAAGACATTTGTTTCAGTTATTGCAGGTGCAGGAGTAAAAAAGAAAATACTTCGTGATGGAAGAATTTGTGATGCTTGCTTTTTCCTACGCTTGGGCGCGTATAGAAACTCATGCATGTACATACACACATACATTAAATGTATGATCTTTCATTTTTCTGCGCACATACAAACGCACACATTCATTGCCTGCGCTTGCTTTAAAAAACCACCATTAAACACATAATAGCTTACCATCTACATCTCACACACACACACACACACACACACACACACACACACACACACACACACACATCGCGCTTCCCTTATTAAACGACATCATTTATTATTGGTTTAGTATAATACATGCTACAACAATGGATGAAAAGACGTATTTACATTTCAACACTCTTTACGCAGCCCTCTAATAGGTGTATATGCATGGATAGAATGGAAGTGGCGGTACTGATACTTTTCATACTAAATAATCATTAATAATCGTATATATGGAAGGCTTTATAAAACCTGTAAAAATAGGATAAAAGTTTATACAAATAATCTTAGCAACAAATAATCGACTGCAAAACAGATGGACGTACAAGCAGACAGTCGAACGGGTCCAATGCAATTAAAATGGAGCACCAATTCTTAAAATCAATTCATAAATAACGGAAATATGAGGGAGCAAACACAAAAGAATAAAAGTACTAGAAAATGTATAGACTTCTTTCTCCCTTAAAAAAAAAAATAAATGACCATAATAATAGCAAAAAAAAAAAAAACAGTCGACTGTAAGACATAGAGACGTACAAACGGACACTCGAAAAGCCCGAATCAACAATTTTTCAAATGAGTTCATAAATAACGGAGTCTTGAGAGGGCGAACATAACAAAATAAAAATACTAAAGAATGATAGATTAGAAAAACAACAAATAATTCCGCCAAAAAAAAACGGACTTCAATGCAAAGATCTATGAGAACATTTTTGAAAAAATTAATGGTTAAAACTGGAAGTAAAATACAAATAAGAAAATATGAAAATCTGTTGGTTTAGATGAAGTTTATACGTGAAATATAAAACTAAATTTTAATCCGCCCACTTTTTTAAATGCAAGATTGTGTGTGTTTTCAGAGCTCGGGGCGTCTGGTAAGTTCCGTAAGAATAGGTTAAGTAGAACTAAGTAAAATAAAATATTAAATTTTAATGGGCGTAACTACGCCCATTTTTTTAAATGAAAAATTGAGTCTATTTTAGAGCTCAAGTTGTGTGGTTAATTTCGTAAAAATCGTTTAAGTACAACCACGTAAAATATAATAATAAATTTTAATAGGGTTAGCCCCGCCTATTTTTTCAACTTTAAAACTGTGTAATTACAAAAAGCAAAGGTGTTTGCTAGGTTTCGCAGCAATCAAAAAAGTAGAAAATAATAAAACCAAATAAAAAAATTGTCGGTGTGCCCCGCCCACTTTTTTACAATGGCACCAATTGGAGTATAGCTTCCAAGACAAAAAAAAAAAAAAAAAAAGAATTTTTACTATGAAGTAACATTGTAAAAAAAATAAATTAAAAAGACGAATTGAAGTCGTTTAAAAATTAAAAATAAATGACTAAACTAAAATCAATAAAAGTCTTCTCCCATCAGCTTTAACAAATTTTTATTATCCTTAGATATAAACTACTAATTACATATAAGTGCTGCTACATTAAACTCGAACTTATCAACGAAACCTTAAAAACTATTTTAATTACTTTTATACAATATAAACAATATCTACACATAGTATTATTAAAAAAATTATGTACGCCCTACTTAACAGCTCAATTATATAATAAATCACAACAGATTAGTTAAAATTAATTAAATTTAAACAAAAATCCAAACATTTTTTAATGATACTCGTAGAATATCGCTTCAAAATGCTGGCAAATGGCGCCGTCTTCGAACTCCTTGATATTCTCCAGTTGTAGCCGATCTGCCTTTACCAGGGAAACCGCGAGCAAATGGAGGTTTGGCATTGGTGGTGACATAATAAGTACCACGAGCGCTAGATAAAAATGTCATGTGTGTTAAATAATTAAATTCAATTCAGTTTAAAAAAAAAATAATTCTGTTTCTTAACATTTTACACCCATTGTAATTTTCTTCTTACTTGTGTGATACATGCTCTCCCATCAATACATACTCTGAATCCTTAGGCTCACACCAGCCTATCAGGTATGTAAATAGATTGGGACAAGGACCAGCATAAAAACCTTTTGTTGTCGTTATCGATTCTATAAAATAAGGTGTCACTTTCGTATGGTCACAGGCTAAAGTTTCTGCATGAAAGAAAATTTTAACAAAACAAAGCATTAAATTTTCATAAAAACATCTTCAATATTTATGTAAATGAAATCAAAACTTACGAAACAGTGTAGCCGAGCCCACACATGCTGGCTGGCGAGTGCCACCATTAACGTAAAAATCCGCATGGCCACTCGAATGCCACTGGCCCAAAATGCCCGCTCCCGTATGTAAAACATCAACAAAATGAGCATCTGATGAATCCAAGTCTCTTGAGTTATTGGTGCCGGCATAAAAAAATATCGTGGGATCCAAAGCAGTAATTCTGCCCAACTTTCCTTCCTCCGGTCTCAAGTAATTGGCAATTAAGCCCGCTATATGTGCACCCACACTATAGCCAATGAAATGTAAGTCATCCGGTCTTACGCCTCTCGGATGTCTCGCTAAATATTTCACTAATTGAGAAATACAAAGGCCGCCAAAACGTGGTGACCAATCCATTTGACTTAGACAAGGTTCCTTCACCGCCGAACCATAATCTACTATAATAATATTATACTCTCCAATAGCAAAGTAAGCCTGCCGTATATCCGGACTTGGACTCAAGTTACGGCCACCCCCAAAGCCGTGAATTACAATTTTGGTGGGATGCCGTGGATTGAAGTGTGTGTAGTATAGAGCATTATCATCTAAAACATCAATGAATTCAGGATTTTCTTGCGTTCTTCGAGTATACAAGTAAAATTGTATTTTGGGATGTGGGCAGCGAAATGGTTTCTCCAAACAGGATTCGGTGACATATACCTGTGTTGATTCATTTTTTGCTTGGGCTTCTGTAATGGAAACATGTTATAAAATATTTTGTTTTTTTCTATCAGTGTACATTTATGAATAGTTGCTATTCATTTGAATTATATACGATTTTAATATCTTTAGAGAAAAAGTAGCTGCCACAAATAACAAGCGGGAAAAATTAACACCTTAATTTGTTTTTCATGTGTCATGTATTGTGTTGTTGAGAAACATTTTCTTTCCTTATTTGCAAAAACTATATTTTTTTTTCAAATAAAAGAGAAAAACATCCTCAACACGCAATCTATAAATGTGTTAATGAAAAAAATATATGAATTGAATTGAATAGATTTCATACTATTCAGTTATATAAAATTTTATGGAACATAATTGGAGTCAAAATCTTTCAAAGTAAAGGGTGTCCCAACAAGAACGCAAGATTTAAATTTGGCGCCATTCGAAGTGTCATTGTTTGACATTTGAACAATTGTTATTGTTTGCTAGTAGAAGGTACGAGGTTAGTAAAAATGGAGCCCTACACGAATGACCAACGCATTGTCATTTTGAAATTGTTTTACCAAAATGGTGAAAGTTTTGCGGCTACAGTTCGCAAATTTGCGATCAATTTGGGGTCACAATAGTGCTCCAAAAGAGTCAACTGTAAAGACATTAATGGATAAATTTGCCGAAACTGGGTCTGTTAGTGATGTAAAGACTACAACGCGCCTTCGACCAGGTCGATCGACCGAAAATGTCGCAGCTGTACGTGATGATGTCGCTCAAATGCAGGTCAAGCGCAAACAGTCAATGGTGTCCGGTATCGTGAAATGATAACTAGTTTTTTCGTGCCTAGAATTGAAGAAATGAATGTGGAGGGCATGTGGTTTCAACAAGACGGCGCCACATATCATACAGCCAGAGAAACAATTCAATTGTTACATTAGTCATTTCCCGGTCGTGTTATTTTGCGTTTTGGAGACCAGAATTGGCCGCCTAGATCATGCGATTTAACACCATTAGACTTTTTTCTTTGGGGTTTTTTGAAGTCTATGGTTTACGCGAATAAGCCGACGACGACTCAAGCCTTAAAAAAGGAAATTGGATGCTGCATTAATAAAATACCGCAGCATTTATGCAAAACGGCCATTGAAAATTTCATTAAAAGATCGCGTGTGTGCCAGCAAAGCCGCGGCGGCCATCTGCCCGATTTGTTGTTCCACACATAACCTCATTTTGTCTACTTTACGATATAATAAAGTTTCACGATTTGTTTTTTAATATCTGTGTTTTATTTAAAATTTAAATCTTGCGTTCTTGTTGGGACACCCTTTATATATCGATGGAGCTTAATATTAAAAGGAAGTATCTCAGTTTATTTCGAAATTGCGTTTTTAACGTTTTCTAGTAATATTGAGTTTTATAAAAATAAATACACTTCATTCAGTCCTTAGATAATATTTATTTTAGATATTTGTAAAAAGCAAGATGAGTTGGGTGTGAAAAGGTGTGAAGACGGCTAGATACCGCTTAGGTTATTCTGGGCTCAAATCATCACATCCGTGTTCGTATCGACAATCGTACGAAAACAAATTAAGGGATGCGTCAATCGTTTAAGTTGAATGAGATTTCAGTACGTTCACGTATGTACATATGTCATAATCCAAAAATGGTGTTTTTACGTGACGATTTGTACGTTCATGGATGTAACGATTTGACCCCCGTTTTTGCTTATTTCTATCTTTCATTTTAAATATTTTATTTACTTGTATATTTTGAAGTGACTTTTTAAGATAAAAATAAACAATTAAAATAATAAAAATTATATTAACTGTCAGTATAACAATCATTTATGATTGCTCAATTGTGGGGGATATATGTATTAGTGAATTATGATCAAACTTGATTAATATTTATGCTATCACTGATTAGTAAAGAGAACTGGAGTGAGCAGTTCAACTAAATGTTATATTCATTAGTTAGAGAGAGAGAGAGAGAGAGAGAGAGAGAGATGAAACATCACACGTACACAAAAGTGTACATCACATTTTTAGGGTTCCGTACACCAAAGGTGAAACAGCTACGAACCTGAAATTTGGACAAAGTATGTAGAACCTTGGCCACTACAACAACAAATACATGAGAGTTAAAAATTAAAGGGTGTTTCAAAACGAGCAACGAAAAATTTTAAAATCTCATGTAATGTACATTAGTATATTGATATTTGAAATATTTGTGTATTTTTATACAGACTACAACAATTAACAATAAAATTTAAAAAATTTAAATTAAAGGGTGTTCTATCAGTTAATGTAATTTCGACTATGTAATTGTGATAACTTGCTATATCTTGGAAACCGTAAGAGGCAAACTCTTGAAATTTTCAAAAACGGTAAAACTAAAAAATCCCAAAGTTATAAAATCGCCAAACCGAAAAAAATCGTCAAAAATTAAAAAAAAATTGCCAAAATGAAATAAATCGCCAAAATTAAAAAAAAAATAATAAAAAAAAATTAAAAAAAATTCTAACAAAATGAAAAAAAAAAATGAAAATAACACCAAAAACCGAAAAAATCGTCAAAATGCGAAAAAGGCGTCAAAACTAGAAAATCACATAAATGAAAAAAAATAGCCAAAATGAAAAAAAATCGCAAAACCGAAAAAAAACCAAAAACAAATGCAATAACTATATTTTATATAGGCTAAAGTTCGTATTGAATTACATATCTAGTGTCCGTACGGAACCTTCGTGCGCGGGTCAAATTCGCACTTCACCGAATTTGTTCATTTTGCCCTTAATAATGTGATAGAAACTTTTTTCTACGCAATGATGAATATATCCTGCTTGACTTTCGATCAAATGACCGTTCAATTGACTGATACTATTCTTGCAGGGTAAATAAATGGATAAAAATAAATATAACACAACAATAATTAATAACTAATAGATAAAAAAATAAATAATAAATAATAAATAGTAAAGTGTGGCAACATCATGACTGTATAGTGTTTATTTTTTCTGCTGCTCAAATTTTTGTGAAAAAATTAAGAAAGAACTTAAATTAAATTGAATTAAATTGTTGGAGTTGATTTTTGATTTAATCAAATGCAATTGTAAACTGATTTTTGACTGCATTTGTATTTGCTGCTGCTAAATTGCTTTCTCTGCTACCTTTGTCGCTGCTGTTTTTTATTTTTGCCGTGCCGCCATCTTAATTACTTTAATTTTTTTTGGTTACATTTTGTTTTACCTATTGAGATGACTGGAAAGAAGTTCCCGTGTCACAAATGCAATAAGGACATTGGTAAAGGAGGCAGTGTACAGCGTGAGGCTTGTTTGATTTGGTTCCATATACAATGTGTGGGTATTTCAGAGCAATTGTGCAATATGATGGCTAAGCAGAACGCAGTCTCTTATAGATGTGATTCGTGTAAAAATAACGCGCAGACTCCATCTGACCTAGCTAAGGAGATTCGTCTCATCAATAAGAAGTTGGATAGTATTACTAAAGAGATGTCTGCTCATCGTGAACATCTTAACAACCAGATGCATGAACTGAAATCTGATATCCGTGCAGAGTTTCTTTCAAAATTTTCAAAAATGGATGATGACATTGCCAGTTGTGCTACACATATTAAAAGCTTGGAAAAATGTGTTGAGAACAAGGTTAAGAAACTTGACAGTACTAACAATACTCTTTATCACAGAATGAATAGAGCTGATGTTGTGATTTTTGGTTTGCTGCCCAACATTGTTGACCTTGATAAGATTGTTATTGATCTGTGTGCATTTTATAATATTAGTATTGATGCCCTGGATATTCATCATGCTTGCTACATGAACAATAATAAATCTGTTCTTGTGAGGTTCTGTAATGTTCGTATCAGAGACCGCTTGATGGCTGAATACAATAAAAGCCGATCGCTGAAGCTGAGTGACATAGTTAGCAGTGATATTAACTCGAGAGTTTACTTGAATGATCATTTTTCTCCTATGGCTGCTAGAATTAATTTCATCTGCAAACGGCTCCTGATTAAGAAAAAAATAAAAAAATTCAAAATTTTTAATGCGGACAAGCCGAAAGTTTCTATAACTTATGCTAATGGATCCCAGGCTGTAAAGAATTACGACGAGTGTGAAATGCTTTTCTCTGGCCTTGAAGAATAATTTTTAATTAATTTTTAATTTTTGTTCTTAATCTAATTTTCTTCCATTTATTTGATTAGCTTTATTTAGATATAAAATTTTTAGCTGTGAATTTTTTAAATTTAATTTTAATTGTTATAATATTCATTTTTTTTGCAGATTGTTATTTATGGTTCCCCGCTATGCTTTTTTTGTGATGTCACATAATAATAATAATCTTGGTCCGGTTGGTGGTGGTTCTTTTATTAAGAATGTGTTGCATCCTTTAAGCCATCAGCTGAAGGTGGCACATCTTAATTACTGCTGGTTTTTCTAAAATTGATGAGTTAAAATGCATTTTAAATGAATCTAAACTTGACGTTTTTGCAATTTCAGAAACCTGGTTAAAGCCGCATGTTTCTACTAGATCAGTCAATATCCCAGGCTATAAATTTCGCCGAAATGATCGTACGGGTTCAAGGGGAGGTGGTGTAGGGTTGTATGTGTCCAACAGGATTAAACATAGGCTTGTATTCAAAGTGGATGAGGCTGGCGTCTGTGAGACTCTTTTTGTAGAACTCTGTTTTGGTAGGTCAAAAGTTTTGTTTGGTGTTGTGTACCTTCCCCATGGTGATATTGTTACTTTTGAGAATAGACACTATCAGCTGTTTTTAAATTATTCAAATATAATTATTGTTGGAGATTTCAATTACAATTTGTTTGATGCCTCTAAGGCATACAATTTTCGTTCAATGTGTACTAGAAACAATTTGTTTATCTCTCATAATAACAGACCATCTCATTTTGATATAGCCCATAACTCAACATCTCTGATTGATTATTGGCTGCTAAGTGACCATACAATTATGAACTTTTCTAATCAAATCCAATGTCCAACCTTTTCACATCATGCTTTGATTTTTGCGTCTTTCTCTATTGACATTAATAATATTGTAGAGTACATAGAATTTCTTGATTATAATTCTGTTGATTGGAATGCCTTTTTAGGTTTTTTGTCTGACTTTGACCTTTCATCATTTAATTTTTGCAGTGTTGATGATCAATGCTCTACGTTAAACTATATTTTTCAACAGCTTTTGTTATTTGTACCCCTAAGGAGGAAGGTAATTAAATATGAGGTTGATGCGTGGATGAAATCTAATGAAGTGACCTCTGCTCGTATTTCAAGGGACTTGGCTTTTACTGCCTTTTTATCAGATCCTTCTGATTATAATAGAAGAACATTTTGTAAATATCGAAACCGTCTGAAAAGAATTATTCGTAGAGAAAAAAGACGTTTCTTTTCTAATTTGTTTAATGGTCTAGATTCTTCGGGTGTGTGGAGAATTTTAAGGAGTGCTGGTTGTGTTGCTGATCGTGATTCTTTGTTTGCATATAATGCAGACTTAATCAATGATTTTTTTGTTTCAAATAGCAACTGCAGTAATTATGCTTCAATTGATTTTGGGGATTTTGAGGATTCTGATTTGGGGTTTTCTTTTCGTTGTGTAACTGAACCTGAAGTTTTACAAGCATTGTGTAGGGTGAAGTCCAATGCACTTGGTGTTGATAATATTTCCATTAAATTTATTAAACTCATTTACCCTTACTTATCTGATTATTTCCTCTCATTTATTAATAATATTTTAACCACCTCTGTTTTTCCCACGGCTTGGAAGACTGCACGGGTTGTAGCTATTCCTAAGTCGAAGGTGGTGAATGGACCTGAAGATCTTAGGCCTATATCAATACTTCCGGCCTTGTCCAAGGTCGTAGAACATCTGTTGAAGTTACAGCTATCTGATAAGGTTCTACCATCTCTGTATGAATCCCAATTTGCTTTTCGTTCTGGATACAATACAACTTCCTTGATTTTATGTATGACTGACCTTATTAGGGAAGGCCTTAACGTTGACGAACTTTGTGTGGTAGTTTCTCTTGACATTTCTAAGGCCTTTGATTCAATTGACCATTATGAAATGGTTATTAAGCTTAATAACGAATTTAATTTTTCTATATCTGCTTGTAAACTTATCTGGTCTTATCTGAATGGTAGATCCCAATTTGTTTCTGTAAATGGAACTAATTCTAATATTAAATCTCTAGGTGCAGGTGTTCCCCAGGGATCAGTTTTAGGACCAATGTTATTCATCATGTATATAAATAGTCTTAGTGATTGTGTCAACTCCCATATTTGTAGAGCTTTCATATATGCAGATGACGTTTTTCTATTCTTTAAATGTGGACGGGATTTCTCTGATGTGCTGGAAAGCAACATTAATTTCAGTTTACAACGTGTTCATCAATGGACTGAATCTAATTCACTTCGTTTAAATATTGCTAAAACTAAAGCCATTGGTTTTAGTAAATCGTCACGGTTTGTCTTTGATTTTGTTATAAGTTTAAATGGTATCACTATCGATTTTGTTGACAGCCTTTTGGTGTTGGGTGTTATTGTTGATAACAAGCTTTCTTTCGTTCCTCATTTTAACACATTGAATGGAAAAGTTTTTGGCGTTTTGCGTAGGTTATTCTCGACAAATTTATATTTACCGCTCTGCATTAGAAAGAGACTGTCTTACGCCTTACTAATGCCTCTTGTCCTATATGGGCTCGAGGCTGTATCAGGTACTAATGCATCAAACGTGTCTAAACTTAAGCGGATTGTCAACATGATAGTCCGTTTTGTATACAAAATTGGTTTTCGTGACCATATTTCAGAATTTGTATGTCAGTTTCTTGGCTGTTCGTTTAAAGACTTTCTTGTTTTTAGGAGTCTAATTTTTTTCTATGGTGTCATTAGAAGTGGCAATCCAATCACTCTTCGAAATAGATTTGTTTTCTCTCGTTCAGTAAGGAATCCACAGGTTATTATTCCTAGAATATCGTCTTATGCTTTTGAAAAATCATTTTTAATTCGTGTTGCCCGATTTTTTAATCATTTACCAAGCAACCTCAGAAATTTCCAGTTAACAACTTATACATATCGTAAAAAACTACTAGAACATCTTTTGAATCTATCAAGCATTCAGACCACCGCTTAGTTGGACTTGGTTATTATTATTTTTTTTAACCTTTCTTTTTTCTAACTTTAATTATTATCTAAACGGCTGGGGAGCCATGAAATTAACGAAATCAAATATTCATATACATATTTATGTACATAATATTTTCATATATGTTTTAGTTTTTTAATATCTCTGAAACTATTGTAATTGAAGTTCTACTCTTTATTTTTATTATTATTATTATTATTATTATTATTATTATTATTATTATTATTATTATTATTATTATTATTATTATTATTATTATTATTATTATTATTATTATTATTATTATTATTATTATTATTATTATTATTATTTTTTTGTTTTGTTTTTTCTCTAGTATTAGTATTGAATTATTAGTATTGAATATTATTTCTGGTGTATCATTCCTACTAATTTTAATAAGGTGTAGTTTTTCTATGTGTTACCCTTACGTAATAAATAGTTCGGCCCTATAGGCTTTATTATTACTGAATTGAAAATAAATAAATCTAAATCTAAATCTAAATAGTAAAAAATAAATTTTAAGTAATAAGCAAAAAAAAAAGCAATTAGTAAATATATATGAAGAAATAAACAAAAATTTCAACTTGACTATAAAAATTTTTGCTTAAAAATTACAACAAAGCATCTTGATTTGGTGTTCAAAAAAAAAACCTCACATAATTTACTTTAATGTAAATAGATACTGTATACTAAACAAGTTTTGAATATTTTTTCATCAATATGAATGGCGCTAGTTCGTTAAAAAGTTTCTATCTTATTTTATTTTTGCATTGCATCATTCCAAAGAAGAGGAAAAGTAAAAGTACCGGAAGTTTTATTTATTTCTTTCACATATTTTTGCTCCTTTTTATATTTATCCTCATGTAAATTAAATTTTGTTTGTTTTGATTTTATACACCACGACTTGTTGGACCAGCTGAGATAGAAAAAAAATGTATTTACCACTGTCTGTCTGCAAGTATGTAATTTATCAGTTATTTCAAATTGTTTTTGGCGCCATTTAATGCATGCGAGGTATTACTCGTATTGTATGGATATCAGACAAACTACAGATATAATTATCCAGATTTGTATACATAGATTTTCTTTTGGATTTTGTTCAGGGGATATTTACATAAGTTGATTCGTGAAAAAAATGAATTTTATGGTTGGTTATGTTGAAAATAAATAATTTAGTGAACTACTGACATTATTTGTCGTAAATATGTATTGATGTTGGTAGTAAAAGCAAAACAGATCAAATGGAGATCAAAAATAATTAAAAGCCATAATGGAATAATGGTTTGAATAGCAAAAGCAAACATAATTAAGCTTTTAACAGTTTTATTATATATTTAAATTGATTTTACAGACTTTTGTATACAAAAAAAAAAATTTAAGTTGTTGTGAGTTTTAAATTAAAAAAGGGTACTTGGTATTGATTGTAGTAGTTAGGTCTTTGAAAATTTGAGTTCAATACTTGGCCAAATCCAGTCATAGCAGCATAATAGATTTTTCTGATATGCATTAGTGTCTATGTTAATTACTATCGCAGTGCCCCGCTTTCATCGATATTCGTAGCAATAAATCGTTGGCGATGTAAAATAATTATTCAGCACCAGAGGCGCTGCAGCAGTGCTATTAAAATTATCAGAGCAGAGTTGTTAAAACGAAAAAAATACTTAAGCTACTCTTCCCTCCATCTATCTAACACTTCGCCATCTATGCTTGCATTATTCCTTTCCTACTCCAAGGTAAAGCTTAAATTAGACGTGACATAACCAGACCAAAATTCAATTGGTTTCTATGGTGAGAGTTATGGCATTACGGCGAGTCACCTATAATCAAATACAGGGTTGCCCATTAGTTTGGTTCGAACGGCTGTTTTCTATGGTTATGGTTATTTCACATCTGATTGAGTCTTAGCACAAAAGGTCGTATTATTTGGACCCAAGTGAACCCCGCAACCTGTCAAACAAAATGTGTTAGGGCTAGTTTATTACTAATTTGAGTTAACCAAGAAACAATTTTAAACGGGGTTTAACTGCCCATGCTGTTTTTCAGTGATGGACTAACAGTTAACAATTTAGCTAGACATTTCATAGCTTGTTTGCAATATAGATGTGGCATTCTTGAAAATATTTTATGTAAATAGAGCAAAGAAAAGCGATGTGACAATTCTTTAAGTTTGTTAAAAAAAAAACCTCCACAACTGTTTACTGAAGTTTTGGAAAATTGAAAAAAAAATATAGACGTAACATAAAACAAAAAAGTTCATCAAATTTTATATCCAAGGAAATAGACTTACTTTCCAATTAATTATAAAATCATCATACACAGACCTCTTTGTTAAATTAAATCTTTGCAAGAATTCCAATTCATTATAAACATAAAAATGATTTGGACGTGTTTTTATCTCTCTTATTTTTCTCATAATTGTCCTATCCAATTTATTCTGGTTTCATAATCATTAAAATCTTCGTCGTCATAACAAACATCGATTTAATTTAGAAATTATGTATGAATGTATTTATTTATTAAACTTTTTTAGATTATTTACTAGATAATCGTTATTTGAAAAACATAAGTTTAAACTACAGTTAACTGACAAGTAGAGTTTATCTTTATGTTAAAAACTATTATTTTATTATTTTATTTATATTATCTTATTATATTATATTATTATATTATATTATTAGTGTGTTTATTACTCTGGCCCTTATTATGAGTTGCATTAGATTTTCGATCTTCGATGGCTATAGAAAAATTGAATGTTCAATTTATATTATGAGCAACAAATTTTCTATCGAACAGAATTTAACTTTCGATGAAGTATTTTAGTATAAAATATTATATTAACGATTGTTTTTTTATTTGTGGATAAAGTTGTTGCAAATTTTAAAAATAACTTTGAGTGATATTCTTTCGAATACAGTTAAAGATCGAAAGTTGTTCATAATAAGGGCCTCTGTCTCAATTAATTTTTGCTTCATAGCATGAAATTTATTTCATTTTCTTTTAAAGGGCAAAAAAATTGCTCTTAGTTTTGAAAAAAATGCTATGAATACAATAAAAATACAAATATAAATAAAAATTAAAAATAATTGAGCAAAAAAAAAAAATTACTTTCAACCAGCAAGAAGTTAATTTACATTTAACAATAAACTTTCAAATTTAAACTATAGTTAGTAGTGCTGGCATACTATCGATATTTTCTACTATCGATATCTATCGATAGTTTAGATTTCACTATCGATACTATAGATGTTACTGTCGACCGAATGTTTGTACTTGAGAAAGTATATAGTATTATGTTTATTTTAATCTATCTATATAATTAATAGGCGAACATGTTTTTTGTAATCTCTTTTACGCTGGTACCACTGCACCGATTTTAAAAAGATTTATATGGTTTTAAAGGATTTTTTACACATATGTGCAGATTGAAATCGGTTTAGTATTTTGGAAACTATAAGCGTTTAAAGTTGCTACTACTTCATGCACACATATTAAACACGCATTTATTAGCTTACAACAGTGATGGGATCGTACTTTTTTTGATACTATTTGACATGAAACAGTACCGTAGTACTCCCGCAACACGTTTGATTCTCTCACGGCCTACTTAGAAATATAGTCGGAAGACGCGCGTATGCATATGTTTTTGCGAAGAACTAAATTTCTTTTTCGACAACTGGCACGAAACTTTATTAGTAAAGACATTTTAGAAAAGTGTACCAAACCAACCACAATTAAATATAAATGAAAACTATATTTGATTCAATGATATTTTCTGTGGCACAGAAGTTGATCTCTATGTAAACAGAAATCATGTTGAAACAACTGTTTCAGTTTAAAAAAAAATTGTAAAAAGTTTATATTACATTCTGTCAAGTTCTTAGAGAAAAGTGGACTTTGACAGTTTGGTTTAGTAAGTATCGCCTTGAAAATGTTTTATTTGGTAATTATACTTCTTTTAATTAAAGTGTTTCCCAGCGAAAAGCTAAATGTTTAAAATATCAACAATCAATATAGGTCATACTATGGCAGAACTAGGCCATTAACAACAGAAAATATAAATATGTATGCAGTTTCTGGACTTCCGTTGCTATAACTAAAAACGCATTGGACGAATACATGTTTCCTAGTAAATCGAGAGTAGCTTAATATCGAAAGGATTTTCTCTTGCCACAATCTCATGAAAACAAAACAAAGGAACAGGCTTTATATTCCAACAGTATAGTCTTATCCAGGCCAAAGATTTATTGAAGTCTAAAAACTGTTTTTGTTATAACTTTAATATTATACCCACCCAGACAGAAAAAGACAATCAGCACGATGTATAACATCTATCTATCAATATCAGTATAACATCTGTTTAATTTTAAGGAACTCATAACATAAAAATTGTAACGCCAAATGACCATCCTCCAACTCTTGTTTTTAATGTTGGTGCAATACTCTAAATACAAATTTATAAGTTCGTCACAATGGAAATTTTTAAACTTAAGTCAACTTTTTGTATTTACGGTGTTGTAGTGGTATAGGATTACTAAGAACACGGTATTTGTAAACAGAAAGTCATATTTTTGTATTTGTAGTACTTTGGTAGTACAAAATCTTTGTATTTACAGTTTTGTGGATGCACATACTTTTTGCGCAAAATCACAATTTCTGTCTGGTTATGTACATATGTATATGCTTTTTGTTCATTTTCTTATTTATTTGTAATAAATTTTATATAATTTTTTGTTAATAAAATTTAAATAAAAAAAATAGTTTTTGGTACTCTCGGGATCAAAAAAGTACTCAAAAAAATTTTTTTTGGTACCGAAATGCAAATCTCATTTTCCATCACTGGCTTACAAGTAAAAAAAGAAACAAAACATGAGTGTGTGTGTGTGTGTTTGTAGTATTTCTCTTGACCTTACAATTGTTTTTCTCTTATTTGTTGTTGTATCAAATCCATAATACTTAAAGGAAGAGAGTTTAATAAATTGAATTAGGTTGGTTGAAGGGATTTTGTTTATGCTTTTTTAATTTCATGTATGTCCCAAATCACACTATGCAAGATAGACGAGGGGAACAGCAACGTTTCTTTTCCCCCGTCTCTCTCCCCTAACAAACTAATCAGCTTAGCAATAAGGCTTGCATAGTGTAAATTGGGACTATTATTTAATTATGATTGCATATGTATGTAAGTTTGTGTGTGGCTGTGTTTTAATGAATTTTTTTATGACGTTTAGATACATTTTCTTTGAATCTCAAATTATTTACATTTTGATTCTAGAATACGGACGAGTGTGTCGTCCGTTTGATATATCTAGTATGTATAAATGTATCTACAAACGTTATTTTCGGTGACAGTTTTTGAAAAATTGTCCTGATGTCATTTAATAATTTTTTATAACATCTCACGTTTTCAAAACTACATTTTAAATAATATCGATATTTTTTCCTATCGATATTTTCGATATTTTAAAACTATCGATAGTACTGATAGCACTGTCGATAGTATCCCAGTACTATTAGTAAGGCAAGTCTTGCTAACATAATGTTCAATTATCTTTTAACGAACAGTTTTATGTTAAAATTTTAGTCAACTTTAAGTAACATCCTTACAACAGGCCGTTTTAGTTTTCTGAACAGTTCGTTCTGAACTTAACATTTTTTTCACTTTCTTCTGACAACGTTTTATTCTAGATTTGAGAACAAAAGTAAAGAAAAATAATAATGATTTTAGAACGTCTTCAGTTGCCGGCTCTAAATGTCTTTTATTTTCGAGATTTACTTACGTTATTGTTACGTTATTGAATATTTACCCACAAGCTTCAGTCTCTTAACATAATGACACTAAAACTTGTTCGTTGTTGCTTTTTTGTATGTATTTTTTGTGGGGCTTTTTCTTCCAACATTTCTTGTGCAAAACTAAGACTTTATTTGTAGACCATTTTAACGGTGTTTGTGCTGGTCTAACATCGTGTCTAACTTGAACTTCCACGATTATCTAATAATTTTATTTTATTTCAGCTGTTCAAGCGAAAAAGAAACGTATTTAAATACAACTTCCTACTTTTATTTTCATGTTTCTTTTTTTTTTTTGCTTTACAATATTTGTTAAAACTACCGCGATAACAGTTGTATAAAATAAAACTAAAAATATATGTGATATTTTTTAGTTAATAGACGATATAAAAATTAATGGTTTAAAGCGGTCATATAAATGTTGCACAAATGAACGTGAGTCGCATCATTATGGTTACATTTCTGAATTTGTTAAAACTTTAACAAGCAGATGAAAGAGGGAGAAAAAATAAATTATTTAGCAACATGAAAAGAAAATAGATTTGTTAAGAAAATATATTAATAAAGGAAGGTAAATGAACTTATGTACAAACATATGTATATATGACGATAGGAAGTTTGTTCACAGTATGGAATGAATTTGGGTTTTTAAATAACAGAAAGAACTTACGGCCAGCTTTCATGGCTCGTCAGATTTCAAGATATATTTTTTTCTTGATTAAAATATATTTAGTTTGTTTTTCTTTTTTCTTTCACTCTATGTAATACAAAACATGACAAGTAACGCCCCTGTTGGCCTCCATTACCCAAATATTTTTCGAGCAATCGATTTTTTAAAATCTTTTCTTACTCTTTTTGTTATTATTTATTCGCTGGTGTTACAGTTTTTTATATTTGGTCCAAAAGATATTAAAAAAACTAAGCAATAAAGCAAAATAAAAGTAAAAAAAAAATAAATTTAAAAAATTTAATTACTTCTGGCATCACATGTCCTATAAACATAATTTTTATTTTATTTTTTCATCAATCATTTGCAACAGCATAGTTTTCTTAATCTATTTTAACACCCATTTTTTTTGTTGCTGAAATTTTCTTAAAAATTGCATTTTATTGCTTTTATGATTAAATGTTTAATGATTGAAAGCAGCAGCTTACTTTTTACTAATTTGTATTAAAACACTTTTGGTTTGTAAAATATTATGCAAAACTTGTTACCACAAACTTGAGGGAATCTTTTAATGACTTTATAAAATTTCGAAAAAGTGAAATAAATAAATTAAGTTTGATATCATTAGGACATCAGATGGAAAATTGTCATTTATATATGTAAGTATTTTAAATTTCAGATAATAATTTTGAAATATTTATCTGCTTGAGACTTCCTTGTGCCAAACTTGTATATTTTGATATGACATAACAAAGTTCATTTAATTGCAAGAAAAATTAAAATAAATTTAACAAATTTTCAAAGGAATATTGAACTCAAAAAATGTTAAGTGTTCTCTTGCATTAGAGAAATACGCTCGTTCCATTCTTTTTTTTTTATTAAAATTTTACATTAACAAAACTATACTAATAAATTTTATGACTTTATGTGCTTAAAAAAAGTTGATTTTTTTACTTAAAAATATATAATTATGCTCTTTGTTAGAATGCAAAAGAGTCGTCCCTAGGAAAATTTTTAAACGGGCAATTTGTATATGAAATGTTACAATATGAATTGTTAAGTTACACAAAAACTGAAACATTACATTTTCGCAATTTCACGCATCGAACCTTTCTCTTTTTTAAACTTGTTTATAATTTCTATTTTTTTCTATAATTAATAAAAAATTTTTATCTTTGCTATTTTGTGATACGTGCTAGACAAACGATTTCTTCAAATTAACAGCAATTTCTTTGCCGTAACAAGGAAATCACTAATATCATTGACATTAATACAAATATGAATCAGAGTTGAATAAAAACAGAACACCTATTTAAATACAACCGTGTTGCCGTGTTGCGGTGTTTCAACGCTTCTGTCCGCTTACGAGATATATTCTGAACAATATTTTTTATATAGAAAAACTAATGAATATGTTGGGTCTACAAAACTTGTCCGGTTATAAAAGGTCTGCGGTTATGGTAGGTGTCCGTTATGAGAGGTTTTACTGTAGTAGAAAAATGTACCTATATTGAATTTATACATATTAATAAAACAATTTTTTAAGGAACTTTTGAATAAGTAGTTTTATTTTTTTTTGAATTGGCCTTTGGAAAATATTATTTTGAAAAAGTACCTGTTGAAAAAGTACTTTTTGAGAAGTATCTTTCTTTGAAATACCTTTTGAAAAAGTACTTTTTGAGAAGTATCTTTGTAAGAAGTACCTTTTGAGAAGTACCTTTTCAAAAAGTACTTTTTGAGAAGTACCTTTTGAAAAAGTACTTTTTGAAAATCCAAAAAGTGCCTTTTAAAAAAATACCTTACAAAAAATTACATTTAAAAATTGTTTTTGCTTTGTGATTTTTTGTTGTTGGAAAAAGCACCTTTTTAAAAAGTATTTTTTGGACAATTATCATTTGAACAAATATATCTTAAAAGGTAGTTCTGCAAAAAGTACCTTTTAAACAAGTACATTTTGCAAAAACACATTAAAAACAAATACATTCAAAAAAATTGCAGTTCAAAAAGTTCCTTCAGAAAATGTGCCTTTTGAAAATGGCATATATTAATAACGAATTTTTCCATAAAGTACATTATAAAAAAGTAACTTTCAAAAAAGTATATTTTAGAAGGTATATTTCAATAAGTATCTTTGAAAAAATCTCTTAGAAAGTACCTAAAAAAGTACCTTTGAAATAACTGCTTTTTGGCATAGTTCTTTTGAAAAAGGTACTTTAGAATAAAGTACATTAAAAAGCTACCTTTCGAATAAGAACTGTTCAAAAGAATATTTTGAGAATTTTCATTAAAAAGGCACTTT
Organism: Tachina grossa; assembly: GCA_949987645.1. Lineage (NCBI taxonomy): Eukaryota > Metazoa > Arthropoda > Insecta > Diptera > Tachinidae > Tachina > Tachina grossa. The sequence continues at coordinate 18,915,709 of OX465275.1, forward strand.
TTAAAAAAGTAAACTTTAGGAAAACAAATTTGTAAGGTACATTTTAAAAGAGTAACTTTGGGTTTTTTATTTTGTATATAAAGCTTGCGGTGGCTATTGAATTTTTCTGCACCCTGAGTAAGCTTTAACTTAAAACCGATACAATAATGAAAAGCAATAATTATAATATATTAAAAGTCTTACTATAAACATACGAAGTTTGTTAGCTAAATTCAAATTTTTTTTTGGTCGAAGACTACTGACGCGTTCCACAAGCGGAAACAAAATGCATATAGACAATGCTTAGCAATAAAAACAAAAAAAATTTCAATAATTATTACTTTTATAATAATAATAATATTAATAATAATAATACTTTTTTTTCATTTTTCCTGATCTTTTATAAAATTTTTATTTTTTATTTTTAATTTAAACATTGCGTGGAGATTGTTAAATCACTTTTGGTTAAAACAACTTTGGTTTCTTTTCAAAATGTAATTGAACAAATGTTTTATTTAACTTTCTTTCTTATATACCAACTTATTGATATGTCATTAAAATTTTCTACTATTAATTGTGTTGCTTAATTAAATTGAGGTCGTAAAGTTTTGCTTTATTAAGTGTATTGCTTAAGTACAAGTTCATTGTACAAAAAACAACCATTTATGAATAATTGGAAGTTTGCAATTATTTATGATCCAATTTTGATATTCTTATGCAGCGTAATTATAAACATTGTCTTATTTCTTTTTGTTTAATTGCGAGGTGCAATGAACTACAGGAGAAGTGTAGTTTAAAATATAAGTCAGTGTTGTTTTTGTTTGTGAAAGTATGAACAACAACTTATGCATCCACTCATGCATTTTTTATAGAACTTTGTCAGCAACAATTACAGCATTAACTTACATTTATTTAATAAATATTGGCAATAAATCTTAAAATAACTAAGTGAAAGAACCAAACAAACTTAAGATTACACATCTATGAAAAATCTTAAATCTTCATTGATAATAAAGTATGTAAAGTTTTTTCATAAATCTCTTGAGTATTGTGAAATGAAATCAAAATAATTTACGCGCCAAACAACCAACTACAACAAGTAAAAAAAAAAATAAATAAATAAAATCAAGGTAACTTAACATGCAACTTGCATTTGATACACTCGAAGTTGCATTAAATTATTTCATAATACTCGTATATATGTACAGGTTTTAACCGATACTACCGCTCTAATAACTGCAACTTTATTTTGCGCGGGTTGAACTACAGCGGGGTTTCTTCCAATTTTTATGGCATTTTTGGAAGTGGGTTTTTGTTTTAATTTTTTTTTTTATTGTATGAAATTGAATGAAAATTTTATTGCTTTATTTAAGCTGATCATGCTACTACTTCTTTAATTTTCTTTTTTTCTTTAAACAGAAAAAATTTTGTAAATGGCAAATAAGGTTTTTCACCTGCTTATTAAAAGCTATGAAAAAAATGTTGTCGGAACTTAGGCACTAACAAATTTATAAAATAAAAACAAATCACTGTTAAATTCAAGTAGACGAAAACAAAAAAACTTGTATATATGTACATAAATGTGTGTTTGTACATACTTTTATAGACATGTAAAGATCACGTTTCAAAAAAATAAAAGCTAACTGTTAATAAAAAAACACCGAATATCCAATAAATGTTGTAATAAAAATAAACACGGTATATGCAGTTTATACCACAGACTAATAATATGATTATTATTAGTTTTGGTATAAAATATTGAAAAATTCTATAACGTTTTCATGACGAAGGCCTTTTTAAAGTCGTTGCTGTCTGTGAGGTTGTTTGTGAGCATGTGTATGTTGAATTTTTTGCTATTGCACCAGCCAATTGTTATGGTTTATTGAAGCAAATCTATCTATGCTTTGTCATGAAATTACATACCAGCTTTATTTCTATAATAAATATTTGTAAGGCATGAGTGATTTAATTATTGTATTGTGTTGGAAATTCTCTGTAGTTAATAATGCGTTTATATTTCTTAAAAAAAATTAATTAAAAATTAAAAAGAGGAAAAAATATTTTGTTATTTAATAAACAAGTGTATTCTTGTACGAGAGTTACTTGAAAATCCAAAAGACTTAAGACACATACTGTAGCAATTTCCGTAAACAAGATGCACGTGTCTTAAGTCTTTTGTTAGTGTAAAGAGAAATGTTAAGAATGAACATAATATGTACATATCGCTCATTTACCCAACAAAATTTCATATCTCTAAAAAAAATCAGTTTGCCAGAAAACGAGTTTGAAGTTTTCAATTTACACTAAACTTAATGCAATGAAGAAAATTTCATTTTTCTCTCAACAGTTGAGTAAGCAAGATATTTGTAAGAAAATTTTAAACAGCCCCTGTGGCTGAGTGGTAGCGATGCTAGCCTCTCAGTGCAGAGCTCGTGGGTTCGATTCCCAACATAGACCCTGGGTGTTTTTCGCAGACAAGCTAATCGCTTTGCGGGTTGTGTTTGTTAAAAAAAAAATTTTTGAATTATGACGTTCTTTGAGAAAATGAGCGATATAATAATAATTCCCTTGTTGCCTTTTTTATTATTTTAAATTACCTTTTTTAACATAATAACTCTAGCTGTTCTAAGAAATGTTTGGGTAAAGTTTCCCTGATGATCTGCATTAGCAACAATGAAATCGTACTGGATCCACTTTTTTTCTTTTTGTTGCTTATCACTACTTATGTATTATTAATAACTATCACTAAGTTTATGTCAGACATTGGTTGGGCCTAATAATTATATTTTAGATTACGATTTGAATACTTATTGTTAGTTCATATTTGAAGATACAATAAATAAAAAACATGCATTAAAAAAAAATCCAGCTAAACTCCTCAATAATCAATTTCAATATATTTTTAATAAAAACATATTTTACTGAATAAGTAAAATAATAATTTGGGATTAATTTTAAACTTAAAATTACTTTTTTTATGAAAATATTTATAGTTTTTTTTCAGGTATTGCCATCAAGCTCTCCCAATGATTTGACTTGACGAGCAAGCAGCAAAATACTTCGTTGCATACGTACGAGTACATTAAAGCGAATGTTCTAAAAAATATTGTTTGGAAAATACTACAATAAATTCAAATCCAACTGAAAATATTTTTTAATGTGATTTTTTAATAATTGAAATTTATTTGCTGGTAGCTTAGAATGTCCATATACGAATTTCATGTGCGCTTACACCAAATCATTATTAGACTTTAGCCACAAATTTTAAACAGTCACAAACCTCTTACTTTATGCATAGACTTTCAAAAACTATATGAGAATTTATAAAATAGTAATACTTTTGAAAATCACAAAAGAAAAAATAAGCTTAGTAGGCTTTGAAACTGATACAAAACCCAGCAAATAATTTATATCCAGGTGAACTCATTTTATTTTTCTACATCCTTATACAATTAGAAATCCATTGGATAACAATAAAAGTATTTACAAGGCTAAATGAAAAATAAAATATTAATTGAACTTTAAAGAAAATTTATTATTTGACATATTGCCAGAAGTGTATATAAAATAATTGAAATTTATTTGCTGGTAGTTTAGCATGTCTATATACGTATTTCATTGGCGCTGGGTTTTGTATCAGTTTCAAAGCCTACTAAGCTTATTTTTTCTTTTGTGATTTCCAAAAGTATTATTATTTTATGAATTCTCATATAGTTTTTGAAAGTCTATGCATAAAGTAAGAGCTTTGTGACTGTTTAAAATTTGTGGTTAAAGTCTACTGATGATTTGGTTCAAGCGCCAATGAAATACGTATATGGACATGCTAAACTACCAGCAAATAAATTTCAATTATTTTATGTACACTTCTGACAATATGTCAAATAATAAATTTTCTTTAAAGTGATTTTTTAATTATTTTTTAGGTTTAATAATAAAAAAAAATTTAAAGGTACATTTTTATAGCTTTTAAAAAATTGGTTTTTAACATGTTCTCGAAGCAGTGATTGACTTTTATATTAGAAAAACAAATCTCAGGTTACTTATTAATGAAGAAACTAGACATATACAATAAAATATTTATTTAAAGTGCATAAAATATCTTACAAATATGTATATGCGCATAAAATATAAATATGTTTTATATAAACTTGAATGAATCGAAAAGTTTTTCATTTCATTAGTATTTGGTGTTTCGGCAAAATGTTTGCCAAATGTGACCTAGCTTTAAGCTTATGTGTCAGAAATTCTATAGTTGTCCCTAATAATTTAAAGTTTAAAATTATTTCCAAATATCTGCTGTAATATAAATAACTCATTATAATATATTATAACTCAAACTAAAAAAGAAACATTTAAGTGGATGACAATTTTTTATATTAACAGATTTCCTCTGCCAATATTTCTTCCACATCTTTAAATAAATGTACGAACTTTATTTCAATGTCTGTTATAATTTTGATTTTAGTTCTATTATGATCCATTTGTTTCTATTTATAAAAACATTTTAGCACCATTAACTATAAATATTTTTTTACGATTGCTTATATTCTTGAAATAAAAAGCAAAATTGCTTAAATGTACGATTATAATAAAAGCCATAACATTTTTTTTCGTAATAATTACCTTGACACTTTTTATAGCTTTCATAGCCTGGATTAGAATAAACACGCAAGCGTGTGAGTATTAATTAATTTATACCTTCAGTGTTTTAAAAATTACTATGAATAAACCTTTTATTGTTACAAAAACTAAAACATATTTGTTATTATCTTATGCACAATAATCATAAAAAAACTATAAAATTTGTACTTGCTGTTTTTTTTTTATTTTAAATTATATATGTGTTGCCTCTTCTAAATATTTTTAATAGCAGTTGCTGGCTGCGGGTTACAATGAAATAACATTTAATCATATGAGCAGGAATGAGTTTTTTTCTAATTTAAGAATATCTTATTTAGGCACCTGCTTAAAATTATTTATTTGCTTAATAGAAGCAATTAAGATCTTTTTTTATTTGAGAAAAACCATTAGCTATATAATTAAAAACTTAAATTCTATGCAAGAGCAAAACTTTTAATACTTTAATCTTATAATCCTTGAAAAGTTTATATGAAATTAAAAAAAAAATCAAGTATTTGTGGAAAATTACTTTCAAATTGTTTTAATTTTATTTATTGAAAAAATCTTGGAATTAGAAGTTGTTTGACTGCAAAAAAATAACTGCCAGTTTATAGAAGATAAGTTGAAATTCTCGTTTGTCTATTTATATTGAAAACAAAAACAAACTTGAGTGCTTTGCTTTTGTTTTCAATATAAATAAGCAGATGAGAATTTTTATTTGTCTTCTATAAATTGGTAGTAAATTTTCTCAAAATGAAAAATTATTTCTTCAGATGTGTGGCACGAATAAAATTTGTACGAAATTGGAAGTAAAATAAAAATAACGAAGTATGCATATTTATTTAAAGTTAAGTCTATAATGTATTTATGTATATGAAACATTTTTAGTTGTTGTTGGTTAAGCAACGTCTATTTACATTTAGATACTGCTTAAGAAACTCATCTGTAGGCTTCAACCAAAACTTTCTTGAGAAAAGCTAAAAAAGTATTCGTATGTTTATGGGTTTGTTCACATTTAATATAATTACTATTTTATTTGATGAGTATATACACATTCCTTGCAAGTGTATTGCTTTATGTAACAGTAGAAGGCTTGTTTTTCATTCTGAGTTTATGTGTTCAGATTATATTAGGCGGGCTTCTTCAATCTATGTGCTGATTTAATTTACAGAATAAGTCCACAACTTCAGGAAAAATTTCCGTCAAATTAACAAAGCCCATAATCAAATCTAAGGCAGTAACTTCAAATGCTCTCTAATTTTTGTTTCATTTTCTTTTGTGCTTATTTTCTTTGTAGTTTTGTTCACAAAATGTATAAAATTTATTGAAAGTATGGTAGCATTTCTGAGAGAATATTTATTTATATATGAGAACATAAGAAAAAACTCTGTCACAATAAAATATATTCTCGACTGCTTTCTGGTGCTACTTTTTTATGTCATTTTGTATAGAAAATGTGTTTATGCCGCAATTCTGTTTCATCATTATGGCATAAAAAATAATCAGGTGTCACAGTGCTGGTCTTTGAAACAGATCTTTCTCCTATTCTATTCTATGAGTATATTCAACATCCATAAAGCATTTAAAATTATTTTAGGTAAGCTGAAGTAGTTAACACGTTAACTACAAGACCGAAAGTCCTGGGTTCAAGCCCTGTTTGTATCAGTTTTTTGTAGGAAAGTTCAAATGATGAAGGCATAGACATTGGTCACTGAACCTGCTGCAGCGGATACTAATCCAAATGTAACATCTATGCGCCCTCCTTCATCGGTGTTGTGTGGCAAGATTATCGGCGAAGTAAAATAACTAACAAAATGGATACTAACTAAACACAGCTTGGAAAATTTAACACGCCTAATTAACACCAGAGGCGCTGCAATGCTGTATTATTAAAAACGTGCAAAAAAGCAGAGTTGTAAAGGAAATAAGCTTTCCTCTATCTCTTCCTTCACCTGTCTTATCTATCACTATCCCTTTTCTAAAGAAGGTAACACTTAGTCTTGCGTGTGCCTGAGTGTTATTTCTCTTGTAAAAAATATACCGCTGCGCTTTATGAATTTCTTAAGAAAAAAAAACACCTTTTATCGCTAAAAAATGCCAATTTCCCCCCGCTAAAGCCTAGTATAATTTCAAAAATTGCTTTGGTTAAAAAAAAATATTTCATGCCTTAAGAAATTATTCTTGATTAATTTTTTTTATTTTTATAAATAATTCCTATTTTAAATTAAACTAATCTCTACTTTTATTAAACATAAGGTCTCTCATTATTATATAAGCTTTGTTTCCTTATATTTAAATATTTCGCCACTGCTTTGTGTGCCTTTTTCGGAAAAATATTTTATATAAAAACAACAGACCTTAAGCTTCAGAAAATTAAATTATTATAAAATTCTGTGGCACATATTCTTAATCAAATTATACTTTACAGGTTTAAAACCAGTATTTTGTAAGGTGATACTGGTTTTAAATTCTTAAAGTATACTTTGTTTTGACTATGAATATGCGCCCATTGATATTATTATTATTATTATTTATATGCTTATGTTAAATAAAATAAATTCCTCAACACCCACAGAATACACTTAATACATATTAAAATATATTTGAAAGACCTTGACTTGACTGAGTGCAGGGTATAGTTTCTATTTTTATTTATTTATTTATTTTTTTGTAACCATCTATAAAAAATAAAAATTTTATTCATATTTTATTGTATTACTACTAAATACTATATTATTTTTAAATGTATTTTCCTAAACAAAAAACCCAGCAACTGCAACAACAAATTACAATAGTAAACATAAAAACATGAAAAAAGCACGCATGTGTTAATAAATAAATTTATGCCTTCAGCATTAACCTTTGAATATTAAAAACATTGAACGTTGAATAATAAAAATAAATCGAACGACAAAAAAACAAAAGACTTAAGCTACAAGCACTTTAAACTGAGTTTAAGGGCTTCAGCAGCAACAACAGCAACAGCAACAGCAACAACAAGAACAACAGTAATAATAAAGTCAAACAAATTCTCATGCTATGACAATGACTCAGTACGTTAAGGGACAAAAAATCAACACAACTGAGACACAGAAAAACAAGGTGTTTATTTTTTTTGTGATAAATGATGGCCAGGAGTGGCCAAGAGTAGCGGAAAGATAAAAATGCAAATATTGAAGTAATAAACAGCGAAAGTAAAAGCTTATTTTTCAACGAAAAACATAAATAAAGTAAAATAAAAAATCAAAATATGAATGTTGATGCCAAAAACAAAAGCAGCAGCAACAACATGAATACTTACCGGCATTTTTGCAGAAACAGCTGAGCCAGATCATGAAGAGTATTGTACTGGTAGTGGTTTGTTGCTTTTTGGCAGGCATGTTTGTATTTGTTTTTTATTTAGTATTTATTTTATTGATTTATATTTTTATTTTTTAATTAAAAACTTTTATAAGTTTAATTAAACTTATCATGCAATTTAACACATTGCACAGATTTAAAGAACTTTTTAAAGAACTGGATTGTAACAAGTTATAGATTCGAACTTGTTGACTTTTTTTGAATTTATTTATAACTTACGAATATATATGTCTGCATGCATGCATGCATATACATATACATATATGTATGTACAAATCCAGACGTGTGTTAGCTGTGTTTTTTTATTAGTTATGGCCTTTGTGCGTTGACATAAATGGTGGTGGTTGCGGCTGGCTTGGAATTTAAGATATTAACAAGAAACTAAACTGTTGCTAAAAGTGTTGTTTTTTTTATTTTGGTGGGGGTTTCTCAGTAACAACTACAAAAATGCCACTGGGATTATGCAACACTTTGATACTCGTACATGCATACATATATTTAAATTAAATTTTCATAAGACGTTAGCACTTTTTGTAAGAAAAATACACTTTTAATAAATTTTTACTGACTTTAAAGATTTACATCCGTTTGCGTTTTTGTTAAATAGCGTGTTAATGTAGGCTAATCGGTATTTTTTTTATTGCTGATTTTAATTACTAAATTATATTAGAGTTGTGTTAAAAATTATTATTAAATTTTTTTTTGTTTATAGAGAAAAACACAGTTTCAATCAATATGGTTTACTTGTAATCGGCAGACATCCGTTTACGTTATTTTTTTAAGACCATTTAGCTGGCGTGCTCAATTAAATCTGTTTGGTTGCTTAAAACTTTTGCTTTCGTTTGCTTAATGTTACGTGGTTTGACTCCAGATACTCAAATAAAAAATGCAAGCTGAATGGATCTTAAGCTTTTTCTGTTTTGAATGTTTGTTTGGGTTGACTACATACATGCATATAAATTGTATGTTTTGAACAAGTAGTTTTTTACATGCGCTACTCTTTTTTATGTTTTTTAAAGCTTTTGAAAATTCAGTTTCATATTCAAAACGCTTAATAACCGTTACATTTTTTTCAAAGAAATTGAAAGTAAAAGAAAATTCGAAAATTTTTCGTGGCATAATTGAGACAAAATTTCGTTGAAAAAGTAAATAGTTAAGCTATGGTCACACTTGTCAAACATTTGCCAAAAAAAGCTTAACCACTAAATGCTAATGAAAAATCTTTCAATACAGACAAAAGTTTGTCAAGTTAAAGAGTAGCCAATATTGTTGGATTCTATGACATTGTGCATTAGTTGTGTTCGAAACTGTTTAATATGATAAACAAGTATCTGGATCAAAACTTTTTTCATTAGTGTTAGTTGGTTACGCTTTTTTAGGCAAATGTTTGACAAGTATGACCTTACCTTTAGCAATAGTTTCAAGAATATTAGCAGGATGCTTAAAATTGTTTGCCTAATTGGATCTTAATGTTATTAAAAAACTTTTCTTGATGTTGAAGAATGTTGGTGTTTTTTTATTTAGATATATGCATGAACAATAATATAATGGTAAAACCGTTCTCTCTTTTCGTTGCCATATTAACCTTCTGACATTTGTCGTGATTATTTTTTACTCTCAGAATTAATGCTACCTTATTAATTTATGAAATCCGAGTTTTTTTTTATTTTTTTTGACGTTCTTGTTTATTAAATAAAAAATAATGGAAAATATTTTAATTATTTCATAAATTTATAAAAAATAAACAGCAAAAAAGTTACAGCAGCACCAACAACGGCAGCAAGCTAGATACAACAGGAAGGAAATTTCCAAATGAATCAAGGCGGAACTTTGTCTTTATACTCTCTGGTGTATTGCCTTACATCAACTGCGTCCAAGCTGTACGCACTATGTGCAAAGTTTTACAAAATACCTTTTGTGTTTTCACACTGACGAGAGCACAACATCCAAGCAGGGGGCAAATTAAGTAGTTACGAAATATTTCAATAGAATTTATATGGAAATATTTCGTAATTCGATACCGAGTGCCGCGATTTGCCCCCAGATCTCGGCGACATCTTTGGTCTGTGCAAAGAAACAATAACAAAGCTGTTTAACTGAAATACATATATTAGAGTATGTGTGCTTAGACGTAGCTGCCTTACATTATTCGGATGAAATTTTTAACGGGTTGTAGCATCCTTACGAATATTATTAGACCACGTGGTCCATTTTAAGGAGAAATGTGATAATTACATTTTCCTAGTCCAATCATAGGCCATGTCCTTAGCAAACAAAAAAGAAGAACAGTGTTTGTTGTATATATCAACAAAGCATTAACTCTTGTTCAGCTACGTCCAAGCCAAATGCACAATGTGCAAACTTTTATAAAGAGCTTTTTGTAATTTCACACCGACGAGAGCACAACAGCTAACCAGATCTCGGAGACAACAATGCCTGCTGTTACTTTGCAAAGAAACAAGAACAAATTTAAGAGCTTTGAAAGGTGTTTACCTTAAATGCAAATGTCACAGTGTGTGTGTTGTGCTTGATGTAAACCAGCAATAAATTTGCACACGAAGTATATGCGAATGTGTATTATATGTATGAAACAACCGTGAATTCCGCTAATAAAACACCGATGTATCGCTTCTATTTACGGCGTTTCTTTATATGGATGTTTTTAAGAACGAAGTAGCATCCCAAGCCGTGAGGCTTTTTTTTGTTATCTATTGAATTAAATAATTCATCAAATATTTGCTTTAGTAGGTCTTATTACACACAGATTTCTTTATTCTCACGTTCAATTAACATTAAAAAGTACGTGTTTAACTACAATTTCTAAACTCAAATTACACATTTCAAGAAGCATTCCTAAATAAAAGTTGCCATTATATGTGTGTGGCAACCCTTTCCTCTCTGTTTACAAAAAAAAAAACAGTAATCAAATAATTGGGGCTAAAGTCAGAATTAATTTTATACGTCAAATGTGGTTGCACCTTTATATTATTGTATTATGGATATATGTATGTACATATATATTCAAGAAAGTTGTTTGAGTGCAATACCCAGATTTCGTTTCTTATACATTAGAAGAAAACTATTTTTATGTATAAAAAATAACAAAAATTTTCATTATTTGTATTCAGTGTATTCTCTATTTTTAAGCTATTAAATTTACTTTTTTCTTTGTTTTATAATTATTTGACTATGGCGTGATGATTCCATGATAAAATATTATGCTTCAAACAGACGGAGTGTCTTAAATATTTATTTAAGCCAACATACAATATCGAATATTGTTGTTGAGCTGGTGCCAGCCAACGAAAGTTAACTCCAGTTTACAAAGTTCAACATTATATCTAATACTTAAGGTTGAAAATGCAACGATTATTTTATTGCAACTCCTTTCTAACATCAGCATATTGATAATATGTTTTGTTTTTTCAAAAACTAAAGCAAACTTTTATGAATTTTTTTAATACTTTTAATGCTTAAAATTGACCAGCATACATTGTTTGATCTTATTATTGCTAAATAGCAAAGTGTTAAAAGTTTTTATATGCAAATTTGTTTGACGTTAACAGTAAATTAATGAATGAATGAATGACGTTAAAAATTGGAGCGAGTGCGTATTAAATATAATTAAAATTAAAAGAAAAAAATATATATATGAGGGTGTTTCAAAATTCTAAGCACACAAAAACTTCTAAGCAAGGGGGAAAAAGATAACTTAAGCCCTCCCACATGCGAGTATTTTTAGTTAAAAGTTAATTTCTAATAAATTGACCCCTAAGCACCAGAATGTCGTAAGTGATATGATTAAAATTGTTTAAACAATTAGTTTTAAGATATTTTCAACATTTAAGGCCAGGTTTTGTAAATACAAATCATTTTTTCGTTTTGAAATTTGTATGGGAGAAAGATTTTTTTGAGCGAATTTTCGTAATATTTTTATATAAATTTGAAACGTTTAGAAACGATTTTTTTTAGATCTGCCTATTAATAGACAAAAATAGTTGATAATATTAAGAGCATGGCAATTTACGGCCTGTTCCATGATGTCACCAGAAATCGTTCGATCGGCAACTTGTATTGCAAACAACAATAACATTAGAAAATGTGTTGTTGTTTTCAATATAAGTATTCGATCAAACGATTTCTCATGACATTGTGGGACAGGCCGTTAATATTACTGTCTTCTCATAGAATAGAAAAGTTTATGATCAGAAATAATATTTACAATCAAACACGGCGATTTTGAAAAGTTTGTTATGTTTACAAAAAAAAATATATTTATTGCTATTGTTTTTCTCTTCATTACTGTTTTCTCTCATAAAACTAATAATAATGCATAAGGTCATATGATTGCTCTTCTTTTAAATATTTATCTCAAAATAATACAAAAGAAAAATCTCCTAGAAAAAAATGACACTTGTGTCACTTAAGTTAATTTCACTCAAATGGGTCAAAATGCAGAATAGAAAAAGAGCTGGTGTACGAAAAAATATTTAAACTATTTCCTTAACGGTGGCAAACGACCAAGATATTTAATTTATAAAAGCAATTTATTTACCTGAAATAGTAATTATTGACGAAAGGTACGCAAGCGTAATAAGTTGAAATAGTAATTATGCTAAAATTTGTTTTATTTGTATTACTTTTAAGAGGTAAAATAATAGTTTTTAATTTGAAATTTCAACAACTAATTTAAACATATTTCAAAGGACATGCTCTGGCCAATCCTCTTTTGGGTCTGTTCGATCCAAAGTGTGTGGTTACGCGTGATATGAAATGTCCCAATGAAAATGTGACATTTTGGTTATATACCAGGTAATTGCTACATAAATATAAACTAAATAATCATGATATGTAATTAATTATATATTCCCTCCCCCCTCCCACCCAAGACAAACACAAGATTCTCCGCTAAAATTGGATCCTTTAAATCTGAAACAAGAGGATTTTCAACCCAGACGACCGTTGTACATTCTAGTGCACGGCTATAGTGGGAATCACGATTATTCGCCGAATAGTTACATAAGACCAGCTCTGCTGGACGTGGAGGATGTTTATGTTATTTCGGTAGATTATGGTAGTTTAGTTCCCAATCCTTGTTATTTTGCTGCGGTGGAAAATTTACCAGTTGCCAGCAGATGTTTAGCACATTTCATTAATATGATGATTGATCAGCAAATGGTGGAGAATGATGATGTTCATATGATTGGCTTCAGTTTAGGTGCCCAGGTGGCGGGACAAACTGCCAATCATCTTAAACGTCGTCTTAAAAGAATAACTGGTTGGTTTTTAAACGATTTTTATGAACTCCCATTTGTTTTTATTAAAATTTTTTTTTCAGGCCTAGATCCCGCTAAGCCTTTATTTGCTACCGTAGGGCCAGATAGCAAGCTTGATATTACCGATGCCGAATTCGTTGATGTAATTCATACAGATGTTTTGGGTCGCGGTATGTTGAGGTCCATGGGCCATGTGGACTTTTATCCGAACATGGGCCCCTTTCAGCCGGGATGTTGGGAGGAAAACAGAAACGGTAAGACGCTCATAAATTTAACAAATCATAAATCGTGCCTTAACCGCCAAAAAAAGCTTAAGCGACATAACTTTGAACTTACTCTTGCAATCTTACTATTGCAAATTATCGATTTTGGTAAAAAACACTCAAAATATTTCTTAGGTAAAATAAACGAAAAATGTGGTTTATTTTACGAAAATATTCGTTGTTTTTACGGTACGAAATGCTTCGTACATAGTACAAATGATATTTGTTTATTTTACGAAATACTTTTTTTTGTAAAAATACAAAATTTTGTATTTTTACAAATCTTTTTTAACCCCCGACTAAAAAAAGGGGTGTTATAAGTTTGTAGTGTGTGTCTGTGTGTCTGTGTATCTGTGTATCTGTGTGTCTGTCTGTGTCCACGTACAGGCCAAACGGCTGGACCGATTTTCATTTAGTTTTTTCTGTTTGAAAGACGACTTGATCGAGAGGGTTCTTGGCTATGTTTGAAAATAATCGGCCCAGCCGTTTAGAACATATAACATCTTTTCTGAAAAAAGTCGGGGGTTTTTAAAATTTTTAATTTTTGTTATTCGTAAATTTACGAAAAACCATGATTATATTATAAATTAAATTCGTGAATAATGGAAAGAAATTTTGTGTTATATACGAAATTTTGTGTAAAACTAAAACCTTTAGAAGATAAAAATCTGCAAAAAATCATATTGGAATTGAATGTTGTAACAATAGGAAGAAAAAGATAGTTTAAGGGGAATTGTTACAGCATCTGTATTCCTCATACATCACATACACATACTCGTACATACATATTTTGCACTGAAACGCACGAATCAAACTGGGAACACAACTGGGAGGAACAACGAATTTTTTGTTGCAAACTTTCAATAAAACACATTTGTTTATATGAAAATTAACACCACACCGCAGTAGATTCTAGAGTGTAGAACGAAACTCGTCGAGCGTGATGATATATAGATTTATTTCTATTTCTTACGCCGACGAACGTTGTTTGTTTTCACAAACAATAATCAAATATTCAATTATCAATTATAAGATCTCTTACGTATTCTTCGTCGGTGTGCCGTAGATATTTGTCGTTCGTTCCAGTTGTTTTACCAGCATAAACCATAAACAATAATTATGATACTTATTTTGTTGTATGGCCAATATACTTTTATATTTTCATCTTTAATGTGAGCTAATACGGCCTGAGTATCTTTATGTAAATAAAAACAAATTTTTTATTTATTTATTTATATTTTTTTTATTTCTGATTAAAAATTCACTGTAGTTCAATTAAAAATCTAAAAATGTCTCAATTCATCATGGGCACGTGACAAAAATATGTTCACTTGGCAATCACTGTTCACTTGGCAATCACTAATGTTCGAAAACCAAATAAACGGGAGAATGCAACAACAAAAGTAACATAATATCCACTACTATAATACTTATATGCATGTACCGACGGTACATCGAATAAGTAAAAATAATTAATGTGATGATCGTAAAAGATAAGCAAGAATAGTTAAACATACGTAGGTAGAGTAATATAACTTCGTGCTAACCTAAATAGAAAAATGAAAAAATGGAAAAACAGGGGAAATAAATAGTGATACTTACATATGTATTTACCAAAGGTAAATCAATAATTGTACACAAAAATCATTTCTCACATTCCGTTTCATTAGAATTTACGTTAAATAGCTGATGTTAATAACAATCTCTACCCAAGTAGATAGACTAGGGTGCTGATGAAGTGCGTTGCTGCACAGAAAAATATCGGTATTATTTCCCCCAGCTTAAAAGACTAATTTAATTTTTCTTCTCTTCTTTAGAAACTCACATTAATTAATAAAATATTTCATTCAATAAAAAGAATTGAAATTACTGAACTCAAGCCTGACTAAAAATTATTTCTGATTAACAAATTTTATTTCATTTTTCGCGACGTTTCTTCAATAGTATATGTTACCTTAATCAAGGGTTGGGAAATCTATTTATTTAAAAAACATTTCATTAGTATTTCTATACTTAGTTACGTATAATTTCAATATTTCTATATATACATACATACAAATGTATAAATAACTTACGTTGTACTCAGCGTTGTCAACTTGGTGCTTTTTGAAATTTTTTGTGCGAAAAATTCCTTAGTTGGGGCGTGGTGCGCTTTTTTTTTAAAGATTTCGGTGCATTTTTTTTAATTTTTGGTGGCACCAACGCAAATTTAACACAACAATGGGTTCAAACCGCAAAATTCTTGTTGTGAAACTTGCCAACTTTCTGATAGTGTTAACTACCATATTAATAGTAATCACAATTTTACAGGAAATCTGTCTAATGTCCCGATGATAACAATAATGATGAAAATATTAGCTTTATTAATTTGATCTCTTTTTAAAAAGTTTTAAACACAATTTATAGAATTAATGTAGAAAAATGTATAATCTTGCAAACATATGTATGTGCCCTTAATATTGAAAGTTTAGAAGTCATACATTTCTTTGGTCGAGATATTTAGTAAATTACATTTGAACAAATCCAAAAATACATTTTATTGTGCAACAGTTTAATTTAGAGTTGTACTAGTCTCGATTAATATAAATTTATTTTACTATATCGAATCAAAAATGCGTATGACTTAGACCACTTCCATAACTAAGAACACATGTGCACCATGTATATACGAATTTGTTTAGTTTTTTTTTTTGGTTTTTTTAATTTTGTACATATATTATAAAAGGCTGTTTGTTTTTATTGTTGTATTTTTAATATGGGTAATTGTATTAAACTTCTGATAATTTTTTTTTTTAATATTTGAATAAAAAAGTTTAGTACTTTTATTAGTTTTGAATTCTTGCTATTAATCGTTAATCTCTTTAAAAAGTATTTTACAGAATTTATTTATAATAAAAATTAATATAAGCAAATTTATTAAGTTCTTATAGTTTTTATTTTTTTAACCCTGAACTGTAAAAGCCTGTTTAAGTGTTAAATTTTTAACACAAAAAAATAATATACTTTTTTTTGTAAAATTAATTCAATGAACATTTTAAACTAAAATAAGAAATTCTAAGCTGGTGCGTTTTTTTTTTTGTAAATGGCACGTTTTTTCTTCATTTTGGTGCTTTTTGAAATTTCAAAGTTGACAACGCTGGTTGTTCTTTTGTTTTTAATATTAATTTTAAAACAATTACTTTTTACATATAAAAATAACAAAATAAAATTAACACAGCGTGTATGTATGTACAAGGTATATCACAGACTATTTTATTGCAATCTTGTAGTTCGCGCTAATTTTATCTGTATCTTCCTTCAAATTCATCGTCTTTTCTATTTTCTCTTGTATCCGTAAACTTTCGATTATGTATCTTTTCTTTCCTATGTTTTCTTTGTCTAAGATCTTAACTTTTTCAAAATCAGCTACATATGTGGCCCGTTTCCAAAATGTGTTGTGATAATGCTGTAGATTTTTGTTTTTTTCAATGTCCTTCTTATGTTCATTTATTCTTGTTTTTAAATTTCGCTTTGTTGTGCCAATATATAGCTTATCACAGGTGTTTTTTTCATCTCCTTTACATTTAACTTCGTACACTACATTACTTTGTTGTTGTTGGTTTATTGGCGCTTTTATTTTTGAAAATATTTTGTTTATTGTTGTATTTGGTTTATATGCAAATTTAATGTTTCTATATGTTATTGTATTCCTGATGGTTTTACTGTCTGTTAAGCCAGGGATGTATCTAACACTGTAATACCGATTTCTTTCGTCAGGGCTGTTATTGTTATCGGTGATATGTTTATTTTCATTTAATTCTTTGTAAGTTTCATGAATTAATTTGTCAATTAGATTTTTAGGGAAACTATTTTCTATTAATGTTTTCTTAATGTGTTTTATGTTGCTTATGTGAAATTGAGCATCACTTATATATAGGACTCTAAAAATGAAATTCCTCGCGGTATTTATTATTTGATTTTTTGATTGTGTAGAATGAAAGTTGATAATCCTGCCAGATGTTGTGTCTTTTTTGTACTAATTTAGTATTAATTTTTTATTTTCCCTAAATTTGTTTTTATTTACATAAAGATACTCAGGCCGTATTAGCTCACATTCAAGACGAAAATAATTATGATAATTTTTTGTTTTAATTGAAATTTATTTAATATGTAGTTTTTTATACAACATATATGTATATAATAATACAAAATAAAACAAAACAACAGTTTTTATTCTCATATTTTAAAATTTTTTTTCGTAAAATAAAATAATTTTGTACTGCAAAGAAATTGATAACAAAACAAAATTTGTTTATTTTACGAAATTTCTAATTTTATAAAATATTTTTTATTTTCTCTAACGTTCAATAAAATAAACGAAAAATTTTGTACTATATACAAAAATAATTGTACGAAATAATTTTTGTAACTTAACGAAATTCGTAAAATTACGAAATCTGTTTTCCTGCACATGCTACAAATATTTTCGTAAAATCTACAAAATTTTCGTTTATTGCACAAAAATTAAATTACGAAAAAATGTTTCGTATTTTTAAGCATGGAATATTTTGAGTGAATGAGTTGTCGGTTAAGCTTTTTTGGCGGTTAAGGCTCTAAATTTTAATAGTGAATAACTCCAAAGAAAGCACTGAAGTTTTGAATATGAGCAAAATTTCAGAAATTGGTTCGACCATGTGAACATATAATATATTAGAATGCTTCAAAAAAGATCGTGTGTAAAATGAGAAGTAATAAATTAGATATCAAGATTAACAAAACTCTTGATAACAGTAACACCCCTTTTAGACACGCAAAGCTTACTTACTTTTTTTACATAGTCTTTATTCAGCTGGGAGAACGACAGAAAGAGAAAGTATTCTTACCTCTGCCTATCACACAGATGAATTAAGACTTTGCAAGGTAAATTTTGATTGTGTAAAAGGGGTGTAACCCATCACACCAATTGTAAAGTAATAAAAAAATATTACAAAACAAATAAAAAGTTACTGCCATATTCATTAGAAATTCTTTGATTTACAAAAGGTTTACAAAAAACCAATATTTTTGCTGAAAATATTCTTTAATAAAACTTTTGTAAATAAAAAATATTTTTTCATGAAATCCCTTTTAGACACGAAAAGTTCACTTTGCAAAGTCTTAATTCAGCTGGGTAAAAGACAAAGGAAATATAATTATACTTCCATCTCTCTTTCTCCCAGCTCAATTAAAACTTTGTAAAACAAACTTTGCGTATCTAAAAGGTGTCTGAATAACTATTATTATTTATTTATTCGGCTTATGAATCTTCGTCCACACTATAAAAGGTCCCATTTATATACGAAAAGTTTACTTTCTTAATTCAGCTGGGAGAAAGAAGAAGGATGAAAGCATTCCTCTCTTTGTCTGTCTGTCTCTCTGATATATTTCTCATGAGAATGAAATGAGAATGGGACAGTCAACAAGAACTGCATATGTAGTGAAACAAAGCACACTTTTCCATTTGTTTTTCATTTTCACTCAATAATTGTTCAGCAAATCATTTATATTGTGGACACTGACTAATTTATTTGCAGTTCAAAAACTACTTTATAAATCCGATTGAAGTTCAATGTTTTTTCAATAAGTGAAAACGTTTTTGTATTAAGCTGTATTGTCAATAAAATAAGTATATATATATATATATATATATATATATATACAGTGGAATCTCCCTTAACGGACACTTCCTATAGGTGGACACCCCCTTTAGACGGACACTTTTGACAGGTCCCGACAGCTACATAAGTGTAAGAAGCGGAAATTAAAAAAGGATTGTTTTAACAAGTGTTCTTAGTTTTTATACTATGTGTATTTGAAAGAAACGTACTGTTAGTAAAAAGTTATTTTTCTGAAAAGTAGCTTTTCTAAAATGTACTTTTTCATCAAAATTACTTATTCTAAAATAAACATGTTTTCCAAAGTAGGTATTTAGTTTTTTTAACTTCATTAAAAAATTAAAAAAGAAGTTTTTCTAAAGAAGGTACTTTTACTAAAAAGGCATTAAAAAAACCATAATAATTCTTAAAAGCCAATTTTTGTTAAAAGGTAAATTTTCCATAAAGGTGCTCCTTGTGAAAATCCAAATTTTCCAAAAATATAATTTTTCTAAAATGGAACCTTTTCTAAAAAGTACTTTTTCCAAAAAAATTTTCAAAAATGTTCTTTTTCTAAAAAGGAACTTTTTCTATAAAAGATAATTTTTTAAAGGTACTTTTTCAAAAAAGGTACTTTTTCTAAAAAAGGTACTTATTTCAAAATGGTACTTATTTAAAAAGTTACTTTTTCATGGATGTATTTTTTTCCAAAAAAAAAGTACTTTTTTAAATTAATTTTTCTGAAAACTAATTTTTCTAAAAAAGTACTTTTTCATGGAGATATTTTTCCAAAAAAGTACTTTTCAGAGAGATAGTTTTTCCAAAATTACAGTTTTACCAAAAAAGTATTATTACTTTAAGACAACTTATTCTAAGGCAAAGTGATTTGTCTAAAAAAAGATTGTCTAAAAAAGTACTGCCAGGGCCTTAACAAATTCAAGTAAATAAAAGAGATAGACTTAATAAAAAGTTACTTCTACTAAAAATGTACTTGTTCTAAGATACATATGTAATTTTTTTGAAAGGGTACTGTTTTGAAAAAAGGAAATTTTTTCAAATAAAAGGTATTTTTAATAAAAAGGTACTTAAAAAATAGTAACATTTAAAAAAAGTTAATTTTACTTGAAAGGTAAATTTTTCAAAGGTACTTTTTCTAAAAAGTACTTTTTCCAGAAGGGTATTTTTCCAAAAAAGTACTTCTTAAAAGAGACAGTTTTTCTAAAAAAAGCACTTTTTCAGAGAGATAGTTTAAAAAAAATTAATTTTTCAGTGAAAAAGTTTTTCCAAAACTGCAGTTTTCCAAAATGATAATTTTACTTCAAGACAACTTATTCTAAAACAAGATAATTTGCCAAAAAAAAAAAATATGTTTTTTCTAAAAAAGTACTGCTGGGGCCTTTCAAATTATATAAATAATAATAAAAAGCTAACATTTAAGAAAGGTAATATTTCTAAAAAAAAGTATTTTTGTACATTTCTTCTAGAACATAAATTTTGTATTGGAAAAAAGGTACTTTTAATGAGAAGAAAGATACTTCTTGTAAATAGTACCATTTTCTACAAAATATGTACATATTTTTGAAATATTAGAAAATTTACTTTTTTTTCTACGAAAGGATTTCTAAAAAAAGATAATTTATTTTGCAAGAGGAATTTTTCTAAAACAATTGATTTTTTATAAAGGGTATTTTTTTTAAAGTGAATTTCTATTTTAAACGTGTGTTTTCTTAAAAGGACCTTTTATTAAAATTTTAAGTATTTTTAATACTCTTACAGATCCTGGCAGTTGTAATCATGACCGTGCTCCACAATATTATGCTGCATCTATTTACAAGGCAAATGGATTTTGGGCCTATAGCTGCCCCAGCTGGTTGCACAACATATTTGGACTTTGCGATACGTATTCTAATAATGAAATCATGGGCCATTATGTTAATCGAAGGTAATTATTTTGGCAATGAAGACTATAACAGAATAATGTATATTTTTTTCTTTTTTGTTACCTACAGTGCATATGGTTCTTACTTCCTTAAGACCTCTAATACTGCACCCTTTGCCTTGGGTCCACTTAATAAGGATACGACAATTCATCACAGAAAGTTTCCAGTTCTATATGATTACAATGATATATACGATAATGATTTTGAGCCGCAATTGAACAAAGCTTTTGCCGATTGGACGGACAATGATTTTGTGGAATTTCGCAGAGCAACACATTTTAATGAAAAGTTTTGATTAAAACAACGAAATTGTTTGTAAGATTTAATTCAATTTGAGCTAAGAAGTCTCAAGATCAAACTGGATCAAGGAGCTATTATATGTTTATTTGCAGTAAATTAAATTATTTAATAATAGATTTAAGAGTATTTTACATTTTATGAACCAGCTTGCGGACTGCCCTTTTACTTCTGCCATTCCGCTGCATTAGAAAAACCGATCGTCATGTGAACTTGCATAAACTTAATTTAATTTTCCGATAGAATTTTATTTTTTTTTTCAAACCAGATTATTTACAAAGCCTCACTTTTATTTTATATTTTTAGAAAATATGTCAAGGCACTTATTATTAAAATTATTAATAAATATTTATAACAGTATCTAATAATTAGATAATACATGTGTAACTTTTAAGGTCATTATAAATGTTGTTGTTTCATTAAAATTCTGATCGAGTATATAAATGAAATCGACATGCAAATAATAAAATTTATTATAATTACGGAAAATATGAAAATATATAATTTTAAATTAGTGCTGGTGCTGTTGGCGGAAAGTTAGTTTGAGTTTAATTTGAAAAAAAAGTAGAAATATTAATTTTTAACTTGAATTTTTTTTTAGTATTTTTATTTGATTTATCTTCTTGTCGTATGAAGAAAAATAATAATCGTGGTCACTGTTACTATGCCAAGGACGAGTGCCCGAATGAGGATATACAATTTTGGTTATACACCAAGTAAGTGCTGACAATTTTAATCAAACTATGTATATAAAAAACAACATTTATAAGATTAACAATAAATACACAAATATTGTATTATTCTAAGTCATGATGCTAATTAGAGATACTCTTCGATTCTAAGTACTGGTTCAGACACGTCAAATTTTGTAGGTCAACTTTTAATTCAGCTGGTAGAAAAAAGACATATTTGTATGTCCTTCTACGTCTTGCTTACAGCTGAATCATGAGTTGATCCACAAAATTTGACGTGTGTGAACCGAGAATAAGTAAAGAAACTTTGGAATGATATTTATGTGGAATTTATTATAACTCAAATTTTATGTCATATATTTTTTCCATTTCCGTTTTTATCATTGAAATTTTCTTTTAATTGCCACAGAGAAACTGCCGATAGACCTGTTTTGTTGGATCCTCTAAATCTTACATCCGAATTATTTCCCGACCGATTGCCATTGAAAATTTTAATACACGGTTTGGGCTTGGATCATAATCTTTCACCGAGTGAAGAAGTGCGTCCTCTGCTGCTGGAGAATGAACAGGCCCATGTCATAAGTGTAGAGTATTCAAACCTGTCACGGGTTCTGTGTTTATATCCCTGGGCCATAAGCAACTGTCGTGTTGTAGCAAAATGCTTAGGACTGCTAATAAATAATTTAGTGGATCAAGAACTGTATACACCCAAAGATATTCATTTGATTGGTTTTAGTTTGGGAGGTCAAATTGCTGGTTTGACTGCCAATCATTTGAGTTTTAAAATTAAAAGAATCACAGGTTAGTTAAAAAAATAGATGCTATTCTGATAATTAAAGCATATTCAATCATTCAATTCGCTTTGTACTAAAATGTACTTAAAAAATAATTGTTGATATCTGTGGGGTGATTTTCGAGTTACAAGCGGCGAAAATAGTCACTCGGGCAGCTGAGACCAGCTGATGTGGCTTCGCCTTGCTCTTAATCTAAGAAATCATTTTCCATAGCTGTTTATTTTTTACTTTTTGCTTTCTAGGCTTAGATCCTGCTGGTCCCACTTTTTATACCAATAATTTGACTGCAAGACTTGACTCCTCAGATGCTGAGTTTGTTGATGTTATACACACGGATCCTAGATTTTTTTCTTTAAGTTTAGCCATGGGTCATGCGGATTTCTATCCAAATTATCAGCATCTTATTCAACCGGGCTGCAATCCTGTAGAGGAGTACAGTAAGTTGAAGTCGAGTGGGCGCATAAGTGTTTGCTTAAATATACAAAATCTTTTAAATTTTTTGCAGGGAATTGTAATCATTTTCGCGCCAATGTCTATTATGCCGAGTCCTTAATAACTAAAGCTGGCTTTTGGTCCTACAACTGTGGCAGTCCCAGAGAGTTTTTAAAAAATCAATGTGACAATTATTCCAGTATTCCACATGCTCTAATGGGATATTTTGTGAATGAAAGGTATACTTTTATTTTATTTTCCACTAACTGCATCCTAGGTTTACAGCCGGCTCAAGTTCCTTTAAGTTTTGATTTCAATTAACCGAAAAATTCAATGCATACATACATACAAACTAATAGTATTAATTGTAACTTATATTTCCCGTATTAAATTTCTGTTAACTGTTCGGTTAAAAAAAACCAAACTTGAACCTAACATCATGTAATGAATGAATTTTTACTGTATTTTTCTAAATTTCAGTGCCCGAGGAGCTTATTTCCTAGACACAAATTCAAGGTCACCCTTTGCTCGAGGACCTTTAGTGCAAGTTGAACTAGAAGTACTGGACAGAGTAAATTGAAATACCAATAATTAGAAATACATTGACACTAACTCGCAAAGAAAATTTTGCTTATATTTAAAATTATATATTTATATTTAAACATGTTTATTTATTAAAAAAAAATAAAACAATGCAATTTGATTTATTCCTCTAACAAGCAATTTTTCAATTCAATTTACTATTTAGATAAACGGGAAAAATGGGGAAGTTTGTGGATAATTTTTATAATCGATTTTGGAACGAATTTCCCCGGAGCACTGTTCAATTGTCATGCCAAAGGGTCATATATTCTTAAAGTGGATACTTAGGATAACAAAATGATACAAGCGTACAAAACCGAATAAATCATGATGAACCTTTGGCATGACAGTTGAACTGCTCCTGAGAAAATTAATAAACGGGTTTTCTTTACCTATCCCGCCACCTCCCGGCAAACCCTTAGTAATGCTTTTTACAAAATTTTCAGTAAATAATTATTTTAATAATACATACATACTTTTTTAAATATAACAATTTCACATTAAAAACTTGAAATGAGAAAAATTTAACATACATACAAAATTGTTATTGCTGGTGTGGAAAATATTGGATTGATGATTGGATCGTTGCTTCTTTCAAATGTTATTTTAAATATTTGATATTGCTTTCAAATCAAATAAACAATAGATTTTATTGCAATTTAATAAAGAATATCATTACTGGCTAATTTACAATAAACAAAAACAGAATGCCAGAAACAAAAATAAGAATTCAGTTAATAAATTATTTAAATTTATTTAATTGTGCAATATAAGCCAAATTCAATATGGAATTCAAGATGAATTCGCCTTGGTAGCAATTATTGTATCAAGAGCAAAGCAAATTCATAGATTTGATTTCGCCTTACAAGAGGTTGTTTGAATACATTTTAAGTTTTCACCGTAAATTTCGCTCGGCCGACATGCTTTCATCGAAAAATATTTATTGCCATCTGTCAGAAAATTTATTAACAATAGATAATCGAGGACAACAACCAAACACTTAGCGTATTAAAATCAACCGCAAGAATAATAAAACTTGCTAACAGCTGTTATATGGTAGACAACAACTGACTTTGTTTATCTTTTCTCCTGTTGGATTTAAGTTTCTTATCAATTTTTATTATCAAAAATGTAGTAGGTCGAATTATGATAAAAGATGAAATAAACAACCAAAAGTGCTAAGAATAGAAATATATTCAAATCAAAATGTGCGGCCATTTGAAGTATTTGCAGCATTTAAAAAATATCTACTTTAAATCCGTAGAAGCAGTAAAACCTAAATATTTGCTATCAGCCGGCAATAATTATAATTTGGAACCACGTTTGGTAGACGGTAAGATTTGCGTACAGCTTCAGGGCAAATATGTGGATATAACGAATAAGAAGTGCCACGTGGTGGGTTTTGGCAAAGCGGTCCTGGGCATGGCGGTGCAATTGGAAAGTTCTCTGGGTGAGTTTTTGAGCAACGGCATCTTAAGTGTACCCAAAGGAACTTGCCAACAATTTGCGGGTTTCAAAGAAATGTCTTTAACTACCAATACAACAATAAAAATCTATGAAGGAGCTGAAAATAATCAACCGGATGAAAATGCTTTACAAGCAGCCAAGGAAATAAAAAATTTGGCAGAATCTTTGACTGAAGAAGATATTTTGTTTGTTTTGATATCTGGTGGCGGATCAGCATTGCTGCCTCTACCTAAATACCCGCTGCAGTTAGAAGAAAAAATGCAACTAATTAAAAAACTTTCTAATTGTGGTGCCTCCATACAAGAAATGAACACAGTGCGTATTGCTTTGTCTGCTATTAAAGGTGGCCAATTGGCTTTCGCTGCCTCAAAAGCGCACGCGGTGATATCGTTCGTTATAAGCGATATAGTAGGAGATCCAATCGATCTTATAGCTAGTGGTCCCACTTGGTGTTCGCCAACAACTCCCCGTAGTGCACGTGAAATTTTAAAACACTTTAATTTATGGCAGGATTTAGGAGATCATATTAAAAATTTATTGCAAACGGAAAGCAAGCTAGATGTACAACAATTAAGAAATAATTCCATTTATGTGGTGGGCGATAATAGAGTGGCGACAGCCGCAGCAGTTCACGAGGCCCTCAAACTGAACTACAATCCCTTTATAGCTTCTACCACCATACAGGGAGAGGTGTCCTACCTCACAAACATGTATTGCGATTTTCTTAAAAGCATTTACGATTTCAAAGAAGGTCTAATACAAGAGAAAGAGTTGGGCAAAATCTTTCCATTTGATTCGCGCATATTCCAGCATTTCCTTAAAACCTTGTTAATGTGTGAAAAAACACAAAAACCTTTGCTACTTATTATGGCCGGAGAGCCCACTGTCAAGGTATGTAAGATGAAATAAAAAGATAAATATTTGTACTCAAGAGCATTTGTGTAAAATTTAATTTTCCAGGTTTCTGGTAAGGGCATAGGTGGTCGCAATCAAGAATTAGCTTTAAGGATGTCTCGAGAATTTTATCAGCAACCGCGCTTAAAAGATGCTTATTTTCTTAGCGCTGGCACTGACGGTATTGACGGTCCATGCTTAGCTGCAGGTGCTTTGGGTTGTTCAAAAGTTGTTTCAGACTTTTTGGATCAAAATTGTAAGACTCTGGAGGATTTGAATGATTTTGTTAGTAACAATAATTCTTATAATTTTTATAAAAATATAAATGAATGTAACTATCATGTTGTTACGGGTCATACGGGTACAAATGTTATGGATTTGCACTTGTTGTTGGTTTTGTGATTATGTATATGTATAAGAAGTTAGAAAATAATTAAACAAAAAATAAAATTAATTTGTGGTATTAAAAAAGGCACCAAATAAGACAAAGAGCTGGTTCTCGCGGAACTGACAACCTACAAAATCAAAAGTTTTTTCTATAAAATATTATTTAGCTATTTTTAGACCGCTACTCTTTAATTATCACATCAACTCCATTCATGAATTGGCCAATTACATCGTCTGAGAACTATGTTTATCTGTGGGTGAAATCTCTGCTTGTCATTGAACGAAATTTTGATAGCTAAAATTATAAAAATGTTTCAAGTTTTGCTTTTATTCGCCACTGACATCACGTTGATATTCAAACTGGGGGCAAATTACAGCATTCGATTCGGTTCGAAATTTTAAAATGTTTCCATATAAACTCTATTGAAATATTTCGTAATTTCGTTTGATAACGAGTGCCGTAATTTGCCCACTGGTTTGCAAAGACTGTCAATAAAGACAAGAAAAAATAATATTTGACGAGTTCACTACCGAATTATTGACTTGAGACAAGAAAATGCAAAGAATATAATCAGCCAAATTCTAAATATTCCTCGGGAAATAATTGTCAGTGAATTAATTTTTCTATGAATTAAATTCTCCCATCCTTAACAGATTAAGCTAAAAATTTAAATCTGAGGGACAATTTAGAATTTTCGAAGTCAATTATTTTATATCAAGTTGTTTTATTATAATTGAAAGCTTGTACATAACTTTTTAAAATGGAGGAACAATAAATAGGGAATAATTTCCAGGAAGATGTTATTCAGAATAAAGCTCAATATGCAAATAAAACTTTGAACAGAAATTTAACAAAAAATTTTGAAAAAGTGAAATAATTTTTTTTTTTATTTTGAATCGTTTCGCATACCTGTTATTTTTAAAGAAGAATTTGTAATACATTTAAAAAAAATTTTCAGTTGTGTGGCCTGTTTCTTTTTGTTTTCACCCTTAAAACTTCCACATTTTTGTAAAAACATAGTGATTAAAATTTTTTTTCACGTTTTACTAAAGATTTTTTTTTTAAATCCAATGCTAGACAATAGGTCCGTTTGTTTACCCCAAAATGTGTGCAATTTTGTGCAAATTTGTACTGGATTTTACTGAAATGCGTTCGTTTACACACAAAAATTGCAAAAGAGAGTGCCAATTGAGAGAGTAAATTGACAGTTGTTGACTGAGAGTCTGCAAATTTTTACTGGACAAATTTTTGCCAGTAAAATCCAGTAGACGAGAAAAACATATGATTCAATAAAATAAACAAAAGTAAGCAAATACAAAGTATAATTTTTTTTAATAAAAACATTTGAAAGAAGAAAAGTTGAAGTAAAAGTTGAACAAAACAAATCTAAAAATTTTTATGTTCAAGATGAAACAAATTAAAGAATAATAATCGTTAAATAACGGGTGTTTTTTTAGAGGTATAGAACTTCGAATTGAAATAAAACACAAGAAAATCGTTTTAATATCCATCAATTTGGCTTTATTGGAAGGATAATTTTATGCCATTAATGTTTAAATATGATTTCGGGCATGTGGCCGCCGCGGCTGGCTCGAATAAAGCCAATTCTACAGGTCCAATTTTCAACCACTTTTTCGAGCATATGGGGCCGTATGTTGGCAATAACGCCACGAATGTTGGCTTCCAAGTCCCCTAACGTTTCTGGTTTGTTGGCGTAGACGAGCGACTTCACATATCCCCAAAGAAAATAATCCAATGGTGTCAAATCACACGATCTTGGTGGCCAATTGACAGGTCCATTCCGCGAAATTATGCGCTCATCGAATGTTTCCTTCAATAAATCGATTGTGACGTGCGCTGTGTGGCATGTAGCGCCGTCTTGTTGGAACCACAACTCATCCACATTCATGCCATCCAATTCGGGAACCAAATAGTCGGTTATCATGGCTCTATACCGGTCTCCATTAACGGTAACTGACTCTCCAGCATTATTTCGGAAGAAGTATGGCCCAATGACTCCACCAGCCCATAGAGCACACCAAACAGTCAGTTTTTGTGGATGTAATGGCGTCTCAAGGGTCTCATGTGGATTCTCTTCACTCCAAATGCGGCAATTTTGCTTGTTGACGTAGCCATTCAACCAAAAATGAGCCTCATCACTGAACAAAATTTTGCGATGAAAATCAGCATCGAGATCAATCTCATTTTCGGTCCATACACCAAAATCACGACGCATTGCATGGTCTCGCGGCTTTAATTCTTGCACAAGCTGGATCTTGTAAGGTCGCAAGCCAAGATCTTTGCACAAAATCTTCCATAAAGTTGATGGACAAAGCTCCAATTGCTGTGCACGGTGGCGAATCGATTCATTCGGGTCCTCTTCAACACTTTGCTCTACAGCGGCAATTGTTTCTTCGGTGCGCACTGTTCGACGTCTCTGCGGATGCGTATTATCACATAGAGTAAACTTAGTGCGAAAACGATCCATGGTTAACCGAATTAATTGCTCTGATGGACGATTATGTCGACCATAAAATGGACGGAGCTTGCGGTAAACTTCGCGAACTGAACCATTATTTTCGAAATAAATTTGCACGATTTGCAAGCGTTGTTCTTTTGTCAACCTGTTCATGATGAAATGGCAAACCAAACTAAATATTAATCACTTGACAGCTGACAAAATGGCCGCCAGTTAAAAAAGTGATGCCAACTTAAAGTTCTATACCTCAATAAAAAACACCCATTATATCAGTTTCCAAATTTAATTTAAAAACCAAATACAAGCTAAAGCTTTCAAACAACTTCTATTTCAGAAATATCTATGTATATATCGCTTCAAATTTGTAATTATAAAAATGTATGCATCAGTTATCAAAAATATGTATTTGATGGGTTTCAAAAACAACAAAAACATACAACAATATTATCAGCCATTTTGATCAATCTGCAAATTTTTGCAATTTTTCCGTTCGCGTACTTTTTTGTGCAAGAGACATTCTTGAGAGTAAAATTTTCAAATTACCCAAACTTTACTCAACTACTGGATTTTACTGGAAAAGTAAACAAACGGACCTAATTTGTGCTCAATTTTATTTGAGCAGATCAAATCTAAATACGTACAAACATATGTAAGTATGTAGTAAAAACATGCGAGGGTTGTTAAAAATTACTTAAAATTATGAACGGCCGTTTGATTAAACCCGAAAAAAATGTTATTCGAATAATCAAATAAAATCATATTTTAATCTGCTTGTGACATGTTTTGAATTGTATTTTGATGACAAAATTGAAGAGGACATAGAAAATCCTCAACGAACATTTTCAAAATCATAGTTTTAAAACATAAGAACCGGCCGTCTACAAGTATGCAATAAAATGTTTTTTTTCAACCTTTAATTCTTAACATTTTAAGTATATGTATTTTCTCCTCTTACCGCTCTCTTCTATAAACTAAGGAGTTGAGTAACTATCAGGGCAATCATGAATAAAAGTACGCAAAGTAATACAGAAAACAAAAAATTCTAATTTGAAAAGGGAGAAATTTTTCGCGGAATTTTATTCATGATTTCCTTGTATAACTGCTGTGTGTGCATCCAGTCAAAAGAAGCTGTGTTAAAATCTAAACTTTTTGATTATATGCGATAGTTTCTTGTTCGCGAACTGTAAGCAGCCATGAAGGGTCAACATTTTATCACAATTGAGGGTATGACACATCATTAGTGATTTGAATATTATAAAAATGCTCTAAAGAAAGTGAACTTGTGATTATTTTTCCTTAATTTTTTTTTAAAGGAATATCTCTTTAGTAGGCTGCTGAATAAATCGCTACATGGCGTTGAACAAACCTCGTATGTATATAGTTTTCTTTTGCATAAAATGCTCCAATTAAAATAATATTGAACTTTGAATAAAATTAAATTATATGGTGTCATCTTTAGCAGTATAGAACAATATTTGTAAGTCTGAGTACAAATAAGACAAAAATGTAGATTTTTTTCTTCCAGTTTAAATTGCACTATAAAGTAAATGTGGATGGATGGACTGGCTGACTGTATGCACGAATTTGTCTCCATTTCATGAGTGTGAAATTGTGTCGTCTGTAACATTCGCATTCACACATACAATGTATGAATTGCAATTAAACAAATTTTAATTGAACTTTGCTTTTTAGGTCTTCAAAGAAATTCCACACACATATGGTGAATGTTGCGTGTATATGCACATATTCATATATATATACGTACATACATACATCATTTTAGTAGCTACTGACCATCAAAATAAAATGATCATGGTGGCAAAATTTTTTTAAACGGCCTACAGACGCGATGATTGTCTCATCTCTTTCTTCCCTGGGGTAAAAATGAAACTAACCCGTAAAATATTTAAAAAGTTGCACACAAGAAATGACTGACTCAGAGGCTATAAAATATTGATTATAATTCTTTGTTGCCCCAAAAGATCAGTAAGACAACCAGACAGATAGCTGGATAAAAAGAACAAATACTTTGCAAATAATGTCATAAAAAGTTGTTGAAATCTCCAATTTCCACTCCTTCTTAAGAAATAAATAATTATGTATGTATTTGATTGAAATAGGAAAAATAAAAATAAAATTGCAGTAGAGGTTCAAAAAGAAAATAAGAACAGTTTTGCTATTAGAATTTTTTAAATTAATATATCGTCACCTTAATGCAAGCGGACGTAACTACACAAAAATTCGAAATCGAGTTTTCGATTGATTATGGTTCATTTTATCAAACTACATATTCACACAAATATTTAGAACTCTGCGATCAAAAATGAGGACTTTATTAAAGAAATTCAAATGGACGTAATTACGAATGCATCTTTTTTATTGCAATGAACGTAACTAACATAAAAGCTTAAATAAAATAAAAAGGAAATAAATGGTTAAAAACATATACATAAGTATCCATACTATAAGTAAATTTCGAAGAACATTTTCAAGAAAACTTTATATTGTTATTGATTTTGAAAGGTTTTTTGTTTCTCCTGTAAAAAAATATAAAAGTATAGTTACGTCCGTTTGCATTTAAGGTGATGATATGTACATATGCATGTATGTTTAATAAATTTAAAAAAAAGTTTATTTATTTATTTAAGGGTATCGCATTAATTTTGACCATCCTTATTATATTTTTAAAATTTCTCATATAATAATGTTATACTGGCGTATTGTAAAAAATAATAATTTGGCTTTAAAGTGTGTGTTAAAACAACATTTCCATATAAATTATTAATAAATTCTTTTTAGAATACGGTCATTGGAGTTTTTTTTTTTTATTAAAAATATGAAATTCAAAAATAGTTTTTCATTTGGAATTTTTAGAGATGTTTTGTTTTGTTAAATTCAAGTAAAAGAAACCTTTAACAAATTTGGGTATACTTTTAGGAGCTAGAGTAAAAATATCTGTGGATAAAAGCAATAACAGCGTAACGTCGAGCACACACTATGAAATTTATGGCACATTATATTTTTTGTATAGAAAGCAATGCCACAGAACTAAAAATAAGGGAAATTACAAACGTTGCCACTAGCTCACACTATTGTAATGTCTCAAAATGCCATAATGTATACTCAGTATAAGTCGAAAAACATAAGGCCGATTCACATAGAATCCGGTATATACCGTTTTCTTTTCAACTGACATTAATGCAAAGACGCACATTATCGCGAAGGCGGCAAAAAATTAAAAAAAAAATTGTTTTGAATTAAAACGAACAAATTATTTTATTGCATGTGCAATAATAAATAAAGTGCCGATAGAGGAATATTTCTATAATATGGCTACATAATATATAGATATATATAATATATCTATATAAAATATAATAAAAATATTTTTTTCGTACTTACGAGTACGAGTAAATTGAACAAAATTATGACGAAGCATAAAATCTTTGGCAAAAAGGAAAAAGTGCTTAAGTCGAGATAAGCTGATTTTGAGTTAATGGTGCCTCCGTAATCCGCATATTCGAAAGTACTCCTGGTCAAAATCTCAATTATTTTGTGTAATTCTTCAGGAAGTTATAGCAATAGGACTTGCGACTTATCTTTTTTAGACTTCTAATCTCATTGCGCTGATTTACACGGGCATAATTGTGGTGTCATAACATGCCGGTTTGTAGGTGAGAGGCAAAGAGAGTGGTTTTGCGGTTGGCATAACTTTTCAATTAGCTACAACCCCGCATTAGCAGCATAAAACCAATACACACACAACCTAAAAAACAACAAATGTTAAATGAATACTAAAAACGCTAACACACAAAGCTGTGTATACCTATACATTTTGGGCCAGATTGTGTAATTTGGAAAAGAACAAAAATTATGCGGCTTAAAAATTGTTCTCGTCTAAACTACCACATTTTTTTAATTGTACATTGTGAAAAGGACCGTTAAGCACTTTTTCCTTATTGCCACAGAAATATCGTCGTTGCTCCGACAAAATCAGCTATGTGTTTTTTTACTAAAATTCCAGGAGAGCCAAAAAAATTGTTTTATTTTGAAACCTTTCCATATTTTCGCAAACTACAACGCTACATTGAAACATGTTCGTATATATATTCGTAATATTTAAATAAGTATTTCGTAAAATTAATCTTAAATAATTGTAGATTTAGTATATAAAGCGAAATTGCCTCAAAAACTGCACATACTCACTTTGTTGTTCAGCTTCAAGTGCATCTTTAATAAAATAATTTTTTTTTTAAATACATAAGTGTTTTTGTTGAATATTTTTTGATAAATATGTAAAGTCTACTTTTGGTAACTTCTGAACCAATTAAGATATCCTTAAACGATTTGGCGGGTGAATGTGTGACACATCAAGTTTTATAATGGTGAAAAAAAAAATCATAATCTACACACAACCGATCACGTCGGAGCAAATACGATATATAAAATAAATGTCTGTACAAAATTTCATTAATTTACAATTATATGTTTTTCTCTCTGTTATGGTAATTTTTTATTTCAGAGTGAATGTATGTGTATGGGAAGAATATGAATTCATGAAATTTAAATGGCCAAATGTGTGGCCAAAGATATGGTTATATTTTACCAATTAAAAAATGTGTGCCAAATTACATTTCTTTAAGATAACTTCATCTAATTTTGGCTGCTCATATATGAACTCACGGCACTGTGCGACGGGACATGGTGATTTCGCTTGTAGAATCTTGTGCCATATGTAACTCGATTATATATATATTAAGTCGAATTATGCTGTTATTTCTTTTAGGCACAGGTATTTCTTTTCTTGAGGATTATTTATTAAAACATGCAATGACTACACATTTTAAAGTGTGCTTAATTTCACTATAGGAATAGGGGTTCACACACTGCAATTTTAGATGAGCAATTTTTAAACTTATGGAGGAGTGATAGAGAGAGAGAGAGAGAGAGAGAGGGAGAAAGATAAAGGAGAAGATAACGAAGAGAGGAGCCATTACATTTTTCTCTCTTGCCCATGAACTAAGAAGTTGCTCAAATTTTTTTTTATAAACAAACAGAATCCGCGAAACGGTTAGCTTGTCTGCGGAAAACACCCAGATTCCATGGCGGGAATCGAACCCACGACTCTGGACTGAGAGGCTAGCATCGCTACCACTCAGCCACAGGTGCACCCAAAAAATTGCCGTATGTGAACCAGAACTAAGAATATCAGGCATGTTCTGAAAATCACTTTTTGTGAAAATGATTTGAAATCACAGGAAAGGTGTTCTTCTGCACACAAAACTTTTTGAATTTTTGTGATTTGAAACCGATCAGTTAAATGCCTGCCCATTTGAAATCATTTGGTTATTTTATCAATCACTTTATTTTGAAATTCGCAATAAATTAATTAAATGAATAACTTAGGACTTTCAATAATAATTTCATTTTAAGTAAATTTTCTAGAACTTACTAAAATTTATTGTTCCAGTGCACTAATATGCAAATAATAATAAAAAAATACATATAATATAAAATATTACTAATAAGACTCAAGGTTAAATACTGAAATTAATTGCTTCATTATATTTATGTTTCGGTTTTAAATTCATTTATGCGTTACGAAAACGAAATGAGGACGTAAGTTCAACACTTATTATTTTATCAAATACTTTTTTTCTCTTGCACACAAATGAGGAACAAAAAATTTCATAAAAAAAAATTAATTTCAATAGCAGTCGGTTAAAGTCATAAAATTTCATTTAACAGAGCAAAACTAGAAAACAAAAATCATAAAATGGTTTTTATTAATTTCAAACACACACACTCAATACATACATACGATACATACTTGTACGTACATATACATATAATATTCTCGCCTATAAAATTTGGTAGTGGCAAGTAAGTTGTAGTTTTTATTAATAATGTCTTAATTTACTTTTATAGCATAATTTCGATATGTTTCTGTTGTTGTTCTAATAATTAAATTTAATGATGCACGTTGTTTGTAGACTTGCTTATTTCTAACCATGTGTGTAATAGTATCAATTTCTGAAAAATATTGAACATATTCGGAGTAGAAGAGATTTTTTAATTCTTTTTTGTTTAATAAACACTAGACATAATTGCCTGGTTGTTTGATTTTAATAAGAAACAAATTAAGGCGTTTTAAGCACGTGTAACTAAATAAATAATTGGGGTGTTCAAATGGTAGTCTTAAGTGTCATAGTGTCGTAATGTTGTGAAATATTTTACTTTAATTGTTTTTGCTTTCGTATCGCTTTGTTAGCCAAATTATATGTGATAATTATTAATGGAAAAATAACACCAAATATGCTGACAAACACGTAGTAGAATGGAACAACTAGCTGTTTTCGAAGGCTTCTAACTACACCTTCATTATCAGCGTTCTTTAAGTTTGGTCCACTGTGTGTGGTGTCAGTTGATGTAGATTTCTGCTTTATATACTCAGCCATTATGTGAATTGTTTTGATTCATCTCATTTCAATTTACTGAAAGCTTTTTTGTAATGAAAGCTCCATTTTACCATCTATAAATTTACAACAGTTTTACCATTGTCGTTTGTTCTTTACTAATTATGCACATGTTAGTTAATTTGCTTATTTTTGTTTTACTTAAGACAAACTTTTTTGGTTTGTTACTATTAAATATATTTATATAAATTATGTTAAAAATTTTTAGTTAATTTTAATTATTGTTGTTCGAACTTCATTTGTTTCTATATTTATGATTTGATCAGCGTAGACAGCGAAAGTTAGTATCGCTTTGCTTTTGTTTTTCTTCCAACAAAAATTGTAAAACCTTATGATATTAAGACACTCAAGATTGCCGTTTGAGTACCCCAATTATTTTAAGAAGTCTGGATGCAGCGAGAATTTCAGCAGTTTTGTTGATTAGCTGTGCTTTATTAAAAGGCAAATGTCGTAACAACAGCTACATATATACCATAAGCATTTTTATTAATAATAAAAATCACGCAGAGTTCAAAATTCGAAGAAAACTGGGAAACAGGTTTTGCTACTAAATCTGCCCACACACGTGCTCGATGTCTTGATACAAATTAATGGGACTGCGTAGTTGTGATATGTGCGATGTGTTAAACGGCCCTACCATTATTATTGACCTTTTGACCTATACTATGCAATAAATGTCACAATAATGAAAAAAAAAAAAAATATTGCCCAATTCTTCTGACAGTGAGAAAGTAAACAACATTGAACAATGTTGCCACCATATTACAAAATTGTCTTAATTGTAAAACAAAACTTAAAAGTCTATTGATACCTGCCAATATATTCTGCCACCTTCGAATATAACATGCACTTTGGCGATATTTTTGTACAATACAAAAAATTATACAATTATATTGCAGGGGGTGGGCCGCTTTAGTGGGCTAGTTCACATAGTTTGAGCAATGGTCTTTTTTTCCGCCAAAATTAATGCTTAATAAACACATGAAATTTACTTTCACATCACGCGGTAGTCTGCTATCAATGTCTGTAAATAACACAAACTAAATGAAGCAGCGTATTCAAATTTTGACGTGAATCACTACCAATTGCTTGTTGACAGCAGCAGTGTTGCACTTTCAGTTAAGCAGCAGGAAATTCAAAACGTCGCAGACTTATTGACCTGCCCTCATAATATGAATATATAGTGAAACCTGTATATATATTTTTATAGTTCGTGACCTTAGTTATAAACGGTTTTTTATAGAACTTTGAAATGGCGTTGGCTGAAGTATTTAGTACGTTGACTACAAAACCGACGATCCTAGATTCGAGCCCGGTATCCGACAGCCATTAAATAACAACACCACGCATTTGCCTGATGTACATTATTGTCCCTTGGTATAAGTTGTTGTAGGAAATTTCAAGTGATGAAGGCATAATTGCTGGTCACTGAACTATACCGACTTCAGCAGATGCTAATCCTAATGTAATATCAGAGCGCCCTCCTTCATCGGTATTGTGTAGCAGAATCATCGGAGAAGTAAAATAATAGTATGTTTCCACTGACTTTAAATCAAGTAGGTTTAAGTAAATCACTTCAAAGTGTTTCCACCGAGCTTGTGAGTGATTTGTTGTTCGAATTTTCGTATTAATTTATGCACGTGCCTTATGAGGTGGGCGCAGTAGCTGTAATGTGAATTTTATTCACATGTAGTTGACATTTAAAATTGATTAAATATTCCTGAATGTCATTTTTTTCGCAATTGTCAATCACTATTGATGGATGACCCAGGGATGGAGTTTGTAATTTTAAAAGCAACGCATTGTTGCATATATAAATTGAGTTCGAAAAATAGTATTTTCGACATTATTTATAATAAATCAACTACTTTGAGGTGATTTATCCGTATGCAAAATGTATAATAAATCATGTATAAATTAACATGATTTGCACAAATCATCATGATTTGTCTAAATCATGCCGGTGGAAACTAGTGTCCTGCACAAGACTATTTATAAGACCTTTCAAGACATGAGAGATTTTTTCAAATGCTTTACTACAGCGAAATATTCCAAAAGAATCGCTAGGCAACACTGTTGGCAAGTAATTTTTTTCGGTGGTTTGTCTTGCCAACAGTGTTGTTTAGCGATTCTTTTAGAATATTTCGCTGTAGTAATGCATTGGAAAAAATCTCTCATGTCTTGAAAAGTCTTATAAATACTCTTGTGCGGGACACTAGTGGAAACATACTATAACCAATAAAATGTCTACAGCTTCAAAAATTTAATACGCCTCATTTGACACCAGAAGGCGCTGCAACACTGCAAGCAGAGTTGTAAAAGAATGAAGCTTTCTTCTGTCTCTTCCTTCACCGCCTATCTTCTATCACTATCCCTTTCCTAAAGAAGGTAACACCTAGTAACAGTAGTAGGCATTAACTGCCTGAGTGTTACTTCTATTTTCAAAAAAAAAAAAAAATTAACTAAGATGAACTTTTTAAATTGACATGCAATTTACTTTATTCAAAAGATAAGCCTCTGGCATTATGATATAAATATGACGGCTGGATCGGACACAGTCTAATCTGGAGGTCCAACTTTCGATGTCTTTTTCCAACATTTGTGGTCGTACATTGGCGAATGTTAACATCCAAGCGGTCATTCGTTTCGTAATTATCGCCGCAGACTAAGCGATTTCGTATATCCCCACAGCAAATAAACTAGAGGCGTTAAAGCGCTCAATTTTGGTGTAGAGCTGGGTCCAACTCGTTCATTTTTGCCACAAATCTATGATCAAACCAATTTAAATTGCTTGTGTTTGATCATAGGTTTGTGGTAAAAATGAACTAATATACGAGTTGGACCCAGCTGTATTTTGGAGGTCAATTCACGGGTCCGAAACCTGACACTATGCAGTTACCAAACGTTTCCTTCAATAAATCAATTGTGGCACGAGCTGCGTGATATGTTGCGCTGTCTTGTTGAAACCACAGCTCTTGCACATCATGGTTGTTCAATCGATGAACGCAGAAGTCACTAATCGTGGCTCTATAGCGGTCACCATTAACTGTAACGTTCTGACCAACATACTTTTTTAAAGAAGTACGGACCAATGATTCCACCAGCCTGTACGCACTGCACGACGTCTCTGTGGATGCTGTGGTGCGAAAACGTTCCATAGCTAATCGAATTAATTGCTCTGATGAACGATTATGTTAACCGTAAAATAAACGTAGTGCGCGAAACAGAAACATGATTTTCGAAATAAATTTGCACAATTTGGAAGATTTGTTCAGGCGTCAGTGTATTCATGTCGATATACCAAACCAAACTAAACATAAATCACTTGACAGCTGGAAAAGAGTGTTGCCAACTTAAAGTTTTATACATCTATAAAAAACACCATTTACTTGCTCAAGGCAGCATTTAGAAAAAATTATGTTCAATTTTTTTTGTAGTGCCAAAGCGGGAAATGAGATAATGATAAAAATTAACCAGGAAGAGGAAAAAGCTACATAACAAACGGATATACATACATACATATATATGTGCTTGAATTCATACATACACATATACATATTTACATAATTAGTACGTACATTTGTATGTACATATGCCTGTATGTTGCATGAGTAACAAATTAGCAAGTGTTTCTATGAACGACAAACATAGAACAACATAACTAAGATCACGATCTATTACAAAAAAAATGTCTGCTTTATTATGGAAGAAGGCAAATTAAGTTAAAAGAGCGTCAATTTGTCTGCTGTTTAAATATTAAAATAAAATTTCTAAATGACGACACCACACCACACCACACCACGACATTTGAAAAGACACATGCAATCTAGAAACTAAAATAGAACTGAGGCGGCAAGCTGCAAATAGCAATGACAAGCACATTTACGATGTGTAAAGAGATGTTTTCAAAATTGTTTTAAAATATTCGTCTACAATGCAAAAAGAATCTGCCCAAATGGTGGTTTACTGAAAGTCCCACACATTTTATTAAAAAAAAATGACCAGCAGATCTTGATCTGAAACACGCACAAACCATTAGTATCTAGACTACAAGAGCGAACTGGAAAAAGATCAACGAGCACAAGTGTGACACTTTCCAAAACACTAACACCACCACCAACACCATTACCACCATGAACAAATAACCACATCGTTTTTGTTCGAGTCTATCGGAATGTGTACATTTATTTATTTGCCTTTATACATATTCTCATGTGAATGTATGCAAGCATGTGTATCTGTGAGGGGTTTATAAAAAAATATATATATATAC
Source organism: Tachina grossa (assembly GCA_949987645.1). Classification (NCBI taxonomy): domain Eukaryota; kingdom Metazoa; phylum Arthropoda; class Insecta; order Diptera; family Tachinidae; genus Tachina; species Tachina grossa. The sequence continues at coordinate 18,955,533 of OX465275.1, forward strand.
AAAGTGTCGCGTTGATTTATTAATTAAATGTCCATGCCACAACATGCCGCTGGCCACTAATGAAGTATTTAAGTAGAAAAATTAATTGTTTTTCTCTGTACGTTTTCAACAAACTGCCAGAGATGAAAAAAATGTACAATAAGTGTGTGCGTAATAAACAGAAGTTTGACATATTGCCAGTTAAAATACATAAACCATGTGCTTTGAAGCAGAGCAACGGAACCTTAAATTGAGAACATGCACTCCTAGTAAACTTCCTTTGCATTACAGTTTTGTAATTTTCATTTGGAAGTCATGAGAACTTTATTTTAAATCTTAAAATTATATTATGCACTTAAAGCCTTATGCCCTAATTCAGTAAGAAGATTTAGGACGTTTTTGTTTGAAAATACTTCTGACTTGTTGTGTTTGAATTCTCTAAATTATTTTCTTCAAAAATGGTTGTTGTCTTTGATAATGAAAAATAAAAATATTATTGTCATGTTTTTAAAACATAAAAATTAATTTAAAGTATTATACAATAGTTTCAAAAATATATGAAAAAATATGTGTTATACGGGATTTACACTATGACTTTTTACAGTGACTTTCCTTAAGTTTATTGACAAAAGGGGTACAAAGGTGATCAAAGGGGTAGCAACATAAAAGAGAATTCAAGAAAAATGCAGGGGAAAAAGTCATCGTGTAAATCCCGTATTAGAAATAATCTTCAGAACAAAATCATAAAGCAAATACACGAACGAACGAAGCATGGACAATAAATAATAATTGTTTTAAAGGATCATAACTGCGGATTTTTTTCGTCCATAGACAAGACGATATAATCGTCGAACAGAATTAGGGCATTAAATATTCAACCTTATTCCGGTTGTTAACATCGATGTCACGTCAATACAATACCAAAAAATTTAGACTTGTCTACTCGCGTTCGAGATCATTTTTGTGCTATTGACAGTCTATTTCTGCTCCCTAAGGTCTAGAAAGTAGCAAGAGCCTGTCAATAGCAGTCGATTCTTTTCGACAACGGGTAGACAAGACTCAATTTTTTGGTATTGTATTGACGTGATGTCAATATTAACAACTGGAATAAGTTGAACGAATCTATACAATTAAAAATGTTCTCTTGAAGAGCACTGATCCATGTCATTCGAAAAAATTTGCACAACTTGAGGGCATTGTTTAGTTGTCAGTTTGTTCATGATGAATTGAGGAATTAAGCCAAACACAAGACAGAGACAAACAAACAACCGTTGTAAGAATGGTGCACACTTTAAGCAGTATTGCCAACCTAAAGTTAAATATCTCCCAATTTAATTTATACTTTAATGGCGCCAAAAAGAAGGCTAAGGAATTACAATTGGAGAATAGAAAGAAATCTGCATATCGATACCTTAATGTAGAAAGGTCCCAACTACTTTTTTTTTTTTGAAATTGGTATTTTTTAATTTTTTCGATACATTTGATGTTCTGCCAGCCAAATAAACGAACAACTCGATTAAAAAAATAATTAGTTAGAGCCTTTCTATATTAAGGTAACGATATGTACAAACTTAGTCCGGGGAACCTCGAAAGCTTGGATAATGTTCTCCTAATACTTTGCTCTGTAGGTGGATCAAATCAGGGCTGATACTCAGGGCTGACCGAAGACCTTGTTTACTTTAACGTGGCTTCTATTTACCTAAAAGCAACCAAGTAGCCATGTGAGATTCTGCTATAATAAATGTCACTCCACTCATCTCAATCCTAATGATTTAATGATCAGTCGTACGACTAGAGATCTTGAGATATTTAATGTGGCTGCTATTTACCTAAAAGCAATCAAGTAGCAACGTGAGATTCTGCTTTAATAAATGTCACTCTACTCATCTACGGCCCTATGTTCCTCTTAGGAATAAATAGATTAAATATATCTATATACTCTACTCATCTGAGTCCAAATGATCTAATGATCAGTCGTACGACCAGAGAACTTGTTTGCTTTAACGTGGCTCCTATTTACGTAAAAGGAATCAAGTAGCAACATTTAATTAATGCCACTCTAATAATACTAATAATCTAATGATCACTCATACGAGATTCACCTCGCTGACTTGAGGTACAGCATGAAGTCCCCTATAATAATCTGTGAAACATCCGAAAGGTCCTTTAGTATTTGTAGTTTGTGGTGCAGTTCATTCCATGATACAATAATATAAAGGTACAACCACATTTGACGTATAAAATTAATTCTGACTTTTGCCCCAATTATTTGATTACTGTTTTTTTTTGTAAACAGAGAGGAAAGCGTTACCACACAGATATAATGGCAACTTTTATTTAGGAATGCTTCTTGAAATGTGTAATTTGAGTTTAGAAATTGTAGTTAAACACGTATTTTTTTGAATGTTAATTGAACATGAGAATAACGAAATCTGTGTGTAATGAGACCTACAAAATCAAATATTTGATTAATTATTTAATTCAATAGATAACAAAAAAAGCCTCACGGCTTGGGATGCTACTTCGTTCTTAAAAACATCGATATAAAGATACGGCGTTTCTTAGAAGCGATACATCGATGTTTTATTAGCGGAATTCACGGTTGTTTCATACACATAATCAGGTATGGGCACCACTACATTGAAAGCTTAGCATGTGTGGCATTGTATTGGTTTGTTTTTCTTCTCATTTAATGACATCCGACGCACGTCTGCTTCGTTCGAAATTTTCTGCTAGACTAAGCACAATTTCGTTCCTCTGCTTCGCTCATCAATTTTGTGTATGTACACATCGTTCGCTCTTTTTGCATTTTCATTTTGCATTTGCCCATACATGCACATAATACACATTCGCATATACTTCGTGTGCAAATTTATTGCTGGTTTACATCAAGCACAACACACATACTGCGACATTTGCATTTGAGGTAAACACCTTTAAAAGCTCTTAAATTTGTTCTTGTTTCTTTGCAAAGTAACAGCAAGCATTGTTGTCGCCGAGATCTGGTTGGCTGTTCTGCTCTCGTCGGAGTGAAATTACAAAAAGCACATTGTGCATATGGCTTGGACGTAGCTGAACAAGAGTAAATGCTTTGTTGATATATACAACAAACACTGTTCTTCTTTTTTGTTTGCTAAGGACATGGCCTATGATTGGACTAGGAACATGTAATTATCACATTTCTCCTTAAAATGGACCAAGTGTTCTAATAATATCCGTAAGGATGCTACAACCCGTTAACAATTTCATCCGAATAATGTAAGGCAGCTACGTCTAAGCACACATACTCTAATATATGTATTTCAGTTAAACAGCTTTGTTATTGTTTCTTTGCAAAGACCAAAGATTTCGCCGAGATCTGGGGTCAAATCGCGGCACCCGGTATCGAATTACGAAATATTTCCATATAAATTCTATTGAAATATTTCGTAATTACTTAATTTGCCCCCCCCCCCCCACCACCCCCTTGGATGTTGTGCTCTCGTCAGTGTGAAAACACAAAAGGTCTTTTGTAAAACTTTGCACATAGTGCGTACAGCTTGGACGCAGTTGATGTAAGGCAATACACCAGAGAGTATAAAGACAAAGTTCCGCCTTGATTCATTTGGAAATTTCCTTCCTTGCTTGCTGCCGTTGTTGGTGCTGCTGTAACTTTTTTGCTGTTTATTTTTTATAAATTTATGAAATAATTAAAATATTTTCCATTATTTTTAATTTAATAAACAAGAACGCCAAAAAAATAAAAAAAACTCGGATTTCATAAATTAATAAGGTAGCATTAATTTTGAGAGTAAAAAATAATCGGGACAAACGTCAGAAGGTTAATATGGCGACGAAAAGAGAGAACGGTTTTACCTTTATATTATTGTATCGTGGTTCATTCCCAAAGCTAGTGAGAAACTCTCTCTCTCTTCCTTATTCCGTTCCTGACAGCTGCGACTGAATGTACTCGTATTATGGAAAAGAGTTGGCCTACTACTAGCGAGATATTTGATTCTATGGAAACCATAAAGCCATTGTGTTCTTATTATACACTCGTTATTGCTTAAACCTTTACATGGAACTTGTGATGACTGTGGTTTACGTCAAATTTATAAGAGAGCATCTTAACATTTATCTTTAATGAAATGAATGCCTACTACTATTACTAGGTTACGTTACGAAGGGTGGTGCCATACCGCACCTCCAAGACCCAATTGGGTCCATTGTAATTCCATTCTGTTGCACAAAAAAGTAATTATTTAACCTCCCATTTATAGCCAGAAATGACCCTATTATCCATCAATAAGCAACCGAATTCCCATGATGAAGCCCCTGATGTTCTCTAGTTTAAACTTCCCGTTATCAGTAATGCTTTCATGGAAATATCTGCTCAGCCATCTAAGCCTATGACGTTGCAGCTTCGGGCAGTGACAGATAATATGTTCAATGGTTTCTGGTTCCTTTTCATCCCCGAACATCCTACAAAAATCTGGAGTGCCAGTTTCCCAAATGCTGGTTCTTGCTCTGACCGAGCAATAACCTGTCAATGCGCCTATTATAATTCGCATCGACTTCTTATTCATGTCCAGTAGCAGTTTGGTTTTTCCTGAGTCAAGTTTTAGTCAAAAACTCCTCGAGACTCTACAATCCTCCCTACTTCGCCATGAACTGTTGACCCTGCTTTCTACCCAATTACTGAGTTCCCTGTAGTAAAAACTTATCGGTAATTTTATCGATCTGTCTGACATTCCCTCATCTGATGCCGACGTTATTCTTTCCGGCTCATCAGGAATTTCATTTCCCTCAACACTGTTGTGGCCAGAAACCCAAAATAGTGTGACACTATATTTATTCATAAGCAAGTTGAGGGCTTTCCTACAGTCACTAACAAGTTTCGATTTGACATTGTGTCCCTTCAAAGCTTTTAGCGCTGCCTGGCTGTCGACGTAGAGGGCAACCTTCTCACCTTCAGCTAGATTCCTGGCCACTAGCTCCGTGGTCCAGAGGATCGCCAAGATCTCAGCCTGAAAAACACTGAATTCATACTGCAGTCTGAAAGAACTACAAATGTTCGTTCCCAAAATATAGACACCACACCCTGTGCCTTCCCCCACTACTATTACTAGATCTTACCATCTATTAGGAAAGAAATAGTGATAGAAAAGACGGGTGGTGAAGGAAGAGATAGATGAAAGCTTCATTCCTTTGCAACTCTGATTTTTGCACGATTTATTTTTAGGGCAGTGTTGCAGTGCCTCTGGTGTCAACGAGGCGTATTAAATTTTCAAAACTGTGCTTAAGAGCCGTTTTATAGGCTATTTTTCTCCGCCAACAATATTGCTACACAACACCGATAAAGGAGGGCGCTCTGATATTACATTAGGATTATAGTATCCTCTGAAGTCAGTATAGTTCAGTGACCAGTGACTATGCCTTCATCACATGAACTTTCCGGTGACAGGGATCGAACCCAAGACCTTCCGTTCTACTTCAGCCAACGCCACCTCCTTAACATTTTGGTTCAAAACACGACTCTCGGGCTGGTGCTAGTCGATAATGGTTTGTGGATTAACCGCAGCAGACAAATTCATTCGTACCAAGGTTATTCCAGCTCCGATAATATAACATTTTCTTACACTGTACATCTGTTTCGAAAGGGGGAAGCAATACAAGTACGAGTATCTACATGATCATACATCATTATCTTAATGTTTGTTTGTATATCAATGAAAGAAAAAAAAAAGAAAAAAAATAACAAGGCAAGAGAAACAGAGTCGTGTGCTTTTTTAATTTTCACAACAATGACTTATGACCGCGCACATCATATTTAAACACTAAACAAGCATATTTAATGAACAATGCTGCTCTGTTAAGTTGAAAACTTCATTCGCTCATACATACATACACACATACATACATACATACATACATATGTATGTACTCGCATGTTCGTATATGCAATCACACATACTTGAACACACTGGCAGTATTTAACATGTCTTAAGGAGATTTGAGTACAAAATTATAAAATTTATTAAGACATTCTTTACTATTTCTTTGCCAGACTAGCTGACGTCTTTCTTTTTACTGTTCAATGTTTGTTCGTTCGTGTGGTTTTTGCAGCGTTACAGCATGAGGTTTGGGTTTTACAAACAAATTTCCTTAAAGTTAAAAATAAAATTAAATGAAAAATATTTATCTTTAATATTATTTTTTTCTTTTTTTTTTACTGCAGCATTTTCCTGTATAAAATGTGACAACGAAACTCTATAATTGCAACATCATTGCTGGCTGGGTGGATTATATAGAAAAAAGGGGATAAAATCGAAAGGAGCAAACTGATTGCAATAATATCAAAGCCATTTGATACGTGTATTAAGACAAAAAGGAAGACAAAAAATAAAACTGGCAATTCAACTCACATTAAAAACAAATCTACTCAGTGGATATTCAGTATGTAGAGGAATGAAATGTTGCAAAGCAAAACGTTTATTGGTTTAAGTTATAATTTGCTCTTTTCCTGGGCTAAAAATGTTTTAAGCTTTTCTTGGAGTTAACCCCCTGTTTCTACAACACGAATGGTCGATTTGATTCGAAGTTTTATATGGAAAGCACTCATATTTTTGAGTGATTTTCATACAAATTTTCTAGACGAGTCGCCTGCCTGACGTGTGGAAACTGCACACAAATGTTTAATTAATTTGATTTAATTATTTTCCGTTTTAAGCTGGAATTTTATAAAATTTATCTAATTTTTATATTATTTTTAGTTAAAAAAAAAGAAAATTTTACTTAACTTCTTTGCACTATTTTTACGATATTTTTTGGTCACAAATACCATCCAGATCGCATTCTTTTCCTTTGACCCATTGTGCACTATTTGGTTTAAGTTAATTTATGTATTTTCTTATGTAGCAACAATTTCTTTAATTCACTCCTTTAAGGTGCTGTAAACAACTTGTTGCAACTGTTGGTAGTACAAACACTGCTATTGCTGTTATTGCAATTATAACGCAAGCTGTGCATAATCACTCGTTATAATAGTAAGTGATTGTATATATTTTATTGTCGTTATTGTTGTTGTTGTTGTTCGTTCGTACGTTCGTAATGTTTTGGTGGTGACTGTTGGTGCTACAAAATAAATTTATGCTAGGAATCCAGCATTATTATGTTTATTTGCTGGCTGGTGTCGGTTGGAGTTTGTGGTTGCCAATATTTTTGTATGCAGTACCTTTAACAAACAGCAGCATGTTGCATGCGTCTCTCATCACACAGTTGTTGTTCATTTGGCCAAGTGCTGAATGATGATATTTGTGTGTATGTAGTTGAAAAAAGTGCTTAAGGAGTTTATAAGAGGACAAAAGAAGTTTGTTGGTCAAGTGATTGCAATACTTTGTGTTAATGCATTTAACAACAAAACGAGCATCTGCTGTTAAATGATCTATACATTTTTTAACAGCAGGAATTCTAGTTAATACTTTTTTTTAATCATTCTTTATATTTTTGCTCTTTTACTTTGCTTGCAAAATGAAAAACCAAAAAAAAAAAAAAAAAAATACAATGCCCGTGTGCAGCAGCGATGGAATTCAAAATGTTATTAACATTTTTCCCTCTGATTTCATTTTTGAAATTGAAGTGTTTGAAATCTCTAGAGACAATTAAGTGGTCAATGGCACCATTAAGTCTCCAAATGTTTCCTGCAACAAGGATTTTGAAAATAAAATTTGTTGCCAGTTCTAAATTTGAAATTGAGTTAATTTCATTTCACACAGTGATTTTAATTATTAAATTGAATTCTTTAGAGCCTAAGTTTCTATTAAATTCATGTACATGAACTGATAAAGTTTGAAAAAAAGTGCTCCAGTTACCATTTCAAATCATTAAATCTATTCTTTTCAGGGTTCGTACACCAAAGGTGAAAAGGAATCCTATTGCCTTCGCTACGGTGTCAAATTTTCCGTCTGTCTGTCCATTACAGGCTGTTTTCTCGAGAACCGTAAGAGCTAGGGATCTAAAATTTTCACGGAATATGTCCGATACAACAAAAAATATTTGACAGTTCAAAATTAAGTGGTGTTCTAAAGCGAGCAACGAAAAATTTTGAAATCCTAATGTAATCTACAAACAACTATATATATAGACACTTGAAATTTTCAAATACGCTAAAAATCTAAAAAAATAGCCAAAACCAAAAAATCGCCAAAAAACTAAAAAAATCGCCAAAACCCCAAAGAATCGCCAAAACGAAAAAATTGTCAAAAAACGAAAAAAAAATTGCCAAAAAACCGAAAAATCGTCAAATCGAAAAAAGCGCCAAAACTAAAAAAAATTGCTAAAATTAAAAAAATAAATTCAGTAAAGTGCGACTATGACTCGCGCACATAGGGTTCCGTACGAACACTAGATATGTAATTTAATACAAACTTCATCCTATATAATATATAGTTTTGGCATTTTTTTCGTTTTTTGGGGTCTTTTCGGTTTTTTTGTGTTGTCGTTTTTTGCGTTTTTTCGGTTTTGGCGATTTTTTTAAGTTTTGGATCTTTTTTAGTTTAGACACTTTATTTTCTTGTTTTGGCGATTTTTTCGGTTTTTTGGCGTTTTTTTATTTTGGCGTTTTTTTATATTTTTGGCGATTTTTTTTTAATTTTTGCGATTTTTTGTTTATTTAAATTTTTTTTTTAGTTTTGGCGACATTTTCGCGTTTTGGCAATTTTTTGCGTTTTTTTTCATTTTGGCGTTTTTTTCATTTTGGCGATTTTTTTCGAACTTGGCGATTTATTTTAGTGTTAGATTTTTTTTTTAATTTTGGCGATTTTTTTCGTTTTGGCGATTTTTTTTAATTTTTGGAGATTTTTTTTGGTTTGGCGATTTTATAATTTTCGGTTTTTTTAGTTTTACCGTTTTTGAAAATTTCAAGTGTTTGCCTCTTACGGTTTCCAAGATATAGCAAATTGTCAAAATTACATAGTCAAAATTGCATTAACTGATGGACCACCCTTTAATTTAAATTTTTTAAATTTTAGTGTTAATTGTTGTAGTCTGTATAAAAATACACTAATTTTACAAATTTCAAGTTTCAATATACATATGTTCATACAATTGTATGTATATTACATGGGATTTTAACATATTTCATTGCTCGTTTTGGAACACCCTTTAATTTTTAATTCTCATGTATTTGTTGTTGTAGCGGCCAAGGTTCTACATACTGTGTCCCAATTTCAGGTCCGTAGCTCTTACGGTTCCTGAGAAAATACCGTGTGAAGGACAGACGGACAGCGTAGCGAAAACAATAGGGTTCCTTTTCACCTTTGGTGTACGGAACCCTAAAAACGCCGAAAAAAGCTCAAATAAAATCGTTAAAACCGTTAAAAGTTTATCGGGTACTTAATTTTTTTTTTAAATGTCTACATCAGGTAAGTTATTCGATTATATAGTATAGTATTTCTTTTATAGTGTCCGTACGCCTACACGAGTCAAAAGCTTACTTTACTGAATTTATTTTTATTACAAAATGAGTTTTTAACTATGTACATACATATACCTAATTTACATTAAGCATTTTTTTCATGAAATTAGTTGCATGAGAATTTTTTATTTGTCAATAGGAGGTCTGGAGAAGCAGCTCATATAAAAAAGATACAAAAAATGCATCAGAGATTCATTATACGTACTTTTCTATATAACATTCTCTTTTATAGCGCTGCAATTAGCAAATAGAAAAAGTTGCGTGCTACAAAATTCACTTTCATTTAAAAATGCTTAATGTAAATCAGGTGTGTTCATTTACTTTCCTAGCAGAAACTTCCAACAAGAGATCAAGGCAGAAATTTACAAAATTACTCTCCGAGATACGAAATACTAAATGAACTCTTTACTTGTAAAAACTTGCAAGACAATTTTATTCATGTCAGAACTATGGATGGAAATCATAATGGGAATCATGTACTTTTTCTAATGTATTTTGTATAATCTTGTATGATAATATTTGAAATTACAAAATTTTTTTTAAATCGACATTTAATATGAAATACTTTACACAGTTTCATGTATTATTTACTATTTGTAAAAATCTTTCATTATTTGGTTGGATAATTCTTGCAAGTAAAAATTTTACTAGCAATAATTTGTAAGAATTCATTTTTCTCTCTTTTGACGCTGCCTCCCTGTAAAATTTTTGAGTTAATGAACACTTTCCAGTAACAATTGTTACAAATTCGTAATAATTTTTAGTAAATGAACAAAACTAATTTTATAGCTTTTCATATTTAAATACTACTTGGCATTCATTAAAAATATAAAACAAGAACAAAAAGCTGATTTTCAAATATAATTGCAATAAACAAGAAAAAGATTTTTATCAGCTAATCATGGAATTTCTACACAGAACTTGTTATAAAAATAGATGGTGTTGTTGTATTGATAGTAATTGTACATGTGCAGGCAGAATCTATTAAATAATAATTAAAAATATTAATCAATATCCAACACGTTACAATTTTGTTTTCATATACAAAGTGGCTACTGAATTAATTAAAACCAAATAGAGAAAAAACGACTAAGAAGTGCCCTTTATGGTTGCACAAATATTAAGGTCTTAAGAGATAAGTTGGTTTTTTTCCAGACTTCTAAAGCGAGTTAGTAGCATAATTTAAAATTTCCTTTCATTAAATACAATACACATTTCTTAGCGTTTATCCCGATAACAATTAAATGCAGCCCAGATAGCTACATCCCGGGAATCAGATTCAAATAAAAACTGAAAAGGAGTTATCTTACGCCTAAAGCAAAATTCATGCCAGTCAATACTATTAATACCTATACCTCTAGAAAAACACTCTCAATGTTTTTACTGTGTATGTATTTGACATAAATAAATGTGTTTCTGTAAAAGTTTAGCTTTCGAAGTTGTCAAATATTACAATACTCGAATCTTAAATTTTTCTTCATGTTTAAAAAAGACTTTGGGCCAAACCCACGATATCAACAACGTTCGACTTGTCGCACACTTACATTCAAACAAAAACAAATTTTAATATTTTGTTGTCGACAAGTCGAACGTTGTCGATATCGTGGATCAGGCTTTTTATTTTGTCTGAAAAATATTTAAAGATATATGATTAGAAGGGGTCATCTTATGTTTTATAGGGCATTTAGACCAGCACAAAATCTGGAAGATTTCAATTGAAATCTTTATCAAAATCTACACCGTTTACCACCAGTTCTTGATATTTAACAAAATTTCGCATCCAATGCAAAAATCATTGATTGGAATTTTCCCCCGTTTCCTAGGAAGTCAAAAAGTCCAGGAAATCCCAAACCCTAAATAAAGGTAATAAAGTACAAATACAATATTCCGTTTTGAAAAACACAATCAATTGTCCGTGTCACACTGTCTGTGTCCATATCTGAAGCTTTATCCAATGAACGGTGTAATACCAAATCTATAGGTCTGAAATGTCTTTAAGTACCTGTTACTCTAAGATTTTATTATTCTATGATTTACTCGTAATCACATTCTTCTCAACCACAATTATAAAATTCCATCATTTGTAATCGTCCCAAACATTTTTGTTTTCTTTGCCCGTAGGTTTCAGTGTACATATTTTAAATTTATTTACACTAGAACACTTTTAATAATTTGAATGATATGAACGAAATCATATTTAAAAACATGTTTTACGTTTTAAAGTAGTATGACGTATTGCTGTAGACTTGTAATGTAGGTATTTTATATCTTGAATATGAATATGGGTGAGATTCCAAGAAATTAAACACATCCTACTCCATTTTACATACTTCCATGCAGATTAAAAATATAAAATACTTGCAACAAACAGACTCTTAAATAAATTAATAATTTAACTGTAGTATAAGAATCATTAAAGACTTTCTTAAGGCAATCTTTTTAGGGTTGCGTACACCAGAGATGAAAAGGAACTGTATTTTTTTCGCTACGATGTCTGTCCGTCCATCTGTCTGTCTGGCACAGGCTGTTTTCTTAAGAATCGTATGATTTTTGATATCCATGTTTTCTATTATTAAATCAATAAAACCCATTCATTTTAATACTGCTAACATTTCTTTCTATTAGAAGCAAAAAGAATTCATATAAAAACATATAAAAAAAATAAGGTACCATGGGCGTTTTTGTTGTATTGGCGTTCTTTGTTACCAGCCGGTCTGATTAACTAAAGTGCTTGACTTGTTTGCCATATACGATGCAAATTGTGCTCGTTCGTATGTCTAACATATTTGGCGTTGCTGCTTTTATTTAAATTTGTTGCTTAGACGAGATTCTACCCGTTTGTTAAATAATGCACACAAACATATCTATTCTCAATTCATTATTTGTTACATCTATTGTTTACACTATTATTAATTTTTTTTATAAAGCTTAATTTTTATTATGTGTGCTTGTGGATAAATTGTTCTAAAAATAAATTATAACTAATTTAAATTTTTAATTGCAAACATTTTTTTATTTCACATTGCATTGTTGTTCTTGTTTTTTGTGTTTGCAATTTTTCTTTTCTTTTCTTTTTTTTTGTTGTATCTCTGTGCAACCACAACAATTGTTAATTTTTGTTATATTATATTTTAATTTTATTTTAACCTCACAATATTTGCGTATGTGAGTTGCTACAATAATAACAAAAATTTTTTCATTTATTTTTTCACCGAGTACTACAAAGAGTTGTCGAATTACATGATGCATATGTATTGATGTTATGGGCCTCAGAGGCCTTTTTTCTGGCAGAGACTTACTGCCAGTTCACAGAAGAAAAGTAAAAATTCTTGCCTGTCTATTTATATTGAAAAAAAAAATTTCAGCCGACTTCAAAAATTTGTTTGATTAGCTTTTTGTTAGTGATTATTGAGTTTTCTTAAAAAGATAAGAAAGTTAATATAAGACTGATTGGCATATTGATACGTTTTTGTTTTGTCACCATACACTTCATTCGCGCTCATGTCTATCAACTATGAGATATAAACTTTGAATGAAATGGAATACGAGAAGTCGTTGAATACTGATGCAGTGTATGGAACGGGACATTAGCAAAAGCACTAAAAAAAATCGGGGACCTCTTATACAGAAATATTTTACCAAACAAAAGTTAAGCACAACAGTAGGTTGTGCCTAACAACTAACAAGATAAACATCAGCAGCTCTGAACTCTGTTATTTTAAGATTTTAACAAAATTGTTATCAGAATTTATAAAATTATTTGCAAGTTCGCATTCATATAAAATATTCCTGATTCAATGAATTGTGTTACTAAAAACAAATTTTTTTTTAAGTGTGCATTGATGGTAATTGTTTTCATCAAAAGCAACTGAAATTAACTCAAGGCCGTGAGTCACTACCGGACTCAGTCGTTATGTCTGTCGACAAATGCATGTGTGCTCAAAGTAGTGTTGACTGAAATTTTGAAAAGTCTGTGGGACTTCCAGCTTTCTAGGAGCAACTAGCCTAATTTAACTTTTCTTGCCTTCCTTAAAAAAATCCCATTAATTAGTAACAAAAATTTTTTTATATAGAAAAGTTAATTGAAAATAATACTGAACTTGACCCCGACTATAAAGGTATTTTTTAAATAAATATACATTTCGTTTTAATTTTGGAAGAACTTACATGGCAAAAGGTTTGATTGTAGTTTATTTTCCAGAAAGGGAGACAAAAATCACTTACCTGCAAAGAGAGAAGAATAAGGACATGCTTAATGAATAACAATTAAACTTGCTTTAAATTAAGTTTTCAATATATTAAGAAAAGAAGAATTTTTTTTTATTAAAAAAAAAAATAAAACCACCTTCTCTTGGCTTAGTTTTATTAACCACTGTAATTCTGTTTTTTTATTATCTCTTATTGAAATGATTAAATTTTTTTTATCACTTGTCTTTTGCTGAGTTCAATCATATTAGCTTTTTTCTGAATCTTAGAAATTATTATAATTATTATGATTTATTGTCAGTAGTACTGCCATAAAATATTACAAATAACATGAGAAACTTTTAAATACCGCCAGTTATAAACGACAATAAAATTAAATAAATAGAAGTTGTAGTAGCAAATAAGTAAACAAGAAAAATTTTGCTTCAATGATAATTATCAATCGATTTAAAAATTGTGTAATTTACAATGTATTTTCACACTTGTTAGAATTAGAATATAAACTAGTCATAACAATTATAAAAAAGTCTGTAATGTAATTATGAAGAGCAAGAAAAAAATGTTAGCAGGAAAATTAAGCATTAATGTAAGAAATTAGACATAAATTTCAAAAGGCAAATAATCTTGAGTAAAAATAAAGATTGTAGAGATTACTCGATAATTTTTCTTATATTTGTTTAATTAAAGTTTAGCCAATATACAAAATATGAAAAGCTTTATAGTGCCATTTTGATGCAAAATCATTGGATGTAATTTACGCTGTTTCTTTTCGCAGGCATTTTTAATTTGCAAGTGAGCAATTTGCGGGGTAAATAAAAATTCGAGGGAATTTTTAAATTTTTCTCTGCCTTCTACTCTTAGCATTGAGGGTGCATATAAACGTCAAAAAGGCGCCAAGAAGAAGTCTTTATGTAAATGTGAGTGACTTTTCGTAGGGGATTTGAAAAAAAAATTGTCAAAACAAGGCAGACTAAAAAGGCAAAGGCATAGAGTGAAATGGCACTTAGGACTGTACCACAGGCGTATGATTAATATGAAGGAATTGCATACGTATGAGTAACAATTATTGGGAATGCAGTGCAGTGATGCCAACTTTTTTTTTTTGGCTCTAAAACTACATCAAAATAGATAGTGTCGCTATCGAAAGTTTTCGATAGTTTAAAAAACTTTATCGATATATAGCTTCAAGATTATCGAAAGTTAGAAAAACTATCGATATATCGACGATACTATCGTGATAGTATCGAAGTTGAATGGTTTTCGTATAATTTACATATTTATTTACACTAAAAAATTTAAAACAAAATATTTTTAAACAAACCAAAACATAACAAAAATTAAAAATTTTAAAAACCCCCGACTTTTTTCAGAAAAGATGTTATATCTTCTAAACGGCTGGACCGATTTTTTTTCAAACATAGCTAAGAACCCTCTCGATCAAGTCATCAGACAGACACACAGATACACAGATACACAGACACACACTACAAACTTATAACACCCCTTTTTTAGTCGGGGGTTAAAAAGAAAATAGAGTTGTATTTGTCAGTTCAATAAACAACAAGACTAAAATAATTGTATGAAAAATAAGTAAGATCAGCGGAAGAAACTTTCCCGTCATTCAGTTATTTTTGTTTATGAAAAGTAACATATTTAAATTTTCTGGTTTTTGTGGTGAACCATATACAATCGATAGTACTAAAATATATCGATTGTTTTCAATTATTAATCAATGGCAGAATTAAAGCATCGATAGACACAAAAAAATTAACTATCGATAGTATCGGTAGTGCCATCGATAGTTCGGCAATAGTATCAACATCTTTAATGAAATATATCAGACGAAAAAGGTTTTCATTAAAGTAATTTTAAAAAATGCACAAATTTATTAAAACCACTACTTATTGATTTTTCTTAGTTTGGCAGACAACGCTCAAAATTTGGCATTTTGAGTCTTCAAAAAGCACTAAAACTAGTGACAAAAGCACCAAGTTGGCATCGCTGATGTAGTGGTGCTTGAAGGACCTCTAGCTAAATCTCTTTACAAAAACTCTGGTGGAGCCAAAAGCAAGCACCATCTCTGAACGTTGTATTCCGTTATTATGGTGTACGTCATTTCATAACTGAGCGCAAAAGAATGAAGCTTTCTTCTATCTTTTCCTTCACCACCTGTCTTTTATCACTATCCCTTTCCTAAAGAAGGTAACACCTAGTAATAGTAGTAGGCATTAATTGCCTGAGTGTTACTTCTCTTAAAAAAAAAAAAAACAAATTATAATAGATATAGTTGCCAGATTTCAGTTCAGTCTCTCTCGGGAAATGAAAACTTTCAAAAATGCAATTTTCAAGGCACAATGTTATAAAATTTATATTCGTTTTTTGTAAATTTATATATGCGAGTGCGTATGAGCATCCAAAAACTTTCTTTATACACATTTTTTAAATAACGTAGCACAAACGACAACAACTAAAAAAACTAAAAAAAAACTACAATCATACCCATGAGTATAAAAATACTCTGAATATATATCGGTTACACATGAGTATATACAAGGCTATTTTATTTATTTTTTATTTTATGAAAAATATGTGGGCGTGTGTGTAGCTGTTTGGAAACATGATAAGTCTGTGTGTATCTAATCTTGTTTCCAAACAGCTACACACACCCCCACATATTTTTCATTCTATTTTATAAAGACAAATATATGTATACGGTAGCGAAAGATGAATAAATATCCCGAGTATCATGCGTATATTTTTTTTGTCCAATTAAATATCCATAGCCTGAGGACAAGCATAATTTTAAAAAAATAATTTGAACATTACCCCGACGTACGTAATTTCATGACGCACTACAGCAAAAATATTAGCAAGAAATTTCTAATAGAACGGGGTAGAAAACACTTTTGCATTTCAAATCAGGCACGCCAAAAACAATTCAAGTAAAGTCCATAAAGAGAGACATACATAGAAGTACCCAAAGTTTTAATTCAAACTTCAGCAACTTTTGAGTGCAACAACAAGTAATTGTACAATGTGTAATTTAATAATATAGTAAGTCAAAAATCTTTTGAGTCGTTTTAGTACATTTTCGACTAGAGACATCCATATTAAAATCTTATTTTAAAAGGTTCTTGTTATTGCTGTTTTTGATTTTTTTTTTGCAAATGTTATTTAGATTCTATTTCATAATCACTAAGGTATTGGCTAAAACTTAATAAAACTTAATTAACTTTTATAGTTTTTAACGTTAATTTGTGCTAATAAATTTTCGTATTTCTACCATCATCAAAATTGTTTAACAATTTTATAATGTATTAAATGTTTATTCAAGCAAACGAGACTAAATAAAATTTATTACAAATCAAGCTTCTGAAATAAAGAATTTAAGCCGTTTTTATAAAATACAACGCCATATCGGCGTTACTTTTAAGGTTTTGCCTAATAAGGGGAAGGGAACCCTAAATCAGTTAATATAAAGTTGTTATTTTTCTTAAAATAATTAAATTGTATAATATGATTGATGTTTGCTATTTTTTTTTTCAATGATTTCATAGAGTTCAAAATTTGCTTCTAACACGCATCTTTTTGCATACATTTAAACTATTTATTGCTTACAAATCAATCACTGATACGATAAAAAAGAGAGGTTTCTTAGTACACCCGATTAGAGCTATGCTGCTTAGCTATGTATATAAAACAAATTTCATGTGTTAAATAGCAATGCAATAAAATTATATGACATGATGATACCAAATTCGACACAAATATTTCAAAACATTTCCATTTATTTCCCATTATTTTCTTTTTTAGCTACATACGATTAAATTAATGTATTTTTTGTGCTCATATGCAAAAACAATACAAAAACAAATTGAGCAATCGTTCTCATTGTTTTTGTTTTGTTTTTGTTTCACTAACTTCAAAGAACGAAACAACAATCAACAATTTTGTTTCGTTTATTTTCGTACTCTGGCTTTAAGTACAAAGAAATCAAAACAAAAATATATTTATAACTGTAATGGTGTTGATTATTTTTGTTACAAAAATCATGTCTTAGCTCCTGTATCGTGGCATAAGGAGCATAGTTCTAAAATAAGAGAAAATGCCGCACAAGTGATACAAATAACATACAAATAGCTATAAATATGTTGAAGTCTATGATGAAAAAAAGAAACATCAAATACATACACAAAACATTTGGCATTAGTTATTCAGCTCAAGACCAGGAAATAATTTCCAGAGGTATAATTCCAAGAAAATACTTATTTTGAAAATAAAATTTTCCTATGGTAACAAAAATAATATAAAAAGTGAGAGAGAATTTCGAATATTTGAAGTCAGCTGTTTTGTTTCCAGTTGTTTTATTTTACCTGAAGTCTTACAAATGGTTCTTATAAAAATAGGAGAACAAGGTATAGAAAAAAGCTCTCGGAAATTGTAATTCAAAACAGTGGTGCTTATATTGGAAAAACTGCTAAACAAGCTTTTATAAATAAGTATTTAATTAAAGAAAAAAACCTTGGTATTCGCACAATGAAAATATTTCGTTAAAAACAACAACAAAAAATTTATGGATTTAACGAAGATTTAACACAATGGTAAATTATGACGAGTACACACTATGACATTTTGTGTTTTTCGTTCTTTGGCATTGCTTTCCACATACAAAAAATAATGTGAACGGCATTGTCAGATACGAGTATGTACTCAGCATTACTTTGATATTTGATAAAAATTGGAAGAAAATAAATTAAAAAAAAATTAATCAAAGATTTTTTTTATTCGAGTCGAATAATTTTTTTAATCGATTATCAAAAATCACCGATAGGAACAGTTAAAAAAGCAAAACAAAACTTTACATGCAGTAACAGTTGCAGGAAAATAAATATAAAAAAAATAATCGCATATTGGTATTTCCACAGGAATTTCAACTTTTTGTAGCGTGCGCCACCAAACAAATATGATTCGTTTATCAAAAAAAAAAAAAAAAAACTAATCTTTTTTTTTACTTTTTTATATATTTGTGTAGGCCGTCAGCAGCTCTATATTAAGTAAAATTTTAAGAAGTCACATTGTTCTTCAATACAAGCTTAATTGGTTGCTGTCGAACGCGACTAAAAAGTAAACTTTCTCGTGGAAATGCTCATATAAATATTTTTATTCGAATCGAAATTTTTTTTCGTTCTAGTTGAATAATTATTTCTTCGATTAATTGTACTCAATATCACAAATCACCGATAAAACTGTTACAAAAGCAAAAATCTTTACATACAGTATTTTTAATATTTATTATTTTTGGAATAAGTTTCCGATTAATGGAATATATATTTTTTTTTCATTAAATATTTTACACCAAATATCTGGCCATTCAAGCATTTCTAACCAAACTTCGAATTTTTGAAGCAAAATACTAAATTATTTAAAAACCATATTAAAAAATTTCAGAAACGTGTTGCATTTAAAAATTGATTTGGCTTTGGTAAATTTTTTTCTTTCAAATATTTCTTGTTGTTGTGTTTATAAGTTAAAAAAAAATCAAGTTTTTTTTTGTTTTATTTATTTTGTTCGTAGCATTTTTTTTTAGCTTTTTCTATCGTTAGAAGAGTTTTAGAAAACAAGTTTCTTTTAAATAGATTTTTTTGCTGTCTTTGGCTTTAACCCTTTGCAAGCCAATAACTTTAAGATTTGCTTCTTAAGAAACTTTGAAAATTCTTAATATATGTATATATATTTAATGTGGATTGGTATTGATACGTTTTAGAAGTCATAGATAATAGACTCACTATAATTCGCTTTGAAAAATTCATAGCTGGGATGTCAAAAATATGGACTGAAAAATGTGTGTTGACCTCTGGTGAATATTTAAATTATAAAAGGCAAAAATATTAACTCACCTAAGCATTGATACAGATTTAAGAATAAAAAAAAAATTATAATATATCTTATTTTACAAAATATATTTTTGCTTTAACATCGGCCCCAAGAGGATTAAATTTTTTTTATCGTGGTACGACAGTCAATGGCTAAGTATTAGAAGTTTAATTTTTATTCGCAGATGTTTTCAAACTGCCGTTGTTATGTTCGAAGTCAAATGTTGGTTAAACGAAGCAAGTGTAACATTATTATTTTTTATTTTTTTTTGGTTCTGAAGCGCTGGTAAGATTCAAATAAACAGGTGTTTTGGAAAGAAACAAACATCAATAGAGAAAAAATAATTTTTGCTCCTTGTTAACCAAAGACAAATTTTACAGCTGCATGATTAGAAAATATTCCATTGAAGCTTGCAAACTTTTTCACACAAAAAAAAAACAAATTTATTTCATAACAAAATTTTAACGCTCTTTAAAGGACATGAAATCGAAAGTACAAATCAATTTTATATGATAAAAGTTATTCTTATTGCCTATAGGGCATTTATACCTGCACAAAATCAAGTCTACTTGAATTAAAGTTTTTATTAAAATCGTTTCCGCTCTACAAAATTTTCTATTAAAGGCGTGTGAATGGGCGAAGAATGTAAGCGATTTCGATAAAGATAAAGATTTCAAATTAAATCTACTAGATTTCGAAACAATGTAAATGCAGTATTATCAAGATTTCTTACCCAAAACAAAAAACCATTGACTGAGCATTTTCAAAACCAAACAACTGCAATTTAGCTAATTCACACACCATTTTAAGCATGTTCATTTATTTTTTAGTACAATATTGAAAAAACCAATTGACCTGTCAATATACATTTACCACCGTTAATTAAACGCCTTTCAATTTATATTTTATTTATTTGAATCGTCAAAAACAAGAACCAAATAAAATTTGAATAATCATAATCTAATATATATATTTTTCCCTTAGTCATATTTAAAGCAATCTTTATTAAGCACACTTCATTTTCCTTAATCGCTATTACGCACATCTTAATTATCTTAAGCGTTTAGCAAACCAGCAAGTCCAACAATCTGTCACACCAAACAATACTCAAACTGTTCTTTCTGCATTTGAAATCCTCTGCTTAACTCTCTTTCACATTTTCAAAGAAAAAAAAGCAGAAGCAAAGTATAAATAATAAACTTGTAATCTAAATTTTTGTGCAACTTAACTTTATAAAATTTTTTCTTTTTTTTATATTATTTACATTGAAAAATCTTTGGAGAACTTTTTTTCTTTTACTACTCGTGTAATACTCTTTTTTCCAGCAAATTATCTGTAGATTAATGCTTAAAGTTCAAGTGATGTTGTATTTTGTTTATAAATATTTTATTTAAATACTTGTTATTTTATTATTTTCGTTGTTGTTTTCATCACACACAGTGTATATTATAATAGTATTATTATATATGTATGTATGTATATGTGTATGTATGTTGGCCTGTGGCAATGTTAAGCAAATGAGTTGAACAAAATATTCATACGAGTATAACACGACAATAACAACAATAACAACAACAATAGCAGCAACTATCGAAAACTGCTAGCCAGCAGCAGTCAACACGATCAGCTGAAAATGATACAAGAGCAACTAGTGAACAGATTTGGGTAGAGAATAAAAATTTCTGGATGATGTTAACTATGGCTCTTTCAGTGGTTGATTTGGAAGAAGTTGAATCAGAAAGCAGGGCTTTATCTATATATGTATATAGAAATTTTCCACTCAAATTAATACAATTAAAAATTTAATTGAATCAATTAATTTTTAACTGAAAATATTAATTGGTGAATACTTTTTTCTGTAATGAACTTAGGAAATTTCCGAGGGACAACGTAAGTCCCTTAAATTTCGTGCACAGGGTGAATGTTACATATATGCCACCCTGTAAGAATTGCCTCTGTTAAGATAAGTGGTTTTAAAGGAATTTGCAATTATTGGAATCATATTAAGATACAAGTTTTCTAAAAAAAAGACCTGCTTTCAAAAAAGTCATTAAAAATCTTAATGGCGTGTTCTTTTCTGGGAAAAAAAATTTTAAATTTATTGCACTTTTCAATGAAAAATAACAGAGCGTTTATCATGGCTTACGAGCGAAAATTTTTGCTTTAAGCCAGCGCTAAATTATATTTTTCGTAATAAAAAAAAAATTTTTTTGAACTTTTTCTAGAAAAGAAAACGGCATAAGTTTATGTTTTTCTAAGCCCGATAGAAATTGAAAAAGTGTTAACTGTAACACCGCGCTCACTTTTTTACACAGGCAAATCATCACGAATAGCTGAACGCAAATTATCCAGAGTTACTTTGAAGCTCCGTCATCAATTTGTGCAACTGGTAGACAGCCTGATTTATTTAGAAATGAAGTTCATAGTAGGCTTATCAGGATCGTTAACAAATAATTTATTTATTTCGATTTTATCGTAAGGCCGGGTTTCCATCTGTGTGCCATGTGCCACACAAGCGTAAAAAAAGCGTAACCAACTAATTACTAATGAAAAACTTTTAGATTCAGACATGTATTTATTAAGTTAAATAGTTTCAAACATAACTAATGGACAATTTGATAGAATCCTGCATGATTGCAAACTCAATCAAAATCAATAAATTCATGTCTGAATCAGACAGTTTTTCATTAGTAATTAGTTGGTTACGCTTTTTGGGGCAAATGGCATACAAGAAATGACAGATGTAAACTCAGCCTAAGTGACATGTAATCGAAAAAATACTTTTGTATTGAAATTTAAACATTATGGGCCAACCCATAGTTTAGAATTATCAAAATGCGACAATTTTTTATAACAAATATGAATATTAAAAAAACCTTCTTCTGAAAAATTTGATTTTTGTCGCTCACGATAAAATCGAAAATAAAGCTCAATAGGTATTATATATATATTTTTTCACAGAAACTAAACCTTGCGACATATCGAAAATTCAGAAAGATTTTGACTGATATTTTGACTAAATTTCATCCAACTTTGAACCCTTAAATATCCTAAATGGTCATTCCAAATAAAGACTCATAAGAGAAACCTGAAGATTATTTTAAAATACCTGTCGAATGATACCCATTTTGATATAGTTCGCCGACTTTTTATTTTTTCGTATTTACAAAATGGCGTCTGTTGCACGCCATATTGAATTTTGACAACTGATATATCTTTAGTGACACAACCGGGACTAAGACAAATCGATTGACGTAAGAATAGTCAAAATCGGTCCAGGAGTTCTGTTTATATATTGCCGCAATACAAATATACATAAATCATACATACATAGACTGACAAACATAACTTCTTTGCGTTGCGCAGTCGGGTAACAATCACAATTTTTTATTAAAAATTATAATAATTTATTTCGTCTTTTTATTTATTATATATATATTTTATTTAAATTTTATATATAATTTTTTTTATAAAAAAGAATTAAAAAAAATCCTGCAGTTTTAGTGAAGCTTTTAAAAACTTTTGTCACTGCCAAAGCAAACATCTCTTTTGCATAATTAAATAGCTCATAATAATTTATTCGACTTTTTTATTTATTATATTTACATTTTATTTAAATTTTATACATAATTTTTTATAAAAAATATTAAAAAACTTTTTCCGGATTTAGTAAAGTTTTCAAACCTTTTTTTCATTACTGAAGTAAACATCTTTTTTGCATCATTAAATAGCTAGTAATAATTTATTCGACCTTTTTAAAAAAACTAAATTTTTTTCATTGTTTTAGTAAAGCTTTCAAAGCTTTTTTTCATTACTAAAGTAAACATTATTTTTTCTGCATACACAGAAAAAACTAAATTTCGTTTTCAGTAACCAAATTCATTGAATCAGAAAATTTTTTGTGTGATTGCGGACCTACAAAGAAATTTGTAGATTCTGATAACAATTTTGTAAAAATTTAACTGAAAAAAAATTATTTTTAGTTAACTTATTATGGCATTAGAGAAAAAAGTTAACTGAAACTCAAAATATTTTCAGTCAAATTTATTAATAGGAATAGAAAAACATTTTTGCAGATTTTTTATGTGTTATTCAGCAAATTTTTTTTTTATAATTTGCAAATACATTCACTAAAATTTTTCGTATTATCAGAAAATAAATTAACTGAATCAATAACAATTCTTAAATTTTTTTTTTTAAATTAGTAAGAATTTTATCTGAAAAAACTAACTGAATCAAATGAAAGGTTCAACTATTTTATTTTTACTTTCAAAAATTGGCTTGTTTTCATGGTTAAGCATTTCCTTCCCGCTTTTGGAACTCGTCAGTAGACTTCAACCCAAAAATTTTTTGAATTTAGCTAACAAACTCCGTATGTTTATAGTAAGACTCTTAATCACAATATACAACATAATAAGTTTGAAAACCGCAAACCAAAATCTTTAAGAAAATAAAATGTTTTTTTATATCTATAAAATAATTTGTAAAAAAAATATAAAAAAATCTGACAAATTTTTTTTAGTATATAAAAATAAATTTAACTGAAAATAGCAAATTTAAATATAAAAAAAAAATAAATCTAAAATTTTTTTTTACAAATTTTACTTTATATAGATAATTTTCATTCTATACAGTTTTTTTTACGTAAAATAAAATTGGAACAAATAATTTACTGGAACAGTAAAAAATATTTACTGAAACTAAATTATATTTCAAAACACACGTTTGCTTGAAAATTTTTTGGGAATAATTTTTTCTGTGTAACTAAATAACTAAGGCCCAAAATTTTTTCCTACACCCAATACTTGAAAAATAAAGCAGCACAACGTGAAGCTGAACAACTGATATAAACTGTTATTTTAAGTCAGTCGTAATCAACAACGTGTGAGACGCGCTCGAAAAAAATATCAACTGAAACTAACTTTCAGATCGTTATTAAAATAATATTTTTATACAAAAAAAAACCACAACACAAAATTTAAACATGTAAAAGTAAAATTACTGAGAAGAAAAAAAATACACATTTTTCCAAACAAATTTGTGGTATGTAAAAAAAAGTGAATTTGAATATTATTATCAAATAAAATAAAAGAAAATATACATAAAATGTGAAAATTTCCAATCGCTGATAATGTCAAACAAAATTGTTCAACAACATGAAAGTTAATGGTAAAAGGAGAATTAATTAATTTGGATTTAACAAGATAAAATGGAAAGGAAAATTGATTAAGTTTAATCTAAATAAATAAAATAAATTAGTTTAAATTTTAAAAATGGCATATAAAATAGCAAGAAAAAATATTTCTTAAAGAAAAAGTAAGAAGAAAAAATAAATTAATTTAAAATACAAAAATGCAAAAATTGATTTTGAATTAAAGTGCTTAAATATCATAACCAGTTGTTTTTGTTTGTGAAATAATATTAATACAAAAAGAAAAAAAAAAATAAAAAAATAACAACAACCAAAAAGTGGTTTTACTACTAATTTAAAAATGTATTAATAAAAGAAATAAAAAATAAATATTTAAATGAAGTTGATGGTAGAAGGCAAATCACTTCATAAATGCAAAATCTAAATGAACAAAAAAAAAAAAAAAATCAACAATCAAAATTTTATATAATTTTTGTTTTATAAAATACAAATAAAGAATACAAGTACTAAAAGATAACGACATCAAGACAAATAAGTATAATGGATTGCCTTCAAAGAAATATAAAATAAAGTATAGATACATACATACATACATACATACATGTACATATACATATGTATTTTAAAGAAATTCCTCATTTTATCTCCACTTAATCTAAGAAAATAATTAAAATTTTAAACAACATTAAATCAAGCTTTACGCAAAAGCAGTCACACTTATTTCTAATTAAAATAAGTAAAACGATATTAAAAAACGTTTACGCATTTGGAAATATACATACATAATGTTTTTGTGAGTGTATTTTAGTCAAAATTGAGATATTCCATACAGGAAGTTAAACCTAAAACTAATCCATACTCACACACACTCGCACCTTGGGCACAAACAACGGAAATTGCCAGATTGTTTCAAAGTTTAATGACTCCCTCCCTCACACTTTAACACTCTATCTTACACAAACACTCACTCACTCATGCACTCACTCACTCTCTTTGAAATGTTAGACATTTCCATGATTATTTTTTATTTATTTCTTTTAAATCTTGTTGTTGTAGTAGTTCTGATTTTTTATTTTTATGCATGAAAAAAGGAAGAATTTCTTTGTGTTACGAGTATGTTTTATTTTCTTCTTTTTTAATTGATTTATTAGAAAATTCCTCTGAACAAGTTTTTCACAAGTTTTCTGCTTATATTTTATTATTATATTTCTTTTTTTTTGATTTTCTTCTGCTGAAGTTGTTGTTTAAATGCTTTTTTGCGTGCTTGTGGTTGTTGTTGTTGTTTTTTTTTCTGCTGTACGTTCCTGTTCTACTAAAATAACTCAAGTATAAGAAAAGAGGAAAACAAAAAAAAAATACTACAAGTGTAATATTTTAATTACGTTCAAGTAAGAAAATAACAAAAACAACGACAACAATAAATACACCATATCAAATCAACTACATGCTCTAAACTTATAGATGATTTTGCGATATACACAAGTGCTGCCATACTGTTGGAATTGTGTAAGCGGGGTTTTTTTCAATGGCTATAAGTCGCTTATTTAATTCAGCTACATTTTAACTGAATAAAGTTAACTCTGTTTGCTGCAACAAGTGTAAAGTTTTAAATTAATATTTTTTTATTTCCGGGTTTCGGTGTCTCACTAGCCTACACTGTATCGAATAGTGGAAAATTTTATAAATATTTATATAACGTTCAAGACGTAAAATGAAGCAAAAAATTGCATGCCTTGCAGAGAAAAGCTTAAAAAATTTTTCTTTTTAAATGCTTGAACTAGCAACAAAAATTGCTTTTAGTTAATTTTAATTATTATTATTCGAACTTCATTTGCTTTTATATTTATAATTTAATCAGGCTAGATATAGTTCGTATTGCTTTGTAAGCCAAATTACATGTGATAATTATTAATGAACAAATAACACCAAAGTTAATTGTAAATATTCTGACAAACACTTAGTAGAACGGAACAACTAGCAGTTTTCGAAGGTCACTGCACCTTCATTATCAGAGTTCTCTTGTGCTTGGTCCACTGTGTGTGGTGTCAGTTGAGGTAGATTTCTGCTTTATATACGCAGACATTATTGCAAATGGAATATGTGAATTGTTTTGATTCGTCGTATTCAATTTTGCTGACAGGTTTTTTTTTTTTTTTTGTAATGGAAGCTCATGGCTATCAATTTTAGTTAGTTTTGTTAATATTGTTCGAACTTCATTTGTTTCTATATTATGATTTGCTTGGGCTGAAGTTCAACTGACACCACACACAGTGGACCAAACACAAAGAACGCTTATGATGAAGGTGTAGCGGCCTTCGAAAACAGCTAGTTGTTCCGATCTACTACGTGCTTCTCAGAATATTTACAATTAACTTTGGTGTTATTTGTTCATTAATAATTATCACATGAAATTTGGCCTACAAAGCGATATGAACTTTGGCCTGATCAATATAGAAACAAATGAAGTTCGAATAATAATAATAAAACTAATATTTGGCAAAGTTGTAGCTATGCTAAAGCTGGACAACTTTTGTGAACATGTCAATATAATCTGAACTTGTCTAGTCACCCCAATAGCTTACACAGACAACTTTTTACCAAAAAATTTTTTTTCCTAAAACCTCTTTCGCACATGCAAAGTTTGCTTTGACACAGTCTTTTTAAATTTTCTTTTAAACTTTGTTTCACTTGGGCACACACAAAGTATACTTTGGAAACTTTTCACTATATCACGAAGTAACTATTTGTTATGAAGTAAAAAATGAAAGAAATGAATAATAAAGAACAAAACAACTTTGCGAGTACATAAAGGTCTGTACTCCTAATCGTTCTCTTTTCCCCTCCATTCCATAAGCCCAAGACTCTGCAAAGTAAACTTTCCGTGTCTAAAAGGTGTCGTTGCCAACTAAACTATGCTTATGCGAAAATAGGTCTAACACTAATACGGCAACGCTGTTGCTAAATAAGTCCACTATTTATGAACACATTGATCTAACATCTTTTACTAGATTCCATTAATTTTTGTTAAAAAAAAGTTCGACATAAATTTATAAATTGTTTTCGAAAACACGCGTAAAAGCTTGATTATTATTAGAAGTTTTATTTTAGTTTATTTTTTTTATTATACTTAAATTTCGTTTTTGCTGGTTTTCTCAAGTTTGAACTAATATTGTGTTTTTTTTTATCAACATTTAATAACAAGAATAACTATAACTAAATACATGTAAGTATGTAAGTACATTAGGGATATAACTTTTGGCATTTTATGCAAATAACAAAATTTGTCAAGGAAAAATATGAAGAATTGTATTTTTACTTTTTAAATTTTTTTCGCTACGCAAATCAAAAAGAACACTAAACTTAAAATTTATTTCATGTAACACATAAGTTGTACTTTTCTTTTATCAACATTGTTATGTTATATTTTAAAATTGTTAACAAAACCCTTGGAGGGTTTTACAAACCCCATTCGAGGCTGAAGGTTTTGTTTCGATATCGGTTTTTGATTTCAGGCTGTTAAGTTTGTAATAAAAAAAGTTACCTACCTAATGTACATATTGATACGTTTGTATGTGCATACAAATACTCTTTTTCCATTAGCTACAGTTGAGAAAAATATACAAAAAATTTCAAATACATATAAACTAAATATAAGCCGCCACTGTATGTGTATTTGTGTGTTTGAGTTGTTAAATACGTTTAAACATATTCCGATACATTTGTAACGCTCATACCTGTGTGTACTCGTACTATTAAAGCCAGAACTGAAAACGAAGCTGCAAATAAGATTTTTTTCCTTTCTTTAAATATGTAGAAAAAACTAATATAAACCAGTTAAAATTTATAATGTTCGTAATCGAAACATCAAACGACAGGCTACAACAAATGATGTTTGCATGAGCGTGTATCAGTTGTAGTATATTGAATGGAAATACATATGTATAAATAACTCAACAGGTGTATGGATATATTTTTCTTTTTTTTTTAGTTTTTATGCTTTTTTTTCTAATTCAGTTAGTTGATTTTTCTGCAGCAAGGCGAATGTGGAAATGCAAAAAGTTATTCAATTAAGTAGAATTTTCAAAAGCTTTGAATAACATTAATAAGGATGATATTATTACTCACAGTAGATTATTTTAAAGAAATATTTGCAAATGTAATTAAAAACCAATATATTGCACTGGCTGAGTACAGCCGGAAAATGCTTATGTTCACTTTGAGTTATGAAATTAAATAAATTAATATAAAAATTTAAAAATTCCTAGAAAATTTTTATTAGCATTTTATTGTAAAAAGTTCATGTAAATTGAATAATAATTTACATAAACTAATAATCTAAGAGCTAACTGCTGTCACTTTTTAGTCCCAATCAGCATTAATTTTGCTGAATTACAACTTCCATGCTATTAAATCGAAAAAGTGCAACTTCCATTCTACTAAATAAAATGCGTTGCATACATTTAATTGAAAATAGCTGTAAGTTCTATAGGTGTTATCGGGGACAACTACCTGTAATCGACCTGTTACCTTGTACTACGAAATCTAAGTGAGGTCAATGTCTTTAGAATGCCACACATTTGCGTTCGGTAGGTTAAGTAATTTTGAAGTTATCCGAGGCATACATACATACATCCACATATACATCAGAGAATGACAAAATTGTTGTTTTAAGAACATTTTGACTATTGGCCCTCCAACAACTATGAGTGAGTAAAGCTAAAAATTACAAAACACTCTCATATGCAAACACGCGCATTAATTTTAAACCGAATTTTATACACATTTTTTTTTTAAATTACGCAGCACAAACAACTATAACTAAAGTTTATATAATCATATGCATTAGCATAAAAATACTCTGACTATTAATCGGTTATACATGCGTATAAACAGGGTTATTTTATTTACATCCAGCCACACACACACAGCCCCACATTTTCCATTCCATTTTATTTACACAAGTGTGTGTACATATACGGTAGCGAATGATGAATAGATATCTCGAGTATATTGCATATAGTTTGTCAGTGATGCCAACTTTTTTGACTCTAAAAGCACATCAGAATTTAAAAAAGCACTAAAAAGCACAATTTTGAGATCTAAAAAGCGTAAAAAGCACTAACGTGAAAAACGAGTGTAATTTAACAATGTTTTCTAAGCTATTCTCTATTTTGGCAATATTATCAACATCTTTAATGAAATATATCAGAAGAAGAAGGTATGATTTACACAGAAAAAGTAAATACAGCAAGTTTTTTATTAAAGTAATTTTAAAAATACACAAATTTCTTAAAAGCACTACTTAGTGCTTTTTGTTAGTTTGGCACTAACGCTCAAAAATTGGCGTTTTTAGTCTTCAAAAAGCACTAAAAATAGTGCCAAAAGCACCAAGTTGGCATCGCTGTAGTTTGTTTGTAAGTACGAGAGAGAGAGAGAGAGAGAGAGAGAGAGAGAGAGAGTTAATGCGTTTGATACGCACGTGCCTTTTATTTTTAATTGCAGCGTTTTTTAATTTTCGCGTAAAAGAAGTACATATGCTCTTGCATGTTGGAATTGCCTATAGTCATAGGTGCTTGACAAAAAATATGTGAGCATACAAATTTTTTGCGCTACAATTATGATTAACTGCAGTTACTAAATTTAAGGCTATTTGCTTATATTTTTTTAAATACTTATTTTGATTCTCTGATACACATGTAAATCTATACGGATATCTAGTAAAAATATTCAGAATATAATCTTACGACCTTAGCGCGTCGAGTTCTGATGAAAACTTGGTTTTTGAAAATCAGAAATATGTGAAACATAATATTAATCTTTAATGGGCATGGCCCCGCCCACTTCTTTGAGCGTAAAACTATGTTATTATTACATACATTACCATACAAACTTTTTTTTAATAAAAGATTAAGTCTTTTTTAGAGCTCAAAATGTTTTGGAAAGCTTCATAAAAATCGTTAACGTAACATCACGTAAAATGTTATATTAAATATTAATGGGCGTAGAGCCGCCCATTTTCCTGAATATATAATTGTGTCCTTTTAAAAGTTAAAAGTGTGAGCAAAGTTTTGTAAAAATCGCTTAAGTACAAGCAGGTGAAATATGATTTTAAGTTTTATAGGCGTGGCCCTGCCCACTATTTTGAATGCAAATTGTATATTTTTTTTTAGCTCAGGGTGTGTGTCAAGTTTGGTAAAAATTGTTGAAATAGAAGCAAGTGAAATGTAATATTAATTTTTATTGGGCGTGGTTCCGCCCATTTTGCCAACTTCGAAATTGTATAGTTACGAGAGCCCAATCGGATAAATAAAATATTATAAAATCAAAGAAAATAATTTACACTTACACTTACACTTTTTTACAATTGGACCAAATGGAAGCTATACTCTCTCAGATAAATTTTTTTTAATCTTTCTCAATAATACCAAGTTATGAAGTAATAAAATAAAGAAAAGAAATACAGATGAATATACATACTAAAAATTCACTTTTTTCCCCCAAACTTACACCATTAAATTTAATTGCATGAAAGCTTTTAGGAATCGCAGAGAAAGAAATATTTCAAAGATTCTATAACACTCTCCGTTCTAGCGTTGCTATTATCAACTAAAAAAAAACTTCATGCGAAATTGTAACGTACTGGTGAAGCAGTTCAATGCCTGAATCTCTTTGCTTAAGAATTCGCGTGAAAAACATAAACAAGTTTTAATTTTTATTTTTAAAAATAATTAAATTTTAATGAAAAGAAAACAAAACTCTAAAAAAACAATTCCATAAAAATTTTCTTATAATTTTCATACTTTAACGAATTAGAAAAAAATGATTATATTAAAAAAATAGATTCTCTTAAAATACTTAAAATAATTTATTTAAAAATTATAATGTCTTAAAAAAAATTTTAAAGGAAAACAAAACCAATATATGACATAAAATACAAATTATAAAAAAAAACATTTAATAACACAATATTCTAAAGAAACGAACTGAAACAAAAAACTAAAATTTAAAAAGAAAAACAACTATGTAATTCACTTACATTTGTATGAAAATAATTATTTACATATGTATACTCGTACATTATTAAGCAAAAAGAGAACAAAAGATTTAACCACAACAACTACTTTTTTTCTATAGACGCCAGGCCAGCCAGCCAGCCTCAGTTTAAATTTCAAGCCAGTCAGTCAGCCATCCAAACCAACCCAACCACCCCCGGCCTTGCGGAATTATTATCTTATGAATAAAAAAAATAAAACAACAGAAAAAAAATACATGAAAACACGCTGTATCAAATACAAAGAAGTATGAGTACATAAGTAAATAATTGCATGTATGTATATAATATGTATATATATATATATGTATATATGTAAGTACGAGTACAATTATTTTTTATTTGTACCGAATACTTACATTTCATTTTGTAACATTTCATTATGATGATTATAACTTATATACGTATGGGTGTGTTGTTGTTTGTCTGTATGTGTATGTGTGTGTGTGCGATATATGTCATATCCCACTTCACCAGGAAATTGGATAATGTGCATTAAAGTTTTTGGGAAATTTTTGGATAGACTAAACGAGAATTACTAACAAAACAGTTTGAAGAAGTCTTGTACTTAAGAAAGAACATTGAAATGCGAAAAAAATTTGGAGAAGAGAATGTAAATATCTGAACAAAATTTTTTACTACATGTAAGAAAATGTGGAATGAAAAAGCTTTATATAATCACCAAAGCTCTATCAAGGTTAAATGAAGGTAAACATGACTAAAAGTCACAAGAAAATAATGACAATAATTACATAGAGAAAAATTCCAGCACATACAAAAATCGCAATGACTACAAATAAATCACCTAAACTATAAAGAATAGTAAAAACTTTTTCACCTTCTAAAGATATTAAAAGTTTTAGAGCTAGATTTGATATCAGAAAAAATATATGTGACCTTCTCCGAGAAAATGGACCTAGTGTGTCAAAAAATGGGTTTGGACTTACGAGTGGATTCTGGTACCTAAAAGGGTGTAGAAGAAGATGAAATGAGTTTTTCTCAAAACTTCATTTTCACACACTAGGACCGTTTTCTCGGAGAAGGTCACATATATACTATATTATTTATTTCAATATTTCATTTTTAGGGTTCCGTACACCAAAGGTGAAAAGGAACCCTATTGTTTTCGCTACGTTGTCCGTCTGTCCGTCACACGGTATTTTCTCAGAAACCGTAAGAGCTACGGACCTGAAATTTGGACACAGTATGTAGAACCTTGGCCGCTACAACAACAAATACATGAGAATTAAAAATTAAAGGGTGTTCCAAAACGAGCAATGAAATATGTTAAAATCCCATGTAATATACATACAATTGTATGAACATATGTATATTGAAACTTGAAATTTGTAAAATTAGTGTATTTTTATACAGACTACAACAATTAACACTAAAATTTAAAAAATTTTCAAAAACCTTAAAACTAAAAAAACCGAAAATTATAAAATCGCCAAACCAAAAAAAAATCGCCAAAAATTAAAAAAAGTCGCCAAAACGAAAAAAATCGCCAAAATTAAAAAAAAAAATTCTAACACTAAAATAAATCGCCAAATTCGAAAAAATCGCCAAAATGAAAAAAAAACGCCAAAATGAAAAAAAACGCAAAAAATTGAAAAAAATTGCCAAAACGCGAAAATGTCGCCAAAACTAAAAAAAAATTATATAAACAAAAAATCGCAAAAATTAAGAAAAATCGCCAAAAATAAAAGAAAACGCCAAAATTAAAAAACGCCAAAAACCGAAAAAATCGCCAAAACAAGAAAATAAAGTGTCTAAACTAAAAAAGAGCCAAAACTTAAAAAAATCGCCAAAACCGAAAAAAACGCAAAAAACGACAAAACAAGAAAACCGAAAAGACCCCAAAAACGAAAAAAATGCCAAAACTATATATTATATAGGATGAAGTTTGTATTAAATTACATATCTAGTGTTCGTACGGAACCCTATGTGCGCGAGTCATAGTCGCACTTTACTGAATTTTTATTTTATTTAACGCGTGTCAAAAATGTACTTGTTGATGGCTTACCCCCAGTTTTTAACTTAAAAATTAAGTACGTAATTAGCTAATTTTTATTTAAAATTAAGTTGTAATTAAATACGATTTCATTTTTTCAGTGGTTATTTAAAGTTTTTATTAAATTACGTTGAAAGTACGGTAGCACTGCAAAATTTCCCAGTATTATTGAAGGCTTTTCAAACAGCAGCTGTTTAACGTAAACAAAAAAGTTAGGTTATCAACATGTAGAAAATTAAATTGCATAAAAACTCATTTCATGAGAACAAAAGAACATCATAATGCCTTTTTATATTACTTTATTCCATGATATGAAACTTTGTACTGTATATGTTATATATTTATGAAATTTAAACGAAATTCTTTTTAATCCGACCGCATGATGCTCATGTGCATAATTTCAGTAAACACACACACGCATAAAAACATATGGTACAATCATAAAACTTA
The DNA here is from genome assembly GCA_949987645.1 of Tachina grossa. Taxonomy (NCBI): domain Eukaryota; kingdom Metazoa; phylum Arthropoda; class Insecta; order Diptera; family Tachinidae; genus Tachina; species Tachina grossa. Next base: position 18,989,713 of record OX465275.1, read on the forward strand.
AGTAGTGTTTAATTTCGCAAGGTTGGGCATTTAATTATTATTTAAATAAGCACTCAAAAACACAATTTCGTATTTAATTAGAACTTAAAAATAATTACGGTTTGATTACCAACTGAAAAAATGGGCATTAGTCATTCTAAATTCATTTTATTGCATTACAATATATTTTTTTTTTTTAATTAAATTATTATTGCATTTTTGTTTCTTCAAATCACCACTTTAGCAAAGATACGACATTTTCGTGCCATAGGCCAAGTGGGATAATAGTTGGTTTAATTATTGTTTCTATTATTTTTAGCACATAAATACAACACACAACTCACACTCACATTAATATTAATATTTAGTGGTACACGCACTCGATATTGTATAGTGCCTAAAGGCATTTGATACAGATCTCTAAATAATTAATTCATTTCGAATTAAATTAATGTCTGCTATTTTTAGTATTTGTACGTTTAATTTTAGAGCACATACAACACATCTTTTAATTGGGTTCTTCAAACTAAAGGAATTATTTCTTTATTAATCTCTCTTTCTCCTTCTTAACTTTTAAAACTATATGAATCTGTATCTGTTCCTGCATTTAATTTTTAATGATTGTAAATATGCTTTGGTATTTTTTATATGAAAATTATCTTTTTTTTTACCTTTTAAACAGTTTTGCTGTTACCCAATGGGCAACGAATTGTAAAAAACGTAGGGATAGATTAAAAATAGATGGAAAATCGATAATATGCTTATTTTGTAAGGGCTTTGCTTTGAGGATTTTAGTATTACTATATTTGAATATTGTGATTCTCAATAACTTTTTAAGAGTTTTACTATAAACATATCGAGCCGTAACTGCCACAAAAAACTTAACCGAAACATTTTTAGACCTCATTATTTTGACGAAAACCGATTATTTACGATCGCGTATGATCGATTTGGGTCAAAAAATTAAATTCGAAAACTATGTCGCTTAAGCTTTTTTTTTGGCAGTTATGGCACGATATGAAATGTTGAATTATGAATTATGAATTAATGAGTTTATGAAGCAGACCGTCAAAACAGGCAGTCAAAACAAGCTAAAAATTCTGAAAATAATAATTTTTTTATTTCTATGGATCCTAAATTTCAAATTACATGCACAGAAAAAACTTCAGTCAAGTATTTGCACAAAATCTAGCAGATTTCAATTAAAATCTTTATAAAAATTTATACCGTTTACATTAAGTTTTTTTTTATATTTATCAAAATTTTTTATCTAAAACAAAACCCTGAAAATTTTCCAAAACTACAACCAAACCACTGTAATGTAGTCAATTCACACACCTTTTTATGTACACAGGCTGCCTTTTTAGCATTAATTTAAAAAAAAACCATGGTTACATTACTTAGTTCTACTAGATTTACCTAAAAACTTTAACAAAATCTTGTAGTAAAGTAGATTTTATTTTGTACAGGACATATACTAGATTTTGCCCGAAATCTCGTAAGTACTAGATTTTTTAAAATGTAAACGCACTTTTAAAGTTTACTGATGACAAATCAAAATAAGCAAATATGTAATAATGCTATTTATTTCTATGAATTCTATGTTTCAAATAACATATAGAGAATAAAATTTTAATACGGCACTTACACCTGCACGAAATCTAGTTGATTTAAATTTTTATGAAAAAATATACCGTTTACGTTGATATACATCACGATTTCTTATTCAATACAAAACCCATTAAGTAAACGTTTCCCTAAACTACAACCAAATAACTTATATTTACCTAATTAACACACCTTATTTTTAGTACACAGGCTTAGTTTTTAGTCCAAAGTTGAAGTTGTCAGAATCTACTTAAAATCTAGTAGAAGTGTTTTTCTCCAAACTTTTAATATAAATTCATTCTTTTTACAAAAAAAAACATTGTGAATCGTCCTAAGTACAGTTTTTTGGTTGTAGCTTTGGAACAATTTCAGTTAATTGGTTTTATTCACGATAAAAAAACTTGAAAAATGTCGAAAAAAGTTTTCACAGAAAAAAATATTCCTGCTATAAACAATTAAAATGTATTTGAGTCAAACAAACTTTTTTTTAAAATAAAATATAAACAATAAACAACTTTATTGATGATGAAATAAGATGAATCAAAACAATTCGCATATTCCATTTGCAATAATGCTAAGTATATAAAGCCGAAATCTACATCTACTGACACCACATACAGTGGACCAAACACAAAAGAACGCTGATGATGAAGGTTTAGTGGCCTTCGAAAACGGCTGGCTGTTCCGTTCAACTATGTGTTGTTAGTCAGAATATTTACAACAGACTTTGGTGTTATTTGTTCATTAATAATTATCACATGTAATTTGGCTTAAAAAGTAATACGAACCTTAGCCCGTTCAAATCACAAACATATAAACAACTTTAATTGAAAATAAAACCAGAAAAAAGCTAAAACTGTTTTTAAGCCAATTAAACTTTTGTTTAAAAATTTAATTAGTTATAAAGTTTAATTGACTCAATAACATATTTATACGATTTTTGGTTTTACTTTCAATTAAAGTTCTTTATTGCAGGAATATTTTATTTTTAAACAAAAGTTTAATCGACTTAAATATATTTTTAAATGATTTTTAGTTTTATTTTCAAATAAAGTTGTATATTACAGGAATATATTTTTCTGTGTGGTGTTAACCATTAAATTTTCCTAAAGATTTTAATTGATTTTAATTGCTAGAATTTGTGCAAGTGACAAATTTGCTACATTTGGACCGAAATCTCTCTCATAAGTGCACAAATGCAAACGCGCTATAACATTTTTTTTAACAAAAATGTTTTTCAAGTTGATGTTAAATTTTATTATTGTCTGTATTTGCTTTGATGAATATAATATATCTATAGTACAATATTTTCATTCTATTAATTTTTTTTTGTTGAAATTTTTGTATTAAGTCCTATTTCAGTAGTAAAATAAAAATAAAATGTTTTCTGTGCAAGTTGTAAAAATATGTAATTCTTTCAACATTCTGTTTGCAATAATTAATATAGGAATAGTACGTTAGTTCTTTTGTTGTGATGCCTGTTTAAATAGCGAACGAATGTAAGCCATTTGGTCTGGAATTTTTCTTCTAATGATTAATAGGAAACACATATTCTTATATATATATATATATATATATATATATATATATATATATATATATATATTTACATATATAAATATAAGCATTTTTTACATAGCAACTGAAGTAAATATACATTAATGTATATATGTGTATGTACATATACATATGTATGTGTATAAGTATGTACATAATTTTTTTCAAATGCCGACATTTGTTGGTACTGGAGAAGGCGCTTAAATGGTAATGTTAGTGTTGTACAAATACATTATAAAAGTAGACCATTTAAGCGTAAAGTCTCAATATCAGCATTTAGACTCTTGATATTAAATTTCAGCACAAAAAGCTCAGCAAATAAGTTTTGAAAACACTATATAATATTCTCGGTTAAAATGTGGTTGAAAATAAAATGATGACATAGAAATAGACAATAATAAATTTATATACATGTATATATATATATATATATATATATATATATATATATATATATATATATATATATGTATGTATGTATGTATGTATGTATGTATTTATACAAAAAATAACATTATAAAAATCAAACATAAAAAAACTTGATTTTTGAAGAGGCCTTTGCCCTCTCATGCTTATTCAAGCATTAATTACCAAAATAAAAAATTTAGCAATTAAAATCAATTAATTATATCAACAGCTTAAATGTTTTTCCCCATAAATCCCAATTTTACATCCCTGGGGTCATTAAAAAAAAAATAACAACAATTCTTAGCTGTTGAAATAGTCTACGTATGTGTATGTATGTATATGTCATAAACTTATACATACATACATGCATCAATTTTGGATCAATTCAAAAGTCTCTCTTTTGCATATCGCTCTCTTGTTGATTGACTTAAGATAACAGAAAAAAAGTTACTTGTAGCCATATATATGTGTGTGTGCGTGTGCGTATGAGAATTTTAACTAACAAATCAAATCAGGCTTTTTATACAAGTCAAATAATAAACGTTATACTCGTACGTTGTGGGTTTCATTTAATTCAACGAAAAATACTCGTTACTTTTTGCAAATTATTTTTGAAATTTCCATTCCATCTTCTGTAAATAAACAACAATAACTATAATTATGAGTTAAAATAATATATCCAATATGAATTAATTATATTGCGGTAGTATTTGTTACTACCACTACTATCACTACTACTGTATTTTGTTAAAAAAATATATTTTGTTTAGTATCGTTTTATTCATGATTTAGTTGTATCAATCACTTGTTTAAAGCGTGCTCTTTACAAATATTTATTTACTTGTTTAAATTCACAAACAAAAATATAATAATAATAACAATAATAATAAAAAATCTTAAATATATACATATAAATAACAAAGTGGAAAAGAGTAATCACAAGAATTATTTTTAATTACAAAAGGCTAAATAATAATCACAATATAATATTTAGTCTAAAGCAAAGTGTGTAATTTAATTTTTTCTCGAATTTTTAAATAAATTTTGTGCAAACGAAATGGCAAAGCAAAGTATGTAAGAAATATATATTTGATTTATCAATAATTGCCTAAGCAAAATAAAATGTTGTCTTAATAGTATTTGCAATATCTTTAAAAATGTGTGTTTGTGTGTGTGTGTGTGCTCGTAATGTAAAATTTAATTGATTTCAATTAAGCAAAGCATTAAAAGTGATAATGGATGCAATTTTTATAACCAGTTATAATTGGAAATTGTTACACTTGCAGCCGAAAGATTTGTGGATTTTAACGTTTACTTAAATAAGGTAAGCTATTTTATTTCATTAAACGACAGCTAAATTTTAAGTGTTTTTTTTATGAAATTAATTAATACAGCATGTTGGCATACTATGTAGTATGTACTCGTGCACTTACAATACATAATTTTTGCATTAACATTAATCATACGCCACATAATATTTTTTTTTTCAGGTAATACTGAAAGAGATTTATGCAGTGCAAAAATTGTTTTAAAAGTTGTTGCTAATTTCTATATGAGGCGTTCATTTTGAAAATGAGGCAGTCAGACAAATTACTGGAAAATGCAAATAATATGTATTTATGGATTAACAGCCTTATTTATAAAAATTATTAAGGCGTTATAAAGGGTTTTTAAAACAAATTTTCATAAAAAATTTTTCTTAAAAAGTCTTTATAAAGCCTGTATAATTTTTATAAATAAGGCTGTGAGGATTTACTGATAGCTTAATTTGCACATAATTTGCTAAATTGTACTTGTCTCACTTTCAAAATAAAGGGTACGTTCATACAAACATTTGCTTAAAATTTTTAAGGCTAATTTTTGAAAAAACGAGTTTCGTCATATTTCATTATAGTGAGGCTACTGTATATGTGTATGTCTGTTTTTGTATAATTTTAGAACGGACTGGCCGTTCACAAGTAAATTTACCGCATTTGAAAGATGTTAAACTTACTTAGATGTCGTAAGATAGTAAATCATTCAGTTTACTGCAATTGAAAACTTTTCAAAAATAAATTTTTCACAAATTTATTTTGAGGGCCCGTACATCAAAGGTGAAAGGCAAGATATCCGTCTAACCGCCACAGGCTGTTTCCTCGAAACATTTTCACAGAATATGTAAAACTTTAGCCGCTACAACAACAAATATATGACAGTTAAAAATGGGTGGGCGAGCGACGAAAATTTTTTATATCCTAATGTTATGTACATACATACATACATACAATTATATATAGACACTTGAATTTGCAAACTATTTTTATGCAGAAATTTAAGAAACCAAAATTAAAGGGTATTCCATCAGTTAACGTAATTTTTACTATATCGTGCCATAACCGCCAAAACACCTTAAACTACATAATTTTCGAGCTTAAGTTTTTGAACAAAATCGATTATTTGCGATCGTAAATAGTCAATTTTCGTCAAAAACGTGAAGTCCAAAAATGTGTCGCTTAAGCTACCTATTTTAGCGGTTATGGCTCGATATAATTTTGACAACTTATTGAATCTTGGAAACCGTAATAGGCCAACAAACTCTTGAATGTTCGAAAACATTAAAAGTAAAAAATCGCAAAAAAATCGCCTAAAATTAAAAAAGTTCGCAGAAACTACAAAAATTTACTAAAAACCGATAAAAACTTGCCAAAAACCGAAAAAAATCACCAAAATTAAAAAAGCACCAAAACTAAACAATCGCTAAAAACTGAAAAAATCGCCAAAAAGGAAATAACGCAGAAACTACTAAAAATTCGGTAAAAAACGATAAAAAAATTTCCAAAAACCGATAAAAAGCACCCATCTAAAAAAACGCCAAAAAACCTAAAAAACAGCTAAGAAGCTAAAAAATCGCCAAAACGAAAAAAGCGACAGAAGTAAAAAATCGCTAAAAACCAAAAGCAAAAAAAAAAAACGCAAAAACTAAAAAAGCGCCAAAACTAAAACAAAATCACCAAAAACCCAAAAAAAAGTTTACCCTGACGTGTCGTTTATTTCGCAATTTATTGAATTTATTTTACGATTTCTTGAATTCTAAGCCGATCAAGTTCAAAATCTAATAAGCTCTTAATCTCCAAAAGAAGGATAAATCATTCGAGGGATATTGTTAAAGAAAAAGACAAATTTTTCCTAATGTCTTTAAAAGTTTTCGTCAAATATATTTTAGATATTCAATGATTTTTATACACTTATATAAATGTGTATCGGATGCCGCAAATTTGAACAAAATCTGCACAATGCATTGTGCGGGAGATATCGTTGTCTTGTCAAATCGATTTCCGATAAAAATTGGCTTTAAAAAATGGCAGAAAGTTGATTCGGTTAAAATTCATATCACTTTGTAAGCCAAATTACATGTGATAATTATTAATGAACAAATAACACCAAAGTTAATTGTAAATATTCTGACCAACACTTCGAAAAAATTTCATTGATGGCCTGCATGGTCAGCCGATTTGAAACTTGTTTTATATAAGTTTAATGTAATAGGGCATCTACAGCTGCAGAGAATCTAGCAGATTCTAATAAAAATCTATACCGTTCACACCGATTTTTTTTTTTTTTTTGATATTTATCAAAATTATTTTATGCAAAACAAAACTCATTAATTTCCAAGACTACAACCAAATTATTAGCTAATTCACACGCCTTTTCAATTCGCTCATCTTTTATATAAATATGTTTACCACCCTGTAGAAGTAGTAAAAAATTAATAAAAATATTATACTTTTTGTATTTTGTATGAAATCTACTTATTTCATACAAAATTATTTTTAAATTAGATATCGTTTTGCTTTTAGCTAAGGAATAAATTTCTTAAACAAAAGTTAAATTAGAGGCATTTAAAAAAAAAGAAAAAAATTTTATAATTTATAAAAACCAGCTAACTAACTTTAATATAATTATTATTGCCTTGACTCAAGATATACAATACAACAAATTTTTTTTCTAGATTTCAAATTTTTTTTATTCGTTTTCTTAGTCTCTTCCTCATCTTCTGCTGTATATTATTATTAATCATCATCATTATCATCAATTATAATTATCTTTGATTGTAGGATACATTGCGACGTATATTTTTAAAGTAATAAATCATTTGAAATCAATCAACATTCCATTACACCTTATTTTTTGTTTCAAACAATTAAAACGAACTAAGCAGTAATTTAGTATAATTCTGTTTTATAAAATTATTTTCAAGCTTGTTAAATAAACTATATATAATTTAACAGTAGACATGAGTTTTAATTAAAGAAAAGTAGTTGAAACAAATTTACTTCAAAGAAATTTAAGGCTTCTATAATCTCAAATGAAATTCGTACGACCATAAGTTTAAAATGTTATATGTGCCCTTAATTATGTAGGTGGTCTAAGTCATATATTTCTCTGTTCGAGATATTCACTAGATGACATTTGAACAAATTAAAAAGTATTTTTATGTTATGCAGCATTTTAATTAAGAGTTGAACTAGTATCGATTAATATAAATTTATTTAATATTTTTAAATATTTATTGAAGTTTTTCAAAGATGTATTTGATATTTCGAAGCAAAAATGCATATGACTAAGACCACTTTCATAATTAAGGACATATAAGAGAAAAAAAAACATTCAGTAGGCTTTCCCAATTACAATTCTTTATTCTATTTATTTTTCATATTTATTACAACCAGCCTATGAAAGTTTGTTGGGATAGCTTTGTTTACACTTTAATGGCATCCCTACAAGAACACTACCAGTCAATTGACTGCTCATTTGATCGGAAGTCATGCAGGATGTATTCATCAATGCGTAGAACAAAGTTTCTATCACATTGTTAAAGGCAAAATGAAAAATGTGATGGAAACTTTTGGGTACGTGTGATGTTGCATCTCTCTCTAACCAATGAATGTAACATATAGTTGAACTGCTCACTCCGGTGCTTTTTAGTAATCAATGATAGCATAAATATTACTCAAGTTTGACTGTTCATAATTGAATAATATATCCCCCACAATTGAGAAATCACACTTGATTGATATACTGACAGCAAAAATAATTTTTATTTTATTTGATTTTTTATTATAAAAAATAACTTTAAACTACACACGTAACTAATATTTTTAAAACAAAAAATACATATAAACAAAACCACCAAATAATTTCAGCAGTATCTATCCCTCTTCACGCCTTTTCATCACCAACCCACCTTGCTCTTTACAAATATCTAAAATTTTGAAAATAAATATATGTACATATTAAATTAAACATGGTGAATTTCATTTATTTACTATTTTACTTATCTTTTTTAACACTTTTGTAAACTTTTCCCAGATGATATGAATTGTATTAACGCCTTCTTCAACCCCAACGCATCTTGATCTTTCCAAATATCTAAAAACTGAAAAAGAAACGAATACATACATACATACATACATATACATGTATGTATGTATATTTTTAATTAAACTGAATAAAATTTCTTGTTTTCTTTATTGTTTTTATCTTACTTTTTCACAAACACCATAATTTTTTTTACCCCTTTTAAACATTTTAATTTTACAAACTGAACGAACTATAAATTATTTTCAGTAAAATTCAATATTTTAAAAATTCTGACATACATATGTACATTAGACATTTCACTCTAGCATATATGTTAGAGTAGAGCAACTATAATAACTGTTGAATTGAATGTAAAATTGTTGCAAATGTGTTAGTAAAAAAATGTTGTTTGTGTTAGTTTCAGTCATTCATTTCTTGTAGGGATGTTTCTACATTACAAGTAACTCAAAAATTTTGTTCATTTGAGTACAAAATTTGGCTTTGGGGTTTCATAAAACAAGTGTCACCTTTTTCTGAGTAAAATACGTAATACTTTTTTATTTTGTTGTTTCTACATAACAATTTCAATTGTATCTAATGTCAAATATAGGCAATCAAAAATTAGTACTTGTGTGCAAATGAAAATAGGTTTTTATTCATTTAAGAAAAAATCGAATGTCCACACAATCGTCTAATTGAATCATTATGGAACCTCTAAGCATAAATCCAAACATTCTTACATTATATCCCATATTTGTATGTATTTTCATCACAATTTTATTTCCAATTTTGTTCACATAAATTTGTTCAAGGAAAGTAATAATAGGTTTGTTCGATTACCTGAAACTTTTTACTGAGCTTCGCTGTATTACATTGAATTTCGTTCGTTTGTAACTTGAGACTGAGTAATTGCAAGCTCTTACTGAATAAATGGTTGCACTTTTCTTTTTTGTGAATTTTATTTCTAAGTAAATTCTTCAATCATTTTTTTGTATGATGTGTAGCATATTTAAATAACAAAAATTAAAAATTTTAAAAATTCCGAATTTTTTCAGAAAAGATGTTATATCTTCTAAACGGCTGGACCGATTTTCTTCAAACATAGCTAAGAATCCTCTCGATCAAGTCATCTTTCAAACAGAGAAATTAAAATCGGTCACGTGGACACGGATAGACACACAGATACACAGACACACACTACAAACTTATAACAATCCTTTTTTTTAGTCGGGGGTTAAAAAAAGAATATACATCGGTTTTATATATATCACGTAATTCACACGTTGATTTTTCAATGATTTTTTGAAACACGATTTTCGGAGTTTGTAGGCGAACAGTATAGACAAGCAAAAGGGGAAGAAAAAAATCATATTTTCCGTTCTACGAGTTTTTTTTCAAATTTTCTTTACACATATTTTAATTTTTTTTTATGTTGCTTTATTTTATTTTTTCATTGAATGCGACAACAGATTTTTTTAATACAAAACAGTGTTACCTGTAGGTATTTTTGTCACTAATATATGAGTATAGGGAATATCGGAAAAATATTTTATTTTGAACAAAATGTAGGTATTTTTTATTTTCATATTGCATTTTTTGTGCATAAATGTAAAAATAGCTATTTCAAGATTTGTTTTTGCTCGAAATTACATAGACTTTTATCCAATTAGTTTGGTGTCGCAGTGCCTGTCTTTGGTAATATTGCTGAGAGAATATTTATTTATATGTGAGAGGATAAGAAAAAAAGATGTCAAAATAAAATAGATCTCTCGACTGCTTTCTGGCGCTACTATTTTGTGTCAATTTTTATGGAAAATGTGTTTATGCCGTAATTCTGTTTGATCATTAAGGCCTTAAATGTTTTTAATTTATCTTTCTTTACATTAAATTACTAAAATTTGTAGATTTTCGTGTGGGGGAAATTTTTTAACATGTAGGGAAAGGAAAAAACGGGGGTTTTTTAAGCTACTGGCAACACTGATACAATTTTTGGAAGAAAAAAAGTAAAAACTAGAAACATGAAAAAAATCATCGTATGAATGTAAAATGTTTCTGGAAGCAACTTTTAAAAGAGAATCAAAAATAAAACAAGATTTTTAAATCATCGTATGAATTGGGCCTATGAAATATATTTTTTATATCTGTAATACATTTTTCCACATTTACTGCCTTATTCATAAAAAATATTTCAGGTTTGTTAAGCGCTTATTTGACATATTTCTATGAGAAATTTGTCAAATAAACCTGTAATAAACCTAAAATATTTTTTATGAATTAGACCGTTAAAATATATTGAAAGACAATTAACCTTCTAACCACGATAAAAATCATATTATTTTGGTTCATATATAAACTCCTGTGCTTTGAACCACATTTCAATGTAAAGTTTTTTATTCATTATTATCTTGGATCTAGCTGTATACAAAGCAAGAAGATTTGGAGTATTTCCATTAAATGCGGGAAATTAGTAACCATCTGACGATATATGTATGTACATATCGTATATGATGGATGAAATCCATTCATGAAGCATGAAAGCTTTTTGACTTGTTTCAGCAAAATCTTAATGCTTTTATAATTGTGAAAAAATCATAACATACCGTAAATGAAAAAAAGTATGTCACTATCGATGTTATTAATTAAGAATCTATGATGCAGCCTTTTTAATATGTATATCCAAACATTCTTTAATGCTTAATAGCAAAAATACTCAGAATTTATTCAGTTACTCGATTTTGCTTGAAAAATAAACGAACTGATCTAATATTGCATTGTAATTTAAAAGCAGCTGTTTTTTATTTTGTTCGATTTTCTCCTAGGGCTGCCATTAAGTAATGCTTCTAGTATGGAAAAAAATTAACTCAAATACCAAATTGTACACCATGGCAATAATGAAATTAAATATACAAAAAGTGATACCAAATACAACGTAAGCTGGACAGATGTGCAATTGCTTTACGTGAGTACCTGCCATTACGGCCTAATCTCACGTGTGCCAAAGCACTGGGTGTGGGTTAGACGCCAGACCAACGCCCCCATGCACCCTCTTAGAATGAACCTATGGTCCACTCCATAAGGCACATAGGTTGCAATCTTTGAATATAGTTATCCCTGTTCTATATTCAAGTACCTTGCTGAGGTACTTTCAGCTATCTAAACTCTGCTGCTATGTCCGTGCCCATAGCAGCTCTGTTGAATGGCAACAGCACCTAGAATAGTGTCTGGCTGAACGCGTCAGACCACCCACTAGCATTGATTTCACACTGGGAAGCCAAGACTATTCTCCCAACGATTTTGGTAGCAACCACAGCCACCACGATAATTCTCCGGCTTCCACGCTATGGTGTTGTGTATACACCTTAGCGAGATCCCCAAGAAAATTCCTCAACCACTGCCGGCACAGCTAACCACATCCATAATGAACGCATGCCTGTGTCGCCAAGTAACTAGTGCCTACTCCACACATACCAAAATCATCCCTTTAACCCCGTGGGGTAGGACGAACTCTACATTTTAGCAAAGGAAACTGACGACCGCTACATGCACTCAAAACTTCAGAGCAGCGAGGACCACTTACGCGAGAAGAATGCAAGCTCGCCGCCAAGATCCTGTGCCTACTACAATCGATCATGCTTGATAAACGCACCTTGAACCCAGGAGGTAGGACGCAAAACTATTTTAGCACAGAATCTTGACAACCGCAATGCATTTATCTCTAAGCAGCCCAGCTGTCGGGCAACCGGCACCAGTGGTACCAGAAGTAGCCTCTGGTTAGACCTCGAAGTTCCACCACAAGGGCTTCACCTCTATCGTCTTTTGAACTCAGGGGCAGTTCTAGTTGACGCTGCACCTAACTGACAACAACGGGCGTACAATATTTGTTTTCCTTTTATAAATATGTGCACATCCTTTGCTCTGTTTGTGTTCAGAGATCGGATAGTAACACATAAGTTTTAGGGGTAATGAGCCAAAGGTCCGTCAGTGGAAAAAGCTACATTACCCTAGCTAGGGCCCCGGGATTGCCACACCCGTAGTCTATAAATAGATTCCCCTGGGGGAAACGTAAGCTAGACAGATGTGCGATAGCTTTCCGTGAGCACCTGCCATTACGGCCTTATCTCACGGGTGCCAAAGAACCGGGTGTGGGTTAGACGCCAGACCAACGCCCCCATGCACCCTATTAGAATGAACCTATGGCCCACTCCATAAGGCACATAGGTTGCAATCTTTGAATATAGTTATCCCTGTACTATATTCAATTACCTTGCTGAGGTAATTTGAGCTATCTAAACTCTGCTGCTATGTCCGTGCCCATAGCAGCTTCTGTTGAGTGGCAACAGCACCTAGAATAGTGTCTGGCTGACCGCGTCAGACCAACCACTAGTATTGATTTCACAATGGGAAGCCAAGACTATTCTCCCAGCGATTTTGGTAGCAACCACAGCCACCACGATAATTCTCTGGCTTCCACGCCAAGGTGTTGTGTATACACCCATAGCGAGGTCCCCATGAGAATTCCTCAACCATTGCCGGCACAGCTCAACCACTCATCCGAGATGAACCCATGCCTGTGTCGCCAATAACCAGTGACTACTCCACACATACCAAAATCATCCCTTTAACACCGTGGGGTATACCCCAATGGGGTAGGACGAACTCGGCATTTTAGCAAAGGAAACTGACGACCGCTACATGCACTCAACTCTAAGCAGCTCGGCTGTCGGGCCACCGGCACCCGTGGCACCAGAAGTAGCCTCTGGTTAGACCTCGAAGTTCCACCACAAGGGCTTCACCTCTATCGTCTTTTGAACTCAGGGGCAGCTCTAGGTGACGCTGCACCTAATTGGCATCAACTTCTGTCTTCCTTTTGTTATAAATATGTGCACATCCTTTGCTCTGTTTATATTCAGAGATTGGGTAGTAACACATAAGTTCTATGGGTAATGTACCAAAGGTACGTCAATGGAAAAAGCCACATCACCCCAGCTGGGGCCCCGGGGTTGCCACACCCGTAGTCTATATAGACTCCCCTGGGGGACGCAAGCCAGACAAGTGTATTATAAAAACTCATTTTGTTACATACTCGCCTGTGTACCGCTTGCTTGCCTGAGAGCTTACTTGTTATGTAGAAACAGGCCATAAGTTACTTGCTGTTTGTTTGTGTCCGCATTGAGATTTTCATTTAGTTTATAATGCTATTTCCATAAATGTTTAATTTTAACAAAGGCAAACAGTGAGTAGTTTCCTTTTACTGGCTCTGAATAGAACTATCAAATTACATATTAATAAAAATTGATGATAGTTTTTTGTGACAATACTGTGACTTCGAAAGAAATATTTAATTGTAATGAATTCTCCATCAATTTAATAAACAACTAACTTTTAATTGCTTGACTAATGAACTTACAATTAATTATGCTTATTTTCACATTAAATCTACTGAAAATAATTAATTTTTTGTTTACAAATACATACTCTAGAAGCAAATAGTTAAAACTAATTATCACACTTCTAACAAATTTAAAAACCATTATTGCAATGACAAGTTTTTTTTAATTGATATAATTTTTTAATTAAATAATTGTATTGTTGTATTCTTTAATTTACAATTATTAAGTAAGAAAATTGTAAGCTGGAAAAAAGTTTCTTTAGCCAATTGATAAATTAATAAAGGTATTCACGTCAGTTTTTTTCTTGTTGGAAAAATTGAAAAATGTAATTTTTTTACAACAAACACAGGAAAAAAAATTCCACCAAAAGTTGAATTTTTAATTTCAACTTTTGGTGAATTGTTCTTCCTCTATTTGTTGTAAAAAATTTACATTTTTCCATTTTTCCAACAAGAAAAAACCTGAAGTGAATACCTTTAATATAAAATAAAAATAAAATGAAAAAAAATTATGAAATAATCAAATAAATATTTATGAATTTTATTGAGTATCATTTCAAGAGCTAAATGAATAAAGAATATATTTTATGACTTGACAATTTTAACACCTTTAAAAGTGGGTTGGAACTCACATTAGTTTTTCAACAGACATAGAAGAAAACAGCCAACTCAATTTGGTTTCTATTCTAGATTTTGATATTAAGCTTTAACAAATATTTTATTGCTTATAAAAAAAATTAGCTTTAAAAACTTTTATATTGCTTATTAAAAAAAACTTCCATAATACTAAAGAATATAAATCAAATATCTATATCTGTGTGCATAATTTAGTTACCTTATTAAAAATATTAACAAACTCACACACATTTAAAAAAAAATTTATAGTTATATATCTTTATTGTATGTTGCCTTGAAAATAACTCATTTTGTGGGTTAACAAATATATTCCATGAAGTTCTTAATTATTTACTCAAACTCATATATATTTATAATTATATGTTACGTATATTTTTTTCCACGCTAAAATGCCAAATTATAGTATGTGTCAAAAAAGGAAATTTTAGGAATAGTTTGGTGTGTAAACAAGTATAGAACAAAATTTTATTTAAAGTCTTATTATAATAATAATTGAGGGTAAGACAACGTTTGCCGGGCTCAGCTAGTAAATATATAAATATAAATATATAATAATATACTATATCGTTAGCTAAAATGCAGAAAGCCATCACTAACAACAAATTCAAAATCGAGTTTTTGATTTATTATTATGAATGCCATTAAACTAAATGTCTTGACAAAATTTTACACTTCTGCGATCAAAAATGACGCTTTAATTAACAAAAACAATGGGACATAACTACAAGTGTGTTTATTTGATAAATGCAAAACGACGTAATTACACATTTATAAGTCATACAAAGTTTTTTGCTTCGGCTGTAAACTTATATTTTTGATTAGCTACACTTTTTTGTATTTTAATAATTTTTTAATTTCTTTTTCTTTCAATAACCTAGGGTTTACACGTGCAAGTGCAAGTTCAAAAAACTCAATACACTCAAACTCTTTTAATAACACATCTACACTTTCGGCACTTGCAGTCTACTTCCAACTCAACTGCCAAGGAATTTTACAAGACAGTGACTTGTTGAACTTGTAGCAAGTAAATGGAAAGTTAGCTAACAGTGTTGCCCTATTAATAGTTTAGCACAAATTAACTGGATTTCAGTGTAATGTTATATGAGTTTTTACTCATTTTAAATACATTTAAAAGCTAATTTAATAATTTTTTTCTCTTAAATATTCATAAATCGAGCAGTTTATTAATTTTTTAGGCATAAATAACATTGAAACAATACGAATAAAGTTCAACACTATATGGTTCCCTTATAATTGAAATTTTTTATGTTATGGACAACTTTGCACTAAAAGGCAAACATGCAAGTTGCAAGACAGTCGGGCATTTGTGCGAAATTTTCGTTGATAATACGTACACAGAGCTTGCATGCAAGGTACTTGCATGTGTAAACGCAGGGCAACTGAGAAAAAAGCGTGATCCCCATTTATGAACATAATTAGCTTAACTCTTCTAGCACTATGTACAATTTTATATCGGCCCTGCTAAGAATTTTAAAATGTATGTCGTAAAGCGATATGAAAATTCACACGATTACAATCAAAAATTATGTGAATAACATTGTATGAATATACATATTATACTGAATATACGAAACGTCATGGGGGTGAAGAGGAAAATGTTCCTCTCACTCTCTCTCTCTCTTTATGGTCTTGGAATCCAGGAATCCATGGCCTGGATCCAGGACAGGCCTGTGGTATAGTGCACGGAATTTATACTTATTTGTGAAAAAAGTAAATCAGAGTCTCCAGCCACAAAATTAGACGGAACTTATATGTCTAGTCTCTTTCTACTCTATTTTGTATTGAAATTTAAAATGTAATAGCGCCAGAGTACTTTTTAAGTTTTTTATATCCTTAACTGATACCTTTTCCCATAAACTATTTATTTGATTTCATTTAAAATAATACGCTGTTTTTTTAAGGAGACACTAAGCGTAAATTACATGACTGATAAGAAATAATAGTTGTCTTGTAACTCGGCTATTAGACGAGAAGCTATGAGTTCGACTCCTGGCAAATACTACGCGTTGCTAAAAATTATTCGCTGTTTTTAATGAATATTAAACCATATTTTGACTTGACAAAATAATTTCCTAAATTACTCGTTTGACACGGGAGGCAATTTTTTTTTTTTTTTTTTTTTTTTTACCAGCAGCTAAGGAGAATCATCAATATTTAAGTATATAACAACTTGTGTGTAATCGGCATCACTGTGCTGTATGTTTTTTTTTAAGCCAAACAAAATTCATACATCCCGGCACATTTGCTTATATGAATAAGTACTCATAATTTCCAAAGTGAATTTATTCAGTTACTTATTATTAAATGCATACACATGTTGCTTAGCTTATAATCTTTTGAAATCATTTATAAAAATTACCACTTCAACAGACTCGTTTACAAATTTAATTAAATTGTGATGACAATTGTGCGCCATAATTGCTATTCAATAATCATTCCTAAAAGAGGAAAGGAAATATTTCAAAACTTGCACAATTTTATATAAGATGCTGAAGCAGTAAACCGTATATTGAGGCTTTATAATATTTTATGATTATTGAATGTCGTTGTCGTGTCCATGGTACTGGCTTTATAAATATATGTATACATATTAGTGTTTTTAATTATTCGTCTTTGATATTTGTTCGAATGAAATTTCATAATTTTTTTCTTGTTCGAACAGACGAATAATTTTGAACTTCTGTTCGAATATTCGAACGAACAAAGAATAAAAAAATATATTCGAATAATCTTAAAAAAGTTTGCAAAAAACGACACGTATGTGTATTTGATTAATTTTTTTTTTTATTAACAAACGAAAAATATTTCATTACACAAGAAAAACAAATAATTTCAATAACAAATTTAGGAATTTTAAAACCTTTGCCGCAGTTGACGCTGTGGCGTAGATAAGAACTCTGTGTTCCACTTATACTATTGAAGTAACAGAATCGCAAAAAATAAAAAATTAAATAAAAATATTATGATAAATTCCTAGACCTGTTTTCTTCTAGTATAAATTAGAAGATATACGATCATGTCACCATTCAAACGAAAGCAAAGCAAAATTAAAATCGGTCAAGACGTTGGGGAGCTATGGCGTCAAAGACACGCAGATCAACAGAATATATTTAAAAAATGTGATATATTCTAAACGGCTGGACAGATTTTCTTTAAACATAGCTAAGAACACTCTCGAACAAGTCATTTTTTATTTTATTTTCAAAGAGAAGTAACAATCAGGCAATGATTGCCTACTACTATTATAAGGAAAGGGATAGTAACAGAAAAGATAGGTGGTGAAGGAATAGATAGAGGAATGCTTCATTTTTTTACAGCTCTGCTTTTTGCACGTTCTTTTTTAATAATGTAGTGTTGCAGGCGCCTCTGGCGTTAGTGAGTCGTATTAATTTGTTTGAAGCTGTGTTTAGTAGCAGTTTAGTAGTTATTTTACTTCGCCGATGATTCTACTACACAACGAAGGAGGGTGCTCTGGTGTTACATTAGGATTAGTATCTCTTGAAGTCGGTATAGTTCAGTGACCAGTGACTATGCCTTCATCACTTGAACTTTTCTACAAAAACTGATAAAAAGGGACAGTAATGGACATCAGAAAAATGCGTGGCGTTGTTATTTAATGACTGTCAGATAGTGGGCTCGATCCTAAAACCTTCGGTTTTGTAGTCAACGTGCTAACTTCTTCAGCCAATGCCACCCTCAAACAGGAAAACTAAATTAAAATCGGTCCAACCGTTTGGTCTGTACGTCGACTCGTACATACAAATAGATACACACACACAAACTACATACAAACTTATAACACCCCTTTTTTTGTCGGGAGTTAAAAACTGAGACGAAATTAGTTAAAAAGTATAGGTATTTACACACATTTACAAACATTTTTAATATGTTATTAATTTTTTGGAAAAAATCTTTTAAAAACCGCAGATAACCCAACAAATCTTTTTATACAAGTAGTTAAGGAAATTGTTCGCATATTCGACAAAAATGATTCGAATAATTTTTTATTCTAGTTGTTCGAATATTCGAATAATTTTTGTTCGAATGACAACACTAATACATATGCATGTATGTATACATATTTTTTTTTTTTTTGTAAAAGATTTTTCATATAGACACTTTTGTATTTGAATTTTATTTTTCAATAGACTGTCTATGATATTTAAATCAGAGTCCGACAAACTGTTTTGAACATTGGATCTCTGAGGACGGCTCTCTAATGAGTGCTAAGAATTACTCTCGAAAAAGCTCAACTGGCAATGCTGTTCAGTTGAGACCAAAAAAGATGTTGCCATACTAGAATACAAAACAGTTCTTTGAGAAATTGCAAAGAAGAAGAATGTTATGAAAGTTTGTATTTGTTTATTAACTCCTAGAAATTTCAAAAGCCTTCATTAGACCCAAACTGTTAGACCAGGGTCATATCGGCCGCCATCAATCAATTTGACTATCACTGTTTTAAACAAATTGTCGCCATCGATAAATGAAATAAGCATATTGTAGCTGATACCAGTATTTCTTATTAAACACACACACATGTTGCTTTTATTCACTTTTGTGTGTATTTATTTTATTTTTATTTATTTTTTCAAATTTAAATACAAAATATGACAATTCTGCATAAGACAAACAATTGTCATAAATCTTAATTTTATTGCCCCTGTAGTCATAAATTTAGATTTGCATATATTTGTAATTCAATTTTATTAATATTAATATTTCTTGTTTTTTTTTATTTCTTTATGTTTTCCTTATGACTTTGTTTTTTGAACTTTTTAGTTATAACAAGTTTTTTTTCTTTCATTTCTTTCTTTCAGTGTAAATTTGATGAGAGAAAAATAAAGGAGCTGCCAGATTTTTAAGAAATTTAAAGTGCAGAAATTATATTAATGTGATCATGTGTCTTGAATGTGTTTAAATAAATTTTTATTTCAATTGGATTGCATTCCCTATTGCGAATATGTAACGAGTTGGAAATATCTCAAATTGGATTATCTTGGGGAGTTAACAGTTTGCAGCTGCAGCATTATTGAGGTAAGGTAAGTTATAATTTCTGGTCATAGTAAAAAATGTTAAAAGTCTTTTTTATGCTTTTGTCGCTTGGAAGGAAAAAATCAGCACTTTATGTGCAGAATTAAATTATATTCTGAATTAAGATTATTTAAATTTTAAAATATTAAAAAAAAAAATTAAATATTTTTTATTATCGAATAATCGAAAAAACCGTAAATCTTTACATTTATTCTTGTATTGCTATTATTGTTTCAATATTAATCACATTCCTTTAATTGAATAATATAACTTAAATCCTATTCGATTACTTCCATATTTTTAAACCATATTTCAAAAATAAAACTTGTTTAATGTTATTCTCTTATACGTTTTTTTTAATTAGATTTATCGAATAATATATAATTTTTGCACGATTGCTCGAACAAAGAATAATTATCAACTTTTGTCCGGAAAATTTTAAATTTTATTTATAATCCTTAATTCAAATAAAGCTAGAACAATCGATTAAAGCTCAAATTTTATTAAATTTTTGGTATAAATTGCAAACAATATTTTTCCTTGATTACACGAATACTAAAGTTTATTTATTATATTTTCGAAAAATCTAACGAAAAATATATATTATCAGATTATTCGAATAAATACTTTAATCGAATACATTTTTAGTCAGTTTTCTATTGTTCCTAATAATCTGTTTTTCATTATTATTTGCAAAATCGCATCGAGCTGAAAATTTATTCGATTATTCCAACATAATTTTTTACCAATTTTTAAAATAAATTTTTTGTTTGAGTAATCAAATAAAATATTAAATTTTAAACCATTACTCAATTAAATAAGGCTTTTAGCTTTCATTCAAAAAATTTTATTTGTATTTATATATTCGAATAAAACTTGAATAATCGATTAAAGTTTATTCGATTATTCTAAAATTTTTGGAAAAAGTTTATTTACTTTTTATCACACGAATAATATATTTTAATCCACATTTTTTTTAATAAACGAACAAAACTTAAAGTTTATTCGAATTCGTTTTTTGTTATTAATTTGGAAATCGAATAAAGCTGAAACCTTATAACATAATTACGAAAATGTTTTCATTAACACTTAAAACAAATTGTTCGGCTTTTTTTGACAGAGAAAAATCATACATTAAGCTGAAGGACTTGCAATCATTACAGTTTTTATATATTTCTTCATAGGACCAAGGGTATTCTCTAATTCATGTAATCGAATAAAATATTAAATGTGTACCATTACTCGATAAGTAAAAATTTCTAACTTTTGTTCTAACAATTTTATTTGTATTTATATGTGTATTCCAATAAAGCTTGAATAATGTGTTAAAGTAAAAAATTTATTCGATTAATTAAATACTGTTTTAACAATTTTCTTGTTTTTATATAAAAATAAGATATTTCTCATTCTTTTAAATAAACGAAGGAATAAAGCAGTTTATTCGAATTTGTTTTTCGTTACCAAACCAAACCTTTTTATATATAGTTATTCGTCCGAGTAATCGAGTAAAATATTAAATTTAAACTATTGCTCGGCTAAATATAATTTTTAGCTTTTGTGCAAATAATCTTATTTGTATTTATATGTTCGAATAAAGTTTGAATAATCGGTTAAAGCTTAGAGATAATTTGATTAATCGAATGTTTTTTTTTAACAATTTAATTTGTCTTTTATATAAGAAATAAGATATTTCATTTTTGATTTTTTTTAAATAAACGATTGAAGCTTAAAGTTTATTTGAATTTGTTTTTCGTTACCAAAATAAATATGTTTATGTAGAAGTATAAATAAAATGTTATATTTAAGCTTTAACTTTACTAAATGTAATTTTTGTAGCTAGATTTCGAACTATAGGGTGTTTTTTTTAAGAGGTATAGAACTTTGAATTGAAATAAAACACAAGAAAATCGTTTTAATGTCCATCAATTTGGCTTTATTGGAACGATAATTTTATGCCATTAATGTTTAAATATGATTTCGGGCATGTGGCCGCCGCGGCTGGCTCGAATAAAGCTAATTCTACAGGTCCAATTTTCAACCACTTTTTCGAGCATATGGGGCCGTATGTTGGCAATAACGCCACGAATGTTGGCTTCCAAGTCCCCTAACGTTTCTGGTTTGTTGGCGTAGACGAGCGACTTCACATATCCCCAAAGAAAATAATCCAATGGTGTCAAATCACACGATCTTGGTGGCCAATTGACAGGTCCATTCCGCGAAATTATGCGCTCATCGAATGTTTCCTTCAATAAATCGATTGTGACGTGCGCTGTGTGGCATGTAGCGCCGTCTTGTTGGAACCACAACTCATCCACATTCATGCCACATTCAAATCTTCCATAAAGTTGATGGACAAAGCTCCAATTGCTGTGCACGGTGGCGAATCGATTCATTCGGGTCCTCTTCAACACTTTGCTCTACAGCGGCAATTGTTTCTTCGGTGCGCACTGTTCGACGTCTCTGCGGATGCGTGTTATCACATAGAGTAAACGTAGTGCGAAAACGATCCATGGTTAACCGAATTAATTGCTCTGATGGACGATTATGTCGACCATAAAATGGACGGAGCTTGCGGTAAACTTCGCGAACTGAACCATTATTTTCGAAATAAATTTGCACGATTTGCAAGCGTTGTTCTTTTGTCAACCTGTTCATGATGAAATGGCAAACCAAACTAAATATTAATCACTTGACAGCTGACAAAATGGCCGCCAGTTAAAAAAGTGATGCCAACTTAAAGTTCTATACCTCAGTAAAAAACACCCTTTATTTCATTTGTATTTATATATTCGAACAAAGATTGAATAATCTATTAGAGTTAAAAGTTAGTTCGATTATTCGAATAAATTTTGAAAAGTTTTGATTTTCTTTTATCATGCGAATAATTCCAAATTTTATTAATTTTTTTTTGCTAATGAACGAATAAAACTTGAGATTTATTCGAATTTATGTCTCGTTAACAAACCAAACATGTTTATAAGAAGGTTCTCATTCAAGTAATCGATTAAAATATATATTACATTTACACTATTACTCAACTAAATATAATTTTTGGCTGTTTTTTCGAACTTTTCATTTGTATTTACATATTCGAGTAAAATTCGAATAATCGCTTGCATAAAATGAATTAAATATTTTTTTTTAGCAATATTATGGATTCTTTATTACACGAATATTCAATTTTATTCTAATCTTTTTTTCGAATAACCGAATAAATTTATTCGTTTACTCGAATAAATTTTTTGACCTCTCTAAAAAAATTTTATTTAAGGCATTTAGGAAAAAATGGATTTTTAAAAGATGTTTCCATGTATTCAAAAGATCATAAAACTTATTAACACATTTTTCTATTCACTCCAAACAAAGTTAATCAATCTCTTTCAATTTTTTATTATACATACATATGTTTGTATATCCAATAGTATGTATAAATTTTTATTATTGGTAATACTAGAGAAAAAAATTTCAAAAATTTTTATGTTTATTCAAACAAATAAATGAAGGTCTACCACTTTCTTAAAAAATAAAAATAATTTACTGCCATCAAAAAATTAAAAAAAAGCAGCAGTAAACAACAAAATCTCTACAGCAAAAATAACTTAAAAAAATAAATACATGTATATTTAAATAATAGTATAAAACAATAAATAACACCAGACACAAAACTGTATAGAGAAACGCAAAAAAAATCGAATCGAAGTGAAAAAATGTTAGGAAAAATATGTATAAATGTTTAACAATTTAAAATATGCAAACGAGTTGAAAACATCCATAGCAACTACAACTGAAAAAAGTAGTTTTTTTTTTAGAGGAAGATACTCGTACAATATTAAACCGAATTGCTCTTCGACTGGCCAAAAGAAACAGAAAAAAACTCCTTTAATAAAAAGCTATACGATAACAAACTAAGTACAAGCAATAATAAAATCAAGTGGTTTTAGTTGTCGCCTTTAGTTTACAAATTTGAGGTGGGCACTGTTGATGCGATAAGCGTGAATTCAAGCACGATCATGCATAATCAGGCATGAACGTGAGCAT
The DNA here is from genome assembly GCA_949987645.1 of Tachina grossa. Lineage (NCBI taxonomy): Eukaryota > Metazoa > Arthropoda > Insecta > Diptera > Tachinidae > Tachina > Tachina grossa. The sequence continues at coordinate 19,013,720 of OX465275.1, forward strand.
ATTATTTTTATCAAGTAGAAACCCTTGTGGACCTAATATTCTCCATGATTTTTCGACATCTAAATTTTATTGTATTCTGATAAAGTTTTGCTCAGTTTGAAAAATATATTAATCTTCTTGGATGGGAAAACTAATAATTTTAAATACTCGTTAGCATGTGTAAACGTGAGCCTAAAATTACCCATAATCTCATCTCTAGCATAAGTATATAGTGGTAAAAACATTTAAAAAAGCTTCAATATACATATATTTTTTTATGCACGTATTATTTGTATCTACATACATTTGATCGAACAGATCCGATAACAAGATGCGCAATAATTTGCAGATGCGTTTTAGCTACTGGTCATTAGCAAAAGCAAAAATAAAATGTATAAATACGTTGAAAAAACAACAAAAAAATTTTAAAACGGCAGCAGAAGCCGTAACACAAGCCAAAAGCTTCCAATACAGGTCTCTAGTATTAAAGGATACTGGCTTTTATGTTGTTTTTCTTGTTCTTTTTACTTCAAGCAGCAGATGTAAAGAGTGAAAAATTTTAAGAAATAAAAAATAATTTTTAGATTTACACTGAGGAAAATATTTATGTATATTAAAATTTAAATATGAATGCGTGATAAAAAAATGTATACACAGGCCATGCCTGCGGTAAAGAGGAGCAACAATTTGGTACTCAGATTAAAAGGCTGCGTTTCTTTTATATTGACTACTACCCAATTACCCAGATGAAGAGGAAGAGGAAATGATAACCCAATTTCTCTTCTTTTATCTCGTATTGAACAACTTCCTACTGTTGAGTTGAGCTAGCGCTCTTTCTTTAGAACTTAATATACAGGCTTAAATACGGTCTTATTCCGTTCTTTTTTTTTCTCTCTCTCTCTCTCTCTCTCTCTCTCGCTAGCCCTCTCTCTCTCATCGTCTTTCTCTTTGGGCTGCTGTCTATGCTTTCTTTCGCTTAAGCCTGATGTGCACTTTATATCCGATATTGATTGATTGATTGATTTCAAAAATCGCCAAAAAAATTTTCTGCAGTTTTTATTAATACATATTTTTGATAATAATTTTTTTGATATCTAACACTTTTTTAATTTAAAATTTTGTTAAAATAATCGCATAAAAAATTAGCAGCATATCACCAAAAATTATTTCATGTACATATTTCTCATCCAAATTCAGAACTAATTCGTTACTAAATATAAATAAAATAACAAAAATCATCAAAATCAAATTGTTTTTTTTTTAATTTTTTGCAGACGAGTTTTTTATGATTTACTTTTGAAATTATTCTTTCAACAAATTAATTTTCTTGAATTACGAAAATTTTGAAGTTCAATTATCCAAAACAAGAATAGCCATAAAAATCGCCAACAAATTTATTTATCGCCAAAAAAAAAAATCACCATGTCGCTAATTAAAAAAATTAGACGCTAAACAAGTTGAAAAATTGCCACGTTTGGCGAAAAATCCACATATCTGACAACCCTGCTTAATATACAAGCATTATATACGATCTTATTTCGTTCTCTATGTCTCTCTCTCTCTCTATATTTATATCTGCCTCTCTCTGTAAAACAAAAACATTTTCTGTTCATATTGCTCTGTAAGTAAAATTACATGTGAGAATTTTTAAGGAACAAATTGCACTAAAGACAAATTGTAAATTATTATGACCAGTATTAGCAGAACGGAACATAATGCTGTCCTTTTTCCAAGATCGCCACACCTTCATCATCAGCGTTCTTGTGTGTGGTCCAATATGACTGTGTGATGGCAATTAGTGCAAACTTCAGCTCTATATACATAATTTTCAATGCAAATGAAATATGTGAATTGTTTTGATTCATCGGACTCATATTCGTTGAAATCTTTTTATGTAGTTAGAGCTCTAATTTGCTATTTGCCCTAAATTACAAAAGTGTTGCAGTTGTGATAATTTTTTATTTCTATTATACCCAAGTTAATCTAGCTTTTCAACTTAATATATGATTTGAAATTTTTTTAAAGAACTGGCGAAATATTGAAGAAATTAAGGAATTTTTCATTGTTTTTCAAAAAAAATATTGGCCTCAAGCATTTATTTCTTTTATAAGACATTATTTGTTTGATTATTTATTCGAAATGGTAAAAAATTTCCCAGTTTGCATAAAAGAACATAACTCGAAAAAAATCTTTTCAGCTTTTTAAAGTTCCTTCTGGTCCTTCCACCCCTAAATATGAAACTTAATGAAATACATGACACTTGTAGAAGTGGAATATTAAAAAAGCGAAAATATGAAAAAATGGCATAAATATTCATGATACACTGAAAAAAAATTTACAATAAAAAATTTGTTTGCTACATATTTAAATTTAATTGCAATAGAATGAATTTAAGTCAGAAATAATTTTTTAATCAGTTCAGTATTTTTCAATTCTTATAGAATGAAGTGCGTGACTGCACAGAAAAATGCTGGCATTTTCCCCAGCTGAAAAGTTAAATTTTTCTTCTCTTCTTTAGAAAATCACATTAAATAATAAAAAATATTTCATTCTATAAGAATTTGAAAAGTACTGAACTCAAGCTCGATTAAGAAATTATTCCTGATTAAAAATTTTTTGTTTTGAATAAAAGTGAATAGCTGCAAACTTTTTTTATGATGAATTTTCTAATCGAACTGATACCAAAAACTACCACGAATTTTCCGCACCGATTTCAAAGTACCAAACAATGCATAGATAGATATGTATATATAAACAATAAATTTTCAATTCCCAAATATTCAAAAGAAAATGATGATTTTTTTGATATTAGATCACACTTTTTTTTCAAGTGTATAAAAAATCTTTTTTTTTAAATAACAAGTGGTATTTTCACTTGCAATAAATGCAACAAGCATACGAGTAGTATAAGCACAACAACAACAACAACAACAGCAACAACATAAATCAACAATGTTGTCATACCAAACGCGTTGACCAGATATTTGAATATTTTAAGCTTAACAAACAAACGAATGCGAATAAAAATATACAGTAAATAAAACAAAAAATATTTAAACAAATATATTTTTAAAAAAATGGTAAATATGTTAAGGAGACTTTATAAAATATAATGATAAAGATCACAGATTTACTGGTTTAAGCCACTGAATTAGTTGAGCTCAAAGTTTAATTAAAGCTTCATTCGATATGCAAAAGCAAAAAAAAAAAAAAAAATGAAAAAAAATAAAAACTTGAAAAAGTCGGAAAGAAATGCCAAACATCATTATGAAGTTGAAAATTAAGTTTGAAATCTAAATTTAAAGTTTTATGAGAAAAGCATTTAAGTCTCTTTTTGAAAAATTTCCATGCAAATAAGAATTAGATAACCAGAACATTTCCCACCTTTAGCTGAACGTACTTGAAGTTAAATATAAAAATTTTGCATTCTTTGAAATCTTTAAGATTCCAGAGTATCTTTCCTGTTTATTTTCTTTCCTATTATGCTTTCATGTATGCGTGTATGCTTGAAGTCATTTAATGAGTTTAGAAGAAGAAGAGGCAGCCGGTCGACTTGCTGGTGAGAATGTGTCCGATCCAGTTACAGGCATAAACAAGTTTGTAGCGCATGTGTAACTATAGCTATGTAACAAGAAAATATGCACACAAGTATGTTATATTTATATTTGTTGTTAGTGTTGTTGTTGTTGTTGTTGTTGTCGTTATTATTATTATTGTTGTTGTGCATATTTTAATAAATAGTTAACATGGACTTTAATTGAAAGCCTCCTCTATGTCTGCATAGGCAAACATATGACGACTTTGATTGAGCCAGTTCTATAAAGGAGTTTATTCTTAAGATATATAAAATTAATTTTCGAGTTAAAAATTAACTTAACAAACTTAACAAAGCAAATTTTAAATTTATTTGCTGTTGGCTCAGCATTGTCTATATGCATTTTATTGTTGTTGTAACAAATCGTCAGTAGACTTCAATCACACATTTTGTTACAGCAGCAATGAATCACCAGCAAATACATTTTAATTAATGTAGTTTTATAGATTTTGTATCTAGTCAGGCTTTCAAGGTCATTAAATTTCTTCAAAATGTAAATAAAAGACGTTTTTATTTAATTTTTAATGTATCCAACGTTTCGTTGGGATTTTCCAACATCTTCAGGGATAATTATTTTTATTGAAATCTGGTAACATTGGTAATATATAAAAAGAGCGACTTTAATATATATATATAATTACATATGTATGTAATTGCAATTAATGATACTAGAGTATAAACATTGACTTACATATTTTATCTTTTATTCCAATTTACTTTTAAGTTTTCGAGTTGAATTTTAAAGAGACATAAAATGTCCAACATAAAACACATAACGTAAAAAATAATTGCAAATATAAATAAAATAAAATAAAATATCACAGCCTTTTCTTAACTTCTAATATCACAGTTGGAATTACACTAAAGTCTAAGCTAATAAATACAATGCTATAGCTGGCATTGGTGTTGTCTTTATCTGTTTTACTGTTCATTGCTATGTCCATTTTCTGTTGTATACTTAAGCTTTCCAAAGTATAGCGTTTATTGTGCCTTCTTTCTTTGTGAAGTATTTTGAAGTTTTCTAAGGGCCAATTTCACCAACTCTATTTAAATATCAATTCATATTTAAATGTCGATTTTCATGAATTTTTGTATGGAAAAATGAATTTTAAATATGAATTGATATTTAAATAAGTTGGTGAAATTGGCTGTAAGTCTTGTGTATGTAAGTTGTCGATGCAGTGTTGAGATAATGCAGTATAATGTCGGCTCTTTTTGATATCTGTCTCGTGCTCAGCAACTCTTATTCCCAAATTTCTTTTTGTTGTCCCGATGTACACTTGTTTACATTTTTCATTTGCCCCCCCCCCCCTCCCCATTACATTTCATTTCGTATACAACGTTGCTTTATTCCTTTTTGATTATTTTTGATTTTAGATTGGTGAATAGTGTATTTGTAGTTTTGTTTGATTTATGTGCAACTATAATTCCTTCTTCTTTTGTAATTTCTCTTATATTGGTGGTTTCAGTTAATTTTGGTATGTAAGATAAGCTTAAGTATTTTGTGTTGCCAGATCTTGTTACATTATCCTCAGTTCTATAGTTTATTGATCTGTATATCAGATTATTTATTGAATTTGGGGAATAATTATTATTTTTCATTATTTCTTTAATTATTTTAGTATTTTTAGTTTTATATTTGTCGTGCCTCAGGACTAAAGCGTTATTAATAAAATTAGAAATTGTATTTATCTTTTGCTTAAGTGGTTGCGTTGAATTATAATTTATTATTCTGCCGGATGCTATCGGTTTTATATACCAATCTGTTATAATTTTGTCTTTTTGTCTGATTAATTTCATGTCCAGATATGGCAACGTAATATCTACTTCCTTTTCAATTGTGAACTTGAGTTTGCTGTGGTAATTGTTGAATATCTGCAAAATTCTCTCTTCATCTTTTCTTTTGATAATTGCAAATAAGTCGTCAATATACTTTATCAATAATTTTATTCTTATGTTTTCTTGAGTTAATTCGTCGGTCGTTTTCTCTAAGAGAGTATCTAGAACAATGTCTGCAATGGTTGGTGACAGAGGGTTTCCCATCGGCATACCATACGTTAAATTTTAAATTTAAATAGACTTATGACAATATGTCGAATAATAAATTTCTTAACAAAGAAAAAAATAAGTAAAAAAACCCATCACATTTCTCTTTAATTAATTTTTTTGTTGCTTTTTTACAAAAAAAAGAAAAAAAATGTGCCAAAAACACTGAGAAAAAATTAAAAGAAGTTAAATCCATAAATTGAAATTCACGATTTTTCTTTTACAACAATTAAATTTTCTATCTTAATTTTCCCTGAAAAACACTTTCCCATTAAAAAAAAGACAATTATAAAATTAATCAATGACTTTATTAAATTTGGATATAATATCAAACAACGACTGCGAATGAAGAAAAAGATGTTAAGTTTTTCTGTATGTAAGTTATTAATTGATTCAAGTATTTTGAAAGTTCATTTTAAAAATGTCCTCGAAAAGTAAAGTTGAAAAAAATTGTTTTGTTCACTTTTTATTGGAGTTACCCAGAACATCTAACCTACAAAAATTTATAAGGCAATAAATTGGGAATAAATATTATTGTTAATATTGTAATAATATTATTGTTTTCAAAATGCATGAAGTGTCTTCTCCATGTATATTTGAACACGAGATATCGTCCCTACCACGTCAAACTATCCAATATGCAAAATTGATATTTTAGATTCGTTATCGTTATTGTTTCAAAATGCTGAAATTCTCATGGACGATAGATAACTCAATGAGAAATTTGTTAAGCCTGGCACTTTTAGGAACACGCTGACTTTACATTTATAATTGATGAGTCTTCGCGCTCTTCTTAAAAGTTCAAATTTGCATATTGGATAGTTTGTCGTGACGATATTATAATTCTTTAAATATTTATACAAAATAAAGATAATATATAATAACTATTTACCACAATCCTGTATATTTGTACAAATCTTTAAAGGAAGTAACACTGTAAACTTTTTTTCATTTTACTTTCTGAAAACATCAAAAATTTACTTTCTTGAAAAAATCGTTGAAAGCTGACTGGAAATTAAAAACAATGTGAGTATGGTAGTGAAAAAATGTGATTGTGTTGCACTTTCTTGCAATTAGTTTCATGTGTAAATGGTAGGTTAATTATTTTTTAACTTATTTATTTTGAAAATGTGATGTCACAGTGGAAAATAGTCAGCTGAAGTAGGGTTCTCCGATTTTGCTCCTATCGTGGCGATTTTTCAACTTATTTGGCATCTAAATTTTTGATTTGCCGATATGTTGATTTTTCTGGCGATAAATAAATTTAAATTAGATTTTTATAGCTAGTTTTGTTTTAGATAATTAAATTTTTGTAATGCAGAAAAAATAGTTTCAAAAATAAATTCTACCAAAAGTTGCCTGCAAGAAATTAAAACAATTTGATTTGATGATTTTTCTTATGTTATCTAAAATAATTAATGAGTTTTCAATTTTGATAAGAAAAATTTACATGAAATAATTTTTGTCGATTGTATTTCTACATTTGCCGATTTTCTGCTAAATTTTTATACGATTATTTTTTAAAAATTTTATATCAAAAAAAGTGTTATATAAAAACAAATTTATTATCGAATATTAATTAAGAAAAACTACATAAAATTAATATTTTGGTGATTTCTAAAATCATTTCGGCGAAATAGGTCGATAAAATCTGACAACCCTGAGCTGAAGCCGCTGCGGCGCAACAGTCAACGGAAGACGCTGTGTGAGACAGATGAGTTTCAGATTAATGTGATCACCTGTCTATACGCCATGAGTGTAATTTCTTACACCGATAGCGAGGTCTCCAAGAGAATTCCTCACCATTTACCCGCACATCGGAACCACTCATCAGAGCCAAACACAATCTAGTACCTACTCCACACAGCTCAACATCATCCATTTAAATGAAATCGAACTTTTAGAAAATGATCATGCCGATACGTTACATGCATCCATTTTATAGAGTAGCTCGACTGCCAAGCTACCGGCAACCGTGGTACCAGATGCAAGCCTCTGGTAAGACCCCAAAGTTCCACTACGAAAGGTTTCACTTCACGTCTATCGTCTTTTGAACTCAGGGTAGTTTAAGGTGACAATGCACCTGTAAGGCAGCATTTTAAGCTACTCGTACATTCTTTGATAAATATGCTCTGTTGTTTTAGAGACTGGCTATTAACACACAAGTTCTATGGGTAAAAATCCAAATGTATGACGAGGAAAAAGCCAAATTACAACGGCTAATGTCCCCAGAATTGCCACACCTAAATATACTCACAAATCCACTGAAGGGGCCGCGATGTAAGAGAGTCAACTGAAATTGCGGTGACGAATTGATGAAACAGAATAAAGTCTGCACCTTCAGAAAAATCGCTCTCGAATTAATAAAGCCCATAATAACATTGACCGCAGTAACAGCGATGCCAACTTGGTGCTTTTGGCACTATTTTTAGTGCTTTTTTAACACTCAAAACGCCAAATTTTTAGCGTTAGTGCCGAACTAAGAAAAAGCACTAAGTAGTGCTTTCAAGAAATTTCTAAAAATTACTTTAGTAAAAACTTGGTGTATTTATTTTTTCAGTGTAAAGAATAAATTTTTCGTCTGATATATTTCATTAAACAGAGAATTCCCTCGAAAATATTAAATATTATTAAACTTCACTCGTTTGGATCTTCACTCCTTTTTTACGTTAGTGCGTTTTTACGCTTTTTAGATCTCGAAATTACGCTTTTTGTGCTTTTTTCAAATTTTAATGTGCTTTTAGAGCCAAAAAAGTTGGCATCACTGGGCAGTAACTTCAAATGCTCTCTGGATTTTGTTTATTTTTTTTTTGGTGTTTATATTTTTTAGTTTTGTTTACAAAATGTATGAAATTTATTTAAAGTATGGTAGCATTTTTGAGAGAATGAGTACTTATATGTGAAAGCATAAGAAAAAACGCTTTCAAAATAATATAGATTTTATCTCACGCCTTCTTTCGGGGCTGCTTTTTTTGTGACAATTTGTATGGAAAATCTATTAATGCCGGTGTTCTATTTGATCACATAGTCTCGTTGTGGAGAAAACAGTCCGCCAAAGTCGCTGTGACGAAATGGTTTGCTCAAGTCACTGTGGAAAACAGTCAAGGAAAATCGCTGTGCAAGGTGGTATAAAAAATATAACTTACACTCTCACAACAGATTGGCAAATTCTTGTCTTGTGTGACACACTTTGAGTGCTTCCGAATTCCCCATACTTATGGAAATAATGTTTCATACTAAATGAGAGTTGTATGCTTGTGGCACTTGGGTTTGTTTGGTTTGTTCTTTACTAGTTAGCTATCTAGAGTATGTGATGTGTATTAGAGACCTGCGTAAACAGTCTTGAAACGTTAATACGTCTTGTTTTTTAAATGTATTGTTGTAGCATGTATTATACTAAACCAATAATAGCCCAGTGGGAATTTGAGTTAACTCAGAGCTATTGAATTATCAGCCAAAAATTAGTCAGAGGTGGTTAAAATTAGCACTCATTCTGCATGTTAAAAGTGATCAGATTTAGCATTGAGTGGCCGCTGGCCGAGTGCAGGACATTATGAGTTGGCTTGTGCCAAATAAAAAAAAAAATAAAAAAGTGTTATTTTTAGTTAATTATGATTTAACATATTATTGATTAACATTTTTTAGTCAGCTTAAAGTTTAAATAATTTTAATTTTTTTTTAGAAACGAGAACGGGTATCATACTTAAAACTTTGCTTTCGCGCCATATAAAATAAAAGCGGCACAGAGTTAACATAACCATGGATTTTATGCTGACATCTTCTCTCTGAACTTTGAATGAAATTCGGTAGAAAGTTTTTTTTGTTCAGAGAAACATAAAAAATAACAATTCAAAGAAACATAAAAAATAACAAAATAAATGTATGAACTTATACAAATATAAAGGGTAAGTGCAAGGACTATCAAAATAAACTGGTTCCAAAAGCGCATTTAAAACTTCACATGTGATTTGAAATTAAACTGCCAATTTCCAATAAAAAAAAGTGTCATCCCCAGTTATTTGTCCTTACCCTTTATATAGATATGCTATGAATATATAAAATAATATACATAAATAACAGGAATTCAGTTTTTGGACATACATAGGTTTTATAAAGATACTAAAATAACTTTTATTTGACAAACATTTGTAACTACAAAGATTATATGTAAGATCCATTTATGAATTTAAACTTTTGTGCAAAAATTATTAAATCATTGGTAGGAATAAATATTTCATCCCCAAGGTACAATTCTTTGGCAAATATTAGGTTACTTATAGTTTGAGTTTTTTTACCGATTTCTTTGTTCTGTTTTAATGATTTTCATGACAGAAAATGACCGCTCTGAGGGCGAACTGCTATGTGGCAAAATAGGCAATTTTCACATATATCGGCTTACAAATATTACTAAATAACAATATTCGGTAGATTTCAGGCCTTGTTCGGTAGAATTGGTAGATTGTTAAATTCACAAACATATTCGGTAGAATCTACTATGTGTGTTATCTACCGAATACCGGTAGAAGTGTGCACACTGCTTATCGGGAAGAAGACAGTTGTGCAAAAAACAACTGAATCATACCTGTATCATTTATGAATTAGTTCAGAAGCTAGTTGTAAATGAGTAATCAAAAAGTCACCCATATTTGAGGTAGCTAATAAAAATCCGACTGGGAAATGATGTCGTTTAATAAGCGAAGCACTATGGATGTATTGATGTACGTGTATATGAGTGCTTTCAAGCGATTTCGCGAAGATTTATTGTGAGTAACAAACAATCAAAAGAAGTAGTTTTGATGCGTATATGCTTGTTATTTTATATGTTGTACGTTTGAGTGTGTATGTGAGATGTAGATGGTAAGCTATTATTAAGGGATGTTTTTTTTTTAAAGCAAGCGCACACAACTAATGTCAATGCATGTGTGCGTTTGTGTGTGCGCAGAAAAATCAAAGAGCATACACAAAACATATGTGTGTATGTCTGTATGTACATTCATGACGTTTGTATACGGGAACATGCGTATGAAAAATCAAGCATCAAAAATTCTTCCGTCACAAAGTATTTTCTCCTTTAAGGCTCAGTTAGCCGACTGTAATGTAAAGTAACTGCAACAGTAAGAAACAGCTGATCGATTTTGTTATGTGAAAAGTAATGAAAATGGTTATAGAGATGTAATGTAACGTAACCTAATTTTCATATAAAAATGTCGATCAGCTGTTTTCTACGTTACAGTTACATTACATTACAGTCGGCTAACTGAGCCTTTACTCCTATACCTACAATAACTGAAATAAATTTCTTGGAAACAGTGTTTTTTAGCGTTTGTTTCAGATTTCGCTGTATCATTTGAAAAATTCCTCATGTCTTAAAAGTTCTTGTAAGGGGTCTTGTCCAGGGCTTTAATGTGTATGTGTGTTATTGTTGTGTGTTTCTTCTTATAAATTATTAAAGAAGATTTACTTCCAATTTTCCTTTAACAATGGAATTTCAAGAATTTTGTTACTTAAGACTTTATGGTTTTTTAGCACACCTGCTAATTTTTTAAGATTGTAACTTTTTAAAGATTTCATTTTAGGCCTTCACGTTCAATTGTATTTCAATTTCAGTTCAAACTTTTAGCAGTCAATATTCTTGATATTGCATTCAATCAAAATAAAAGTCATCTTCAGCTCCAGGATTTATATACACACACATTCCACAGCTCATGGACTTAAAAGCTGCAAGCTCTTGAAACTGTAGCTGTGCACTTTGGCCATAGAGGTAGTTGCTAGATAACTACCAAAGCTACCACTTTACCACTTTAGATATTCTTTTAAGTTTGTTTCTTTCTATTGCAATTCAGTTGAACGTAAATAGAACGAACACCTGTTCTTTGCAGCTTTAAAACTAAATAAATAATTACATTCATGAAAAAAATACTCGCATGTATACATACATATGTATAAACTCTTATCATTCAAAAATGTTTACAGATTACAGATTGTTTATGTTAAACAAAAATGCTAAGTGTGACAGACATCAGCAGCAAAAAAAAAATTAAAATATGTAATAATATTTCATGTTTAAATTTGAAGTTGAAATATTTTAAAAATTGTTGCCAGGTATGTATTTCTAACACACATACATACATATTTATATGTTGTTTAAATTTGTTGTAATTTTTCTGTAGTTTTTAGCTTGTGAATAATTTAATCTTATCGTTTCTATTTATAAACTATTTGAAGGTTTTTCTATACAATGTGCTGTTAGTTGCCAAAGTGATGGTTAACTTAAATACTTAAAGCTCTGTAACCCAAAGCCGCCATAACTTTTATGAAAAACAAAAAAAAAATATGTTAGAAATAAAACAAAATTTACATAAATTCAATATTTATTTGACATGGTCCATGAAGTTGATTGACAGGTTTGTATTTTAATTCTATTTATGGATTTGATTTAATTTTTGTTGTTGTTGTTGCTTTGATTCAATATAATTTATTTCATTTCTTTGGTATTATTAAATTTAAACAAAGCACAGTGGAGCACGTGTGATAAAAATAATTTTGAATATGTAACTTTTTAAGTTAATGGTTAGTACTTACGTATGTTTAAAATATAATTCAAAATATATTTTCTGAAGTCAGTGCTAAAGTGGACTTCATGCTTTGAGGAAGAAATATGTCACCGTAAATAATTTGAAATAAAATCAGTGTTAAACAGATTTGCACTAAGCGTAGGCTGTTTTTCTTGTTTAATAAAAAACACATTGTACGGTATACACTTATAAATATTCAAGTACGAGTACTAGTTTATTACATTTATTTATAGATCATGGAGCAAAAAATAAAAAATAAAACTAAAAATGTTTGTAAACAGGAATGAGTCATACAAACGATTTGCCAAAGCTCACTTAGCACATTTTCTGTGTTGTCAATGCATACAGATTTCTGCATGATTTGTAATGTTTTGTTTTTCTTTTCTCATTAATATGCTAATGTAATTATAAGGAGTTGAGCTTTTGAGAATGGCTCAGCTGATAGGAGCAAATTGTCAGTGAAAACAAAATATAAAAGCAAGTGGAATATATTCGGTAATGGCAACATTGAGAAATTTGTTATGTCAAACGAGGACAAATCAGAAAGCAGGGTCATTTTTTTCTTTATACATATATATTTTTTAGGAGAAGTAACACTTAGGCAATGAATGCCTACTACTATTACTAGCTGTTTAGCCTTCTTTAGTAAAGGGATAGTCATAGAGAAGATAGGTGGTGAATCAAGAGATATTGGGAAGCTTCATTATTTTACAACTCTGCTTTTTGCACATTTTTAATACTCGTAATGCAGTGTGGCTGCGCCCCTGGTGTCAATTGGGCGTATTAAATTTTCAAAGCTTTAAGTAACCATTTTACTGGTTATTTTACTTGGCCGATGATTCTGCTACACAATACCAGCGAAGGAGGGCGCTTTGATGTTACATTAGGATTAGTTTCCGCTGAAGCCGGTGTAGTTCAGTAACCAGTGTCTATTCTTTCATCACTTTCCTCCAACAACTGATACAAAGGGACACTAATACACATCAGAAAAATGCGTGGTGTTTGTTATTTAATAACTGTTCGAAGCGGGCTCGAACCCAGGACCTTAGGTTTTGTAGTCAACTTGCTAACTGCTTCAGCCAATGCATAGTTTACATGGCTGCCCACTCCACGCAGGCATTCAAGTATAATCTATATGAATGCTTTTTGACAAACCACTTCACGCGTCGGTGTCAACCTATATCCAAGTACTTGGATACAATATTTGGTACTAGATACAAAACGTCGCACTGCCATATCTGATCAGGTCTCTTAAAAAATCTCTGATAACTCTGAAAGATCGTCTTGCGCATGGCTGCTTTAAAACTTGAGCCTGCAGAGTTTGCATCTCTGCTAGATGTGCACAGAAAGCGGAAAGCTGTTCTCTTCTTTACTTTCTTTCTGACATGTCTGCCATTCATCCAGTGCCCTTTCATGACTGCGACGAATCTCGAGGTGTTCCTACGATTTTCGTTTCTTATTTGCACTGAACGCCTTTTATTGTAGCAAGGCCACATATTCCTAGAAAACCTTACCCATGTCTATATTGCTGCGTCTGTATTCAGTTTTATGGAGATCGTTCTTCTATTACTATCATCAATTTTTTAGTTATAAGAAGCATCACCAAAAACAGCATCAGAAGACCACTTAACGTTCGAGGAATCCAGCAATAGCATTCACTTTTGCAAAAGCCGTAACACACTCACTTAAAGCTTCACGTGACAATCACTTTCATAAACGGGAATAGTTAAGTTAGTTATGGATTTTCCTGCAAACAACGTTCTCGACTAAAAAGCATATTGTATACACCGAAAAATTTCCACTTAAAATCTACATAAAAAAGCTTAATTTAATTAAATTAAATTTAATGATTTTCCTTCATATGTGCTTCATGTTAATCTAACATGATTTACAGTAATCTTAAAAGAAATTTTTTTGTTTTGAATTAACTTTATTTTATGTTGATTTAACACTTCCATACTGTTACATACAAATGAAGAATCATGTTCAATCAACTTAAATTCGTTATTGAAATAACTTTCTTCGTGTTATTTGAATCAAAGTGTTATTTCAAGTTGAAACAACATATATTTGATTTAATGTAAAAAAATTTATTTCTGATGAAACTAGGTAAGCGATGGAATGAAGAAAATATGTCAAAAAAGACCTGAACATGGTGAGGATACATGGCCCTACAGTAAAATTTCAAACACAGTACCAACAACTGGACAAAGCAGTTAATCGATGACATTGGCAAAAAGGTTCAAGTCGCTGCCGGAACTCACTGCGCCAGGAATAAGTACAGGTATTTAAAGAAACCCACCAATGGTTATATCACGGCAAAAAGGGTACTGAGAAGGTAGACATCTACGTAAGATCTGTGAGATGTCTCTGGCAGAATAGGCATGCTTACCACAACTAATCACATCACTGATGTCATATATGACATGCTACTATTTTACTACATTTTTAACTCTTAAAGGCATTATTTTTGTAGGCTAAAATATTTGCAATCACATGAAAAGTCACAAATGTAAAATTTTTATTTAGTCAGAACACTTTATTTAAACAACACACTGTATTAAAAACTTTTAGACACTATAGTGTTAAACTATTTACTGCGGGAATACCGCGATGTCAACAACGCACTGTTCCTTAAACAAAACTGAGCGCTGTTATTTATCACAGACGACTCAAAGTGATTTTGAGCGCCGTGAATTTCTACAGTTAGTAACACAGCATAAAAATTTGCTAATGAAGCACTATGACATTGTCTGCTAGGACTCACTAACTAATTTGTGACATATAGTTAAAATATTCACGTATAAAAATTCAGTAGCTGAGATCAGCTGTTAATTTCTCATGGGTCCAATCAATTTAATTTCAGCCGATCAACCGATTAACCAAAATAACAAATTTTGAAATATTTTGTACTATATAACGTACTTTTTGTTTGTTTAATTATTTGTTTCGTCTCATTTATAAAAGGTTATTGTTTAGAAATTATTTTTCATACAAACAAAGAAGATTATTAAGTGATTCTACCTTAAATAAAACTTTAAGATCTTTCGACGTTGCTATAAAAGGGTTTAGTAAAGACTCTGCTACTCCAATTGAACGTTTTTTTTTCTTAATAATTAAAAAAAAAATTAAAATCTAATAGTACTGTTGCCAACGATTTAATTAAGGATTAGATTTAATAAGAGACGAATTCAGTTATTTTATATCTACTCTCTGAAATATTGTCTTCTAGCAATAGTATTTTAAAGTATAAAAACGAAAGCTAAGAAATTCAGAAACAAACTTTTCTGCAGAATATTCGTCGATGAGTCAGATGAGAATAGGCCAACAGAAAAATATATCGATAGTAATACAAGAAATATTCTAACAAAATTAACCGAAACAACTAGAAGTGTTAAGAATTTGAAGTAAAAGAAATATAAAACAGGGCTCTATTGGCATAAACAAAGGACTTTATATGTTTAGAGAAATCCAGGAAAAGGACTGAGAAACTATATATTCTGTATTATAGATTGCTTTCGATTTCCTCAACGTCTACGATAAGTTAAAGGATTTTTTGAAGTCAAGTTTTATCATAACTAATTCGCTTAAATCCTTAACACTTAAACAAAATAATTTTTCTGAAAAATTGTGATAGAAGATCTTTGTAAACTATTCAAGTATATTAATATACAGTTGTACCTTGATTATCCGGGTCGCACGGGACCGGACCTACCACGGATAATCGAATAACACATGTTATATAAAAGCACAAGGTGTACATATTATTGTAAATAAAACATAAAATTTTAGTTTGTATTAAAACATTAAATGCAATTTTTTACACGGATAATAGATGTATAGCACGGTTAATAGAAGTATATAAAATGAAAGCACGGATAATAGAGGTAAAAGCACGGTTCATGGAGGTCAAAAAACAAAGTGACAGCATGCCGGATAATAGATGTAGACGGTTGATAGAGGCCCGGATAATCGATGGTCAACTGTATATATATATATATATATATATATGTATATATATATATATATATATATATATATATATATATATATATATATATATAAATATATATATATATATATGCACCCTTATTCCATTTGTCAACATCGACGTCACGTCAAAGCAATACCAACAAATCGGGGCTTGTCTACCCTTTTTCGAAAACAACTGACTGCTATTGACAGGCTCATGCTATTTTCTAGAATTTAGGGAACATAAATGCACTGTAAATAGAACAACATGTTTTCTAGAGAGCGAGTGTGCAAGCCCCATTATTTTGGTATTGTATAGACGTGACGTCGATGTTGACAACTGGAATAAGGGTTATGATTTTTTTGCTTGATTTAGTTTAAGAATTTTTATGTGTATTTTTTTGTTCTACTAATAAACCTCAAATTAATAAATAATTTATGCAATTTTACTTGTTCAAACTACTTTGATTTATGAAAAAAATTAATCAATCGGTTAACAGCTTAATACCGAAACTAACCGATTATTAAGCGATTAAGCAAAAACCTCGATTATTTAATCGAGCAATTAACCGATTAAAGCAAAATCCCAATTAAATGAATACCCTAATGTCCACCTCAAAATCGTCTTGTATTCTTTAGCTCATAATATCTGGAGCATTCTTGTGTTGTGCTTGTTGAAAACATTTTTATTAGGTCAGTTCACGTATACATAGCATTATTTATATACATATGTACTTTCACTTAAAAGATTCCTAATCAATTATGCATGAAAATGGGTTTCTGTTGTTTATGCTTTAAATTTTTTAAGAAATAAATTTAAGATTATTGTAACCATGTAAACAATTGCAATTTATTTTATAATTATCGCTATTGACAGTTTAACACAATTAAATTCAGATCAGCAGTATATAATAAAACTCTTTATTTTTATATTCCAAATAATTCTTGAGTACATTCAAACAAAAACAAAAAAAAAACAAACATGTTTACATACATAATAATAATAAATAATAATTATTACAAAGAATTTTACTAAGAAATTCATCATCTTCTAGTAAATATATATTCCATTTTAACAAAAAATTCTCCTCCAGCCGGTTAAAGATTAATTTCAACACAATGTACACGTACGAATTAAATAAATAATAAACAAAAAAAAAAAAAAAAAAAAAAAACTTATACACATCAACAACATGCGAGAAAGAAAAAAAATTATGAATATAATTAATCTTTTAATACGAGTATGTTCGAGCGAGAGCAAATATCTTTTACGTTGCTTGTTTTCATAAAAGATTTCTAGTCAACCATATGATAATCTTGAATTTAGTTTTTATTTCTCACCTTTTTCCCATCTGTAATAACGTAACGTGAATACTGAAAGCATTAAATGCGACCGACAACTGCAGCGAGCGAGATAAACTCTCGCATACTCAATAATGCACGTTACAGATACAGATTCCAATCTTCATGGAATGTCACCAAACTGGTTGATGAAACATTAAAAGCTAACAAAAATAAAATAAAATAAAAATAAAACTTAAAAAAGAGAAAAATATTTATGGATAGTGAGTGAATGTATTTATAAAATTGCGATTTATAAATAAATTTGAATCTATTAAAAGGAGATTTGAAGAATAAACTAACATATTTTCCAGAATAACAACGAACTTGTATGGGATATGAAAGGTGATCGTTACTACTGCAGCGGTTCGAATTGTGTAAAAGTTTTTTGTTTTTTTTTGTTTTGTTTTTATATCAGAGATAATTTTTAAAAAAATTATTCATAAACACTGTGCCAATATTAGTAAGCATGCAAGAAATTTTATTTAACTTGAAGCTGGAAGCTGGAAGCGGGAATATATCGCTTATTTAATTCAATATCGTCATAACTCAAATAATGCAATATTTGGCTTAGTCTCGGTCCAGACTTTTGTTGAAGCAATTCTTGGATATTAAGGAGAGTGTCACATTTTTGCATTAGATTGGGCCTTATGTTTTATATTGAAGCCACGCTTGTTAAATGTTAATTGACAAATAAGATTAGAGTGCAAACACTTAAAAAAAAGTGGTCTAACTCGAAAGGAGCATATTATTTGCTGTAAAGTCGAATACTTCTTCATTGTGTTGTTCTAATAATTGTCTGTGTATATAACTTTGTGCTTCTATTTACCCACTTGACCAAGACGTTCGTTAATGATATCGATTAGTGTCCTGCACAAGACCATTTATAAGACCTTTCAAGACATGAGAGATTTTTCAAATGCTTTACTACAGCAAAATATTCTAAAACAAACGCTAAACAACACTGTTGGTAATACAAACAACTGAAAGAAATGTTTTTAGCGTTTGTTTTAGAATATTTCGCTGTAGTAAAGGATTTGAAAAATCTCTCATGTGTTGAAAAGTCTTATAAATGGCCTTGTGCAGGATACTAATATCGATTACGAATATCGAATGTCGCTCAGTTTTGTTTCAGAAACATTCGATTTCGATGGTTCGCTAGCAATATCAAAAGTGAGTAAATATCTAACTTATTTCGATATCGCAAGAAACGAACATAAAAAGTAATTTTTTAACATGATTATCTTTATTTTTTAATACACATATTTTATTTTATATATTTTTTAATTCTTTACTTTACGCTGCATGATTCGAACACGATACCTCCAGGCTAGCAGACTAGCACACATTCACTACGCTATCGTCGCATATTCAAGAAATCATCGAGAGAAGTTCGCTTTAGCGAATATTTGACTTTTTTTTTAGATTAGCAAGCAAATATCGAAAAAATTTGTTTTTCGTAATTTCTTCACTTTTGTAAGCATTCGTTTATATCGCATTTCAGGTTAACCCCAAATAATATGCGCATATAAAGTATAAAATAGTGTATGTTTTGCCACCACTGATTTATTTATTACTCACGTTTTTATATCTACTAGAGCCCTGCTTAAAGATTCTTGAAATATATATACGTCTCAATTTTTAAATGTATATGCGTGGCATGTGTTATACGTACGAAAAAGCAAACATCACAAATTCTTGCGTCACGAAGTATTTGCTTCTTTACCTACATACCTACGATAACTGAAACAAATGTCTTGAAAACAGTGTTGTTCCATGTTTGTTTTTGAAAACTTCATTCGCTACAGTAAATCATTTGATCTAATCTAATGTCTATTAAAAATTTACAGAAATCTTCAATCAAAATTTTCAGAGCCTACTTTTAGGTATGCAAATAGTAAAGAAGGCTGATGAAACAAACAAACTTAAGCAACCTTGAATTAATTCCAGTATCAAAAAACAAATTTTATAAACCATTACAAATTACATATACATACATACATACATATAAGTTGAAAGTTTCATGTATACAACTTCAAACACATACATACATACATACATACATACCTTCAAATATACATACATACATATGTTTACTCTCCTAATAAAATGGTCAAGGTTGTACAAAAATTGTTCTTTTTAATATGCTCTGTAAGCATTTGGTTAACATTTCACATATTTCTGGCGCTCCTTCTAAATTTTAAATTCATTATCATTATCTACGCATCATTTGTGGGGCTCGATAATTTTGATTTGAATATTTTCTTTAGTTTGCTCACTATTCCAAAACGCAACAAGTTGAAGGTTTTTGCTGCTGCTGCTCTAAACATCTTCCAACACGGCAGGGCATCACAATGGGTTGTCTTCTTTTTACGTATTCAAATTTTTATTTATTTTCTTATGCTAATATTTTTTTTTTGGTTATTTAAACATTTTGTGTGAGAATCTATACAATCAATGCCATTTTCGTTGTGGCTATTTCTTTTGGTTCTTTTTTTTTAATTTTAATAACTTTTTTAATTCAATCGATTAAGATTTTTGTTACTGTTCATGTTTTGTGTTGAGAATTTGCTTTCTGTGTGCATAAAATGCACAGCAGGTGTATGTTGTGAAACATATATTTTTTTTTTGCAAAAAAAAAATAATAATAAAAAAAAGATCATCATTCGTTTAATTATTTTCTCATTTTTTTTGTTTGCAAATACCAAACACAGCTTGTTCATGTCATTATTAAAAATTCGAAAATTATATTTGAGTTGGAGTGATCAAATAAGAATTTTTGAGTTTAAAGGAGTCCTTTAGCGCCGAATTGGAGTAAGCAACAAAATAAATAATATTTAATGGCAAAAATATCTACTTCTTTTACATGTAAATGGTTCCAGTTTGCTCATAAGAAACATCACACTTTAAAGATTTTCTGTTAGTTTTACATCAGCTTTAAGTAATTATTTTCTGGCAAAAAAAAAGTGTTACCAGTTTGACTTCCAAAACGACAATTGCTTTGAGTTTAAACAAAAATATCTACTTCTTTTACATGTAAATGATTCCAGTTTGCTCATAAGAAACATCACATTTTAGAGAAATTTTCTTGTTAGTTTTACATCAGCTTTAGGTAATTATTTTCTGGCAAAAAAAAGTGTTACCAGTTTGACTTCCAAAACGACAATTGCTTTGAGTTTAAACAAAACATAATGTCTCACAGCACCGCATATCAAAAAATATTGATCATGCACACCCTTTTGCAACGCCGTCGATTGTATCTTTTACTACATCGGATTCAAAGTTGATGCTGATGGTTACAATGTTGCGCAACTTTGCATCTGCACGCTATGTAAATACTAGTGTCCTGCACAAGACTATTTATAAGACCTTTCAAGACATGAGAAATTTTTTCAAATGCTTTACTACAGCGAAATATTCTAAAAGAATCTCTAAGCAACACTGTTGGCAAGACATTTTTTTCGGTTGTTTGTCTTGCCAACAGTGTTGTTTAGCAATTCCTTTTGAATATTTTGCTGTAGTAAAGCATTTGAAAAAATCTCTCATGTCTTGAAAGGTCTTATAAATAGTCTTGTGCAGGACACTAGTAAATACCGTATACGAAATGTATAAAAACTTTGTATTGATACATTTTGGAGGTCAGCCATCATCTTCAAACTCGAATCGAGCCAAAAAAAAATTTAAACGATATAATTTTAAAATTTTTTTTTTTTTTTTTTTTGAGAAAATAGTCAGAATACAAAGTTCAAAAATATGTCGTTTAAGCCCCTGTGGCTGAGTTTGGTGGCCCTGTGGCAGAGTGGTAGCAATGCTAGTCTACCTAGTCCAGAGATCATGGGTTGGATTCCCGACACATCCAAACAAAATTTTAAAATATAAAAAAAATTGTAGGTCATGAGTCGTTATGGACAAGACAGTTTTTTTTTTTTTTTTTTTTTTTTTTTTTTTTGTTACAAATTTCACTTGATATAGTATGCCTCAAAGGAATATATGTATAATGTTGTTTTAAATTTACAGAGTCGCTAGAAGAGCCTTTGTTTTAACACTTATCGCCTTGTAGCTTTCACCAAAATTATGATATGTATAATTTAAATCAATAAATTCAATGGAATTTCCATTGCTAAACAAACAATTAATCTATAAAATACATACTGAGATAATCTAAGAAGAATGCAAACTAGAAATAAAAAATGTAAAACGTAAAATTCAAACAGTGAAAATTAAATTTGAATTTGCATTTTTTTTTTTGTTGTTGTCTATTACTAAACCAATTAGCAATAAAAACATTTATTACAAATATGAACATTTATCAATTTGAGAATAGTGCGATTAAAAATAGTTTTAATTATGGGGAAAAAAAGCTAAAATTAGATTTGATTTTTTGTTGGGGGTTATATTGCGGTTAAAGAGGGCGCATCCTCCAAATGCTCATAAATATTGTTTGAAATACATATAAAATAACAAAAATTTTCTTAATAATAAAGATTGATTACATACAGACACACACACATACACATAAGTGTTTTATTTTTATATATGTTTTCTTTATTAGAAGTATGAATTTACTAAATAATGTTGCTGTTGTTTTTTTATGGTGATCAAGATGACCATAAAAAATTGTATTTGATTACACGTTTTTTTTTTATTTTATTTATAATTTATTAGTTTATTTATAGATGCAACTTGCAGTTAAATGTGCCACAATTATGACATCGTCACATGAATTTAAAATAAATTTTCTAACGAAAAATTACAAGGAAATTAATTGCAAATACATATTATGAAAATTATTGTTAATGGATAGTAATTAAAAATTAGATGATTAACACATTTTTACAGATAAAAAAAATTAATTTTGATTGTTTCTAATGCGATATAATATTTTGCGATGAATGCTTAAGTTGAAGTCTTCGACACTAAATTCAAGCATCTGACAACATCGTAAATATTACTAAAACACTTACAGTCTTATTTGATTTGAACAAATCAATGAACATGTTTATTTTGCATGCTGTTCTGAATCAACCGGTTAATTTTCATGCTGCTCTAAGTGAACCGGTTAACTATTAATTCTGCTTTAAATGAACCTGCTAATTTTTCAAGCTATTCTAAATGGACCGGTTCATTTTTCATGCTATTCAAAATAAACCGATTATTTTTTAATATTATTCTTAATAAACCACTTAAATTTTCAGGCTTTTATAAGGAAACCGGTTAATTTTTCAAATTATTCTGAATGAACCGGTAAATTTTTCTAATTATTCTAAATAAACCGTTTCATTTTTCAACTTATTCTAAATAAACCGGTTAATTGTTCACGATATTCTAAGTGAGCCTGTTCTTTTTTCATGCTATTCTAAATGAACCGATTAATTCTTTATGCCATTCTAAATGAACTGCTTCATTTTTCATGCCATTATAAATGAACCGCTCCATTTTTATGCTATTCTAAATGAGCCGGTTTATTTTTTGAGCTATTCTAAACGAACCGCTTAATTTTTCTACTATTCTAGATGAACCGGTTCATTTTCCATGCTATTTTAAATGAACCGGCTAATTTTTGTTCTATTCTAAATGAATTGGTTAATTTTTCATGATATTCTAAATGAACCGGTTAATTTTTCAAACAATTTTAAATGAACCGGTTCATTTTTCAAGCTATTCTAAATGCACCAGTTAGGCTTTCATACTATTCTAAATGAACCGGTTAATTTTTCATGCTATTCTCAATGAACCGCTTCATATTTCATGCTATTTTAAATGAACCGCTTAATTTTTGATGCTGTTCCAAATGAACCGGTTTATTTTTTATGATATTTTTAACGAACCTGTTCAGTTTTCATGCTATTCTAAATGAATTGGTTCATTTTTCATAGTATTCTAAGTGAATCTGTCCATTTTTCATGCTATTCTTAATGAACCGGTTTATTTATTTATAATATTCTTAATGAACCTGTTAATTTTTATGCTTTTCTAAATTATCCGGTTGATTTTTCATACTATTCTAAGTGAATATGTTAATTTTTCATGCTATTATGCTTAATGAACCGCTTCATTGTTCATGTTATTCTTAATGAACCGCTTCATTTTTCATGCTGTTCCAAATGAGCCGGTTTATTTATTTATGATATTCTAAATATCATGCTATTTTAAATGAACCGCTTCAATTTTCATGCTGTTCCAAATGAACCGGTTCATTTTTCATGCTATTCTTAATGAACCGATTAATTTTTCATGCTATTCTAATTGAACTCGTTAATTTTTCATGCTTTTCTAAATGAACCGGTTCATTTGTTATGCTATTCTACATGAACCGGTTAATTTTTCATTCTATTCTAAAACTTTAGAAAATGAATGCCCCGATTATCATTTACAACTGAATTGATAGTTGAGTCGTAACTGCCAAATTCTTATTATGGATAACAACTTTAGTGAATGGAATGTGAGACAATTGCTTTTTATCAGTTGCGTTTTTCTTTTTCATTTCGTCTATTGTGCTAGCTTGGCTTCATTGTTCCATTTCATTTCTCAAACAATATTGTTGCCATCTTCATAAAACATAAAATCTCAAGGGAAAATAGTAAGGCCAAAACTAAAAACATTGAAAATGTTTTGTGATGCTTTCAATAATAATAGGGGAGTAAAAATATTTCATTTTATGTACTTACAAATTTAAGAAAAGCGATTACATACCTGCAAAGAGAAAGAAATATTTTTAGTCAGTGAATTAGATATATATTCAATAATAAAATAAAAAACTTTATTTATTATCCACTGAGCATGACTAGAAGCATTACGTTGCTGCTTAGGCAACTCAGCAGCAAACTGTTAACAACAGTTCAAAAAAGCTTACGAAATCCCCATGCTTATAGTTTGTCTTATATATAAATTAATGAGAATTATAAGACTACAGACATGGTAGGTTAATAAACTTTTTTAAACAAATATTTACTTCGGCACTTACTGACAAGGAAAAAATTATTTAAAGAAATTATTTAATTATCCGCTATCAATTAATTAAAGCTTCAGAACGCAATATAGATGAAAAATTTAATAATACAAACAACTAAACTACTGATTATTTATAAACAAATGTTTATCACTTTTATATTTTTTGTTTACTATAATTTTAGTTTGTTAAGATTTTCTGTAATATAAATTCATATATAATTATTATTTAGTTTGTATATTGACGAAAAAAATCTTTTGCGTTTATATATCAACAATTAAATACCACCTGTAAAATATATTTTTCGTTTTATTTCTTTTCATTAGAAGAAAACTAAGAGATCAGAGTAGATTCGATTACAACAAAATTAAGAGTTTGTAGGATAGTAAATTTGTTGTTCTGGCAGAAGAGGCAACCAAAAAATAAAAACGTATGTATTTATGTCTATCGTTGTTTGGAAAGTTCTGCCTTTAGCACATTATGAAGAAGAATCGCCATCGGAAGCCTTATCGTGCTATAACCGCCAAAAAAAAGCTTGAGCGACATAGTTTTCGAATTTAATTTTTTTTTTTACCAAAATTGATTATTTGCGATCGTAAATAATAGATTTTTGTCAAAAAAAAAAAAAAAAAAAAAACGAGGTCCAAAAGATGTGACGTTTAAGGTTTTTTGGCGGTTATGGCTCTGTATAAAGCATGTATTTTGGGCATAGAATGTGTTCGGTTAGCACAGGAAAGATTTTGTGGCATTAAAATAGAAATAGCAAATAATACATATATGAAATATAAACAAATTTTAATTTTAAGCTTTCATTATTTTAGAGCCCGCTCGCTCATCCTCCGTATCAAATGATTGCCCAACTGGAAAACAAAATTTATTTTCTATCTGAAGAAAATTTTTTTAACAACTTTTCTTCTTCTTCTTTTCTTCACTTTCGAATTCCTTAAAACCTGCCGGCCGGCTTTTTGCTTTATTATTTTCGTTTAGAAAAATTTATGAAGCAGGGCAAGTAAATAAATACTCGTGCAGCCAGGTGTTTATTTTGCTGCAATAATTTACTTTAATGTTGCTAAACACTTAATTTTTTATTCATTTGGCAAAACAATTTTTCTATTTTATAAATAAAAAAAAGTGAATTTGTAGTGAATTTATTAATACTTGCGGGCTGTTGATATGAACTCTAGAGATTTGTTTCTTTTTGCAATAAATAGAATTTTTAAAGAAAATATAAATTTTAGTTGTGGAAAAATATACAAAAATATATTTAAGTTGTAACTGCTTGCTCTTAGGCTGGTGGGGATCACATAACAAGGGATATCCTTTAAAACTTTATTTAAACTTTTATTCCAAATATATGTGGGTTTGTGATTCCGTGTGTAATTGTCACAATCTTCATATGACTAGAATAGTCGAGTAAGAGATGTCCGTATGTCCTTCTGTCCGTCTGTCCGTCTGTTTGCACGTGCAATCGATTTTCCGGAAACCCCGGTAATGTACTAATGTGTCACATTTTATCCTACATGCATTGTATTGTAAAATTAGTAAAATAACAAAAAAATATCTCCAGAGTAGGAAAATGGAAGCTTTTTTGAAATATATAAAACTAATGACATTTTCTTTTCCACAAAAAAATTTTACAATTAATGACTTTTCAATAAAAATTCGTAATAAAATGGTTTTTTGAAATAGAGAGTTTGTTAGAAATTATTGCATCTTTAGGCTTTCTGCAAACGCTAAAGTACATTTTTCTGACTAAAAAGTAAAAAAAAATTTTGCACTTTTTCTAAAAAAAAATGTCATAAACTATATTTTTTTCTTTATAGATTAAAAATATTTTATATTTTGGAAAGATCTATACTCATTAACTTATTAAATTTGCCAAAATTTTTATATAAAAATCTGTTCTAATCATGCACGATGCTACTAACTTTTCCATCCCTGCCACAGTTTGTATTGCTTTTTGTAAAAAGCGGAGTTAAAATTAGTCAGATTTTACATGCACCAGTTTTTGTTGAACGAATTTTAAAGTTATAATAAGAAATAAAAAGATAGGTTTCAAAAAGGTATAAATTACTTTTGCTCTCTTTCTCGCACTCTCTCCCTCTTTCTCTCTTTATGTGCTAGACAAAACCCAACCGTGAGCATAAAAAATGGATGCATGTAAAACGTTTTCATAGATTGTATGGCCAAAATAAATATAAACAGCAATATTTGAAAACATGACACGTACCATACAAATTTCTTATTAAAAACAATTTACGTACTTATAAAAATTTTTAACCTTTATATGCACATTGTTGCCAAATGTCTACATTTAGTTCATAGATTTCAAAGTTTGGGTTTACAATAGTTTGCTGCTAAAATCTAACAATCATAACAACAAGGCGAACATTGGCCAAGAAACACGTTCAATTGAAAATAAAAACCAGTTTAAAATTTTATTGAGTGAATTAAACTTTCAATTAGTTTAAATTTTTTGACAAAAGTTTAATAATTTTTTTTTCAACTACACATGTTTATCGCAGGAAAAAAGATGTTATATATATGTATTTCAAATGCAGTTAAACGCTATACGTTGCAATTTAATTCGTAATGGATATGTACATATGTATGTATGTGCGTAAGTCTTTCTACAGTATTTTGCGTTGATTTTCTTTGGTCAAATCGCCAAATCGACATGGAAGCTGCAGCCATGAACAGAAGTTGGGGAGAAATAAATTTCCTTGCCCAAAAGAAATCACACTTGTAGATATTTATTGAGGTCCCATATTCCTCATAGGATCTAGTGGTACATATAAATTTAGAAAATTTCCAATGATTTTATCATAGCTTTATTTTTGTTCGAAGAAGTTTTATTTTTGTTTTGAAACCTGTCTATTGGCATCGCTATGAAAAATTGATTTATATGTTGCTAATTTTAGTTTTTTTTGCTGCAATGTAGCTAAACAAAAAAAAAATAAATAAATATATTTACAAAAATATTTTCCTTATTTTACTCTTCAAATATATTTATGTAAACAAACGTGAACATAATTTCCAAAAATTTTTAAATTCTAACTAAACAGTTTTCTTTTGAAAAAAGAAGCTTTCCACAGAATAACAGATGCATTTTAATAGAAAAAAAACATAATAATAAGCAATAAGAACATATTTTACTTATCAAGACAATAAAATACCCTACACTACTTAAATGATAAAGTCTGTAGTAATGTTTTCTAGAAAAAAAAATTATTTCTAAATAAAATAACTTCAATGAAATATGACCAAAAATGTTTACAAAGCCTAAAAAATATAGTTATAAATAAGGCTATTAATATATAAAATATAATAAAATGCAATAAAATTTAATAATGGCCCCTCAAAAAATTTATGAAAGCTAAACCATTGCTTTTGTAAATTGCACGATTTATAGCGTTGGAAGTTGGAAGAAAATATGCTATTATAAATGACAAGAACTTAAAATACAATAAATACTATCAAGTCAGCTATTAGTAGTTTACTTTTGAAATCACCATGATTTTCAGAACAGGCCCGAAGGTCGAACAAAACATTCTATCTAATGTCGACAACGTGTAATATTATTCTCAATCAAATGTGAGCAAAAAAAAACAGATAAATGTAAGATCTGTTCTGTTCTGATCTGCAGGGATGGAAAAGCTTATACGTTCGTAATTCTATTGATAGCATATGATGTTCAAAAACCATGTGAGCATTTTATACTCTTAAGATAATTTTATTAGAAATTGCACCTACATTCTAACTAGTCTAACTTAGTTACTATTTAATGTCTGAAAACATTGCAACTTCAGTTGGTATATCGCGATATTACTTACACAATTTATTCCACATAATTTTTAGGTTTTATTCATTAATAAGGAACAGTTTGAGAGAAATAAAATAAAACATGTCCGTTAATTTAAATATTCCTTAAATATATATTTTATGTTATTTCTATTTACTAAAAATTCAGTGAAGTGCGACTTTGACCCGCGCACGAAGGGTTCAGTACGGACAATGAATACGTACGAACTTTAGCTTATATACAATATAGTTTTGGCATTTGTTTTCGTTTTTGGGTTTTTATCGGTTTTGAGCGTTTTTTAGTTTTGGCATTTTTTGCGTTTTTTCGATTTTGGCGATTTTTTTTAGTTTTGGCGCTTTTTTAGTTTTGACACTTTTTTTCTCGTTTTGGTGATTTTATTCGGCTTTTGGCGTTTTTTCATTTTGGCGATAAATTTTTTTTAATTTTGGCGATTTTTTCATACATTAAATTTTTTTTTTGTTTTGGCGCCTTTTTCGCGTTTTGCCGATTTCTTTCGGTTTGTGTTTTTTTTCATTTTGGCGATTTTTTCATTTGGGCGATTTTTTCGAATTTGGAGATTTATTTTAGTGTTAGAAATTTTTTTAATTTTGGCAGTTTTTTTCGTTTTGACAATTTTTTTCGGTTTGGCGATTTTATAATTTTGGGATTTCTTTTAGTTTTGCCGTTTTTGAAAATTTCAAGAGTTTGCCTCTTACGGTTTCCAAGATAAAGCAAGTTGTCAAAATAACATAATCAAAATTGCATTAACTGATAGAGCACCCTTTAATTTAATTTTTTTAAAATTTAAGTGTTAATTGTTGTGGTCTGTATAAAAATACACTAATTTTACAAATTTCAATTATAATGTAATATACATACAATTCTATGTATGTATATGACATGGGATTTTAAAATTTTTCGTTGCTCCTTTTGGAACACACTTTAATTTTTAACTCTCATATATTTGTTGTTGTAGCGGCCAAGGTTCTACATACTCTGTCCAAATTTCAGGTCAGTAGCTCTTACAGTTCCTAAGAAAATAGCCTATTGTGGACAGACGGACAGGCGGACAGCGTAGCGAAAACAATAGGGTTCCTTTTCACCTTTGGTGTACGGAACCCTAAAAACAAAGTAAAGTGTAGTCAATGTATAACCGTTGATATAAATCATAATTATGCTGAAAGTATAATAGGCACCTTATCACAATGCAACAAATCCTTATGGTTGCATGATAAAACTGGATTTTGGTAAATATAAAGATTAGATGAACATAAAAAATTTAAGGTAGAGATTTTTCTAAAATATAAAATATATTTAATTAATAAGGAAACAGAAAACACATTTTAGCTATTCTATATTTATGATTTGTTTGGTCTAAAGTTCATATCGCTCTGTAAGCCAAATTACATGTGATAATTTTAAATGAACAAATAACACCAAAAATAATTATAAATATTCGGACAAACACTAGCAGAACGGAACAACTAGCTGTTTTCAAAGGCCACTACACCTTCATCATCAGCGTTCTTTGTGTTTGATCCACTGTGTGTGGTGTCAGTATAGATATGTAGTTACTTCCTTTCTATAACAAGGTATGCTATGTACAATAGCATAGTTCGTGAGACTTTAAAAGAATGCGTAGGAAAAAATTTAATAGACTTAAGATATCTGAATGTATTCGGAGCATGCGAGATATTTGTCGAAAGATTTGTTAAAATTCAAGAATTTTTTTTTTTGCTATTATTTTCATAAGTCTAAAAAAATATTTTTAGTACAACTGCGTTTAACTTTAAGCGGAGATTAAAAATTTAAATTTTTATCAGTATTTGCCGTATTAATACAAACTAAATACTTCTTCTCTCTTGTTGGGTCTTGAGGTAGCGTAAAATGTATAAAATTTGCTTGGCCATTAACAATTAAATTTAAATGTTTTTTTTTTAAGAAATTCACTTTCCAATAATTGATTTAAACATATTCTTTATATGCAGATAATAAGAAATTTATATAAATAATTTTTTGCAGGAAATAATTAAATTGTACTTTCTCAGAAAACTGCTGGCCAAAGTCCAGAGACTAAAGATTTAATTTTGTTAGCATTTTCATTTAAAGTGAGACGTGTGAGAAATCTGAAATCAAAGCTATGTGTTTGTATGTGTGTTGTGAGATTTAAAATGAGAAAATAATGTTTGCTTTTCAAAATGCTGCAACTACTTAATTGATGTTTAAAAACATTATTTAGGCAATTTATAGCACAGTGGAACTAAAAAAAAATAATTAAAGGAAAATCTTGAGTAAAATTTATTTGGAAATTAAAAAAAGAAAACTAAGGGACTGGACAGCATAGGTGCGATAGTACTACCAAAGAGTAGTAAAACCCTATATCCACTTTGGTAATTTTGGTGATCAGTTTTTTTCATGGGCCTCCTTTCATGTCATTAGTTAATTCAAACTTGGTAATAGCGCTCAATTATATATTGCAACAATGTAGCTAAAAGTCCTCCAAACAAATCTTCTTAACATGTATCATTACCCGAGTCTCAATTATATACAAAGTTTCGAAAGAATCGCTTGAGTAAATATACGTAAAAAATACCATAAATTTTAATGGGCGCAACCCCGTCTATTTTTTTTATTAATATTAATAGAAATAAATAGCACTGAAGACAAATATTTTTAGAGAACGTTAAATTAAAGCATTGTTAAGTGCAGTTGTGGCCCGCCCCCCTTCCATTAACATTTTTAGATTTCCCGATTTTTCCATTTGAAAGCTTACCTAAGCCTACTTGTGGTATACAGATTTCTGCCATATAATATAACCTTGAATTCTTATGAGCGTAGTCTCTTCTTTCTGATTAAACAAACCGTGTTTTAAGATTTTTTTTTGTCCGTTGTTCACCTAGAACAACTTGTGTATTAAATTTCACTTATCTAGCGCATAATAGTTATAATCCAAAATTTGTATGGGTGTGACTACGTCCACTTTCTGAAACCCAATCCGAAGTACATAAAACAGCAGGTTCTTCTTTAATGGGCGTGATCACGCCTTAAAATTTTGTATAAGTGCAATATTTATGCAAAACTTCAATAAAATGGCTTGAGCTAAAAGTTCTAATTTTAATTTTTAGTTCTGGTATTTGAGGCCCTTGCGGACCGGTTTTCAGATTTTACTAGTTGGTTACTCACCTAGACTAACTTGCGTATAAAATTTCAGCTCTCAAGCTAAAGCTGCAATGCTTGATAATATTGATGTTCAGTCAGTCAGTGAATATATCTTACAATACGAATGTTTTGCATCTACATATCTCAGGAAATTGTTATCGTAAAACTTTCAGGCTTTGCATATGAAGTAGCTTTAATGTTTTAAGTTTAATCATATTACGGGTGAGGAGAACAAAGTTATGATGAAGGTTAAAATAGTTCGAACGGCTTCGTGTGCATACACTGGAACTTGGCCTAACGCGATACTATACGCCGAAATACCTAAATTTCTCTGAGTTGCAGGATAACGAGTGGTGCATTGTTTTTGTATGATGTTTTTGTATGAAGCCAATTTCAATCACATTAAGTGCCATTATTACAACTTAAAAATAGTTAAAAGAAGAATTTTATCGGACGTATATATATATATATATATAAACTGTATCATTTGCAAAATTTTACTTTAACCTAAAGTGAGCGATAACTTACAGGCAAGTTTATCCTATCTTGGTAAGTTAAATCCAATTTGCAATAATGGAAAGGTTTTTATACGTCCGATAAAATCCTACTTTTAGCTAACTTTAAGTTGTAATAATGGCCCTAAACAAGTTATCAAAAATATTACTGATGCTTTTATTAAAACATTTTTCATACCAAAACGTGACCTCTAAGATTTGCTAAACAGTGATTTAAAACGCTTTAAAATCAGTCCATTCTTCAATTGAGCTTACTCACTGTGAAAGAGTTAGCAGCTGTGAGAAAAAAAGAAAGCAACAAATAAATGAACAACAAATACCATTTAAATTTTCAATATAACTATGACAGGGTGTTTGTTGTTAACGCCATTAGCGCCAATATAAAAAAAATCTCTACTACTCATCTCACGCTCTAGAGTATTAAGAAAAAGCGTGTGAAATATTTGAAAAAATTAATTATGTAAAAATTATATAAACATCTCTCTTTCATGTCATCTACGTCAACAAAAGTCTCCTTCCTCCTGTTTAAGCTGCTGACTGCCACTGAAGAAGAGTGTGGCAAAACAAAATAATTTGTAGTGGGCAGCAGCAGCAGTTAAATGATGATGAAGAAGTACAAGAAGCGTTTTTATTGTTTAACAAATCCAAACAAATATACCATAAAAAAACCCACAAGTGATCGCAAACACACATCCATATACATATATATATAAACAAAGATTAAAAAAAAGTTGGTTACAAAAGATCCTTTAATTTGCATAATTCTCAGAAAGAATGAAAAAAGAAAGCAAAAGAATCCGAAAACTACAAACGAGCTATTGAAATGTTAATATTTGAATACAAGAAAATAAATAATTCCTTTCATAACTATTTTTAATAACTCAACAAAATGCCAACAACAAGATCGTACACCATCGTAAACCCCATCATACATACATATGTACACTTAGTCCCAAATCACACTATGCAAGTCTTATTGCTAAGCTGATTCGTTTCAGGGAGAGAGAGACGAGGGGAACAGCAACGTTTCTTTTCCCCCCGTCCCTCTAGCCTAACAAACTAATCAGCTTAGCAATAAGACTTGCATAGTGTAAATTGGGACTTATGGACATGAGTGATGATGATCTTGGTTGCTAACTTGCACAAGATGAGTTTTAAATGAACAAATAAACAAATACAAGTATGCAAGTATGTATGGATGTGAATAAACGGTTGAGCTGTTTAGAACAAAAACAAACCTTCAATAAACGCATTCAAACAAGAACTAACATTATACTTCGTACATACACTCAAGTTCAACAGGTTAAAAACCACTTAACATGTTGCAAGCCAACCAATACAAAATTCATATATAAAAAAACATAAAAAGCAAAAAACTGAAACTGCATCAATCAGAAATACAACAACAACAGCAGCAGCAGCAGCAGCAGCTACAGCAATGCAAATCGTGGTACACATGATGATGACGAGAATGATGAACCAAAAGGTAACATGCAGAGTAGAAGCACACAAAAAAAAAGAATTATGCATAAAGTTGTGTGTGCCATCATTTCAATTTTTTTTTATATTTAACTTCTTCATCATCATTGGCAGCAGTTTTGAAACTGTTTTGTTTGCTGCTTTACTAAACAACAGTTTTTTTTGCGCTTCTTTTTTGTAAGTAAGGCCATACTGAAAAGCAGTTACCTGTAGATTCAAACTATAAAGTGTCTAAAAGTAAACAAAGAATGCGGCATCGTTGACTCTTAACGAGGCCGACATCATCATCATCTTTGTCGAATTACTAACGACAAAACGAAATGCAATGCAAATAAAAAAGAAATGGCAGGGCTTTGAAGATCTGCAGATAATGCACTGTGGATGGGAAAAAACCATTTTCACACTACTTTTACAACAAAAAAAAAAAAAAAAAAAAAACTTCTTTTCACATGCGTAATTATTACACTTATAGGGCATTTGCATTCTCTACACTATATTTCCCATACAAAACGAGATCTAATTTGCCAGTAGATTTATGGGAAATCTATTTAAAATCTAATATTTTTTATTTATTTTTTACTACCATTTACAGCATCTTTATACAAACAATGTGACCTTCTCCGAGAAAAGGGACCTAGTGTGTGAAAACGAAGCTTTGAGAAAAACGCATTTAAAGTTTCATAACGCATTATCAGTTTGAACACACCTTTAGTTGGGAGATGCGATTTTGTATGGTTAGTTATGGATTAGGTGCTGACTTTGGTGATGTCTTATTCTCCCGTTTTTTAACCTAGTGTGTCAATTTTCTCGGAGGAGGTCACATATAATAATTCTAATAATTCTACTGTACGTGTGTATGTTACTGAACTCCTCCTAAACGGCTGGACCAATTTGAGTGACTTTTTTGTATGCGTTTAGGTGGCGCCCTGTATGGTTTAGATTCACAAATCAGATGGTGCTGCAGTCGGTATCTAGGTTATTTGTCTATACTCAAACTAAACAGCTGGATCGACTTGAATGAATTTTGTATATTCATTCAAGTGGTGGCTTAAGATAACGTTTGCCGCTCTCAGCTAGTATAAAAGGTGACTGAATTAGATACGGCCAGCTTACAAAGGTGTGTGAATTGGCTACATTACAGTTGTTTGGTTGTAGTTTTGCAAGATTTTCTGTTAATGGATTGTTTTGGACTAAAAATTTTGATAAATTTCATTAAACAAAATTGATGTAAACGGTATAGATTTTCATAAAGATTTTAATTCAAATTTGCACCCTATTCATTCATTTTGTTACTTGAATTATTTAATAAAAACCGTTCAAGCATAACAAACAAAATATAATAGAAAATAATATATCGTGCCATAATCACCAAAAAAGCTTAAGCGACATAATTTTCGAGCTTAATTTTTTGACCAAAACGGATTATTTTCGAACGTGAATAATCCAAGTCGAAAAAATGTGTTTATAAGCTTTGTTGCCGGTTATGGCTCGTTATAATAAAAACGCTCAAGTTATAGCGCAATATGTTTAATAGGCAACACTACATAGATTTATTTATGAAATATAAGCTTTGACTTTATAGAAAATAAAATTACTTTTCTAACTCAAACACAGAATAATCTGAATCAATTATTAATTTGTTCAGCTTAGAAATGCTACAGAGAAATTTGTAAATTCCAGCGCAAAATGTTTTGATATTTTGGTTTGAAAAAAATTTCGATTTTTTCAATAAATAAATTTTTTATACCAAATTTTTTTTTTACTGAAATTAAAACCAAAATACATTAAAGTGCGACTTTAAGTCGCTCGTGCACTATATTATACGAACTGTATCCTTTACAATCGAATATCTTACCTGTAGTGCGATTCATTAACTTTTTTTCATTAACCGTAACTTCTTTTTAACCATAGTCGCAGCTGGTAGTTTCCTTAAATTTTTGTCGATAAAATTAACAGCACATAAATTATTGTCATTATTATATATTGTCATAATTATATAATTTATATATGTCATAAATAACGTCACATTAACACCTACAGCGAATATCGTTAAAAAATGTTACTGAATAGCAAATTCCGTAAAATTTCGTTATAATTATTTTAACGATGCGATTATCGTTAAAACAAAGTTAGTGAATCGCACTAATGATATAGTAATTTTAACTTTTTTTGTTTTTGGCGCTTTTTTTTTTGTTCTAGAGATTTCTTTCATTTTTGCTTTTTTTTATTCTGGCGATTTTTAAGTTTTAGCGATGTTTTTAATATATACCTTTTTTTAGTTCTACCGTTTTTTTAGTTTTGGCAATTTTTCTAGTTTGGCTATTTTTTGAGTTTTGGCAATTTTTTAGTTTTGTAATTTTTTCCGTTTTTTGTCAATTTTTTTCGTTTTCATAATTTTTTCGTTTTGGCGTTTTTCCGTTCTTTGGAGATTTTTTTGTCGGTTCTTGGCGGTTTTTTTCTTTTTTTTTACACTACATATTTTATGTTTTGATTTTATGATGACTTTCCTCGACAAAAAATGTTTCATGCCATAGTGCACCTGTGATCATTTAAATAACATCCACTAATAACATGTTAGATATTTTTTTTTCTTTGTTTTTATTTTTGTACTATCAAATGTAAATTTTTAAAAGGTATTCAGGCTTCAGCAATGAAGAACGGAGAACATTCCTTTAAGTCATCATCATCGTCATCACAAACATTGTCAGCAATTTTAACTCTACAGTTTATGGCAGAGATTTTGCAGCTGATTTTGATGTTGCAACAACAAAAACAAAACAAAATATCAATAAATGAAAAGAACCTGAGTACAGTAGCAGTTGTTTGCATTTCTAGCTGCAACCAGCCAACCAACCAACCTCCTCTTGGTACTTTGTCTCTTATTTGCTTTAGTTGTTTTTTATTTATTTTTAATTTTTCCATTCTATTTTTTTCTTCTTTGCATGCATCATGCATCCTTCACCATGATGTTTAAAAAGTCGTTTGCTATTTTATTGAGTGACTGATAAAGAAGTACTTTAGCATGAACATAAATGTAACATTCGTGTGTTTGTTAGAGATTGTGAAACCATGTTCATTCTAGTTTGTTAAAATCTGAAAAATTTCTTATTTAAATATTGACATGTTCACGTTGATTTATACGATCGAACGTTTAGAATGTAGGAAAGAAGAAAAAAATAGGCATTCCATGTACACGAAATGTACTCGTATTTTTTATAGAGAGTGTGTGTGCATATTGCATAAAAGATTTTGTTTTTAAGATATTTGCGATAATATTGCAGGGATGACGAGATAAACATGTCGATAAGTTCTTAAGTTGTCAAAGTGTTATGTCCCACTGTAGTCTTCGTATTATTAGACTTTTGAAGATGGTTTTTATAGGACCTAAGGAAGATATTCAAAGAATATTTTTGTATCTTTAAATGTATACAGCTTTTTTTAACGTGTTAAGCTTTGAATTTGAAATGACATATGATGTGTGACCACTTTTTATATTTATTACATAAAAATGTATGAAGCCATCCCACTGTGTGCTGCAGCTGATGAAAATTCAGTGCATTCGGCAAGGCCGATTCGCAATCACTTTTTCAAGTATTTGAAATTACAAATATTTCATTAATGGTCTTAAGAATGCTGTCCTCAAGAATTCCCAATTTAGCTGATTTAGTTGCTAAATAGCAAGTCCATTGTGGCAAGTGTGACCATTTTACTAATTTTTTTTTTGTTATTATTCGAATACATAAAATTTATTATTAAAAAAAGGTGCGGTTTCCAAGAATATTAGCTTTAAAAACATTTGGTTATGTATAAATACTGAAAGCACATGATTTCGGCTTAGAAAGAAAGAGCAGCAGAGGGTTGTGACGGGTGTGACCTTATAGCGTTTTTTAGATAATCATTACTTTTAGGATATATGTACATATGTATATTGTAAAATCATCCGTAGAACGCATACAATATTTTTGGTGTAGTAATTTGTTCAAAGTATTTTTGATTGTATTTACCCCCCTTTTCCAAAAGCCTGGCAGTCGACTAGTCTAGAAAATTTTTATGAAAATCATTAAAAAAATAAGTAGTTTTCAATATATTTGCTAATAAAGTCGACCGTCTGGACTGTGAAAACAGGGGGAAAATACTTACTGTTAGAAAAAAGAAATTTTTTTCATAAAAAACTTTTTCTGAAATTCGACGGGTGTGACCTCTTTACGTGACGGGTGTGACCAAGCATAAAAATTTTGCCTATATACAATTTTTTAGTTAAGTAAAAGGATAATAATAAAAATATTAACTTATTCGCTATCCATAATATCATTGATGGACTACAAGGAAGATTACGTTTACCGTAACCTTTGTGAACTTAAAATTTCAGAAACACCGTTTTCTGCACATCCTGTTCTAAAACAAGCTGTGCTACAGAGTGTTAAAAGTGACCTCCCCCACCTATGAAAACATTTAGAAGCTTGTAAATCCTTCAAATGTTACTGACCTTGAAGAGCTGATGATTGTGAGGCGCTAAAATCTTTTGTTTGTAGTTCTAAATACTTGGTATCAAGACTCTCTTAGAGTTTTTTTTTAATTTAGATTTCCTTCAACCACATTGTTGCATAAAATAGCTCATTGCCTACTGCCAGTTATGTGCTCTTTTAGGAATTTAATATCATTAGTATTACTTTAAGTGACCAATTTCTTATATGAAAAGAAAATATGCCTGGCCATTACACTTACATGACACTTTATTAATGCAAGTGTTTAGTGGCAGCAGATTTCATAAATTCTCCCAGACTATGCTGGCAATAAAGATTCTTCAAAAATTTATTTTATATGCAAATTTTTTTCCATCACTTATATACCACTCAAAAGTCTTCATCGAAACTAGTTTTTTTATAAATATATAAATATTTTATTATTCGTTGAAACAAAGTAACAATCAAGTTCGAGATTATATGATTTTTTTTTTTGCTTTCGCTTAAATACAAGCAGTGCGTATGTTTGGGGCCACCTTTCAAAATAATTAAGCCTAATCATTCATCATCACTAAATTCTTTGCATTAATTAATTTAAAAAAAAAATATTAATGACTCTTTAAGAAGACATGGTGGCAGCTGTAAGTAGTAGGAATGAGGCTGCTGAAAAACTGATAAAAATTAAAAATACTTATGTTTTTTATTGTATATTGTTTATTTTTTTGTAGTCAAGTGGAATATTTAGTCAGCAGAATTTAATGGTGGTAAAGAGAACAAAGAGAGGAAAAAGTAAATATTTTAAAAATATTTCTAAATATCGCTAAAAATTTAACTGCTTTTAATATGAATTTGTGTGAAATTCCCAAGTAATCAATCTTATATGAAAAAAATTTAAAATACTCATAAATTTAAATGATATTTAAGAGGAAAACAAACAAGCTACTTTAATTATAAATACACCGAATTTTAAGCAATCTTAGTTATTATTTTAAATTAATTTGATTACCGAGAACCCTGCATAACGTTATATGGAATCTTGGAACTTATTAGACTCAAATGAGGGATTATTTTGTTTTGATTTTGTAAATTTTTTTAATTATTATTTTTTTTTAACAACATGCTAAATCAAACAAATACAAATACTATCGCCAGCCACCCCTACAATTTCCTTATTGCTCAAACTGCAAGTTTCATTTGTAAATAAATTCAATCAAATAAAAAATCTTAAGGCGTAACGCTTAAGCAAAAAAAAAAAAAAAAATTATATGCACATAGGAGTATATATCACGCACTAAATTATCGATAATTTACTGAGGTCAGTCTTTAATAAATGATCTTGCAAAAACTTAGTATGTATACAACAAATGTCTATCAAAGTTTTATAAATTGAAATGAAATACTAAGAACAATAATAAATGGCTCGGAGTACAATAAACACAATTAAATTATGTACGCTTGAAATGGCAAAAAATTTAATTGAATTTATTAAGACTAAAACAAAGGTAATACAGTGCACAGTGGGCTAGAGGCAAAAACAATTTTGCAGAAAATATTTTTTTTTTATAATTTATAATTTCTTTTCGGAATTTTATTTTGTTTCTTAGTTTGAGTTGTATAAGCTAAAGCTTATATTTTGCAAAAAAGCCGCCAAGCTAAAACTTAAGCGACATAACTTTCGAACTCAAATTTTCTGACGATAATCGGTTAACTGCGATCGAGAGTAATCGATTTTAGTAAAAAAACCTTATTTCAAAAAATGTATCGCTTAAGCTTTTTTGGTGCCTAGAGCATGATGTGATGATTTTTGAAGAACAAATTACACTTAAGACAATTGAAAATACTCAGACAATAACTGGCAGAACGGAACAACATGCTGTTTTCGAAACAGTAGCATTCTTTTACCAATTTTTTTTTTTTTTTTTGATTATGCCCTGCGATTGAAAATATGGGAATTATTTTCAAAATTATTTGAACTCTGCTCTATTGTATTATTAAGTAAATTGAAAATTTTATTGAAAAAAAATAGGAATTTCTATGTATATGTACATATATGTATCTTGAAAAAAGTCTAGTTAAGGGTTAGGCTTAAGTTTATATATTTTGCCACAGCCCAATAACATATCGTGCCATAACCGCAAAAAAAAAGCTTAAGGGACATCATTTTCGAACTTAATTTTTTGACGAAAATTGGTTATCTGCCATCGTAAATAATCAATATAATTAAAAAGTGAGATTCAGAAAAATGTCGCTTAAGATTTTTTGTGCTTATAGCACGATTAGATGATTTTTTATGAACAAATTGCACCTAAGACAATTTTAAATATATTGACAACTACTGGCAGAACGGAACAATATGCTGTTTTCGAAACAGCAACGTTCTTTTACTAACATTTTTTAGAGAATCATGTGTTACGATTGGAATGGCGCGAATTATTTTCAGCTCTGTTCTACTGTATGCTTTATTGAGTTAATTGAAAATTTTATTGAAAAAAAAAATTATATTAATTTATATGCATGTATTTTGAAAATAAGTCTGCCTATAGCAGCTTTCATTTGAATACATTATTTTTTCTTGGCATAAGAGAAAACATTATGCCAGTGATATTTTGCACTGCTTGGCCAATTAGTGGCAGTGATAAAATACATAACACCCGCCGCGTTTACAGAGGACGTCTTTTTTATTTTGTTTTTTTTCGTTGTAGTGGTGGTAATACAATAAAGTAGTTATAACCAGCTTATGCACATATATACAGTGCTAGTCAAAATAATAGCAGCAATTACATTCTACTATTACTAATAAAATCCGCCAAAACTAAGAAAAAGCGGCAAAACTAAGAAAAATCGCCAAAAACAAAATTAAATCGCCAGAAACCGAAAAAACCTTAACGAGTACTCAACATTTTTTTTAATATCTACATCAGTTAAGATATTCGTTTCAAGAAATATTTTTTCCACACAAATTTCAAAACGAAAAATCGTTTTTATTTACAAAATCTACCCTAAAAAAGTTGATACATTTTTAACCCCCGACTAAAAAAAGGGGTGTTATAAGTTTGTAGTGTGTGTCTGTGTGTCTGAGTGTCTGTGTATCTGTGTATCTGTGTGTCTGTCTGTGTCCACATACAGGCCAAACGGTTGGACCGATTTTCATTTAGTTTTTTCTGTTTGAAAGATGACTTGATCGAGAGGGTTCTTAGCTATGTTTGAAAAAAATCGGTCCAGCCGTTTAGAAGATATAACACCTTTTCTGAAAAAAGTCGGGGGTTTTTAAAATTTTTAATTTTTGTTATTTATAAAACTAATTGAATTCTTTTAAGGCATTGTAAGAAGAAGAATTTTATTTTGTAATTATATTAATAGAAAGAGTTACAAGAATGTTTGTGGCGTTTTGAGTAAAATTTCTTGTAATGTTGCTATTATTTCGACAGCAGCTGTATGTTACCATATAGTCTGCATTATATTTACACTGGCAGCAAATTCTTTTGAGTTATTGAAAGAAAACAAAAACCATTGCTTATTACTTTTATGTTAAGTGATATAGCCAAGCTATTAAATTTGTATTTACATAACTGAGAAGTCTTCAGAAATATTTTAATTTCGTTGTCACCGTAAACTTTTCACCTGAATATATTTATTTACATCGATATGGACCTATGTAAGTATGTACGTTTGTATGTACATACTAGAGGCCTGTGTAAACAGTCTTGAAATGTAAATACATCTTGTTTTTGAATGTATTCTTGTGGCATAAATTATGCTATACCAATAATAAATGATGTCGTTTAATAAGCGAAGCATAATGGATGTATTGATGTTTGTGTATGCGAGTGTTTACAAGCGATTTCGCGAAGATTTCTTGTGCGTAACAAACAATCAAAAGAAGTAATGTCGATGCGTGTGTGCTTTTTATTTTGCATATTGCACGTTTGAGTGTATGTGTATCAGATGTAGATGGTAACCCTCTAGTCAACCTAGAATCGTATGTCTCTATGTCAATACTCTTTATCCAGCGATAATTGCACTAGTTAAAATGTCGACAACTTTCCTTTTATGCGCGAGTAGAGATACGTTAGAGACGACAGTTCTAGTGTATTTGTGGTGATATTGTCAATGAACGCGTCAATAGTTTGTATTTCTTTTTTATTATGTTGTGCAATAATATTAAATAAATATATATAGACGAGGGTCACTAAAATCTACGAGTGAATCTTCGGTTCAAATATCTCCATATGGCCGTAAAAGAACTACCTTCTCAATAGTGCTAAAGTCTACTGATAGATTTTGAATGACAACCCTATGTTAATTGTCAATAGGCATTTGCATTGGCTGGGGTACACCTAGCCAGTAGCACTATTGACAATGGCACTAGAAAATCACTATAAGTTTACTATTGACAACGAGAGAGGACATATCGATATTGTGGACTAGAGCCCATAAAATTTACTAGTGAATCTTTGGTGCCAATGTCTCCATGTGGTCCTGAAAGAACTACTAAGTCAGTAGTGCTATAGTCTAGTGGTGGATTTTCAATGACAAGCTAATGTTAAATGTCAATAGATAATATCATTGGCTGGGGTACACCTGGTCAATAGTGCTACTGACAACGTCACTAGTACATCACCACAATTTCACTATTCGCACTTTCTGCAGGGAAGCTATTATGTGTCAATACATGTGCGCGTTTGTATGTGCACAGAAAAATAAAAGATCATACATATCATATACATGCATGACGTTTGTATACGCGCCCATGCGTATGAAGAAGCAAGTATCACAAATTCTTCCGTCACGGAGTATTTTCTTCTTTACTCCTATACCTGCAATAACTAAAACAAATGTCTTGCCAACAGTATTGTTTAGCTTTTCTTTTAGGAGATTTCGCTGTAGCAAAGCATTTGAAATATTCCTCATGTCTTAAAAGTTCTTGTAAGTTGTCTTTTGCAGTGGTCTAGTAAAGGGTGTTTTTTATTGAGGTATAGAACTTTAAGTTGACATCACTTTTTTAACTGGCGGCCATTTTGTCAGCTGTCAAGTGATTAATATTTAGTTTGGTTTGCCATTTCATCATGAACAGGTTGACAAAAGAACAACGCTTGCAAATCGTGCAAATTTATTTCGAAAATAATGGTTCAGTTCGCGAAGTTTACCGCAAGCTCCGTCCATTTTATGGTCGACATAATCGTCCATCAGAGCAATTAATTCGGTTAACCATGGATCGTTTTCGCACTACGTTTACTCTATGTGATAATACGCATCCGCAGAGACGTCGAACAGTGCGCACCGAAGAAACAATTGCCGCTGTAGAGCAAAGTGTTGAAGAGGACCCGAATGAATCGATTCGCCACCGTGCACAGCAATTGGAGCCGACTAACCGACTATTTTGTTCCCGAATTGGATGGCATGAATGTGGATGAGTTGTGGTTCCAACAAGACGGCGCTACATGCCACACAGCGCACGTCACAATCGATTTATTGAAGGAAACATTCGATGAGCGCATAATTTCGCGGAATGGACCTGTCAATTGGCCACCAAGATCGTGTGATTTGACACCACTGGATTATTTTCTTTGGGGATATGTGAAGTCGCTCGTCTACGCCAACAAACCAGAAACGTTAGGGGACTTGGAAGCCAACATTCGTGGCGTTATTGCCAACATACGGCCCCATATGCTCGAAAAAGTGGTTGAAAATTGGACCTGTAGAATTGGCTTTATTCGAGCTAGCCGCGGCGGCCACATGCCCAAAATCATATTTAAACATTAATGGCATAAAATTATCCTTCCAATAAAGCCAAATTGATGGACATTAAAACGAATTTTTTGTGTTTTGTTTCAATTCAAAGTTCTATACCTCTTAAAAAACACCCTATACATACACAATACTAGAAGAAGAAAAAAACATGAACCTGGCAAAATTTTTATGTATAACATCTTGTTTATGTTTATTTACACTAGCGCGTATTTAATAAAACAAAACAAGAACAAATTATCAAAAACCATTTGAGAGCAAAAAAATAACCACCGCACGAACAAAATAATGAAAATAAATAATCAACGTAATATTAGTGAGATTGCTTTCCTCCAACACCCTACAAACGTTTCGGAAACATTTCTATTCAATAGCTTAGTAAGTAAATAATTTTTTTTTGTTTAATGGACTGTCTTAAGGCTTTGTAGTGTTCCAGTGAAAGCATGAAAAAATTAAGTGAATAAAATATATATAAAAATATGATTCTTTTTGCTAAACAAATTAATTTTCTTAGCTTAAATTTTTTATTTTTTTGGACTTTTTTACAGTTTAAGTAATTATTTTTAAGTTCAATTTAAATTCGAAATTGTGTCCTCCAGCGCATATTTAAATAATACTTCCATTTGTATTTAAATGTATTTAAATTCCATTTAAGTTTAATGAATATAC
The DNA here is from genome assembly GCA_949987645.1 of Tachina grossa. Lineage (NCBI taxonomy): Eukaryota > Metazoa > Arthropoda > Insecta > Diptera > Tachinidae > Tachina > Tachina grossa. The sequence continues at coordinate 19,058,012 of OX465275.1, forward strand.
CATATGTTTTGAGTGTTTGTCTGTGTGTGTGTTTTATTTTTGAAAACATACATAATGATCATGGTGTGGCCGTATTACAAAGAATTTCGTTTAATTTTCATATATATGAAACAAATAGCATACATAGTTTCATATTATGGAATAAATAAATAAAACAATTCATTCTGATGTCCTTTTGGTTTCATAAAATGTTTTTTATGCAATTTAAATTTTCTACATTTTGATAACCAAACTTCATTATTTATGTTAAACAGCTGTTGTTTGGAAAGATTTCCCTAATATTTGGATATTTTTTAGTGCTGCCGTACTTTCAACGTAATTTAAATTAAACTTTAAATAGACACTGAGAAAATCAAATCGTATTTATAACAATTTAAATTTCAATAAAAATTAGCTAACTACGTTTTAAAATATTTAGCTACTCGTAAAAACTAGCGGTAAGTAAGTACAAAAGTAATTAGTTGCTTTTAGCGACATATCAAGTACATTATTTTTGAATTTATCAAACAAAATTACTTCAGTAGTCAAATTGTAGGTAGTTGCGACTTAAATGCTGGTATAATTTATTGCCTACTATAGGGTGTTGCAATAAGACATTTCATTTTGAATAGCCCGCCATTTTAACAGTTCTCATGACTCTAGTTATAAATAATTGACAGATGACAAGTAAAAACTATGCAATTAAAAAATTTATAAAATTCAATAATAAAATTTATGGGGCGTGACCCCGCCTACTTTTCTAAAACAAAACTTTGTGTAAATCTCTGGATTTAAAACAGCTAAGATTTTTAAAAACAAGCCTGAACATTAGTGTAAAATATTGGGCAACATTAAGAGCCAATTTCACCAACTTATTTAAATATCAATTCATATTTAAAAGTCATTTTTACATACAAAAATTCATAAAAATCGACATTTAAATATGAATTGATATTTAAATAGAGTTGGCGAAATTGGCCCTAAGTGAAAGTGCGTGACTAGAAAATTTCTATTAAAGGCCGTGATACACTATCATACAAAGTAGTGCGATCTACGAAAATATACAACCCTGGTGTGATGAATTGTTATTGTCTTTTGAAAATTTTCATAAACTCCATCACACCAGCGTTGTACTTTTTCGTAGATCGCACGACTTTGTATGATAGTATCACGACCTTAAATAAAAATTTCAACACATCGTGCCATAACCGCCAAAAAAGCTTTAGCAACATAATTGTCGAACTTAGGTTTTTGACCAAAATTCACTATTTGCGATAGTTAATAATCGATTTTCATAAAAAAACGAGGTGCACAAATGTGTCAGTTAAGCTTTTTTTGGCGGATATGGCTCGATATATTCCAAAGTTGTCTAAATTTTTAAGTATGTATATGAAAATCGTTTAATTTGTAGTGACAAAATGAGATTTTTATTTTACAAATTAACTTCTCTTTTGTACTTGTTTTTGTTTTTCTGCCTACACGTCATACAATGCAGTAATTTTATCGTATCAATTTATTTGCTTCTTTCTATATGGTTATTTGAAGACGATGAAACAATGGCAAGACGTGTGGTTTTATTTCGCACGCTCATTTAAATTAATAATTTATGGCAACACAATGCAATTACTGTGGGTTATTTCTTCCTCTCGAGTGTGTGTGGTAGTTGGTTTATTTACTAAAAACTAAACATTATTGAAATTGTATTACGGCGGCAGTCCTTTAAAATAATAAAATCATACAGCCGAAAAAAGTAAATATTTTACTGCATAACTAAAATACTAATATGGAATAATTAGTAAACTTATTTGTAATAATTGTTAAAATAAGCCTAAAAATTGTTAAATTTTATATGGGGAAAAAAAGAAATTTTTTTAAAAAATTTCAACCTCTGTGCAAGTTAGTCTAGAAACTTGTTTATCTCGTTACAAATAATACTCGAACAGTATTAAAGTGTATTGCAGTGTATTTAGAGTAGACCCCTGCACAAGACTACTTACAAGAATTTTTTAAATGCTTTAATACAGCGAAATCTTTTAAAACAAATGCTAAACAACACTCTTGGCAAGACATTTGTTTCAGTTATTGCAGGTATAGGAGTAAAGAAGAAAATGCTTTGTGACGAAAGAATTTGTGATGCTTGCTTCTTCCTACGCATGGGCGCGTATACAAACGTCATCCATGTACATACACACGTACACATTGTGTGTATGATCTTTTATTTTTCTGCTTTAAAAAACCACCCTTAAACACATAATAGCTTTTCATCTACATCTTACACACACACTCAAACGTACAATATGCAATATAACAAGCATACACGCATCAACACTACTTCTTTTGAGTGTTTTTTTTTACGAACAAGAAGTCTTTGCGACATCGCTGGTAAACACTCATATACGCGAACATCAATACATCCATCGTGCTTCGCTTATCAAACGATATCATTTATTATTGGTTTAGTATACTACATGCTGCGACAATACAGTTAAAAAACAAGACTTAATTATTTAGTTAATTTAATTATTATTGTTCGAACTTCATTTGATTTGAACAGGCTAAAGTTAGTATCGCTTTGTAAGCCAACTTACATGTGATAATTATTAATGAAGAAATAACACCAAAGTTAGTTGTAAATATTCTGACAACACATAGTGTTTGATGCACTGTGTGTGGTATCAGTTGATGTAGATTTCTGCGTTATATACTCAGCTATTATTGAAAATGGAATATGTGAATTGTTTTGATTCATCTTATTTCAATTTGCTGAAAGCTTTTTTGTAATGAAATTAATAATTATCACAAGTAATTTGGCTTACAAAGCGATACGAACTTTAACCTGTTCAAATCATAAATATTAAGACTTAATTACATTTCAAAATTGTTTACGCACCCCTCTAATTTACAGTACTGTAATACTGTACTGAATTACTATATAACAGTACTGTAAGTACCCACACAGGCTGTAACAGTTTCATAAATCTTCTTCTGCTGTGCATTTACTCCTTTCCGGCACTGTTGTTTCATTTTAAGTTTTAGTTTTTATTTCAATTTTTTCTCTTCGAACTTTTGCTACTACTTTTTGCAAATGAAGTGGCTTCTGCCAAATTTGATTTTCAATGCTCAAAAATTTTGTTAATGTTTCATTTTATTTATGTTAAAGCGATTGTTTGAGTAAAACATTTGAAAGATAAATAAACATTTTTTAGATAAAAAGTTAAAAAGGCAAATACTAAATTTAAACGAAAAAAAGACATAAAGTGTTTAATATACATACATATATAAACATACACATGTGGTGTTAAAAAGATTTGAACAATTTTGCACTCTAATAAATTTGTTAATTTAAGTTTGCTTTTATGTTGAGGGAAGTTATAAAAAATTATAATATAAACATTAAATTAATAAAAATCATTAAACATACATAGACTACAACAGTGTTCGAGTTCTGTAACTCCCTCCCACAGCGAGAAATTTTTCGATGAAAAATTAGGTGCCGAAACATTGTACATGAGAGTTGAGAACAATTCAAATTTTGGAACTGTTAATTAAATAAAGATAAATAGTAAGTATTTCTTTATAAATCATACTTTAAAAGTCTATAGAGCACATTCATAGTGAAAATAAAGTTTGCTTTAAGAGTTTAAAACCATTATTTTGTATGGCAATACTGGTTTTTAAATCTTAAAGTATACTTTATTTTGACTATGAATATACTCTACAAACTTTAAAAGGTTAAAAAACATTATAATTTATACAGAAAAAAATGTTATTTATCAAGTGAAAAAGTACTTAAGTCATATTTTACTGTTTTGCCGGAGGGCACTTTTAAGCGTTCAAGTCGATTTTCAGAAATTTATTTCTTTTACAGTTAAATTGGTAAATTCTCTGTAAGCCTTTATTTTTCTAAGCAAACATCTTTATACACACAATAAGTGATACAATTAAGTTGAAATATACCAAAGTATAACCTAAATTCAGCTATTATGCCAAATGAGATTAGAAGTCTAATAAAGATAAATCGCCAGTCATAGTGCTATAACTTCCTGAAAAATCACACAAATTTATTGAGATTTTGACCAGGGATACTTTCAGATATGTAGATTACGGAGTTGCCATTAACTTAAAATTAGCTTATCTCGACTTAAGCTCTTTTTCATTTCTGCCACAGACATCATATCTCTAATTTTTGTTATTACAAATTGTATGCAAGTAGTATATAACTATTTCATATGGGGTAGTTTTAGGGTTAGTCTGATGTAATGCAAAGTTGGACCCTGTGGTCCAACCCTAGGACATCGCAATGTTACATCGACATTTTCTTCATATATTTGGAGTAGTTTTAGGGTACTTCTACTCCTCTTTGGACTAGTCCTTACATGCATGTAGGGACTAGTCGCATTATCTGCAGGGAAGCTCAACTCAGTTTGCTTGAGAGTCAAACCAATTTATTTTATATTTTAGTATTGTGAATTAACACTCATTTTACTTGAAAAAATTATGACATAAGACAACTACACAGTCAGCCATTACTTAAGTTGCGAATGTGTGGAGTTGAGAACTTCAATACGGGCTGAAGGCTCGTTTTTTACACCAGGTGGGGCTTGTCTTTTTTTTAAAGAAATATAGAATGTTCTTCTCAGAATTTAAGGCTCAATCAGACATGACATAGCCATAGCCATAGAAAACACCCGTTCGAACCAAACTAATGGGCAACACTGTATTTGATTATAGGTGACTCGCCATAACGCCATAACTCTCACTATAGAAACCAATTGAATTTTAGTTTGGTTATGGCTATGGCATTATGGCTATGTCACGTCTAATTTAAGCTTTAATCTTTTATTTCAAATTATGTATAAAAAGACCTTCGTTCAATGAAAAGTAAGAAAGGTAAGAAAACAATAATTTCATAAAATCAGCTTATCTCGACTTAAACACTGCTTCCTTTTTGCCACAGATTTAATTAACAGTTGCAAAATTTGAAGTTTTTCTCATTTTGAATGGTAATACTGGTCTTAAATTTTTAAAGTATACTTCAGATTGACTATGAATATACTGGTATGTTTCTATATACTTTTATTTGATTCCTCTTACAATATTTTTTTAATTATTTCTAGCAAATAAAAAAATCTGTTTAACGTAAAAAACATTTAAATCATCTTGCGATTTAATTTTTTTTTTGCGAAAGACCAAAAATTCCAGTCGAAACTGGATGGGGAAAAAACATAATGTATCCCAGCACATTATAAACAAGTGAATGATAAAAGATTAATTTGTTGAAAGGTACACACAATAAAAAAAAGAAGAAATTCTACTAAGAAAAAAATATATATATTTAAAAATGTGGCCACAAGACCAGCACGCGCTACAAATTAGCTGGAGCTTTAAAGCAACGTACAGTTCTCCAAAAAATAAAAAAAAAACAATTAAGTTAATAAACGAAAAAATCAACGAAATCAACTTGATTTTGTGCTAAAGTTGGCAAATTAGCTTAAACAATTAAATTTCAAAAGAAGAAAGGGGGAGGCCAAATTTCATTTAATGATTGCTGGAAATATAAACATAAGTTTATAAATACATAAGTAACAAATAACTAAATAAACAAATTCAGTTGCTATTTGAATTCAAAAATTATTTGAACTTAATCTTTAGTAAATTTTTAAAATAAAAATGTTTGTTGCTATTGTTGGTTTTTTTTTTTTTTGCTATTTTGTTGATAAACACCAGAAAGAAACCCCTTGGTTCTTATTTATAGCTTTTTTTAATCTGTTTTATATATATTTTTTTTAATTTTTGCCTGCATTAAGTCCATAAAAGTTAAGAAATTAAATCTTGATGTTTTTTTTTTGCTTTTAAAAAATATTAATTTCAGTTTTTATTTTCTATATAATTTTTCACAATTTTGTTGCTGTAATTGAAAGCGTGCCACAAGTGTTGTTATCACAATTAAAAGTTAACACAATAACAATTTATTTTTCTAAAAATAAATAATAAAAAAATATATTTACATATATAAAATGCTGAGTTTTAGCAATCTTTTCAGAACACATGGTGTTGTTTCTTTTTTTTGTGTCGAAAAGTACAATTTAAATTTAATATTATTAATTATGACGTGCTGTCGTCTTCACAAATGAATATGTTACATTTCTGTATTATAACAAAATTAATAAATGTTTGATACAAAGCTAACTCTAATTTGTTTTAAGTATTGGATTAAGCTCCCCTGACAAGTTTGTATTGGCACCAGTGAAGTACTCGTACTTCTAACTATAAATCAATTTCAATGTATTTAGAAGAAAAAAATTGATAAGTTGAAAAGAAAAACAAATAAAAAGTGCTTTAATTAACTTATGAATGTTGTTTAATGCTCTGGAGACTTTCAAATAATATTATCAATCACAAAGTTGGGTGCGTAGAACCGTTTTTTATCGGCAATGATACGTACACGTTGTCGGCAATGATTGATGAAAATCAAAAATGTTTTATTATTTTATTTAACGGCTGATTATTTGATCATCTCCAATTCTGATTGACTAAAAATATTTTATAAGCTTTTTATTATTAGCTTTGTGACGTCATGGAGAAGTTCTAAACTTTTAATATATTATCGAAAAACAGTTAATGTGCGTTCCTAAGAGAAAAAATACCAAAAAATCACACATTATAAACTAGACAGAATTTGGTAAAAAAAAACAATTGTGTGGCAACACTCTACTCTTGCGAAAGCAATGAAAACTTGTTGTTCGTAAACTAACGGTAAAAATGAGCACTATGTTATCCGTCTTTATGCCTGTCTATCTATCTGTCTGTCTGTCTGCCACAGGCTGTTTTCTCGAGAACCGTACGAGTTTCCAACCTGAAATTTTCACAAAATAACAACAAATATATGACAGTTAAAAATTAAAGGGTGCTCTGAAACGACCACCGAAATATATTGAAATCCCTGGAAACCATAATATGCAAACTCTTGAAATTTTCAAAAATGATAAATTTATTTTAATTGAAATTTATTTGCTGGTGGTTAAGCATTGTTTATGTATTTCATTGGTGCTTAGCCAAATCATCAGAACCAAATTAATTTCAATTAAAATAATCATATGACAATATGTCAAATAATACATTTCCTAAATCAAAAATGATAAAACGAAAAAATCGCAATATTAAAAAAAATTTTCAAAAAGAAAAATCATCAAAATAAGAAAGCGCTCAAATGAAAAATATCACGAAAAAGAAAACAAGTCGCTAAAATGCAACAAAAGTAAAAAAATCACAAAAAAAAAACCGAGAAAAATCTCAAAAACGAGAAAAATCGCCAAAAAGAAAAAAGCTGAAACAAAAAAAAAATCGCCTAAATGAAAAAAGCGTCAAAAAATTAAAAAAATCGGCAAAACGAAAAAATTGCTAAAACTAAAAAACGCCAAAACAAAAAAAATATTAACAAAATTTATACATCAATTTATGTATTCGTGCCATAACCCCCAAAATAGCTTAAGTGACAAAATTTTGACGCGAACAGTCGCTTTTCGTCAAAAAACGAAGTCCAAACTATGTGTAGCTTAAGCTACTTTAGCGATTATGGCTCGATATGTAATAACATAGACTTAGTCCGAAACGGATTTTGTCAATTATTACTCCCCATCTTTCAGTCCAACCTAAAATAAACTATTCAGAAAAAAAGTTTGTGGACCCCTGAATCAACTACAACTTAATAATTAATTTTTATGGCTGCAAAAATGAGAAATAAGAGCATACATTTCCCAATTTGTAGTTATGTAATTCATTTTTATTTATTTATTTTTTCTTCTCAAAATATTGTAATATTTTCAAAAACATAATTTTAAATAAACATTTCGTTTTATGGTTTTGCACTAAATGTACAACAAAACAGATGTGTTGCTAAATACAAATTCGTACACATACATTTTATTTTCAAATTTTTTTTAACGATTTTGCAATTACCATACAAAAAAAAATTGATACAAATTTATGAGAACATACACGTGCTCACGTTTGAAATGTTTGTAAAAATAAAGAAAATATAAAATAAATACGAGTACGTTTTCAAATTGTATTGTTTATTGAATTTAAGGCGTTTTTTTTTCTTCTTTCTTTATTTAATTGAACTTGTAATTTTTATGTAAATTGTGGGGGGGGGGGAACTGATTGGTGTGGTGATTGTGTATTTTTCGTGAAGAACATACAAAATATGTTTACAAACAAACATTGTACAGTGGTGATTGCAAACAGGTTTTGTTTTTGATCTTTGCCGTCTTTTTTTGAAATTTAAATGTCAATCTGTCAACATAATCATTTAGCATCATCATTATCATCGTTTTTATCCTGCCGGTGGATGTAAAAGTACTTAAATATATATACAGTGAAACCTTTTCTAACGGACACCTCTCACCGGATATCTCTAATAACCGGATAAGTTTTGTAAAAGCAAAATTAAAATGAAGGAACATAAGCGGACACCTCTTGTTAGGTTAGGTTAGCAGGTTGCTGGTAAGGAAGGGTGAAATTTAGAGTCCTGCTGACTTGGGTACATACAATACCTGTGAGTTGATGAGAAGATAATGAGAGAGGGTAATAGCGAAGGGATAGTGATAGAGAAGACGGGTGTTGAAGAAAGAGATAAAGAAAAGCTTCATTCCTTTACAACTCTGATTTTTTGAAAGCCTATTAATAATGCAGTAAGCGGACACCTCTAATAATCGGACAAAAATACCACGATGGTGAGTGTCCGGTTATAAGAGGTTTCACTGCACATACATACGTGTATTTCCCTGCGCTTAAGAGTTTATATACACATTTCAGTTTGTATTAATGTGTTCATGCGTTTTTAATATTTGTATTAGCTTACTTGTACATAATTATCATATGCCAATATATTGCTTTTTTTTTTTTTAATCGAACAAAAGCATACATACACAATTTATTTTGAGTTAAATACGACTCTGGCAGAATAATACAAGAATTAATTCTTCAAATTTCAAATAAACTGTCCTACACTGTCCAGCTTATATTATAAACAGGTCTCTAAGATCTCAAAAACGATCGCAAATAGCTCATAAATAATTAATAAAGTAAAATGTCTAACATTAAATTAAATTCATGTTGTTTCAATTTAAAGTAACGTTGATTTAACATTGTTCTTGACTTTGATTAAAAACTACTGGATTATAAAATCAACATCAAATAGAGTTGTTTTAAAATAAAAAATTTTATTTGAAGATTACTGTAAATCATGTGGAATTAACATGCAACACCAATGAAGTAAAAAATATTGCCGAAAAATTTTAAATTAACCTTGTTTTCGTAAAATTTTTAATATGAAATTTTTCTATGTATGTGGTGACCCAATAAACTGATTACTAGTGCACTTGACTCTTGGTCTAGGGTTTGCAGCTGAAATAAAATTATCGACAAAGTGACTTGTGAGGTTGATGTTTATTTTGAAAAATATTATTATTTGATGTTTCTTCTGTTATGGTACAGTGGAATCTCCCTTAACGGACACTAACTATAGGCGGACACCCCTTTAGACGGACACTTTTGACAGGTTCCGGCAGTGCTCCATAAGAAAAGCATTGCTTTCTCTTGAGCGGACAGTCCCCTTGTGCGGACACATTTCAATGGTCCCTTCGGTGTCCGCTCAAGAGAGATTCCACTGCAACAGTAAATCACCAACAACAATAATAACAAAATTTTGTTAGTTGTTGCCTGTTGTAAATCATTAAGAGAAAAATCTATCATTCAGTTCACTTCAGCACTTAAAAAAAACTCTTGTGAAATAAAATAAGAATTTTATTTACATATTTGATGGATTTGTATGTTTCTTTTGATAATGATGATAATGAAGAGAAAAATATTGTTGACGCTTAAGCTAGACCACCCAGAATGTAGTTTTTATAACTTAAATATCATGAAAGAGCATAAGCCGCAGTAATTAGAAATTTAAAGTATTGTTTTTGGTTACAATATTTCAACACTTATTTGAAAGGAATTTTTGTTGTTGTTATCGATTTGGGCAATGTTTTGTGTTGAAGTCAATATTTAAAATAGTGACATCTTTTGAAACACAAGGTCGCAATAATTATTATGGTGGAGCCCAGTCTGTATATCTTTCCAGGTATATATTTAATTTGTTCAATGGACGGAAGTCCAGTGACATTAAACAAGGTAAATTATTCCACCCAATTCTAGATTACGGAATGACAATGAGTACTCGAAAAAAATATACATATTTAAATAGACTGAATTATAATATAATTATAATTGTAGCACAAACAACTAGTACACATATTAAACTACTATGACCATAGTCGATTCCAAAATAAAAGAGCATATCTACTTCGTTTCTGAGAATAACTAAAAACCGCTACAAGTAAAAATAAAACGTCATACTTATAGTCTGAAAAATTCAATAATAATAAACAGTATAAACATTGTTTATACTCAGGCCATGCATATTTAATCGGACAAAAAATTGATACTCGGGATATTTGTTCATCATTCGCCACCGTACACATATATTTGTGTATATAAAATGTTTGGGTGTGTGTGGCTGTTTGATAATATGCTTTATGTGTGTGTGTAAATAAAATACGAATTTGTAACCGATTAATAGTCAGAGTATTTTTATACTCATGCGTACGTTTGTAGTTCACATAGTCTATACATTTTAGTTGTTGTCTTTGTGCTGTGTAATTTAAGAAATGTGTATATACATATTACATATTCGGTTTAAAACTAATGCGTGTATTTGCATATGAACATGTTTTTTATTTTTAGCTGTACGCCTTGATAGTTGTTTGACATCCAATACTCAAAGAGTACTTAAAAAAATACTATGTAGGTGAGCTTTTTAATATTAAAACTTCTTACGCTATATTCTATTGATATTTTGTATATGATTTTATAATATTTTTGAAGTGCAAAAACCTTTTAAATTTTCCATTATTTATAAACATTGTAGGAACGAACGGCTTTTCCTTGTTCATTATACCATTCATTTACCTTTTACAACTTTTCCATATTCATTTAAAATATTTCTTTAAAACATACATATTATGTATTTATTATACTTTCTATTTTCCCATCTTTACTTTCAGGTATGTTTATTATTTGGAAAAATTATCACCAGTCCACAACAATAAAATAGTTTCCACTAAATTATTGGCAATAACATAGTAAGTAGATTTCCGGTCTGTTTAATGTTGAACCAAATGAATTTAAATTATACTGTGAAGCGAAAATAATTCACCGTAAACAAATCAATTTTCAAATAAAATTATTAAATAAATTTTTAGTGCTAAAATACAATATCTTATGACAGCCAATAAGATTAAAGTAGATCTGTCATTTTAGTTCAATAATAAATTTATGTTACGAGTATAAACACAAAATCTACATTATACTAATACCTAAACAATTATTTTTATATATAAACAACAAAATTAATTATGAGTTGTGAGAACCAAACAATTTTTAAATAAACTTTGTTGCAAAATAATGATTTGGAAATTTATGAAATTTCACTGCGTACAATTTTTGCTTGAGCATTTCGTTTACGATTTTGCAAAATAAATATTAAATTTTTACAATTATTATAAAATTTTACAAGTTAAATGAAAACAATAAAGCAGACAATTTGTCTGGAATTGTACGAGTGTGGTTGCAGAAAAATTAGGAAACCAAAAAATTTAATGTCACATAATGTTTATTTGAAGTGTGCTGAAATTTTTTTTTTACAGTCAGCTAAATTATTTCACTGTTAAACTACTTATTCATTATTACTTTGTATGGATTATTGCTTTCGACTAAATAAAATTGCGAGTTTATAAGTTGCTGCTGTTTTGTGTCTGGTTTCTTTGTCTTTCATCATAAACTATGAATCAATTGCTTCTTTTTTTTAACAAGGAATTGTTTGTGAAAGAAGTTTAAGAACAAATATGGTTAAAGTCATTCCAGTAAACATGCCGCCAATTGTATTGCTACATTGAACAGTGGTCGAATTGAGTTTGTAGCATTTTTGTGATATTTTAAATATAACTGCTATTTCTTAAAAAATCACAACTAGTTTTCTCAGTCCACAAAAGCTTCTATTAAAAGTACTTAGTAAAGCGTTACTTTTATGAAAATTAATTTTTTATGACAAGGCAATTTGTATAAACAAGGACTTGAAAAAAGTACCGTTTATTATTAAATGGTACTTAATAGCAAGTACCTTTCACTATTAAAAAAGTCTATTTTGAAAAAAGTACCTTTTATTATTAAGAAGTCTCTTTTGAAAAAAGTACCTTTTATTATTAAAAGGTACATTTTAAAACAAATTAACTTTAATTAATAAAATGTACCTTTGAAAAAAGTACCTCTTGATGAATAGTACCTTTAGATATAAAGTACCTTTTAATAAAAAGTACCTTTAAATAAAAAGTACTTTTAAATAAAAAGGACCTTTAAATAAAAAGTACATTTTTACAAGAAGTATCCTGCAATAAAAAGTATATTTTGTTAAAGTGTCTTTTAATAAAAAGTACCTTTTGATAAAAAGTACCTTTTGATAAATAGTACATTTTATTGAAAAGTACCTTTTAAGGAAAAGTATCTTTAAATAAAAAGTACCTTTTAATAAAAAGTACCTTTTAACAAAGAGTCGATTTTCATAAAAATGACCTTTTATTAAAATATTCCTTTTAGTAAAACGTACTTTTTAATTAAAAGCACCTCTTAATAAAAAGTACCTGTTAATAAAAAGTACCTTTGAAATAAAAAGTACCTTTTAATAAAAAGTACATTTGAAATAAAAAGTACCTTTCAATAAAAAGTACCTTTTGATAAATAGTACCTTTTATTGAAAAGTACCTTTTAAGGAAAAGTACCTTTAATTAAAAAGTACCTTAGTACCTTTTAATAAAAAGTACCTTTTAACAAAGAGTCGATTTTCATAAAAAGGACCTTTTATTAAAATATTCCTTTTAGTAAAACGTACTTTTTAATTAAAAGCACCTCTTAATAAAAAGTACCTTTTAATAAAAAGTACCTTTGAAATAAAAAGTACCTTTTAATAAAAAGTACCTTTGAAATAAAAAGTACCTTTCAATAAAAAGCACCTTTGAAATAAAAAGTATCTCTTAATAAAAAGTATCTCTTAATAAAATGTGTCTCTTAATAAAAAAGTACCTTTTAATAAAAATCATGTTTCTTTTAATAAAAATACCTAAAAGTACTTTATTATGTATGTATAGTACTTTTTCGCATATATTATTTTTTCCTAAAAAGTATTATATTTATAAAAATTTCTTTTTCACAAAGAGTCGCAAAAAGTACATTTTTACAAAGAGTGTCTTTTCACAAAAATTACATTTTTAAAAAAAGGACCACACATTAAAATCATCTTTTGTTTTGAATAATTTTTTCACTTCATTGATTTCGTTATTGTTTTGTAATGCGTGGGGCACTTAGAACTCGTTCTCTAGTACACTTGGGTCGAACTCGTTCACTAGTTCATTTTTGCCACAAACCAATGATCAAACCTATGCAATTTAAATGGGTTTGATCATTGGTTTGTGGCAAAAATGAACTAGTGAACGAGTTCGACCCAAGTCTATTCTCTAGTTCATTTTTGACACAAACCTATGATCAAACCTATTTAAATTAAGTTAAACGAGTTCGATCCGAACTGTTGGGCAAAAGTCTACTAGTGGCATTAGACTTGCATCGAACTTTTTCAGTAGCTCATTTTTGACACGGATGATCAAACTCGTGTAATTTAAATTTGCTTGATCATAGGTTTGAAAGAGTTCGATACAAGTCTACGTGGCATTGCCGCTTTAATTTCATACGACTTGGGTCGAACTTAGACTTGTATCGAACTCTTTCAGTAGTTTGTTTTTGACACAAACCTATTATCAAAGCCATTTAAATTACATGGGTTTGATCATTGGTTTGTGGCAAAAACGAGCTACTGAAAGAGTTCGATACAAGTCTGGTGGAACTCGTTAACTAGTTCATTTTTGACACCAACCTAAGATCAAATCTCTTTAAATTAAATCACAGGTTTGTGTCAAAAATGAGTGAACGAGTTCGACCCAAGTCTAAACACAATGGTTTTCAACTAGAGCTGGATCCAACTCGTTCAATCGTTCATTCTTGCCACAAACCTATGATCAAACCAATGTAATTTAAATGGGTTTGATCATAGGTTTGTAACAAAAATGAAGGATTGAACGAACGAGTTACATCCAGCTCTATTTTCAACCTTGTTTATGTTTGTCTGTAAGACATCTCTATTTATAATAATTTTTTTGCGAAACAAATTGCACCAATGTGCAACAATTTAAGCTTATAGCCAGCGGTTCCTTCTACAACTTTTGTTTATTTGTTCAACTTTTTTTTTTTTTTTTTGTTATTGAATTTTCAAAACCATTGAATGACTCTATGATTTCAATGTGGTACAACACACAATCATATATTTAAGGCGAATGACAGTTGACTAAATCACTGTATATAAAGTGATTGATCAGTATGCAAGCATCATAGTTCTTATGTTGCATTCTTTTTGATGCAGCAAAACTAAAGAGAGAAATGAAAGAATCATTGCAACATGTATGTATGCCAATAGTCTGATGCAGTTGCTGATTCTGCAGATCTTGCTGATTTTTTATTACAAAAATGCAGTTACGCATATAAAATTATTGTTGGCCATGCAACATACATATTTGAGTAAAAAATAATATAAAGGAATAAGAAGAAAACAAAAACTTGAAAGAAAAAATCATGCAGATGGTTTTCAATTTTCCTAGTTGCTCATATGGCTGTTGCATTGTCCACACGTCAAATGACTTGTTGCCAACATTTATGGCATGTTGTAATGTGACGCATGACAATGAATCAATGGACATATTTACTCCAAGAATCTAAACATCAGCAGCATTATCAGGGACTCTGGTGAATGGCAACTGTGATTGAGGAAAAAGAGGCGCTTTAGTTTTAACCATCTTTGGTAATACAAAGCAAAAAAAAAAAAAAAAAAAAAAAAAAAATCATAAGAAGAAAAAATAAATAAATAAATAATCTTAAGTTGTACTTTATTCTTCTGAGCGCTGTTTGTTTGTTTGCGTTTTCATTGTTGGAAAATAAAATGATCGCGTGTATTTGCCTTTTATGGTTTGTGCAGAATGAACGTTTTAATTAGGATAATGAGTTGTTTCCGGTTTAAAGATGTGTGTAGAGTGTTCACCAATCTCTAACTACATACATACATATTTGCAGCAAAATTTAGATCCATTCATATGTATGTATGTATAGAAGCAGGTATGCTCATGGTATGTACTTTAAGAAACATGTTGCAACATATACATGACACTATTCCATTCTGTGCACACAAAACAAAATGTGAACGTGTTTTAATGAAATTCATAATGTTAAATAAATGAATGAACTGATGAAAATCAGTTGTATATAAATACAATATATATAAATTTATATTTCTGCTATTCGTACTATTAAACTGCAAGTATCCAGAATTCTTTTTGTTCTCTATGCCATTTATGGCAGTTGCACACAGATGATGATAAAAATCATAATATTATTGACGACAATGATAATAGTGAGTTGTGCTAAAGATCAGAAGAAGTTTTGAATGTTTTGAATTACAAATCGAAAAATAATTCCATCATTAAATATTTTTCTTGTCATCGTCATTCATGCAGCCACATGCCGCAACATGCCCATGACAAGTTCAAGACATTGTCAATAATAGTTTTAAATGCACAATGGTGATGAATTATTTAATGAAATCACAACAAATATAGAAAAAGTCTAAACGCCAAGAACACGATATTGTTCTTGGCCATTTTCATTCATTGAATTTAAGCAGACTCCGTATGAATGTGGTTATTCTTCTACAATGGAAGAATCATTGAATTGGCTGAAAATATTAATATACATACAAACAAAAAACTTGTTAGGAAGAATGGCTTGGAGATACATTTTCTTAATGGAGAATTACATTAAAAAATTTTTTTTTATATTTTGATTCAATTTAATTTAAACTTTCTTTAAAAAATTCAAGATACAGTGTGCTTAAAAGTTATTCACATGATTGTAAAAAAGGAAAATAGAAAGGAATGTTGGTGATAGAAGGAAACACTTCAATAAAGAAGTTGCATTGTAACATCAAAAATAATTAATTTTTAAGCTCATGCTGCCTTGGGAGTTTGGGAGATTGTAAAATTATGCCTTTAATTATGAAAGTGGTCTAAGTCATATATTTCTTCGGCCGAGATATTTAGTAGATTAGATTTGAGCAAATCAAAAAAATGTTAAGCATTCTCAGTGCCTTTTGAGGAAACGGTGTAATAATCTCATTTGTTATAATTATAGCGTTAGTTTAAAAAAGTGGAACTGGGAAATTCTCCATTGGGCAGAGCTGTCAGATTTATTTTCACCTTTTTCGCCAAATCCAATGTCAAAAATCGCCAAAGTCTCATTTTTTTAGTTTTTGACAATGAAATATTTATTTTATAAATTATTAAAAATTTATTTTATAAATTATAAAAAATTAAATTGTTCTCAATCGCTAAAATTCGCCAAAAATGGGGAAAATATCGCCATTATATATATTTTGTTTATTTTTATTTATAACAATGTAAAAATGATTATGAACATAAAAAGGTACAATGTAAAGTAGCTTAGTATTCATCAAATATTAGATATATGTATGTACATTTGTATGTAGTGGCAGTTCTATTACATATCTAAAACGATATATACTTCATCGTCAAGACATTCCATATTGTCTTTTTCTTTTGAATACATCGTATGAGAATTGAACTCTTTCAAAATATATTGCGAAGGTATAAAAGAAGTGCAACATGTGCTATTTACATTCATATAATTTATAACTCGTAATAACGCGTCAAAAAGTTAATATTGCATGATATTTCGGAAGCGCGTTTTAGTTGAGTTCATTATTGAAAATGCCCTTTCAACGCAGGCATTAGTTGTTGGAATTACAAGCATGTAAAGTACAGCCAAAGCAAGTTCTATAAAATGGTACGTGACTACCGTTGACTTTTGGCCAAAACTGATTTAAGTTAGATGGAATATCACCATTAAAATAATCTTTCCAATCCACAAGCGGTAATTTTGTCCATTGTGTTTCATAAACATCTAGCGGCATGTTAGGATTCATAAAAATAATAAAAATATCTTTAACAAAAACAAATTTTGTTTGTGATAATGGATTGCAACATTTTTTAATGGAAAAATGTTCGTAAACTTTAAATATATTCATGTTTTTAGGTATTCTATTTATTAATTCTTTCACGAGCAACTTAAAATACGAAAAACAATATTCTCCAATTTCAACATTGCTTTATTCAGTTTCAAATGCTGACCCAAAATCGATTGCATTTAGTGGGAGAAAGGTGTTTGGTATACATATCAATAGCTATAATAACATTCATTGGTTATCAATTTTTCGTTATTATGAGTTTCATTCGAAATTGTTGGCTTGAAAACTTTTGAAGAAAATGAAAGAAGAGTAGAATATAGCCTCTGATGCATACTGCCTGCATGCATGTTGTCTGACTGAAATTCAAGATTTAAATGGTTTATTTCATTTACTATTGGATTTATAAATATCTAAAAAAGTCTTGTCTTTTCGTCACATAATTCTTTGTATATGTTTGGGGCAGTGTCATCATTTTCGGCTGTTGAAATAAGTGAAAAATGATGTTTAAGCTCTACCTATTACTCCAAAATTCGTCTTATACCCGCTCCATAAAAAAAACCAACGAGTTGCAGAAATTTGCCCAAGTTTTCTAAAACGGTTGCTGTTAATACCAGTATTAAATGTTCTTAGCACATTATCTACACGAGACAAATACCATAATAAAAATAATATTTATTTAACGATTTTCAAGCTAAATCATGGCTCATCAAAAATAGCCAACAAAATCGCCAACTTTTTTATAAAACGCCAAAATATCGCCATGTCGCCAAATCGAAAATTAGGACGCCAAACTAGCTTTAAAGTCGCCACGTTTGGCGAGAAGTCGCCACATCTGACAGCCCTGCCATTGGGTTGTATTTTTCTTTCATAACTCCGTTATTTGGGGAACGTTATTAAAATTTTTTCTTTTTTGTCTGAAATGTTAAAGCTTCCATTACACATCAGGCAGGGCCACGCTCACTATTTTTTCTTTCTCTGATTTATCGTACTTTTGTTTATCCGATTGCCAGAAAACTTAATACACACATACATACGAGTATCGTACACACAGAAAAATTTCATATTAAAATCTACAAAAACAACGTTAATTCAAAATTTGTTCTGCAATGATTTTGCTTCATATATCGAGCCATAACCGCTTTTTGGACTTTGTTTTTTTTTTTTGACGAAAATCGACTATTTACGATCGCAAATAGTTGATTTTGGTCAAAAATTGAGGTTCGAAAATAATGTCGCTTAAGCTATATTGGCGGTTATGGCACGATATGTTTCATGTTAATTCAAAAAAAATTTTAAATTTTTAAATAACTTTAGTTGATGTTGATTTAACATTCTAATACTGTTAAATCGCAATTAAGGAATCATGTAGAATCAAAGTTATTTCAAGTTGAAACAACATAAATTTGATACTGAAATAACACGTAGAATCATGTTGAATCAAAAAAAAAAAAAAAAAAAAAAAGTTGAAACAGCATGAATTTATGTAGTCATTTTATTTTATTAATTTTTTTTAACTTACGAAATTGTGTGTATTAGCACAGGCATCAGAAAAATATTTGTATATATTTGTTGGCTTTCTCCGATCAAGATTTATAATTAAACTCATCGCGTGGTAGTCAGCGCACTTACCGCAGCAGCCACAACAACTTTAAATATTCTTTAGATACACACTAAATATGAATGGTATCATAAAGTCAATTTTAATTTAAATTAAATTGAAATTAAAGTTATATAGAAAAAGTAATATTAATTTTCAAATTACATTTCAGAAACTTCCAATTGTATTTTAGAATTTTCCATTTGTATTTCAGAAATTTCGAAATGTATTTCAGACTGTTATGTGGATATATTATTTTTGTCCACCTACATTTTATAAAATCTAATCATTTCTAAGTATTGTATGTAACCTAAATTTTTTTGAGAGTAATACATTATTTTCCTTTCTTGATTTCTAACACTATGTACAAACACATAAATACATTTAACATTTCAAATCAGATGAATTGATTTGGTCAATCTTCTGTATATACATATGTACATATATATACATGTATGTATGTAAATTTTTACATGTGAATATATGTATGTAGTTCACAATAAAGTGGTATAATTCCTACACATATTGTTTATTTAAAAAAGCCAAAAATTTTATACAGAATAATGATTCAGGTATGTAATGAAAAACGATTTAGACACAAAATCAATTTAAAAACGATAAAAGGTGTGATATGTTTCTAATAGTCGTTTTGTCAATAATTTTAAAACTTGTTTTTAATAGTCTTTCCAGACATTTTTGATCAATTTCTTTTCTCACCTCCATTATGTGATTTATGTTTTATCTTCTAGTGTGCTATTTAGAAGTCAATAGTTTAAGATAAGCTCAAAAATGATACTCAAAATCTATCGGAATTCATCACACCTTTTCAAAACGATTGTTTTGAAATCGTTTTGAAAACGATCGTTTTCCATCACATACCTGAATATATATAAATATCTGAAATAAAAATGGAAAATTCTGAAATACAATTGGAAGTTTCTGAAATGTAATTTGAAAATTCGGAAATGCAATTAGAAATTTCTAAAAAACAATTAAAAATTTCTGAAAAGCAATTAAAAATTTCTGAAATTCAATTAGAATTTTCTGAAATGCAATTAGAAAACTCTAAAACATAATTCGAAACTTCTGAAGTGTAATTAGAAACTTCTGAACTATAATTAGAAACTTCTAAAACATATTTAGAAATTTCTGAAATATAAATAGAAATTTCTGAAATATAATTAGAAACTTCTGAACGATAATTAGAAACTTCTGAAACATATTTAGAAATTTCTGAACTATAATTAGAAACTTCTAAAACATATTTAGAAATTTCTGAAATATAAATAGAAATTTCTGAAATACAACTGGAAATGGTGTAGCCATCGTAATTAATAAATTTTTTTCACAAAAAAGAAGTTCGAAAAATATGTTGCTTAAGGTATTGTGGCGGTTATGGCTCGATATTATTTCTTATTAATTTAATATGATTTGCAATAAAAATGTTTGCATGGTGATTTTACATTGGCATTTTTTTCGGTGTATGCGAAAACAATTGGGTGCTGGCACCCCCATTTAAATTTGATATTTTATTTAAAGTGCTTCTTGCTTAACCAATTCATAAAAAAAATTGCATACACTCCGACCTGTGAAAGTTACACGATATTGCACTTTGAAAAGTGAATCGATTGATGCCCGCCAGAGGCAACTTCCAAGACCCACTTACCATGGTAAGCATCATCTATTGAGTGCCATGGGGTTCAAACGAAGTCTACGATTGGCCTTTGGTCGATAAATGATGCTGCCACGTCATCATGAATTAATTACCAGAGGCAGAAGAGCTGTCAGGGTACCGGTGCCCATGGTATCAGTATTAAGCCTGGTTAGACCTCGAAGTTCTACACCGAATGGCTTCAACGTAGTTCAAAGCCAGCAAAAATGTTCGTCTACCCGGAAGCAGGTTGGTAAGGGAGAGTTGTGCTCTCTCTCTTCAGTATCGCATGATTTTTGTTCGCGATGTCCCACTTGGCAGCTCTCCAGTTGTGAGCTTATGAATGCTTATAGGATGTGCAGAAAAAAGCCCAAATCAGAATTTAATATATACTTTAAGATTAAATTCTAATACTTTATTTTGTTTTTATATTAATTATATGTTAAATACAACAAAATACTTTTTTGTCTGTGAGTTGTATCAGGAGTCGATCCCAGTACCTACCGAAATACATATTTATTTTTATATATAATTCAATAAAAAAAATTTCATTCCCATCCAAATTTGTATCCAGGTAAGCAAAAGAGTTTGCACTATAAAAAATTTTGAGAAATTTTGAGTATAAACAGCCGACTTCTTAGTGTTGGTGTTAAATTTCGTTATTCGCTTAAGTTATTGCAGCCTCATCAGGATTTGTCTAAGTGCTTACTTCTATCAAATTTATATTTGCCAGAAGTGACACTGCCTTTTAATAAATATGTGCATATTCGTTCCTTGCTTTTTCTACAGATTGGATAGTAAAACATAAATTTTATGGGTAACCAGGCAGACGTAATACCTGAAAAGCTAGATTATCTCATAGAAATATTTTTGTGCGAGTGTGTAATATACGGAAATTAATTTGCACACAAAATAATTTTTTTTTTTTGCAACATTAGTTGGTTACTGGGGGAAGATATTTCAATCGTCAATTGATTACTTTTGTGCACGACTGTATTTAGACCATTAAAAACACAAAGTCATTGCAATTTCATCACAGTAGATCAACTTTCATATGTTGTTGCAATAAACATACACCTGCCTGCCTGCCGGCCTGACTGCCAGCCTTTTTGCCAAGCAGACACCTGGACTTTTTTACTTTGTCGATTTTTTTTTTAATTTTTTCAGCACAACTTTTTAATAAAATGTTCTGCGGAATTGTAAATTTATACAATAATTTCAGTTTATTTAATTTTTTTTTCACTACATTTGTCATACGACCGGCGGAGCAGCAATTAAATGACCATCTAAGGAGACCATTTGGCGACTTAGGAATAAGAGAGCAGCATTAATTAAAAAAAGAAATAATAAAGAATAAAATAGAATGTCTTAAAGATATTAAGGTTATATTTAATACATATTTCGAACCAACAAACCGAGGAGGTTTGGAAACTAAAATGTAATAGGAGAATTTGTATCTCATGGGTAATATTTGGGGAGGTCGCTGTGGTTAGACAATTTGACTTTCTTCCCTATCACAGATGCATATAAACAATTATTTTTAAATTAATTTTCAGCTGCTTTAAGTTGAAATAAAAAACAAAAAAACACGAAAAGTTGTCATAATTTACGATCATATCAACAATGGCCTTAATTGTAAACAAACTATAACATTATCCATTCATTTGATGGTTATTGTGTTGTAATTGTTACCAAAATTGTAAGTATCTGCATGCAAGAAATGTTTACAAATAATCGTTTCATCAAAACAAAATGCACACAAACACACACACACACACACACGCGCGCGCATACGCACACCTCAAATTTACACATACTTACGTGTGTGTATATAATAAACAAAGTTAAAGAACAAAGAGAAAATTCAACAATCAGTTTTGTACAATGTATGAATTAAAGTCCTGCATAAGACCATTTAGAAGAACTTTTAAGACATGAGGGATTTTTCAAATGCTTTACTACAGCGAAATCTTCTAAAACAAACGTAATCAGCATACATAAGTTGTGTGTATGCTCTTTGATTTTTCTGCGCACATATAAATGCACACATGCATTGTGCGCTTGCTTTAACAAATAAAAAACTACCTTAAACACATACAGCCGTATTTATAAAAAAAGTTGATTGAGGTTTAAAATTCATATTAGTTAAAAAACGTTTTAAGCCTAAATAACGTTTTTTAAATATTGGTATTCATAATCAGTTTTTTAACTAAAAATCAATTAACCAAATTTTTTAAAAATATCGTGGCAACACTGTATTCTTTATTTGTCACTTGCATATTAAGCTGAAGGTCCATACCATCCGTTCAATGCGTAGTTGCGTTTTATGCATCTGTCAAAAAGTAGAATTAGGGTAATTGTATGTAGCGAGTTACAGAGCAAACCGCAAAGAACGTATAGACGCATAGGACGGATAAAGTAGGTTTACTTTCTACTTTTGTATCCGTCGCATGCATCATGAAAAAGTGTCAGCTGTAATTGATAGCCAAAGATGGCAAATTATATTATATTTTCAATGATATCGAAAAAAAATGTTCGTGTGGTGGATTTAAATTGCAATTTTTTTTCGCATAAAAAACTTTTTAATAAGAGAAAAAGCGTTTGTAATAAAGCTTACAACTATTTTCATGAATAAAATACATTAAAATCAGTTTCTAATATAGTTATTTCACGAACAAAATTTACATTTTATTTATCGATTGCTTTTATGTACTGATTTACAACAAAAACACTTGAGCATAAGACGTATTGCATGTAACTTGCATTTAGAATCCGAGAGAACGAACAGAAACGCATACAACGCATATGCATGGAACAGATGGTATGGACCTTCAGCTTTAGTTCTGCAAAACAACGATTGTCAACTCACAAAGTAATTACTCGTGTCTATATTTCTTTATTTGTCGCTTTTCAGAGAAATATCGTTTCTATAAAATAAAAGATGTATTCCAACTTGTATTTAATAAAAAAATAAAAAAAGTTTACAACAAATCTTTGTTAAAAGTGCTTTTTATATGATTTATTTTATTGCAGATAAAGAAGCACAAGAATAACGAGCTTTATTTTGTTTGCTTTGAGTGTTTATACATCACTAGTTAATTTTCTATAATTATATTATTTTGGTTAACACATAAAATGAGAAAATAACGACTGGGAATGGAAACTGGATCGCTCCTTTTCTTTTAAATCTTATTTTGGAGTATATTTGATATTTCGGCATTAGTTTCTATAAAAAAAATTACATTGTTTTCTTCTAAAGAACACTGGCATATGCATACATACATACATACATACATACATAAGTACATACATACATACATACACACATATGTAGATACAGGTGAAGTTCAAAATGTAAACAAAAACGAAGCAAAATTACAACAACGTCATCTTAAAATTGGTTTAAACATGGGGCCAGTCAATTTTAAAATTTGCTGATTTACGCAAGGTTTAAAAACCGTTTTTAAAGCTAAAATTCTATTATGAATACAATTTTAGTGAATTTTGCTTAAACAACATTTGAAACGCTGTTTAAAATTTTTATGAATACGGCTGATAATATCTAACCACCCTGCAGAAAGTGCGAATAATGAAATTGTGGTGAGTTACTAGTGAAGTTGTCAGTAGTACCACTGACCACAGCCAATTGGCTGTTGTACACCTTAACATTAACATTAGCTTGTCATTGAAAATCCACCACTAGACTGTAACACTACTGACTAAGTAGTTCTTTTGGGACCACATCGAGACATTGGCACCATAGATTCACTAGTAAATTTTAGGGGCTCTGATCTACAATATCGATATTTCCTCGATCGATGTCAATAGTAAAATTGTAATGATTTTCTAGCGACATTGTCAATAGTGCTACTGATTAGGTGTACCCCAGCCAATGTAATCGCCTATTGACAAATAACATAGGGTTGTCATTAAATATCTACCAGTAGACTTTAGCACTATTGAGAAGGTAGTTCTTTTATGGCGATATGGAGATATTTGAACGAAAGATAAACTAGTAGATTTTAATGACGCTCGTCTACATATGTATATTTATTTAATATTGTTGCGTAGCATAATAAAAAAGAAACACAAACTATTGACGCGTTCATTGACAATATCACCAGCAATGCACTAGAACTGTTGTCTCTAACGTATCTCTAATCGCGCATAAAAGAAAAGTTGTCGACATTTTAACTAGTGGAATTGTCGCTGGAGAAAGAGTATTGACATAGAGACATATGGTTCTAATCTGACTAGAGGGCATCTACATCTAAAACACACACTCAAAAGTACAATATGCAAAATAAAAAGCATACACGCATCAACAGTACTTCTTTTGAGTATTTGTTAAAGACAAGAAGCCTTCGCCACATCGCTTGTTAACACTCATATACACGTACACCAACACATCCACCGTGCTTCGCTTATTAAACGACAGCGTTTATTACTGCTTTAGTATAATACATGCTACAACAATACACTTAAAAAACAAGACTTTTTACGCAGGTCTCTATTATGAATATTTGTATGAGAATTTCCATATCATTTTACACCAGCCACAAAAATTGTTTTAGTTACAAACATTTAAATCTGTTTTTAATGTTGCAGGGAGTATTTATGAAATCATAAAATTTGATGTCTTCTCTTCTCCTTCAACTCGTATGTATTTTCTTTTCTTTAACACTTTTTAAAGTATACTCAACTCTGTGTCAATTGTTTTATTAATTGACATTAACGATCAGTTCACAGTTACGTATTTGTATCAAATTGAATTGGAAATTGTGCGTGTGTATCAGAGATGTAAAGTTCAAAATTTAAAAAGGTTTTTAAAAGTTGGTACTTTAAACTTTATAGCGAGATTTCCCAAAGAAACTTCCGAATTTTAACATTTGATCATGCCATAACCGCTAAAAAAAAAGCTTAAGCGACATAATTTTCGAACTCAATTTTTTGACCAAAATCAATTATTTGCGATAGTAAATAATGGATTTTCGTAAAAAAAACGATGTCCACAAATGTGGCGGTGGCTAAGCTTTGGTGGCGGTTATGACTCTATATTTGTATCTGTCAATTTGGTTGTCATTTATTTTGTTTCTTTTGCAAAAGCGTTTAAAGCAAGTGAAAATGATAGAATTGTTTTGTTAAAATGGGCATCCTGTTCAGGCAACGTTCCCTCTCGCTTTTATTATTGCTATTATAATCGTCCTACCGCGAGAATTATTCGCACTTCAATAAACAATCCTCCAATACTCGTTCGCCGACGAGAGGCAAGATTTGCTGAAAACATCGCCGCTCACAAGAACTCTGCCACGACTTGCCGACTTTTGCCTCATGATGCATTAAACACATTCACCACAGCAAGCTACCGACTACCAAATGTCAAGGATAGAATACACATGTTTATATGAGAGTAATTCTTTTGAAGACAGCAAGGCAACAAGGCGGCAGGTTGTTGTGATTTTGTTGCTGATTTTGTTGTTGCAGTCCAATTAAACTAATTTCTATTTCTTTAGCTACAATGAGAAAATTCAGTGTTGCCACTACAATACAAAATGTTGAATGAATGATTTTGTACAATTATTTCATATTATTGAACAGAAACAATATCCAAAAATTGATGTAAAGAATAAATTGATTAATTTTTGTACTTTTACGTGAAATAAGTACATTTTAAAAGAGTAATTAATTTTTATAAATGCAAAACATATAAAAGTGGCAATACTGAACTATGTATTTGTAGTTGAATATAAACCGCAGATGGTGCTGCTGCCGTCTCCAAAATAATTAAGTAGCCGGCTACGAGGCGACAAATGATGCTAGCGGCATTTGAAGTCGTGTGTTCGTGTAGCCTGCTGTGGTGAATGTGTTTAATGCATGACTTCGGCCAACATTCCTACAAAGTTTAGCCGATCTGGAACAGTTGGAAACTAAACATAATTTTCACTGAAAACCCCGTTTCTGGCCCAAATTTTTGAATTTAAGACAATATCAAACCACATGACTTCGAAGATCATCCAATGCCTCTTGAAAAAGTCACCGTTTGCTGTGAATTTGGGGCTGGCCATAACAAATTGGTTGCATTGTGATTTGTCCGATGCCAAAGTTGTTATTTCGTTCCAGCTTTTGTTTTGTCTGATAGCTTCGAGTTGGATTTGGATTATAAAAACTTGGAGCGAGTCTTTAGGTCTTTAAAAACTGATTTCCAGGATTCCCAATCATAGAGAAGAGTGGATTTTATGCATGAGTTGAATATGTTCAACTTGGTTCTCTTTGAGATATGCGTAGGTCGCCATATTGGATAAAACTGACCAAATGCTTGTTTGTCGTATTTAATTCGGTTTAGAACGTCATCACCAGAGCCACTTTTTGTAGTCAGCAAGCTGCCGAGGTAACAAAACGTTGAGACATCTTCAAGTTCTAGCTGGCTTATCGCAAATGGTATATTGTTGGAGGCATTTAGTCTCATTACCTTGGTTTTGGTAATATTTATTTTCAGACTAGATCCAGATGCGTAAGGTTTAGCCTGCATGTCATTATTATTGTGCGATAAGAGACAGATGTCGTCTGCATAGTCACGATCTTCTAGTCTTCTATTGAGTCCATATGTGTTATGCCCTTCTGTGTTCGAGAAGATTTTTTTTCATTATATTGACCAGGAGAATATTGAAGAGGAGGTGTGACAGCATGAAACCTTGTCTTACTCCGGTTTTGATTTCCAGCAAAAAAAAAAAACATAGTAATAAATATATATCTTCTGAACTAGGGTCCCAATACAAAATGATGTACACCAAAATGTGTAGAGGCGGTTTTAAGTTTTTTGAAAATGTTTTAACAGGATATCCTGTTATAATTTAATCTGAAGTACAGGGTGATAAAGTTGAGCACCTCGGGTTATGGAAACTTTTCGAAGCTAATAAATCTTTCAAATATGAACCAATTTTAAAGATTTTTGGTGTTTTGGAAAGCAAATAAAAAAAAATTAAAAGAATTGCAGAATAATAATATCTTATGTGGTTTAAACATCTTTAAAATTGGTTTAGATTTGTAAGATTTATGAGTTTGGAGAAATTTTCATAATCCGAGTTGGTCAACTTTGACATCTTATACTTCAGATTTTGTTATAACAGGGCGTCCAAAAAATACATTTTCAAAAATGTAAGCTCCTCTTCTATCTTCTCAAGATACAATATTTTGTATTTGAACGACTACTTCAGAATATATATCTTTATTACCACTTTTTTGGAGTTTGGAACCACTGTGCGTTGTAATATTTTTAACTTCTCGCTATCCACAAAAGGAAGTTTACTGATTTCAATCCTATTTTTGAAAACTGAGTTTCCATCAGATTTCCACATTTTGAGAGCGGTTGAGTTAAAAGGGCTTAACAAGTTTGGACAATGGACCCCAAGTCGTAATAAACAAACATGTAAAGCTTTATGATATTTTTAATATTTCATTGCCCTAACTAATTATATTAATTAAATAATCACGTGAACATCTAAAATTAAGAGTAAATTTGTTTAGCAGCATCTTTTCTGGCTCTGAAAGATTAAGATCTGCGTGTAAACTTACTCACGATCTTACTTTAATTTAAATATTTGTTCAATTCGTTTTCTGTCGTACATTTACATATATACATACATACATACATACATACATACATACATATGTAAGCCTTTTACTTATAGACACGTACATATGTAAATATTTTACTTTATTATTGTTTGGATCTTTATTTTGTAATTTCTTATTGGGGTGCTAATGATGATTTTGATGATCACAGTAACGATTATGATGACGATTACTGTAAGAGTATCGATGATTATCAGAATGATTATTGGTTGCCTTTTATTGACAGAAACATAATGCATGAACGTTTTCTTTTATTTTTATCTTATTTGAATATTTATTTTTTATAAATTTTTTTTGGTGTGAATAGATGATTTTTATGTCTTTTACAGTGCAGAGGTCTTTTGAGCTAAATTAAATTTTTATTTTTTTATTTTTTGTTTGTTTTGAACTAATAAGTCTGATTATTTTGATACTAATCAATAAGAGTGGAATGCGGGATGGTCAATATTAATTAATTAGAAAGGATTTATTGGAAAAACTTAACTTACTTTGAATAATTATAAAACTATATTACAATGTTTTCACACTGAAAGTTAAAACCTGGTTATAAACGTTAATAAACAGCTGATTTTGCTTTCATACTGCAAGTTTGTTAAATTCAGGTTTTAACTCACAGGCTGTCTAATAACTTTGCTTAAAATAAAATAAATCTCCTGCAGAAATGAGTGTTTTTGTTATTGCATTTTTTCTGCTTTTTAATAACACTTATTGGACATACTGTTCAACTGTTTTTGTTTGTATGAAACACTGAAATATTTCACAATGCGCTCTAAAATGGAAACTATTTTATATTTTGTAAATAAAATTTTTTTAAATTATGGAACTTTTTATGCAGAATGAAGAAGTGCTTGGAAATATTGTTAACAATATAAAAATGCACAAATACATTATAAGATAAACCTTTTTTTATAGGCAGATTAATGTCAATCATATTGTCTATTTTCACTTTCCACAGTTCAATTCAAAATATTTTCTTTGTTTTCCTTCCAAAAAACTCTTTTTTCCCATAATATTTTGATTGTTGTTGCTGCTGCATCCATTTTTAAGTTGAAAATTTTTCAAGCGACATCTATGGTTCTTCACTGGTATAACATTATCAGCTGCTGTCGGTCATTTTAACTTGGCAGCACTGAATTTATCACAGCGAAAACAAGGTTGCATTTCATAAAACCAATTCAAAAATGGTTTTAATTTGGTTTTAACAAAAACAATTTGTATGGTAAAACCAGGTTTAAACAGTTGGTTTTAACATTAAAACCAACTTTTATTAAAACCATGTCAGTGTGAAAACACTATTAGATGAATTATTTAAACAGTTTGCATGAATGCATCAAAATAATGATCCTTATCTGAAATTAAGGGCGATTAAAGTTCAATCACGAGGAATTTTTCTTGTTGTAGGTAAGAAAGCAAAGTTTCAGATAAAAAGAAAACTGATTTTTGTTCAACAACAAAGTGATGATGAAAAAGATTTCGATTTCTGATATAATAAAGTTCTAGTGGCAACGCTGGTCCAGGTGATACAGACTGGCAGCCAAGGTGTATTATTGTGCATCCTGTAAAAGTGGCAACGCTAGTCCAGCTGGCACAGACTGACTAAAATTATTTAAACAACAACATATCGTTGGTCACAAGTAGAAAGGCCCTAACTCAAATAACTGTGAGTTTACAGGAAAAGGTAAAAATATAATAATAAACAGTACAAGTGCTTGTAAAACTGATTTGTATAACTGCTTGTAAAATCGTTATTTTTTACAATATTGCAATAAATTTTAGTGACGAGGTGTAATTGTGTGAAATGTATATTGGAATCACTGAAAAACTCAATTTCGTGAAAATACGAGTTAGGGTCTTTCTACTTGTGACGATCGATATATAAAAAAATTGAAATTTCTATGAAATTATTAATGTTTGATTGCCTGTGACCGAAGATAGCCATGAAGCTCCTCAGATATCTTGATATTTGTGTGATTTAAATGTAGTTTCATATTCTTGGTTGCCTGTGGTCGAAGGTAGCGTAAAGCTCCTGATATTGTGTGCCAATAACCCGATTATTTTGGGTGCCAGCACTTGCAGCCATAAAATGTGATTGGAAGCTGGTTCACTAGTGTTGGCTATTGTTAAACAAGTAGAACCAAAACACGAAGTATAGAGTATTTTTTATAGAGTAATTTCTAACCTTTTGTTGCTGTTGGTTGTTCTATATAATTTATTTAAGATTTAAAAAAGTTGATGCTATTATTTTTCTGCTAATGCTAAAAAATATGCTAAACTATACGCAGCGCAGTGCTTTAAATCATGTTTTTTAACATATTTCTTAAGTGATATTTTGGTTCAAAAACATATTTCTCTTTGCTTAAACAGTTTTCATATTTAAATAGTTTTCTTTATTTTTTTTCTTCTTATAATTTACAAACATCAAAGCCTTCTCAATTAACATAACACTAGCATTTCTTGACTTCTTACAGAAATAAAATTAATAAAAGAAACACAACAACCTCATGATTTGGAAATTATTTTGGAGCAGAATCTGTTTACCTGTTTCGGTATGCACTTCACACCTCATTAGTAATAAAATTTAATGTTACTATGAGTGTGGTAAGTTTGATTTGTTTAAGTTTTGTTTAAATTTCTGTCTTTCTATTTGATTAACAATTTTCTTCAATTTTCTTTTTTTCAACAATAAAGAACGAACGGTTCCCTGCATCAAGGCAAGCAAGCATCGATCTAAACAAACTATTTATTTAATTTATCCATTCATTTAACAGCTATTGCAGTCATAAAGTTTTATAGAGTATTTTCATTCATCTGTTTTTCTCTTAGCGCCACTAAGTGTTTAGCTTTCAAAGTCCAAGAGGAAAAAAATTCTGTTAATTTTCTCATAAATTTAAAAATTTCCAAAAGATCGGCAGCATTGATATCTTTTGAAAAGTTATACAATTTTGAGTTTTTTTTTATTATTTCATTAAGCTGCAATATATTTTGACATGAATGATTATTGTTATGGCATTTAAATCTTCTTGTTTTTTTTTCTTTAAAAAAAATGTTACAAAATGGTTGAACAAAAAATGTTCAGGTAAATAAAACAATTTTTATATAAAAAAAATTTGTACATGTTTGTAAACAAGAATTTTTTGATTTATTAAGAAATTCACGAATATTTTAAACAAACAATTAATAAATATTTATTAAAAATTAAGAAATATAAAAGGTAATGCACAAGCATTAGGGTGAAATTTCATTTAATTTTATAAAGAAGACTAATTAGCCTAAGAAAATATGCTAAAGGTTCTTTTTAAACAGCTGCTCCAGCAAAGGCAATTCACAATTTAAAAAAAAATTGTTAAAGTCGCTGCAAAAAACAATTATATGTGACAAACAAGAACAACAGGTACAATTTGCGATTGTAATCTATGTAGCTTATGTTCTTTTCTCTCAACGTGCTCAACAGCTGCCACAAAACGGCAACAGCTGCTGTAATTTACTATCTGCAAATTTAAAAATAAAAATTAATAAATAATTTCATTAGATGTTCAAACTTCTGTATGATTTCTGTGGCAAAAAGGAAAAAGTGCTTAAGCCGACCAAAGTGGCACCAGCATGCCGAGCTTCAATCGGCTTCTTATACAAATGAATACACATACCCGAATATATTTCTCTCGTTGTCCAGCAGTGCTCTTCTGCAATCTTCATATTTGAAAGTACCTCTTAGAAAAATCTCAATTGTTTTGAGCAATTTTTCAGGAATTTATATCGCAACGAATTTTCTGCTTAATCTCTTATGGCATAAAAGCTTAATTAAGCTTCTTCTTTGATGTATTTTAAATCGAATGTATTAGTTACAGTATGTGAAACGATGTTTTCCTAAATGACAGTCGACTTGAAAGTTTGAAAGTAGTCTCTCTTTCTCTCTCTCTCTCTCTCTCTCTCTCTCTCTCTCTATCAAAACAGTAACATATGACTTAGGGCTCAGTAAGCCGACTGTAAAGCAGTGGTGTCAAAAATAAAACTATAGTTGTATGTGTGAGAAAAGCTGTCTCATTCGTCTCTGAAGTACATCGAAAAAAATAAATATTTGCAACAAATGCAGTTTAGTGAAGCAGCTCAAAATATATAAAAAGGAGTATATATGGTAGAAAATTAAAAAATAAGGAATAAAAATTAAATAAAAATTTGCGGGCGAACCATATTTTCCGAGTTACGACGCTGTAAGCTTTTCATAGGAAACTGTGAAGAAATTCCAAAAATAAATTTTTAAATAGCTTATCTGATAGTAACTTGAAAAATAAGAAGAAAAAATTAAACAAAAAAATTATCTGCGAACAATATTTTCCGAGTTATTGGTCTTTTAAGTTTTGATATTAAATGCAATTTAGTGAAGCTGCTCCAAAAAAAAAAAAACAAAATGTCTTTTTAATATATATTAATTTTTTTCCTTAAAAGTTTTGTAACATAAAATTCATTGAATGTCACAAAAAGCATTACTGATCATAGAATACCACTTTTTTTCACCCGCTACGCATGTGTTATCGTCGCTGTTTCATTGACGACTAAATGGAAGAGAATAAGAATGTGTGTGATTTTAGTTTGCACAATTGTGCCATGAAACTGACATCATTGCTGTAAAGGTTCAGTTAGCCGACTGTAATGTAAAGTAAGTGTAACAAAATCGATCAGCTGTTTCTTACTTTTGCAGTTAAATTACATTACAGTCGGCTAAGTGAGCTATAAAGCCAGTGAGCCGACTGCAATGGAATGTAACTGCAACGTGGGAAAAAGCTAGTCTATATTTTTATGTGAAAAGTAGGTTATGTACCATTAAATCTCTATAACCATTTTCATTTCTTTTCACATAACAATATCGATCAGCTGTTTCTTACTGTTGCAGTTACATTCCATTACTGTCGGCTAACTGAGTCTTAATGGAATGTAATTACAATGGCAAGAAACAGCTGTTCAATATTGTTATGTGAAAAGTAATGAAAATTGTTATAGAGATGTAACCGGAATGTAAAAATCTCTGCATTACTTTTCACATAACAATATCGAACAGCTTTTTAGCGAAAATAAAATTTCTTTAAGCAAACTTATTAAGGCAACTTTTATCAAGAGCTATTTACGTAATCGGTTCTTTGAGAGTTGCTGGTATACGTCAGCCGCCTCCTCCAAGACACCTTAAATTCTCTTACTACATCTCATTTTAAGACATAAATCATAAGTAAGATTGATTTAAGATATATATATATATATATATATATATATATATATATATATATATATATATATATATAACTCAGCGTTGTGTTGGATACATTTCATTGGTGCTTGTGAAGGTTAACTGATGAGTTGACCTACGAAAAAATCTTCCAATGAAAACAACCAAATTTATATAAAAACTCATAATAAATGATTGAGAGGTACAAATCTACACACATAGTAAGAAAATAAGGAAATTTTTGATATTAACTTTGACTTGCGGTACAATAAAAATAATCAAAAAATATATTTCACTTTTTGGCCAAAGGTGAATTATTTTCACCAGGATGTCCATCTGTCTGTCGGTCTGTCACAGGCTGTTTTTTTTCGAGAAGCATAAGAGCTTTGGACCTGATATTTTCACAAAATATGTAAAGCTTTGGCAGCTGCAGCAATAAATATATGACAGTTAAAAGTTAAAGGGTGTTCTAAAGCGAGCACCGAAAAATGTTGAATTCAGATAATTATGTATATATACATGAAATATACTTGAAATTTTAATATATTTTTATGCAGACTACACCAATTAACACTGAAATCTAATAAATCAAAATTATAGGATATTCTATCAGTTAATGTAATCTTGACTTTGTATCTTTTAGAACTTGCTGTGTCCTATAAGGATACAAACTCTTGGAATTTCCAAACACGCTAAAAACAAAAATACGAAAACTAAAAAAATAATAAAACGGAAATTTGCCAAAATTAAAAAATCCGACTACAAATAAAAAAAAACGCTAGAAAATTTAAGTCCGCAAAAACCGAAAAAATCGCCAAAACGAAAAAAAACCGAAACTGAAAAATCGATGAAAATACAAAACAATTAAAGACGCACAGGAACCGAAAAAATTGCCAAAATTAAACAAAATCGCGACAAAACAACTAATAAAAATTGGTTAAAAAAAAAATGGAAAAAATCGCCAAAACGAAAAATAAACCAAAACCGAAAAATCGTTAAAAATAAAAAAAACCGAAATAGTCGCAGGAACCGAAAAATTGCCAAAATTAAATAACATCGCAAAAAAGTTATAAAACTCACCAAGACGAAAAATAACCTAAACTATAAACTCACTAAATATATAAAAGACAACCCAAAAAGTCGCAGAAACTGAAAAAATTTCCAAAATTAAATAAATTCGCAAAAAAAAATAAAAATCGGAAAAAACCGAAAAAAATCGATAAAAGGAAAAAAACCTAACATTAAAAAATTGCTTAAAATAAAAAACTACAGAAAAAGTAGTCAACAAATTAAAAAAAAATTGCTAAAATAACTAATAAAAATCGCCAAAACCAGAAAAAATCGCCAAAACTAAAAAATCGCTAAAACTAAAAAACAACCAAAAAAAAGTCGTAAAACCGAAAAAATTATCAAATTAAAAAAATACCAAAAATAATATAAATCGGCAAAAAAAAACTTAATAACATTGTCAAAAATAGACAAAATAACCAAAATGAAAAAATGCCCAAAATAAAAAAAATCGATAAAAAATCACCAAAAACCTAAAAACCAAAAAGAAGCAAGTGTCGGACGGTACACCTCATGTGCTAGTCAAATTCACACTTTAGGTGCCATTCACATATTACGTGACGCTTTTTTTTTCGGAGTTTTTATGATGCTGCATTTTTTCCTTAAGACTTATTACAAAAAAAAAAAATATTGTTGAAAAAAATTTTCTTTGTTGAAGCAAAGTTGTTTCAAAAAAGATTTTTGCACTTCCATATAGAATAAATTACAATTCCGAGTGGTTTCATTTCGACGTTTTTCGTTTTCTGAAGAATCTTACTACTGAATGGAAATCAATTTCGATCGAATTTAGCTTCTGCGGCAGGACTGTGTATATGATATATATAAATATTCTGAAGATGACCAATATTTTTCTATAGCTTCAAAATTACTCAAGGTTACTATCGCGTACCAAATAATTACACAGAGAAAACAGATTCGTTGTGACAACCGAATTTGTTGCCAATTGAATTTTGGCGGTTGCAGCAACTATCATAGAATTCTGCTATAGCGACTGAAATTTTCTTGTGGTACCACTATATTTTAATTATAACCCTCAACCCAATAGTTGCAGCAACAGAAAAAATTGGTTGACAGTATGGAATTTGAAATAAATGTTATTCTTGCTACCGAAAATTTGCTTGACATAATTAAAACAATATCATAATTGGTACCTGTAAAAGAAAAATTGGCCTTCCTTGCTGAAATAAAAACAAACAATAAACGCAAATAAAAATACACAATTTAAGAAATTTATTATTTGACATATTGTCATAAGTTTATTTTAATTGAAACCACACATTTCGGAAAGTCACAAACCTGTTATCTTATGCACAGACTTTCAAAAACTATATGAGAATTCAAAAATCATAATATCTTTGAAAGTCACAAAAGTTAATTTTTTAGTTTGCTGCTATAAACTATGATAGTAAACTCAACCTCTAGTTAGTTGCAGCAACTGATTGAAAGTTTTTATTTTAATTTTAATATAGAACGACAATTGTTTAGTTGCTAATACCAAAAGTTGGTAGTAAAATCCAATTCGTAATATTTTATTCGGTTGGGTTAACCAATCAGTGAATTAGTCATGACAAAAGCATACGCTCGGTTGATGCAATCAATTTAATTATTGTCACAATCACATCTTTGTTACAATTATGCCCTTATGGCAATGAACATGCATTGTTTTTTGGATTAACAGAAAATTGATAGCGTGAAGTGAAATATAGTTAATGCAAATTATATTTTATTGGACTAACCGTTTTCCAACCAATCTTTTTTCTGGGTGTACAAACACATGTTCAATGCATAGAAAAATACACCAAAGAACATGAAAAAATATCCTTATAAAACTATGTGAATTTTGCCAGCAACAGGTTCATTTTATATTTTATTTCTTGCAACAAAACAAAACTCTACACCTTGCAGGAGAATTTAACTATCGCACATACAAAACACTTGCACTACAAAATACGAGTATTATCTAACAGATAATTAAGGCAAAGGAAATGGACATACATACGTACTTATAACTGAACACACAGGCGCAGAGTTACAAAGGTATTACACAAAGATAAGAACAGCTTGATAAACAAGGTGATTTTTCACAATAAGAGAGTACACATACACACAACAACAACGACAACAACAACAAAAGAAACTCCAAATATGGATGGCTTTGAACGCAGGGGTTCCTTATACAGCCGTCGGCATTTTGCCAAGAAACAATGCAATAAAAATAAATAATATAAAAAAAAGATGCCATCTTAGAAGATTTAGAGAGGAAAAGAAAGAGACACGTTCTCTATGCGGGTGCTGGAGATGGAGATCATGGCTGTTGTGTAAAATGTGCAAATGTCGTACGACGAAAACAATCAAAACTCATTCACTGACGCCTCCACCTCAGGCACAACTGGCATACAAATACGAATAATGGAAAAACTGCATCCTTTTCTTTTTGTGCCCATTTAACACGCTGTGAATTCAAGTACTTTGCCAGCATGAGGTAACATACAATTGCCATCATTTGATAACCATTAACTTACTCACTCGTATTTGAAATAATACGACAGTACTGTGAGTATTTGAAGTGTTTTTTTTTTTTTTTTCCTCGCTTCGATGGCTTTATCTAGTATTTTAGATAAAATATAAATTTGCTATACATTGAAAACCTTAAATTATTTTACTTTATGTTACATTTTTTTTTTTTTTGAGAAAAAACTTTGTACTTTTGGATGGAATTCATTAAAGAAATTAGAAAAAAACAAACGAAAAAATTAACAGGAAAACACAAATCCAATTTGCCAAGAAAGATTTCAGCTCATGATAAATGTGTTGAAGCAGAGTATTTCTAGGGAATTTGTTTAAGAAAAATAGCAAAAAATTAATCTAGCATACTTCCTTTTAAGAGTATTAGCCATAATTTTAGTGTTTTTTTTTCAAGGATAACAGTATCAGCGATTTCCTTTTTTCCATTTAATACTGTGAGGTCTACTTTGAATTATGGCCGATTTAAATTAATCACTGTTTTTATTTATTAAGCATAGCTTGAAGAGCTCGTGAGCTGTTCAAACCTAATTTTTTGCCATTAGTTGAGTTGGCCACAAAGAATTCGAGTACTTAGACTCAGTTGTAACATTTGAAGATTTATTGTTTCGCTGAAAATGTAATTGTTCATTGCAAGTGTTTAACATTTTTAAATTTCATATCTCTAGACTGCAAGAAAATTTTGCTAAGAGTGCAACATAGAATGTGGAGTTATAGAAATATATATTCTATTCAAAACTACAAACTCTCCTGCGTTAGTTATCAGTTACATTTAGTGCAATTAATTTGCAACTGGTCCTTCGAGATAGGTTTGCGATGCAGACGCTGAAAAGGCATTTTCAAGCACTACTCTTACTAAGAATAAGTCCGGATGACCATTGTTTACGTCACACCTCTTATTAAAGAAAAGCTCTGCAAAAGACAGCAATTGCTGATACCGTTTTCAATTTATTCATGGTCCTTCGTAATGGTTTTCGAATACAGACTAAAAAGCAAATTTATGAAGCTTGAATGACCATTGTTTACTACATACCTTACATCAAGGAAATGGTTTGCTGACATGAGTAAAAAGTTGCTGATACCAGTTTGAATTTATTAATGGTCCTTCGAGGCATGTTTTGAATGCAAATAATTAAGTTACTTTATCGAGCCGGATAATCATTGTTTGCTGCGTACATTTTATCAACGAAATGATTGGCTGAAATGAGGCAGCAATTGTTGATACTGATTTAAATTTATTCATGGTCCTTCGAGACAGGTTTTGAAACTAGATAATCCAGCTACCTTATAGTTTTTTCATAAACTAAGGATGACCATTGTTTACGTCATATCTGTTATTAATGAAAAACGTTGCTCAATTACTTATACTGATTTAAAATTATTCATGGTCCTTCTAGACGGTGTTCCCATGCAGGTGCTGAAGTAACGGGTGACTGTTGTTGAATTCCTAGTCCCTATCAACGAAAGTCTCTGCTCAAATGAGACATAAATTGCTATTGAAGCTTTGAGCTTATTCATTGTCCTGCGAGACCGCGCTCAGATGTCGATTGTGAAGCGAACTTGTCAAAACTACAATTTTCTTAAAATATGGTCGGATATTCTTTGTTTACTTCTTAACTTTTATT
The DNA here is from genome assembly GCA_949987645.1 of Tachina grossa. Lineage (NCBI taxonomy): Eukaryota > Metazoa > Arthropoda > Insecta > Diptera > Tachinidae > Tachina > Tachina grossa. Next base: position 19,096,544 of record OX465275.1, read on the forward strand.
GGTATTGTTTTGCTGATTTGAGACAGCATTTGGTGATACCAATTTGAATTTTCCTATGGTCCTTCAATACCGGTTTTGAAAGCAGATAATTAAGCTATTGAACCCAGATCTTTCTCAAAGTAAGGATGACCATTGTTGATGCCATGCCTTTTATACATAAAACTCTCCACTCAACTGAGACAGCAATTGCTTATACTGATTTCAAACTATTCATGGTCCTTCGAGACCAGATGCTGAAGCGACTTTATGAAGACAGCTATTGCTAAGACTAGGGCCAGATAAGCATTGTTAACCCAATTGTTTCTATTCACGAAAAACTCTGATCAAATAAGACATAAATTGCTATTATTGCTTTGAGCTTATTCATGGTCCCTCGAGAACCGGCTCAGATGCAGATGGTAAAGCGAACTTATTAAACCTAGCTATTTGTAAAAAATCATTTAAATAATTGTTGTTTACTCCATACCTTTTAACAACGAATTACTGCCATCGATTTAAATATGTTTATGGTCCTTCAAACCAGATAGAAATTGCTTATAGCGATTTCAAATTGTTCATGGTCCTTCGATAATTTCCGATCATAAGTAATCGATTTTCGTCCAAAAAAACGAGGTCCAAAAAAACGAGGTCCAAAAAATTTTTCTGTTAAGCTTTTTTTGGCAGTTATGGGTCGATATACTGATATGTAATTATCTTTTTATAGCTTTGAAATCACATAAATATGTTACCTTATTTATAAGGATTTTTCTTAAGTAACATTAAATTGCATGCATACACTGAGACAAAAAAAGACGTTGCAAAATCAACATCGCCTGTGATCAATATACTACCATACATTGTCACTTTTTATAACAGCGCTAGTTTATAACTCATTGATAATGCTGGTTGTCAAACAGCACAGCTTAAACGACACATTTCTTGGACTTCATTTTTTTAAGAAAATCGACTATTTACGATCGCAAATGATCGATTTTGGTCAAAAATTTAAATTTTAAAATTATGTCGCTTAAGCTATTCTTGAGATTATGGCACGATATACGCTTGTGTGTATAACACTCGTACGATCCATTAAGAACACACTCATTATGTTATTCACCAAATAAACAACCATCTTATTTATGCAGCATTATAATTAGTATTTTTTGGAAATTCATTGAGAAACATACAACAATAATAAACAACCAAAAAAAAAACTACTCAAATGCAACGCCCTTTTCCTCTGGCTTAAATGTTAGATTTTTTTTTTTTTGGATAAAGATCAGTAGCAGCATGATAATGCAGCCAAAACGCCCCACTGTAGAGAAAACGAAAACCTTAAAAGAAATTGTACAATATGATTTTGTATAAAAATAACAACAACAATAACAAGATGAAATGAAACAGAGATACATTTAAAACAAACTAACAATTCTAAAGATTGTTCTTTTTTTAAGGGCAATTAACATACAGAAAGGATCAGCAGCAGCAACGTCATTATGATCTCTTGTAGGCAGGCTGCCACAAAAAAGTATTTAGTTTTTACTTTTTTTATATACATACATATATTTACATATGGATGAGTGTGTTTCTTTTCGTATAATATATGTATGTACATATGTGTATGGGAAATAATTGAGTGGAGTGGAGCTCCTCCTGTATAAATTAAATAACAACCAATAAACATGATTCATATGCTTTAAGAAATTGAAAAGAACAACAAAAAGATACAAAAGCGCATTGATATCAATACGAAATTGTATCAATACAAAAAATAAATATTTTAAATAAGAATCTGCAAAAATGATAGTGATGGTAACGTGAGGAGTTTTGTTATACACCCTTGGAGTAAATAACAAGTGCTTATCGCTCATCAAAAAAAAAAAAAAAAAAAAAAAAAAAAAAAAAAAAAAAAACTATCCATGGCATAATTCCAAAAAAATGAGAAGAATTAGCAACTTTCTTTAATTAGATTTATTGCCTGTATTTCCATTTTCATTTTGATACCTTCGAAAGTTCAGCGGAAAAAGCTAACTTTTCAAAATTCTTTGCATAACTCTCGAGGAGAAGTTTTCATACACAGAAAAAAAATATTCCTGCCATCAACAATTCTAATTAAAAATAAAACCAAAAATCAATTAAAAATGTAATTGAGCCCATTAAACCTTGTAACTATGAAACTAAACTTTTAAACAAAAGTTTAATAGATTGCAAGGTGTCGTTACAAGTCTCCTAATAAATACTATGTGGTTTCCAAAATAGTAGCATATAGGTGTATACCAACTCACTTAGCGTAGCGTACACATTATCTTATAGTAAAAACAACAACACCATGTTTTTCACTAGTGTAAAATCTGGGATTGTTTATTAAGTTACAATTCTCACTTAATTGATATTTGAACAACCATAAAACAACAAATTTGGTACTGAACAAAGAGGCTTTAACCCATATCGATTCGTGCTTCGTTATACATATACAAGTAGCTCGTAGTAATAAAACCGTAGTTTACCGATTGTAAGATCTCCCGAATACATCTTATAATCATATTAAAATAATTAAAAGTAGCCGATCTCAAGATCTCACGATTACATCTAGACTTCGTTGTGGCGTAGTTTGCCGATTATAAGATCTCCCGAATACATCTTATAATTGTACTAACAATAATTAAAATTAGCCGATCTCAAGATCCTCCGAACACATCTTGAGTTCGTATTAAATTAACTATATACCGTAATTATAATATCTCTGCTTTCCTTTACCAGAAACCCCGAATAATATGAAAACATCAAGCGCTCAACTGGTTATTATAGTCTTAACGCTGCTGCAGTGATATCGCCAGCTGAATCTCGGAGGACTTCGTAAATTTAAGTTTGTTATAAGTAAAACACAGATTTCGTTAAATAAATAACTGTTCTATATATCGTGTCATAACCGCCAAAATAGCTTAAGAGACATAATTTTCGAAATTAAATTTTTGACCAAAATCGATTATATGCGATCGTAAATAGTCGATTTTCGTCAAAAAAAAAAAAACAAAACGAAGTCCAAAAAATATGTCGCTTAAGCTATTTTAGCGGTTAAGGCTCGATATCTTCAACATCTAAAAGACACATATATTTTATTTCAAAGGAAGTCGGCCTTTGGTAAGAATCCTGGCAGACTGAGTAATACATCGGCTGGGAAAATAAGCACATTACAAGATTTTATTTAAAATCTTTATGAAAATCTATACCAACATTTTTTTATCAAGATTCTTTTATCTAAAACAAAAACCATTAACTGAAAGATTTCCAAAGCTACAACCGAGTAACTTCAATGTAGCAAATTCATTAACCTCTTTAAGCAGACTGTAGCTAAGTCACTCATCTTTTTTTTTAAACATGTTGCACAATTAGTAAAAAATAATATAAAAATATTAGATTTTTATTAGACTTCCTACAAATCTACTAAGAAAATTGATTCCTTTTTGTAAGGGAAATATAGTAAAAAGCAGCTAGATTTATCTCGAAATCTCGTAAGTACTAGATGTCGAGACAGTGCAAATTGCCTATAATTGACTTAAATATATTTTTAATTAGTTATTGGATATATTTTCAATTAAAGTTGTTGATTGGAGGAATAAATTTAGCTGCGTAGAATTGAAAAAAAAATCATTACGCTTAACAGAACTTGATCAGTCTAAAGTGACTGAAGCTAAGAAGTCGATCAAATAATGGAATCATGCTGGTCACGTAAGCGATACCCATCTCTACGATATGTATAACAAATACACCCACACAAAATAATTACTTTATTTTAAAGTCATGAATTCAAAAAAAAAAAAAACGCTGCGCAGTGTATGTATATGATGAGACTACGTGGCGTTTGTGTAAACAAAAGGGTCTGCATTGCTTTTAATATCAATTAGTAAACGATGAAAAGTAGCAAGAAACCCCAACATTTTTATATGTATATTAATATCGTTACTTTAATATGGAAAGGCCCTAACTCATTATTTTTTTAAATCGAATTTTTATTTGGGCCTTATTTAATTTTTTGGACTTCATTTCATCTTGAATTTGGTTGATTACACTGCACAACAGTGAAAAATACATACGGTCCTGACAGTATAGGTTTTATAGTAATACTAAAACCCTATACTCAGTTTGGCGAGTTTGGTAACCAATTTTTTTATGGGCCTCAAAATATTTAGAAAATCCGTGCACCCTTAAAAAATGGTGTCATCAGTTTTTGGCCAACAGCTAATCTTGCTAACATTTTATTTAAAAAAAATATTTCTTAGTGTACTTTTTCTGTGCAAAAATTTAGGACAAATTTTTTTTTTTAAATTTTTTTCCAAATAATCTAAAAGGACTCCTAAATTTTTGCTAAAAATGTCTGGCAAAGTTGTACCTACACAGAAAAAACTAAATTTCATTTTCAGTAACCAAATTCGTTGAATCAGCAAATATTTTATTTGAATGCGGTCCTACAAATAATTTTGTAAATTCTGATAAAATTTTTTTTTTAGAAATTTAAATTAATCAGAGTTTGGCTGAGAGAAAATGTTATTTCAGTGTGTTGGTGTTGATGGGAACAACGTGCTGTTGTGCGGTTGTTGTTGTTTATTTTGATTGATCGTGTTGTATACATGTAAATGCCGAAAAGTAGCCGACAAACGTCGTGGCCTGTTTCTTCTATACACGTTTTTTGGTACAAATTAATTTAGTGGAACAGTACAGAATATTTACTGAAACTAAATTTGATTTCAAACAAATATTTGTTTAAAAATTTTTTGGGAATCATTTTTTCTGTGTACCGTAAAGCTGAACAACATTTGTGAACATATCAATAAAATCTGAATGTGTCTATGCAGCACGCATAGTGTACGTGCTTATTTTATGCCTTTGGATATGGATGTTGGCTATTTAATCGCAAAAAAACAGATATACGCATGATACTCGGGATATTTATTCATCATTCGCCACTCTGGTGCATAACAAACGGAATGAAAAATGTTTTTTGGCTGCTGGTAAACATGCTGTATGTGTATGTATATAAAATATCGTGGTATATACGCATGTATAGGCTATTAATTCTCAGAGTATATTTTTACTCATGCGTATGATTAAGGCTAATACAGTCTATAAATTTTATTTATAGTCGTTCGCGCTGCTAAATTTAAGAAATATGTATGTTGATTTTTGGTTGTTTATAGTTATACGTATCAGGTTTAAAATGAGTGCGTGTGTTTGCATATGAGAGTATTTTTATTTATAGCTGTACGCCTTTATAGTTGTTTGACGGCCAATACTCAAAGAGTACTTGAAAACGATACTTTTGTCATTCTCTGATACCCATACATACATATTGTGTTTGGCCTCCTTGGCCAAGATTAGCCGCTAGAATCTCGTTATTTTGGAAAAAATTTTAATTGAATAATTAAAATTTAACAGTGTAAAATGTTATTTCTTCTGCGAGTATTTTTTTGAGAAACTTACAATTAATTATTTCCGGTTGAAAATTTTTTCTCGCGTGTGTTTCCTCTCTATCTCTCTCTCTCTCTCTATCACAGTCTGTTGTGTTCAACCTTTCTGATCATATGTTGTTTTATTTTTTAAGTTAAGCCGGCTTTTGCTCCTTCTATATCACCATCATTGCCTTTTTTACTATCCTTTTTTTCTAATTTCATTTATAATTCTTTTTTTTTCATTTTCATTAGTTGGTTGTGTGTTTTTCTTCCTTTCTTTTTTTTGTGAAATTGTTAAATTTCGTTTCAATTTTCAACTTTTGTGTTTTTTTTTCTTTTGCTGTTGTCAAATTAGTTGGAAATCTGATGCGGCAAATTAGTCAAAATTTGTTTCAAGTGGACCACCATCACCAGCCGTCATCGTTAATTTACCAAAAAGAAGTAAAAGAAAACAACAAAAACACAACTACCAATAACTAACCAAACAACATTTCGACAAACATACATACATACATACATATGAACATACTTCACTCACTCGGGCAGTTAGTCAGCCAGTCAGTCAAATCAAATTCACTTTACAAACAAACACCAGCAAACTGAGTAAGTAAGTGCCTCTGTGTGCCTGGATTTCAACTAATGATTTTTAAATATGTATATATGTATAATAAAAAAAAAAACAAATTGAAATTTCAATCGCCTTTTTGTCATTTTCAATTTTCCACTGACATGTCAGACAGTTATAGTCAACCCAAGATTCTAGATCTTTTTTTTTTGTAGTATTTCTTCTGTTGTGTTCAATAATTTGTTGAGTTTGAATATACGAGTATATCTGTCGCTAAACAAACATTGGCGCCTTATTGATTTCATTTTGGTTTCGTTTTTCATAAAATTTGAAACGTTTGAAATTTTTAAACCCATTGTGTAGTTAAATTTCAAATGCAAATTTTTGTTAAACACATTTGTATACAAACTCGAATATTTACTATTTTGTTGCATAAAGTGTATGTTCTCAATTTGATTTAAAGAAATATTTAAGTACATATTTTTGAAACATTATTTTACGTACGTACGTCTCGTTAAATTTCATGAATTTATATCTTTTACATTCTTATTAACTGAAAATCGGCTGAGAGTCCATAAACTCAATAGTTTAGAGCACAAATATTATTTTTTTTAAAGAGAGAAGTAACACTCAAGCAAGGTGTTACATTCTTTAGGAAAGGGATAGTGATAGTGCAGCGCCTCTGGTGTCAATGAGGCGTACTAAATTTTTTAAGCTCATTTTATTAGTTATTTTACTTCGCCAATGATTCTACTACACAATACCGACGAATGAAATGTGTATGCCTTCATCACTGGAACTTTCCTACAACAACTGATACAAATAGACACTATGGCCAAGTTTACATCTGGCGCACATGTTTATATCAAACAAATGTCTTGCCAGCAGTGTTGTTTACGTTTGTGTTGAAAGATTTCGCTGTAGAAAAGTATTTGAAAAATCCCTCATGTCTTAACAGTTCTTGTAAGTGGTCTTGTGCAGGGGTCTAATATACATGTGCAAAGTTTCCTAAGCATCGGTTAAGCAGAAAGACATGATATATTAATTGGTATGGAATCCCAATGTGCCTGCAAAGTCAAATAGAAATCGATTGGCTAGAGACTGTCCTGTTCTGTTAACCGATCGATTTGAAATCGCACGATTTTTGAAAAATAACTCCGGCAATAGAAATATTTTTTTTTTTTTTTTTTTGATATTCTTAAATTTTTTTATTATATAGATTCTCAAATATCATATCTGACAGAAAATTATCATGCAAAATTTACTCGGTTTCGGTTTACAGATCAGTGCCGATAATATTAAATAATAATGGGTGCGATCCCTCCCACTTTTATATATGTATGTATGTGTAATTATTATTCATTAATATTGAAAAGCTCATTATAGAAGGCTCCAAAAGTCTCTTAAATGCAATATAGTAACATATCGAAATTGTTCAAGATTTTGACAGACAATCATGAACAGCCTTATTTTGTTGACTATGCACAACATATTTATGAGTGAAATTAACTAAATAATATTAATTTTTCCATATTCAAGACCAAATGTCTGGTATCTATAAAAGTACAGGCAGACAAAATGACGGTCAGTCAATGAAAATAAATACATCATACAAACACAAAAAGTATGGAAAAAATATACTCCTGAAGACAACCACCACAGAGAATAAACAAATGGCATGAAATTAAATTCTATTTAAAAAGGAAGACAACAAAAAAAAAAAAAACACGCCACATAAACATGAAAAAATAAATATATTCAATGATTTTTAAATAAGAAAAAAAAAACAAGAAAAAAAGAAACGAACGAAACCTTTTGCCAGAATACCTGGCTCCAATAGACGCCACATTAGCTGGCTTACAAAAAATTAAAATAAAAAAAAAAAAATAAAATAAAATAAAAATATGTACAAACAAAGACTTAGCCAGAGTCGTCTTAAAGGCTGGACAACAGAAAACTAAATAATTTAAAGCAACAACTGCATACAAAAAATACTTACATACATATTCTTTTTTTTTTTTTTTTTTTTTGAAGCTGCAACTCCACCTACTTTTTGCGCTAATGGCCTTTAAGCAAAACTCGGTATAAGACAACAGCAACAAGAACAAGACAGACAAAACCAAAAAATGAAACTACCGAAGAAAACAAAATGTTTTCAAGTCTTCAAATCTACAGACTGAGTCTTCTTAAATAACAGGCGGCCGGCTGCTGCTGCTGCTGCTGTTGTGGCTTCTAAAGATAATGACGACTTAAAGTCTTACAAAAGCCACATTCCGAAAGCAAACAAACGAAAAAATAAATAAATAAAAAAAAATCATGCAACAACAATAACCATGTTTAGTAATCAATGTGAATAACAACAACAACAACAACAACAACAACAACAACAATAACGACGACACAATGTCTTTTATGCAATTTACAAATACAGCAACACTTAAATGCTCTAAATGCAGTAAGTTTGAGCGCAGGACGTACATCATTCAAATGACTCTGTCAAGTCGTTTCATTTATTCACTTCAAAATTCACATACATACATACATCTCATTTTGAAGTTGAAGTTACTTTAATGCAATTTTTTTTGCTTCAATTCTACTATATGAATCCTGCAAGAAACCAACTCCTGCTCCTATGGAAATCATTCTTAAAATTTATGAAATCAGCCATATGTTTTACCCTTTGTGCAATTAGTTGTTTCAATCATTTTGTACGAAAAATTTGTTATTGATTTTATTACAAGAGGATTTTGAACAAAAACTTAAATTTTTATTTCCAAAAAATTGCAAACTTTAATACATAAGTTTCTCTCATTTAGGTTTGGCTTTGAATGAAGCACATCATATACGTCACATGAATGAATGCTGAATGAAGTCTATAGTACCACAGAATACGCATTTCATTCTGCCAGTTATTTATAATATACAGAAACAGAAACAGAAACAAAACTACACATGCATTAATGATTGAATCCTTTTGCTTAGAGTCCTTTTTTCTGGCACTTATAACCTGAAAAATGCCACTACAGATTCAGCAAAACTCTTCTCTAAGCTGACGCAAAAAGGGGGCTGCTAAGCATTTCACTTATGTTTCTAATGGTTTTTAGTTAGAAGAGATAGATATGTTTATACATATAACAACCGAACAATATCTACTACGACACCTTGCATTTTATTAAGGACTTGTGATTGCTATGGATGATTTGAGAAAAGCAAACATATTATATCTGAATAAAGCATTTCATACGCAGGCTAACCCGAGCTGCCGGAAATTTCTGGTAGCCACCGCTATTGGAAAATGTTTGGAAAAATTACCTTATTAGACAAAGTTCTTTTTTCAACAAGTAACGCTTTCGAAAAAGTATCTTTTCCTAAAAGTGCAGATTTAGAAATACATAGTACATTTATCTAAAAATAACTTTTTTTCAAAAAGTGTCTTTTTCGAAAAGTACTGTTTTAACAAAAGTACCTAATTGGTACCCTTATAGGAAAGGTACGTTTTAGAAAATATAAAAATCCAGTTTTAGAAAAATTACTTTTTCAACTAAAAGAAATTTTTTGACAAGACAAAAAATTTTACAAAAAGTACCTTTTTGTTAAACCACCTGTTCATAAATAGGACATATTTAAAAGAAGTACCTTCTTAGAATTTTTTTTTTTTTTTTTTTTTGGTAAAATTATATAATAGCGAAAAAAAGTACATGCATTTTAATAAAAAGTAACTTAAAAAATACCTTCCTTAGAAAGTTCGTTTTCAGAGAAAATACTTAGTTAAAGTTTTTTTCTAGAACCTTTCGATAAAATTACATTTGTGTCTATACTTTTTAAAAAATCTTGTCAGAAAAGTTACCTTTTCTAAAAGTATTATAACTCTTCAGAAAGAGTACATGTTTTAGAAAAAGTAAATTTTTGGAAAAACTATCTCGCTAGAAAAAGTACCTTTAAAAAAAAACCTTTTTAAAAAAAGTGCCTTTTTAAAAAATGTACCTTTTTAGAAAAAGTATCTTTTGATAATTTTAAAAAAAATTACCGTTTTACAAAAAGTACCTTTTTAGAAAACATATGTTTCTTTTTAGAAAACATAACTTTTTAGAAAAAGTAACTTTTTAGAGAAAATAACTTTTTAAAAAAAGTAACTTTTTAGGGAAAATACCTTTTTAGAATACATATATTTTTAGAAAAATTACCTTTAATCAGAAATAATTTTTAGTCAGGCTTGAGTTCAGTAATTTCAATTCTTTTTATTGAATGAAATATTTTGTTAATTAATGCGAGTTTCTAAAGAAAAGAAGAAAAATTAAATTAGACTTTTAAGCTGGCGGAAATACCGATATTTTTCTGTGCAGCAACGCACTTCATCAGCACCCTATTTTATCTACTTGTGTAGAGATTGTTATTAACATCAGCTATTTAACGTAAATTCTAATGAAACGGAATGTGAGAAATGATTGTTGTGTACAATTATTGATTTACCTTTGGTAAATACATATGTAAGTATCACTATTTATATCCCCTGTTTTTCCATTTTTTTTATTTTTCTATTTAGGTTAGCACGAAGTTATATTACTCTACCTACGTATGTGCGTTGCTGTACAGAAAAATATCGGTATTTCCCCCAGCTTAAAAGTCTAATTTAATTTTTGTTTTCTTCTTTAGAAACTCGCATTAATTAATAAAATATTTTATTCAATAAAAAGAATTGAAATTACTGAACTCAAGCCTGACTAAAAATTATTTCTGATTAAAAATTCACTATAGTTCAATTAAAAATATAAAAATTACCTTTTTAGGAAAAATATATATTTTTAGAAAAGTGACTCTTTTGGAAAAAAGTACCTTTTATGAAGAAGTACTTTTTTACAAAAAGTACCTTTTTAGAAGAAACACCTTTTTATTAAAAGTATATTTTCAGAAGAAGAAAATTTTTAGGAAAAGTATCCTTATAGAAAAAGTACCTTTCTTTTAAAGAAAACTACCTCTTTAGAAATAAGAGCTTTTTTAGAAAAAGTAACTTTCTAGAAAACATATCTTTTTAGAAAAAGTACCTTTTTACAAAAAGTACCTTTTTAGAAAAAAAAAAGTTTATAAAAAAGTACCTTTTGAGAAAAAGTACCTTTTTTAAAAAACTACCTAGCTACTACTACTACTACTACTACTTTTTGGAAACAGTATCTTTTAAAAAGAGTACCTTTGTAGAAAAAGTATTTATTTTTAGAAAAAGTATATTTTTAGAAAAAGTACGTTTTAAGAAAAAGTACCTTTAGAGAAAAAGTACCTTTCAAGAAAAAGTACCTTTTTAGGAAAAGTATCGTTTTAGAAAAATTACCTTTTTAGAAAAAGAAACTTTTTAGAAAACGTACTTTTTCAGAACCAGTACTTTTTTGGAAAAAGTTCTTTTATAGAGAAAGTAACATTTTAGAAAATATACTAATAAGAGATACACTTTCATATATACATATAGATACTTTCTTCACGATGTCGACAGAAAAGATTTATTCAAACATTGAAATTTTCTTTGAATAAAGCTTTTTATAAAGTGCGTTGACATACAAAAAATAAATAAATGCGAATTGGTGATGTGGGTGTGACACCTCCCATAAAGAGAATATGTTTATTTTGAGATGTCCTGGAAACGAATATAATGACATCCTTGAAATGTCACAGTAGCGAAGACAATAAATACACACTTACATCCCAGGGTCAGTCTTTACAAGTGTGTGGCATAAATTTAGCAAATCTATATTTCTCACATACATACACATTAGTGTCCTGCGCAAGACCAGTCCTACGAAATATTCTAAAACAAACGCTAAACAACACTGTTGGCAAGACAAACAACCGAAAAAAATGTCTTGCCAACAGTGTTGTTTAGCGATTGTTTTAGAATATTTCACTGTAGTAAAGCATTTGAAAAATCTCTCAGGTCTTGAAAGGTCTTATAAATGGTCTTGTGCAGGACACTAATACACATACGTGACATTTATGCCGCACAGCTGGTCTTAGCCAGTTTAACATAAGATTGATAATTGTGTTTTATACCTTAAATGTAAGAGTAACATGGCTTCCAATAAGGATTCTACACAATTTTTGTCGAAAAGGCAATGTGCTGTGGGGAGGGGGGAGGGTAAAGTACCTTCATCGACCCTTTAAATAACACGCATACATACATACACTTGCTTACATTTTTCTCAGCTTGAATCCATTGTTAAAAGCTTATGGTTTTGGAAAAATTTAGATTTTGTTGTACATTGTGAAATATCATGTCCTAATTAAAGCTTTACCGTTTGGTATCTTTTATAAGGTTAAGATATTTATAAAAATTTTAAAATTTAATAATTGAAAGTTCATTTGAATTTAAATATGTATTATACTCGATCATCTAGATCTCTTTGATTTTGTTTGAGTATATTTGAATAAAACAATTGCAACAAAAAGGCTTGCCCCCGCAATTCTTGCAATTTTAAATTAATAAGACCAATATCCCGAACAATAAGGTATGCACGAAAGTTTTACTTTTTAAAACTTGCAAGTTCCACTTAAGCATGCACCGACAAGAACATGCATGATCAACATGCATATGTATGTATAGTAAATAAGTACATGCATATGTGCATGTCCATACATATTTCAGTTAACATGGTAAATGTTAGTTGGTAAGAAAATCAAAAATAAATATTTATTTATACATTAAAACGTGAGTGAGGCTGCTGCAGCATTTCAACATGTTGGCCAAAAGTCTGTTTTTGGTGCTGAAGAGCCACGAAAACCTACACGGCGGCGCTTACATCAACAGGTGTGTTTTTTTACTATTTTATTTTGTTGTTGTTAATTGTTGTTGTCTGTATGTTAGTATTTATTTATTTATTTTCTTTTTTATTTTTGTTTAATTTTAAAGTTGTTACGGCTGCTTTTGTTGTTAATTGTTCGTCCAACATTCTTCTTGTAACAATAAAATCGTGACTTTTCGATTTGTGGTTTTTTTCTTTTTTAATTGAATGTTTTCTTGAAATGCTCTCTTTTAAGTTCGTTTTCAATCGAAATTCCACATTCCTGTGCAGAGCTGAGTTCTGCTTAGAGTTTGTTTGAGACAGAAAGTGACAAAAAACATTTTCCCCTTTCAGCCGAAATTTAAAATCAAAACAGAAGTTAAAGAATTATTTTTTAATCCTGCTTAATTTTAGCCAATAAAAACAGTTTATTTTAACTTTTATTGTTGTTGTTCTTGTTGTTGTAGTTGTAGTTGTTGTTGAAACATTCCTTGTGCTAAAGTAACGAAAGTTTTTATATCTTTTTTTTCGCCATAATGGTTTTACGGCTGCTCTTGTAGTCAGTTTTCAAATGGATGACTGGGATTTGTATGTTGTTTTTTTTTTTTTTTTTTTTTTTTTTTTTTTGATCGGGCAGTAAACAAGGATGACTGTTAACGTTTCGTTGGTTCAATGTTTGTACCTTGTTAAACCTTCTCTTTTTGCTTTTTGAAATTTTAAGACTTATTTTAACCACATTTTTTGTGATAAATTTTTTAGCCATGATTTTGTTTGTTCTTTTTGCTTCTCCTTTTTTTATTTAAACTCACGCGGGTGGTCGTTACACTGTCTGTCCGTGTGTGTGTGTGTGTGTGTGTGTGTATATATATGTGTGTGTATGTATGTATGCATGTACGTCTGAACCACATTAATTTTTTTCAACTGCTTTCCAGATCTTGCTGAGAAAGAATCGATTTGTACCAGTATTAGTTGGCTGCCTTTTTTTTTAGTGGAATCATGAAGTTTATTTTCAGTCAGACAATTTGGATTTATTCTCTGCTTTCAACATTTTTGCTTAACCATCGTGTGTAGTAGTTTCTTTTTGAACTTGGCATTGAATCAGCCATTAAGTAGCCGTTGGCTGTATTTCTTTCCTTATATAGGTTTCATTTGTATTATTTCTTCTTTTTTTTCGCATAACTATTAAGATACTGCTAAGTAGAAATATTATTTTCCCTTGACTTTTGTGGACATTTGCAAATATTTTTTTTTTAATATTTTTTTCTACACGCAAGGTAATATCATGATTGATTAGAGTCATTAATTTGTAGCATATTTAAGGATGGGGTAGATATGCAAGTGTTTATCAGGACTTCGTATATATATATATAATATTCATAAGTGACTGCTCAGTGGATTTAAAGTCTTAAGCTGCTACAGTAGGAGTGCATACATAATAAAAAAGCTCAAATTCAAAGGCTTTGACAGAAGTTGTGGCCTAAAACACACACAAAAGAAACAGAGGCAGACAAGACCAAAAGAAGTATGCATAAGTTTAAAGTCGTCTTGAAATTTTACGACTTAACCTATTATAACAATTAGATATAATGAATACATTTTATATAAAAGATATGAACAACAGTTTTAGGTAACATCTTACGCAGAATATTTTAAACTTGTAACTCTTCTCATTATGAGTCTTCTTTATCAAGGGTAAAAATTCCATTAGGTGGAGGTATAAGGATTTAAAACATCCCACAAAAAAAATTTGTAGCGAAACTCTACTTGAATTCAACAAAGTTCCCAGTTCAACTTTAACACCAGAAATAACAACAAAACCTGAAATGGCGCTCGGATTAATTGCGTACTTATTCACTTGGTAAGTACGAATATTAGACGTGTTTTGCACTTTTGTATTGAAAGCTTATGACGAAAATTTTTATTGAACATTTCAACTTCGTTTACGAGTCTTCTTATTTGTACTGGCAGAATAAGTCCTTCAAATAAAATTTGATTTTGTTACACAACAAAAAAATTATTTCCAAAAAATTTTAATACGGAATAATTTGTTAAGTTCAGCATTTTCAATTCTTATTGAATGAAATATTTTTATTCCAAAAATAAAATTCGATGGTTATCATTAATAACAGACTATGTCCACAAATCAATTTTTTCAGTAGAGTCCAAAATAAATTCCTTTTTAAAATTTATTTAAAAAAGATAAAAGTTCTTAGTTTTATTATTATTGCTAGAACTTAAGTTTTTCTAAATTTACGAGTATGTTTCGATAAGACTAGTTCATATCGCTTTGTAAGCCAAATTACATGTGATAATTATTAATGAACAAATAACACCAAAGTTGATTGTAAATATTATGACAATGACCTTGTGGAACGGAACAATTAGCTGTTTTCGAAGGCCACTACACCTTCACCATCAGCGTCCTTTTGTGTTTGGCCCACTGTGTAAGATGTCAGTTGAAGTAGATTTCTGCTTTATATACTCAGCTATTATTGCGAATGGAATATGTAAATTGTTTTAATTCATCTTATTTCAATTTATTGAAAGCTGTTTTTGTAATGAAATATCAATTTTGCCATCTCTAAATTTAGAACAGTGTTGTTTTTTTTTTTTTTTTTTTTTTGGACGGGAAATCTACTAGATTTTGCTCAAATGTAAACGCAATATTAATTCAAACAAGTGCTATAAATTATATAATGTAAAAATAATAAATATTTTAAACTATAAGTTGTTTGGGCTATTGAATTACTCTTCGCAAAATCACCAAATTGCTTTGATTGGTTAAGCAACAACTTATATACACTAGATCCAAGTTAAATTGTCATCAAACTTTTACTTAATTTCTAGCAAAATGATTGTAGCTTCAGAAACTTTTAATATGTGAGTATTATTTCGCTAGTTTTTTCCACGTATGAACTGAGCTTTTCAAAAAAGGGAATGTGAAATGTGTGCGAAACAATCGAGGCTTTTTCATAATGCTTTCTTTAGCAGTTAGTTAAGAATAGTAATTGAATCCAAAAAAAATCCCAAACAAGCCTTTAATAAATAAGGCCTGAAGTAAGCAGATCTTCTGAGTTTTATCGCTGGGAATATTGAATTTTTTTCATGCTAAAATAACAAAAAAATTCTCTTTTAACTAGGGAATTATTTAGTGTTCTTTCAAATAAATTTTCAAGCTGAATTTATGAATGTTTGATACAGAGTGAGAAAAACAAGAGAGAGAGAAAGAGAGAGAGAATCAGAGAGAGAGAGAGAGAGCATTCAAACTAACAAAATCATAACAAATCAGTCAAAACTAAATAGCCTTAACTAAATATTACGCAAAACAAGTACGACGTATCTAATAGATACAAAATAATGCACATAAATAAAATAATGCACTTGCTCACACACACAGACACACACAAACACAAGCCTTATTATACATTTAACAGTAGTACGAGTAGAAACCAGTGATGCCAACATTTTCAGATCAAAGTGCACTATTCGTTCATAGAAAATGCACTAAATGCAGTAAAAATTTTTATAAACAGAAAAAAGTACCAAATTAAAAAAACAGATTCAATTAAAAAATTAATTAGTTTTGAAGCAATCACGGAAATTATGGATTAACTCAACATTTTATTTAAAGTTTTATTGAATCTTTAAAATAACACATCAATTAAATTTTTAATTTATGTAATACTTTTTAATTGAATTTTTGTATATTATTTTATTAATGTAATATTTTTAATTGTAAGTAATAAAAAAATTCAATAAAAAAATTACTTAGCTTAAAATTTAATTAATGTTGTTTTTAAGATTCAAATTAAAATTTAATTGAAATGTTTAAAAAAAAAAATTATTGCAACATTTTTAAATATTAATGAGAAAAACTTATTAAAAATTTAAAAAAATTCAATTGAATATTAAGTAAAATATTAAAATAATGTCTAATAATATAAAAAAGGGAAATGTAATACATACAAAATTAGAAACATTTGTCTACTGCTTTCGAAGTTTGAGAGTGATACACAAAAATAAAATGGCGGTATTCAATAATATGATAATGAATTTGTTTTGAGAAACTGCATTTTTAAAAAGTTTTTTTTTCGCTATTTTCATATGAAGTTTGACAGCTATGAAGGAAACAGCTGACAGTCACATAGCAATTTTTATGCAGCTAACAAACTAGCATATATTAATACTTAGTTTAGTCGCAAAACGTATTAAACTTAAAACTTTATAAGTTCCAATTTAGTGCCTATTTAAAAAAAAGCATTGAGGTGGCAAAAAGTGCGCACTGCTATAACTCAAAAAGCACTAAATCTAGTAAAAAAAAATTCACTGAATTGACAACGCTGGTAGAAACTAACAAAATCGACTCAACAGGTATATTTGAGCAAAAACTAAAAATGTGGTAATACGAGTAAAAGAGCTAAAGAGCGGGCTTAAACAAATTAATACATGAGTTTTTTTTTTTTTTTTCTAATATATATCAATACAATGAGAGTTTAAACATTTAAGGGAACAATGGCGTTGTTGGTCATACAATTAAGAGAATTACTTACTACAATATAATAAAAATTTTCTTAATGTGTTTTGTCACAGACGATGAATCCCTAACAAACATGTGTGACTTGTTAAGGCAATTTTTTTTTTTTTTTTTTTTTTGATATCACAAACTCACACCAGTCGGCACTAGACCGCTGTTTGCGTAAGCACTGCTTTAATTAACAGAGATCTATATTTTACCAGCCGTATTCATAAAAATTTTAAACAGCGTTTCAAATGTTGTTTAAGCGAAATTCACTAAAATTGTATTCATAATAGAATTTTAGCTTTAAAAACGGTTTTTAAACCTTGCGTAAATCAGCAGATTTTAAAATTGACTGCCCCCATGTTTTTGCTTCGTTTTTGTTTACATTTTGAACTTTACCTATGTGTACATATGTGTGTATGTATGTATGTACTTACCCTGCAGAAAGTGCGAATAGTGAAATTGTTGTGATTTACTAGTGACGTTGTCAGTAGCACTACTGACGAGGTGTACCCCAGCCAATGGTATCATCTATTGACATTTAACATTAGCTTGTCATTGAAAATCCACCACTAGACTATAGCACTACTGACTTAGTAGTTCTTTCAGGACCACATGGAGACATTGGCACCAAAGATTCACTAGTTAATTTTAGGGGCTCTAGTATACAATCTCGATATATCCTCTCTCGTTGTCAATAGTAAAATTATAGTGATTTTCTAGTCACATTGTCAATAGTGCTACTGACTAGGTGTACCCCAGCCAATGCAAATACCTATTGACAAATAACATAGGGTTGTCATTCAAAATCTATCAGTAGACTTTAGCACTATTGAGAAGGTAGTTCTTTTACGGCCATATGGAGATATTTGAACCGAAGATTCACTCGTAGATTTTAGTGACCCTCGTCTATATATATTTATTTAATATTATTGCACAACATAATAAAAAAGAAAAACAAACTATTGACGCGTTCATTGACAATATCACCACAAATACACTAGAACTGTCGTCTCTAACGTATCTCTACTCGCGCATAAAAGGAAAGTTGTCGACATTTTAACTAGTGCAATTGTCGCTGGATAAAGAGTATTGACATAGAGACATATGGTTCTAAGTTGACTAGAGGGTATGTATGTATGTATGTATGTATGTATGCATATGCCAGTGTTCTTTAGAAGAAAACAAAGTAATTTTTTTTTTTTATAGAAACTAATGCCGAAATATCAAATATACTCCAAAAGCGACAAATAAAGAAATATAGACACGAGTACTTTGTGAGTTAACAATCGTTGTTTTGCAGAACTAATATGCAAGTGACAAATAAAGAATACAGTGTTGCCACGATATTTTTAAAAAATTTGGTTAATTGATTTTTAGTTAAAAAACTGATTATGAATACCAATATTTAAAAAAACGTTATTTAGGCTTAAAACGTTTTTTAACTAATATGAATTTTAAACCTCAATCAACTTTTTTTTATGAATATGGCTGTACATCTATAGCTTTTTAAAATTATAATTGTCGAATATGTGTAAGATTTAAAAAAAATGGTTGAGAAATTTATGGCCTATTTCCCACCTGCGAAAGAAAACGTTCGACTTACAATTTATATTGAAAAAAAAAACAATAAAATACGAAAATTTATTTTTGTTTTCAATATAAATTGTAAGTCGAACGTTTTCTTTCGCAGGTGCGAAATATGCCATTAAAACAATGCATAAATAATACTCTCTATTAAAAAATATTATTTATTTATAAGTAAATTCTTGTGCTTAAGCTACACAAGCTGGCAACGCATAGTGAGAGGTCTTAACTTTAAAGGCCATGTCAGATACAACTTTTGCTTCGCGTTGCGTTGAAGATTCGCTTTGACATCTAAGATGCAAATAAAACATGTCATATAAAGTGCTTTTAACGCAAAGCGAAGCAAAAAGTTAGGCAACTCTCAACTTTTTGCGTGCTTTGACAATCAGTTGGTATACTTTTTCTAATTTGTTTGACCAAACTGGCATATAAATCAGAAATTTTTATTAAAATGTCGGTAAATTTACATAAAAAATGAGTTCGTGGCATCACAGTAATCGAATTGTGTTGTGTTTTATACAAAAAACCAAATAGTGAAACAAACAGTGAGTGTTGTCAAAGTTTTTATTGTGTCATACACATTTTGCTTTACGCTTTTTTCCCAAAGTTAGAAACGTCACGCAAAGCGTTGAAGTTGTATCTGACACCGTCTTAAGCATCAGTCACGACTACTAACGCATGTTGTGGATGCACTTTTCAAAAGAATGAAAAATAAAGATTGTTAAGAGAAACTGTGTAACTTTTTCCTAATCAGCACTCATAAGCAATTAAGAAACGCATATACATATGTATGTACATAGATATGTTTTGTTAAGGAGAAGTGAATTGTAGTTTAATCTAATGTTCTTTGCCAATTGCATATCAAATGCTATTTTTTTGTACCCGTTGTTTCAACTCTGGTTTGATGTTAACCAAAAATAAATTTATAAGAAAAGTAATTAAGTAATGAAGTTCAAGACAGAAGTCTTGGTAGCTTTTATCTAAGGCTGAGTTTACATCTGGCATTTCTTTTGTGTCATTTGCACAAAAAAGCACAACCAACTAATTACTAATGAAAAACTGTTTGATTCAGACATATACATATTTATTAATTTAAACAGTTTGCAATCATGCTGGACTCTATAAAATTGTCTATTTGTTATGTATGAAACTATTTAACTCAATAAATACGTGTCTGAATCAAACTGTTTTTCATTAGTAATTAGTGGTTACGCTTTTTTTAGGCTTGTGTGGCATTTGGCACACAGATGGAAACCCGGCTTAAGCTTAAAAACTAAAGATCTTATTATTCATATTCTTTTAAAATAAACTTTTTTAAAAGGTACTTTTTTACTGTAGAAGGTACACCTCTTTTAAAATAAATTTTTTTAAAAGGTACTTTTTAAGAAGTGATTTTTCAAAAGGTACTTCGTAAGAGGTATTTTTTTATATTTTAAAGGTACTTAGCAAGTACGTCAACAAAATAATTTTTTGAAAAGCACTATTCCTAAAGGGTACTTTTGGAAGGAGGTACTTTTTTCAAAGTACTTTTTTTAAAAGTACAGAGGTATTTTTTTTAAAGGGTACTTTTTTAAAAGGTACTATTTTAAAAAGCACCTTTTTAAATTTACTTTTTTAAAAGGTACTATTTTAAAAAGCACCTTTTTAAGTATTTTTCTTAAAGGTGCTTTTCAAACAAGTACTTTTTTAAAGGATACTCTTTTAAAAGGTAGTTATTTAAAAGGTACTTTTTTAAAAGTTACTTTTTCAAAAGTTACTTACAAAAAAAATTTTTTTTAAGTACTATTCTTAAAAGGTACTTTTGGGAAAAGGTACTTTTTAAAAGTACCTTTTTTTAAAATACAGAGGTACTCTTTTAAAAGGTGCTTTTATAAAATGTACTTTTTTGGAATGTACTTTTTTAAAAGATACTGTTTTTAAAGGCACCTTTTTAAAACTTCTATTTTTAAAAGGTACTTTTTTAAAATGTACTTTTTAAAAGGTACTTTCTTAAAAGGTAATTTTTTTTAAGTTACCTTTTTTAAAAGGTACTTTTTCAAAATGAGATTTCTTAAAAGGTACTTTTTTAAACGGTACCTTTTTTAACGTTCTTTCTTAAAAGAAATTTTTCTATGTAAAAATTATTTTTGAAAAGGTTATTTTCTTATTCAGGTACTTTTTTTAAGGCGTACCTCGGGCCCGCTTTGTACTCGGTTTTAATGTAAATCTAAGTATACTACTCAAGATCCCTTAATATCAACTTTTACCAATTCAATGAAAAGCAGAAATTCGAATTGGTTTTTTTTTACTGTTTCCTATAAAGTTAAGATATGCATACATACATGCACAGCTGTTTTCTCGAGAATATTAAATCACAAAAAAAAAACGAAAAAATCGCCAAAACGAAAAAAGCGACAAAACTAAATAAATCGTTAAACTAAAACAAATCGCCACAAACCGAAAATATACCCAAAAATGTAAAAATGCAAAAATAAAAACGCCAAAGAACGAAAAAAAAATTCCAAAAACGAAAGATGCGCCAAACTAAGAAAAAAAGCCAAAAACCGGAAAAATATTACTTAATAATTAAAATATTTAAAGGAAATGTAAACATCAAATAAGATAGGCAAAAGTTTGTATAGTATTAGATACATGTATATCGTTAGCTAAAATGCAAAAAGGCGTAACTAACAAATATATTATCTTACAGGAGAATAAAAAAAACTAAAAAAAAATTAAACATACTTGTAGTCAAGTCGCCTTATTTTTTGTGAATAAAGACGGCATTTTTAATCGCAGAAATGTATAATTTTATCAAGACATGTAATTTAATGGCATTCACAATAATTACTCAAAAATTTGATTAATTTTTTTGTTAGTTAAGCCTTTTTGAATTTTAGCTAACTATATGTAATATCCGTGCGGACTCGTTTTACTAAATTTATTTATTGTCTTCGAGGCTGAGAACGTTCTATTCGATTTCTCTATACCGTGTGAAAAATATTTTTAAAATAAATAATTGAGCTCTGGCAAAGAATTCGAGAGTGGAATATGTATATACAAATTTTTCATTTCATACCTGAAATTTCAACACGTAATACATATTACCATATAAATAATATCAAAAAATGCCAAAAGTTGTATTTAAAGTATTTTAAAGGAGAATCAAAAAATATAAGGGTCCTTGTTTTCTAAAACGCAACGGTGCGGCGAAGTAAAAAAAGGACACTCCAAAGAAGTCATGAAAATGTGTCCCGGAAGTAGTCCAAATTTTTAATATATTTTAATGATTTTACATAGAAGATTTTTACAATGCAAGTAGTTCTCTTTTTCGATTCCTAATCAACTAATTGGAAATGATGCTGAAAAAATTTGCTTTTTGGTGTTCCATAATAATATTTTTCATTATTATTTATATTTATACGAATATAAACGCAAAACAGTGCTTTCATATAAATTTCGATAAATATGTAAGTATTATAATTTTTAGACCAAAAGTATTTCGTAGTTTTTTTTTTCTAAATCTATAAAGAGTAGAATTTGAACTTTTGAAAATTAAATTTTACGGGCTTATTTTGGATAAATTTAATTTCAGGGATTGAAGAAAACAGTTATTTATTAAAAAGGCAAGAAAACTTGAATTTTATGAATGTTAAGATGAAATAAATATGTATGTATGTGTTTGGCTTATCCGAGAATCGAATGTAAACAAAATTTTAACTTCATGCATAAACTTTAAAATACATATGCATGTATGTATGTTTATAACCTACTCCGTTTTGAAAGTCGGTGAAAAATCTTAAGTAAATTACGCACAATACATACACATGTATACATGCACACATTACATACATGTAATGCATGCTTTTAGGGATGACTAACAAAACATGATGACCTTGTGTGTTTAAAAAATCCACGTGGCGCCTTAAAGTATGTGAAACTTTTTGTAGCAAACATTTCTTGCTGTAGTAAATCGTATGAAATCTGAGCAACAAAAACCACTTTTGTGCAAAATCGGTGACAAAACTCTGATGTGATTACAAACTGAACCAACAAAAAATTTTATATACATACATACATGTATGTATGTTTTTCAGACCCAAAATGTTTATTTTAAAATTAACATTATTCAACAAATGTAACTTAAAACTTTTGATATTATATTTTTAATGTATGTACATATGTATGTATGTATGTAAGTATGTATGTAATATTTGTACACCAACAAACAATGTGAAACTTTATTTTTGCAATAATCGCGACGGTATCCAAACAAACCATCGCATGCCTTGTCATGTTTTAATGTTTAGCGTTTTTTTTTATATTTTTTTTTTCTCTCTGCTTTTGTTTGTATTTGTTTTTTAATTTTTTAATTCGTTACGAAAATATACCACCGACAACGAAGACTGCGACGACGATAACGACGACGTCTACTATGGCCACGATCAATCGATTGATCGTTGGCATATGTACATATGTACATATGTTGGGTCGGTGTGTTAGTGCTTTACTGTGCTGTGTGGCTGGTGTGCACTGGACTGCGGCGTTGCCTTGTATTTTGTATTGTAGTTGCGTATTTTTTCGAACTGGGATTATTTGAATCAGGTAGACAGTCAGGCGTTAGTCGTTCTGCGGCAATGAACGAGTTTAAAGCTATTTTTTATTATAATTAATAAAAGCAATTTTTCAGCCTTTTTAGTTATTTGTTTTCTTTTTTTGAATTTAAATATTGCTTGTGTGCAACTACAATAAATTAATTAAAAACAAACTACAATAATACAATAAAAAAACACAAACATTAATTAATTTTATTATAAGACAAAAGCGAAGGAAAAAAATATTTAAAAGTGTAAAAAAAACAAATAAAATTAATGGAAATATTTCTATAAAACTGGTAATATTTTTTGTGTTTTTTTTTAAGAAATAAAGTAAACAAATTTCTCTAAGTGCTAAGATTTTGTTTGTAATAAAAACTATTTCAGCAAAACTGGAGCAAATGACATTAGAAATACTCAAACACTAATATTAATGATTTGTGTGTTAGTGTTATTCATATTGACACGCGTTAAATAAAAATGAGGAATCACATTAATGATTTATTTTAACAAAACAAAAAAAATAAAAATAAAAAAAAAAATAAAAAAAAAATTAACAGAAATGTAAATATGTATGGTAAATAATAAAAAACCAGGGAAACATTTTTTTTTGTATATTTTTTTTATCGAAAAAGCGGGTTTTTGTTAAAGAAGAAGTGTAAGATCTAAACAATGTTGAGACTCAATATTTACAACAACAACAACTACAAAACAATAAAAAAAAACACCATTATTAACATAATACTCGTAACAACTACAAAAATAGCAAAACTTTATAAAAATAGACACCTGTAATGAATCTGTGAAGCCAGTTTTACTTAGAGATTTTTTTTGTGAGAAAAAAAATTTTACACAAAAAAAAATTTTTTTTTGCTTTAATAAAAAATTGTAAACAAAATAAATATTGAAGGAATTATGAAAATTTATTGTTTGGATAAGCTTATTATATGAAATAATTATTTAATTTATATATTAAAAGCTAAAATTTTACTCTAATTTTTAAAGTATAACTGCCTTATTCATAGAAAATATTTCTGTTTTATAAGAGTTTTTTTAAAACAAATTTTCTATGAAATTTTGATTAATAAACCTTTTATAAAACCAAAACAATTGTTATAAATTAGACCCTAAATATTTAAAAAAAAATTACTTTGTGATACACAGAAAGTTTTTTATTTATTTTAATTTACAAACTATTTTTGATTTTTTTTTTTGGCAACTTAAATATTAAAAAATAACCACGTATTCATAAAATTTAAAATGAGTTTGAAATGTATTTTATTTAAAATTTTTCATAACAAATTTTTTAAAAATGGATCTCAAAAATATTTTATTTTTTTATAAATATGGGGGTAAAAAAATATTTATGTATGTTCAAATTAAGGGAGCCGAAAACTTACGGCTTTATGCACAAAAAATATTTTGGTTTACAAAAGAAAAAAAAAATATCAAATCATCAAATCAAATTTCTTTAATAAATTTTTTTTTTATACATTTTGTATAAACCAAGAATATTTTTATAAACAGAGCATGAATTTTGTAAAAAAAATAAATATAAAACTGAGAAAGTTAACCCTGAACATAAATTTTAGGCATAATTATTTTGGCTCTAACTGTCAGTGCACAGTGGAATTTTGGCATCAAAACCCCTTTTTTCGATCACTCAGTTTACAAAATCGAATGATGCAGTTTGGATGAAACATCTTTAAATATAAAACCTGAATGTATGGGTTTTTAGGGAAATTAAATTTAATATCTGAAAAATTGAAGCTAGAAATACTAATATATTCAAGCAATTCGGCGGTCCATACATCGAGCCATAACCGCTAAAAAAAGCTTAAGCGATACATTTTTTGGACTTGCTTTTTTTTTGAAAATGTTTTATTCACGATTGTAAATAATCTCGATTTTGGTTAAAAAATTAAATCGAAAAATTATGACGCTTAAGCGTTTTTGGCTGTTACGGCGCGTTTAATTTTATTTACCATTTCGCTTCATTATATATAGAAATTATAGCGCTGTTCCGTAGATATAATAAAATTAAGACATTAACCATTCAAAGAGGATTTTTAATGTTATGATATATAGTCATAGAAATAAAGGATGAAGAAGAATTGAAGTTCTATTTCGAATAATATACAAAATTATAAAAAAAATTATTATCAATACTTTGAGTCTTTGAGCCTTTCCTATAAGGTAGACTTAAAAAATTTGAAAACTGCTGCTTTGAAAGGAAAAATTTTGTGCTAAGAAAACGGTTTACATTGCATGGGTGGTGGGCGATGGGTGTGGCCGATTTTTATGAAACTCGCTATGCATCTTTTTTCAATTTGGATTGCATGGGCGGTGAGCGATGGATGTGACCAATTTTTCTGAAAATTGCCATGAGTCTTTCTTTCCTCATGTAGCAAGTATATGAATCAAATTTGAAGACCCTTTGCTAGGATACTAGAAATTGTATGCGAAAAAAAATCGATTTGGATTGCATGGGCGGTAGGCAACGGCCGTGGCCGATTTTTTGTAACCTCACCAAGCATCTTTCTTTTCTTTTGTAGCAAGTATATGGACCAAATTTTTAAGACTTTTGCTACAATAGTAAAAATTTTATGCGAAAAAATCTATTTAGATTGCATAAGCGGTGTGAAGGAAATTTTTCATTTCATATTAACTTAGTCAATATAGTGTTGGATATCAACTTTCAATGATCTAGCGCCACTCTCAATAGTTTTTGCACAAAAATGTATGAAGCCATCCCACTGTGCGCCGTTATGGTATCATATTACACAAGTGAATTCTGTAATTTTTTCTAAAAAATTTTCATTAAAATTACATATTCGAGATCTCTATATTATTATATTTACATATATCAAAATGTGCTTTTAAATTTACGAGTAACAAACATTATTTTTCTTTTTTTTTCTTTACAGATATATCGCATCTAATTATGCCGCATAAAAATCAATTAAAACTTTTTAAAAAATCTTGTGGCGCAATCTGTAACTATAGATGCAAATTGTATGCAACGGCAGCAACTATAGAACACAGACAACAACTGCGAAAGAAATTTCTAGAAAAAATCATCATCGTCAAAAACAGAAACAACGAAAAAATCTAAAAAATAACACAATAATATTACAATGCAATACAAAAAATAATAAGAAAATCAAACTCAATGGAAAATACTTAATAATAAAAATTAATAAAAATCTTATATACTTTATCTACAAGTATAAAAGAAAAAGAATTTAAACTGAAACTAAATAAAATTTTTAATCATTAAGTAATTAATATTTAAAATGAATATTATAAGCAATTAAAAAAAAACAAAACCAAAACCAGAAATAATCAGTCTTTTTCTTTTAATTAAATTGATCAAACATTTTGTCAAACAAAGCTTCAAGCAAGAGAAACATTAAAACGAAACTGAAATGTTTGCGCCGATATGTATGTACGTGTGTGCGTGTTAATTAAATATTTAAAGAAAAAAAGTTTAAACAAAAGAAATAAATAAATTTATTATAACTGTATAAAATTTATTTTTGTTAAAGCTGCTTTATGGTTTTATTTGTGCGTGTTTGTTGGTAATTCAATCATTATCATCATCAACATTATCGTCATCATCATCATCATCATTATAATTATCAGCGCAGTAATCATCGTGTTTAGCAGCATCATCGTCGTCATTATAAAATTGTTTCAAACATTTGTGTAACCAAAAACTTTTAAAGACTGAGGTGAGTTAATAATATTTCTTATACTTTTTTCCTCTTCTTACTCTCTGTAAATATTTATTTATTTATTTTGTTTTATTATAACTATTATAAAAGTTATTGTTGCTGACTTTTTTTTGTGTTGTTGTGTTTTATTAGTAATTTGATAGTTTTTCTGTTTAAATCAGCAGTATTAATTTGAAGTTTTTTTTAAAGCTTTTTATAATATGCAGTACAAAAACATATGTATGTATGTTTGTATGTACATATGTATCGCGGTCAAACTGTATTGGGTCATCTATTTTTTGTTTTCTTTTATGTACTTTAAAGTTGGGAAAATTAATTAATTTTTTTTTTTAATTTTTGTAATTTTATACATTAAGCACTTGTGTTATTTTATCCGCATAGTTTTTAAAATTTTATTCAATTTGTTAGTTGCTTTTGATTATACATATTTTAAGGAATTTAATGTGTCATTAATAATTTTTTATTTTTATATTTTACTACAGTCGACTTTAGTTAGTATGAACTTCAATGTTTGCTTGCTATTTGAGTGATTTATATAATTCATAAGCAACAATATCGCATTCGGTTTCGAGTAACACATATCGAAATTTCTAATGACAGCATTCGATAACGTGCATACATTCGAATGCAACCGTTCGTGTTTTTACTCGCAAGCAAAAAAGCATTCGAAATCATGTTTAACATAGAAAAAGGGATGAAAAAGAAAATGTATGTTCAATATTTGACTTATTTAATTATAAATGAATGAATGCACAAATGTACATATAAAACAATACAAATTAAAGAATTTCTTGTTGACTTTAAATACAACAAAACACACTGAATTGGCAAATAATGTCGGGGAGATCAGTTGTCGGGGAAAATAAAAAAAATCAACCAACTCTGGGAGCATCTAAATAACAAATTAACTGCTTCTAGTCAACCAATAAGAGAACTGAAAATGTGGCAAGTGCTCTATGCTCTAAGCTTTACACTAATTTTTTTATTAAGTTATTAATTAAATTAAAATTAAAATAACATTTATGTATATTCGTTTCTTTTTTCTGCATATAAGTACGTGTGTATGTACGCACATACATATGTTTTTGCACACATACATATATACAAACATATGCTTTTGCTTACAATTTATTCAGTGTTGTGAAATGAATTTATGTATCAATATATTTTCCTTTTTCCAATTCTAAAACAAGAACTCGATTAGCTTGGTAGCGAGTGACATCATCGGAAAATTTCTTGCCATCGAAATTAATTTCTATTCGAATGCAATTCCGATCACGAGTGCAGGAATTAGGCCCCTGTTTTGCCTTGTTATATCTGAACTATTTTTTTGCCCTAATAAAAAATTACATAAAAAAGGGGAGCGTTCACAACACTTTTAATAAAGGACCTTCCAATTAGAAGTTTTATCATAAAAGACAATATTCTGCCAGGGCAATCCTATGTAAAATTCATTTTAATTGTCTGATGTTTCAGCCTCTTTTATGAAAGATGGTTAAAAAAAAGCAATGTGAGTCCGATCACAGAGGAGATGTGTAAACATCTAGTAATGAAAATTTTTTTTTAAGTTGGAAGTACTTATGCTTTTAGTGTCTTTTTTTAAATTAATTAATTAAAAGTATCAAAACTTTCAATATTGTAAATACATATGAATTTGTTGGTTTTTGTTTGTTTTATTAAACTTATTTGGTTAGTAAATGGGCACACTGCAGTATATGTATATGTACTGCATTCAAAATTGCAGTAAGCAGTAAATTTACTGATTACTAAAAAAATTCAGTAAATTTTTACCGCTAATAAAATTTAATTTGCATTACCAGTAAAATCGTAGGGGCGTAATCATAATAAAATTGTAGCAAGTGGCAAAGTTTTTTCATTCAAATTTTGAAACTTTTGTATGAAAAACATTTAGCCACTTGGTAGAATTTCATTATGAATACGGGCATTACTGATTACTGAAAATTCAATGCACCTCATCATATAACATATCATTTAGGCAATTTATAAAAATTGTAGGAAAAAATTTTAGTAATCAGTAAATTTTTTTTGTTTTTACTGAAACTTTAGTGGTACTGCAGTGCTCATCTATGGTAAATGCCTTTACTTTTACTTTTTAATTTTTAATTCCTGTTGTTCATCGTTTAGTTGTTGCTGTTCTTATTGTTGTGTACGCATTGCAATTAAAATAAATTCAGTAAAGTGCGACTTTGACTCGCGCACATTCGGTTTTGATCAGTTTTTTTGATTTAGCTTTCTTCCTTTTTAAGTTTTTTCAGTTTAAACGATTTTTTTCAGTTTTATCGCTTATTTCTCGTTTTGGCGTTTTTTTTTCTCTTTTTGGGTTTTTTTAGTTTTCGCAATTTTTTTTCATTTTGGCGATTTTTTTATTTTGGCGATTTTTTTCTGTTTTTTGGCGTTTTTTTCATTTTGGCTATTTTTTCTGTTTTTGGGGTTTCTTTTTATTTAGGCAATTTTTTCATTTTGGCGATTTTTTCATATTGGCGATTTTTTTGTTTAAGGATTTTTTTTTCATTTTGGCGATTTTTCCGGTTTTTCGCGATTTATTTTAGTCCTAGAGATTTTTTTTAATTATGTGCTTTTTTCGATTTGGCGATTTTTTTTTTTTGTTTTTGGCGATTTTTTTATGTTTGGCGATTTTGTATTTTTTGATTTTTAAGTTTTACCGTTTTTGAAAATTTCAAGAGTTTTGCTCTTACGGTCTCCAAGATACAGCAAGTTGTCAAAATTACAAAGACAAAATTGCATTAACTGATGGAACACCCATTGATTTAAATTTTTTTAATTTAGTGTTAATTGTTGTAGTCTGAATAAAAATACACTAACTTTTAAAATTTCAATTACAATTGTATGTATATTACATGGGATTTTAACATTTTTCGTTGCTCGTTTTGGAACACCCTTTAGTTTTTAACTCTCATGTATTTGTTGTTGTAGTGGCCAAATGTCTACATATTGTGTCCAAATTTCAAGTTCGTAGCTCTTACGGTTCATTTTCACCTTTGGTGTACGGAAATATACAGAAAAATAACCGGCGGCGGCGCACCGTCGGCTTCGAGCCGGTCGACCTGTTTCTCTGCTTGGTATTGCTTCATTCAAACACTAATACACTCATACATAGCTCACACCGATTTGACAATGCAAAGCAAAAGCAAAAAGCAAAGAAATCTCAGCAAAGAAATCTCAGCAAAGAATCAAAGCCAAAAAATTTTTACCCCCTAGCGTATAGATGTTTACACATCAAAAACATCAATTTCAAGGCTAAAAATATACAAAATAAGAACAAAAAATTTCGTCTTTTTTTTTCAAAATATCGCGTTTTATATATTTTATGATTTGAACAGGCTAAAGTTCGTATCGCTTTGTAAGCCAAATTACATGTGATTAATATTATTAAACAAATAACATCAAAGTTAGTTTTAATTTGCTTAGGAAGAATATGGGAACTTATAAAAATTATATGTGTCTCAAAACTTTATTTTGGCAATTGAAACTCTTTACTGGTGTCCAATTTAATGGCAATGTACTGTGTATTTAAATTTAACTTTTCTTACACATGTTTAATTGTATGTTGAAATCTCATGTTATCAGCAAAAAAAATATTTGTATTTTTTTTAATGAGCGATCTAATTACAAAAAATGTAGAAAGCAAGAGTTCAAAATTACAAAAAAAGGAAGGCACACGAATATTACAGCAACTGATAAATAAATATGTACATATATCGATGGCTTAAAATAAAAGAGGCCTAACTAAATTTTTTAATGGTTTCTTTTAGCCAACTTACATAAAATTACATACTCCTTAAATAACTTAATAAGTGATACGTAATGATTAAATGTTTATGTCTTCTTAAAGCTTAAATTAGACGTGCCGTAACCATAGCCACACAAAACAGCTGCTCGCACCAAACTAATGGGCAACACTGTATTTGATTATAGCTGACTTCACAGAAAAAATTATTCCCAAAAAATTTTCAAACAAACGTATGTTTTGAAATATAATTTAGTTTCAGTAAATATTTTTTACTGTTTCCGTAAATTATTTGTTCCAATTTTATTTTATGTAAAAAAAGAATGAAAATTATCTATATATGTGATGCGCAAAATAGAAAGGGACCTAAGGGTAAAAACTGGTTTTGTTCAGGAGAGCCATTTTAAAGATTTAAATACGTGTATCTTTGGTGTACCATCACATCATAAAACGCGCATATCTCTGGGAGGGAACACTTTTG
The DNA here is from genome assembly GCA_949987645.1 of Tachina grossa. NCBI lineage: Eukaryota > Metazoa > Arthropoda > Insecta > Diptera > Tachinidae > Tachina > Tachina grossa. Next base: position 19,127,966 of record OX465275.1, read on the forward strand.
GGGCATGGGATCGGTCTAATTCGATGCTCAGATGTTGTCCACATCAAAAAATAAAAAATAAAAAATTAAAATTTATTTTTTTCCCCTTAGGTCCCTTTCTCTATGTGCTGTCACATATAGTAAAATTTGTAAAAAAAAAATTTTTGATTTATTTTTTTTATATTTAATATATTTTTTCCCCCTTAGGTCCCTTCTCTATGTGCTGTCACATATAGTAAAATTTGTAAAAAAAAAATTTTTGATTTATTTTTTTTATATTTAAATTTGCTATTTTCACTTAAATTTATTTTTTATACTGTAAAAAAATTTGTCTGATTTTTTTTTTAGTTTTTTCTACAAAATAATTTTATAGATATAAAAAAACATTTTATTTTTTTTTTTTAAATTTTTGTTTGCGGTTTTCGAACTTATTATGTTTATATATTGTGATTCTCAATATAGTATTAAGAGTCTTACTATAAACATACGGAGTTTGTTAGCTAAATTCAAAAATTTTTGGAGTTGAAGTCTACTGACGAGTTCCAAAAGCGGGAACAAGCCAATTTTTGAAAGTAAAAAAAAAAATAGTTGAACCTTTTATTTGATTCAGTTATTTTTTTTAAATAAAATTTTTACTAATTTTTTTTTTAAATTGGTAAGAATTGTTATTGATTCAGTTAATTTATTTTCTGATAATACGAAAAGTTTTAGTGAATGTGTTTGTAAATGAATAATACAAAAAAAAAATCTGCAAAAATGACTGATATATATGAGTTGTATGAGTTTCATTTAACTTTTTTCTCTAATGCCATAATAAGTTAACTAAAAATAAAATCTTTTTTCCAGTTAAATTTTTACAAAATTGTTATCGGAATCTACAAATTTCTTTATAGGTCCGCATTCATACAAAATATTTACTGATTCAATGAATTTGGTTACTGAAAACGAAATTTAGTTTTTTTTGTGTTGCCATAATGCTATAGCCATAACCATGTAAACCAATTAAATTTTAGTTTTGGTTATGGCTGTGCCACTTGGTATATCACGTCTGATGCCGAAAGTTAACAAAATATTGTTCACGATTCGTTGACAATTTGATATAGACCGCTAACAATTTTAGAACGCGTTTTACCCATTTTGTGTTTATATATATTCGTATATGTTTATTGTAAAAGAGAGATCTATAATTTTATTTTCAATCTGTCACTCGTGTTTGTTAAAACAAACAGCTGTGAAAATGCTATTTGACATATGACGAGAACAGAACCAAAATATGAAAGAGAGGAACGCAGTTTTTTTAGAAGTAGGCACAATAAATTGTTCTTCCAAACACAGAAAAACTTTGTGACCCGAAATATCACAATGACGATGAAGAATCCAGTAATCTATGTATATCCTCAAAAAAACATCAATGTGAAAAAAGGCCAAGTTCCTATCAAAAATTTCGGCCATCAAAAGCAGTGAGATATAAATTTTGACCAAGTTCTTGTTTGGCACAACACCTATCACTGACATATGCTATGCATTATATACATTGTAATCGTAAGGGTGTCATATAATTTTTAGATAATCTGCTAACTTGGCAATATTTTTACCCTTCTAAAAAAAGAGAGAATAATGTTAATTTCTTTATATCGGTAAAAATGTTGTCAAGTTAGCAGATTATCTAGAAATTATATGACAACCTTACGAGTACAAATGTATTTAATGCATAGCATATTTCAGTGATGGGTATTGTGCCAAACAAGAACTTGGTCAAAATTTATATCTCACTGATTTTGATGGCCGAAATTTTTGATAGGAACTTGGCCTTTTTTCACCTTGATTTTTTTGTGAGGATCTGAGTACTTTTTGAAAAATTTTCTATGTTAACACTTTTTAAACTTAAGGTTTCTGGGGTGTTTTATTTCTATTCATGATCACTGTGACAGTTAAAAATGGTATAGTTACATAAAATAATGTGTTAGAGCATGATGAGTGTTGGATTGTACACCTTCAAAATGAATTATTTTGCTATTACAACGGGTCGCCAGTGTGTACACAATTTGTTAAGAGTCGTCTAAAAAGAAATATGTAAAATACAGCGTAAATTCTAGTGGGAGTGATCCCGCCTATTTTCTCAATATATCTACATAATAAAGTCTGATTAGCCGAAGTACATAAATCAAAAGGATATGCCCAATGTGCATACAAAGTTTCAAAAGGGTAGGTGGTGCTTTAATTTTTGGATTTTCCGACTGAGTAAATCAATTAGGACTATTTGTCTACAAAATTTCAGCTTTCTACAGTATAATATTACTTAAAAATTTTATGAGCCTGGCCCCGCCGACTTTTATATCTGTTAGTGCTTATGATTCATGTAAAGTTTTCTATGAAAAAGCTATTGAGAAATACATGAGTAATAGACTAAAAACTGCTAAGTCGAAGTATATGAAAGAAAAAGCTACGATTTATGGGTGTAGTCACGTCCAGTTTTCAAAACAGGAAATTTTTACTTTGGATAAGTGCAATGTGGATGAAAAGTTTCAATAAAATTTAACTTTATTTTTATTTATTTTTATCCCAACCCCTGATTGAAACTACTGGTTTCTTAGATTTTTCTAAGTGATCTCTGATCTAGATTAATTTGTGTTCCAAATTTCAGCACTCTACTGCGAATTGGAGTTTTAGCGGTTAAAACTTCTTGGTTTTAAGATTTTTTCATTGGCTCTACACTTGCTTGTGTATAAAATTTCAGCTCCTTAGCGTGAACTATACCTTATAATTTTATGAGCATTACCCCTCGCACTATTTTAAACTCACAATATTGTTGTGAGCCGCTCTTATAATTCATGCTTATTTTCTTCTAAAATATGCTAGACCGAAGTAGATTAAACACAAGGTTAAAATTTTATGGGAGTTATCACGCCCACTTTTTTAGGTGATAGTTTAAAGTATTGTATACGTGTAACGTATATGCAAGGTTTCACTAAAATGGCTTAAGTTAAAAGCTGTATATTAACAGCCTTATGTATTTAATTTATTAAGGCTTTATAAAGGGGTTTTAAGACAAATTTTCATAAAAAATTTTTCTTAAAAAGTCTTAATAAGTTTTATAAATAAGGCTGTAAATTTTCAGGTTCAAACAATAGTAGCGTGGCCCCGCCCATTCTGGTAAAATTTTTTTGTTTTTCAGATTTCTCTAGTTCGTTTCTCACCTAGACTTACTTGTGTATAAAATTTCAGCTCATAAAAGCAACTTTTAATTTTTAATTTTTATGGGCGCAGCCCCGCCCCTCTGACTAAAATTTCGGGGTTTTCAGGGTTTTCTTGTTGTTTTCTCCCCTATACCTATTCGTGTATCAAATTTCAGCTCCTTAGCACAACTTTTCATTTATAATTTTAATGGGCGTAACCCCGCCCACTTTTCCAAACTTAAGATTTTTTTTCGGTCACTGTTAATTATTCCTGTCAAGTTTCGTTGCAAACGGATTATAATACATACAGAAATAGTATATCTAAATATGATGAGCCGTAGTACACCAAAATGAGGTTGAAATTGTATGGGCGTGTCAACGCCCACTTTTTTAATGAAAAATTTTAGGGGCTTGTCTTATTGCAGCATGTATGCCGAATTTCAATAAAATAGCTTCCATTAAGCGCCTTAGATTTGCTTTTTTAATTCTAACCTTTATGGGCGTAGCCCTGCCTTCCTGGCCAAAATGTTCAGGTTTTAAAACTTTTTTGGTTTATTGCTCACCTAGACCTAGCTCTGTAGCAAATTTCAGTTCACTAGCACAGATTTTAATTTTTATGGGCGTAGCCCCGCCCCCTTGTTTAAAATTTTTAGGTTTTCAGATTTTTCTGGTTCATTGCTCACCTAGATCTACTCGTGTACCAAATCTTAGCTCTCTAGCTATAGCGGAAGTGCTTCATCAATTTGATGAGTGATCAGTGAGTCAGTGAGTACGTCTTAAAATATGCACTTTTTGCACCTCTATATCTCCGGAACCTTTCATTGTAAAACTTCAAACTTTCAAACTTCGCATATAAGATTATATGAACTTATTCTAATTATGATTTAAATTTCATAATTTTACGGTCGCGGATAACAAAGTTATGAGGGTGATAAAAACAGCTCCAATGGCTTCCTGTAAATGTACACACTGCGTGCATTAGCCGGAACTTGGCCTGGCGCACTACCGTGCGGCTAGATATGTATGTATATATAAAAATGAATCGGTTTTTTTTTTGTGGCACGGCATCACGCGTGAAGCAATACACCTCATTTCTTGGAGAAGAATATGAAAAAAAATTAAGCAAGTTACGCCGAACAGGGTAAAACGGGAAAAATTTGTGCGGTTGGTATTTTTTCTGTTTTTGATAAAATTGGTATAAATTCATTTTAAAGTCGACTCAGTTTCTTTCTGGTTGCGAATGAAGTTGCGGCGAAATTATAGTTTAATTATGCATATCGATGGCTTAATATAAAAATGTCGTATCTCAATTTTTTCGAAATAGCGTTTTTAACGTTTTCTAGAAGACAACATATAATTGCGTCCTTCTCGAAGCTAAAATTTTCAGTTACAGTTCAAAATCAACTACTTACGGCTACTTAAAAAATTATTTTTGCATGTACATAGATGCTTAAGTTTTAATTCAGTTTTTTCCTTATCTTGTCATATATCGAAAATTCGACTCAGCCTTTCTTATATTAAGCCATCGATATTTATATGTGAAAAAGTTTTGATATGCACTTAAAAGAATCTCTTGCACAACTTGAGCATATCTTTATCCAAAAAAATTAAGTACATACGTGTATATTTTAATTAATCAATTCAGAATAATTTAGCTATTAATACACAGCTTGTGCCTATTTTATATATCGTTCCATAACCGCCAAAAAATCTTAAGCGACATAATTGAGGTTGACGTTAGCTGAAGTAGTTAGCACGTGTCAGCTTTGTGTCAGCTGTTGTAGGAAAGTTGAAGTGATGAAGGCATAGTCACTGGTCCCTGAACTATAGCGACTTCAGCAGATACTAATCCCAATGTAACATCAAGAGAGCCTTTTTTCGTCGGAATTTGTAGCAGAACTATCGGCAAAGTAAAATAAAAACGTGCAAAAAGCAGAGTTGTAAAATAATGAAGCATTCCTATATCCCTTCCTTCATCATCTGTCTTTTCCATCACTATCCCTTTCCGAAAGAAGGTAACACCTAGTACTTATAGTAGTCATGAGTTTTACTTCTCTTAAAAAAAATTGCGAACTTATTTTTTTTTATTAAAATCGATTATTTCGCCAAGCTTTTTTGTCGGTTATGGCTCATTACTATTACGGCTAATTTCACCAATTTTATTTTAATATCAATTCGTATTTAAAAGCTGATTTTCATTGGAAAAATTATAGATACGAAAGCCGAATTTTAAATATAAATTGATATTTAGATAGAATTGGTGAAAATCGCTCTAAGTAAGGGTTGCAATATATTTTTTTTTAATTTTCTCTAAGTTATACTTTTAAATATAAGTATGTTGTAAAAATAACAAGGATTATTGTTTTTTTTTTTTTTTTTTTTTTAATAAAAAATGTGCGGCAAACAAGTGTGTTCATGTAAAACTGTATTTCATTACAAAAATCAATATTGATTAGTAGAGTAAGTGACAAAAAAAAAAAAAAAAAAAAGAAATACAAATCTTATTTTATCACATCTAAATAAATACAAAAAATTCTTAGATAAAATACTCAAACTACACCATTGCTACACCACACTTGAACCACCATCTGTTTGTTTCCGGGAGTTCCATGTATAATAAAATATTTTTTGGAGAAAAAATAATTTCTGTGATAAATAAGTTGTAAAAATCATTCAAACAAGCCTATGAGATCGCGTTTTTAGTCGAAATTAACTTATTTATGCCAAATTGTTAGAAGGAGAATTTTTTTAACTCTATGAAATATTAAATGGTACAAAATAGAAATTTATAAAAAAAAAAGAATTCTATTATTTTTCGAACTTCATATGTTTCTATATTTATGATTTGATTGGGCTAAAGGTCATATCGCTTTGTAAGCCAAATTACATGTGATAATTATTAATGAACAAATGCAATGCAATTTGCTGAAAGCTTTTTTTATAATGAAAGCTCAATTTGACCATCTCTTAGCCTCATAGGAGATAGATAGATAGATAGATTTTGGAGGCCAATTAAGAGGTCCACTTTTCAAAATCAATAATATCTTCTTTACGCTGAGGTCAAATAGAAATTTGTAAAATTTCTATCTCAAAAAAAATGCCAACTTTCCTCTTAATATCTGGGGCAAAAAGGAAAAAGTGCTTAAGTCGAGATAAGCTGAATTTGAGTTAATGGTATCTTCGTAATCTGCATATTCAAAAATACCCCCGGATAAAATTTCAATTATTTCGGGTGATGTTTTAGGATTTTATAGCACTATAACCTGCGACTTATCTTTTTTAGACTTCTAATCTCAATTGAAATAAAAGCTTAATTTAGCTTAAACTTTGGTATATTTCAACCTAAATGTATTACTTATAGTGCGTAGAACGATGTCTGCTTAAAAAACTATATCTGCTATTAAAAATAAAAGTATTTCGCGAGATATTCACAATCCCATCTATGGAAAGTTAATATTTTGTGGCAGATCACTAATAGCTCTATACTGGTAACGATAAAAAAAATTTTGGTTATATGTATATAGTGAATATTAATTTCTTCTACATTTTGATCTTTAAGACATTCAGGGCTATCATGAATAAAATTTCGCGTGAAATTTCTCCCTTTTCCAATTAGAATTTTTTGTTTTCCCTATTACTTGCTATTAGTTGGAATTGTTCCCCGGGAAAAATTTTACGCAGAATTTTATTCATGATTGCCCTGATTATGTTAACGCACAATTGTTTTCCTCGTTTCTAGAGACTGTGAACTATATATATGTATCTTAGTTTTCTGTTAAGATTTGTTTGAACAAACATTTAATATAGTTAATACTCGTATAATAAATATTCCAGGCTCAATAGTATGCACATTTTTTTGGCTTCTGCTTTCTAAACGAACTGCTTGCTCTACTTTTTCACTTGCTGCTGTTGCCACTCTATGTATTTGCTAAGATAACCAAATAATCGATTTGTTTTCTTAACAAAATCTCTTCACACATTTTTATCATACAACAAACAACAGCAGCAAAACTAACAACAACAACTGCCAGGCTAAGCCAGAAAATGTGACAGAATTTTTTATAAATATTTGTTTTCACACGTGAACTATTAGTTTAAGTACCCTGTCGGAGAATGTGTGGTTGACTACATAAATAGTTAACTTAAAGTTAACTTTTCTTAGATTGACTTAAAGCTAACTGCAATGTCATTCAGAACAAACCCAAAATTAATTCTAAAGTTGAGTACGTAATCGAATTTGATGAGAGCCAACAAATTTATTCTCAGCTTCTTTGAAACTCATTTCAGTTTTATATTAACATTTTTCTGTTGTTATTATAGATGACACCTTAGCTGAGTGGTAGCGTGTTGAGTACACAACGTGTGGTGATGTATGTTCGAACCCCAGAAATTTTTTTTAATTTACTGACTACCAGGTGATTTAAAATAATCAACTTTAAGTTAGCTGAAAGTAATGCAGAGTGAGACTATTGACTACCGCCTAGGATATCGCAATGTTAAAATAGTCAGTTGATTACATTAAAAGTAATCCAAGTGTCAGTCAGTACTAGTTGCGAAATAGTTAGCTTAAGGTTAGTTTAAAGTTAACGTAATTTCCGACAGGGTAGTTTATTTTTTTTCTTATTTATTGGTTGTGTGTATATAACCGTAGGTATGTTAGGCTCAGAGATGGCAAATTTAGTACATTAGATGTAAAGATAAGATGCAAAGATATTTTCGGTTCTATATTTTCATGAAAAATATTTTTTTTATATATATTTTCACTGATTAAAAAAATTGATTATATTTATATTATTGAAAAAATACAAATATTAAAAAAAAGGTTTTTTTTATATAAAGTTGATCTCGTGCTTAGTTAATAAAAATATATAAACAAATATTATATAAATAGTTAGTCTTTTGCCCCTATTACGGTTTACAACTCAACCAAGTTTAGTTGAAATTGTAACAACTTAACTTTAAAACAACTTAACTGTTTTTCGTCATTCTGAATTACAACAAATTTTAGTTGTATTCGAAACATTGTTCGAAAAGAATAGGTTTTTATATATGCTATGTTTTTGAAACCATAGTTGCCATCACAAAACATTTTAAAAATTTTGAGATTTAATCTAGTATTTTATTTTTAAATTTCATGTTTTATGAATGTGGCAACAATATTGGTTGACAAATGGGATTGGTTGGCGTCTGGAATAATGAAGCAAACCTAATACAACACTCGAAATAAAAACCAAAATACAACTGATAAAAAGCAGTTGTATCAAGGTGAAAAAAATTGTAATCCATAATAAAAATTTTACAACTACAACTAAACTATCCATTTAGTTGTAAATCATAATATGGGCCTTTATTATTATCGTTCGAACTTCATTTATTTCTATATTTATATTTCGATTACGCTAAAGTTCGTAGTGCTCTGCAAAACAAATTACTTAATTATTAATGAGCAAATAACGCCAAAGTTAATTGTAAAAATTTTGACAAACCCTAGCAGAACGGAACAACTGGCTGTTTTCGAAGGTCACTGTACCTTCATCATCAGGGTTCTTTGTTTTTGGTTTGCTGAAAGCTTTTTTGCAACTAAAGCTCAATTTTACCATCATCACGTCTTTGAAATTTCAGGAAACAAGCCTCGCTATTTACAACAAAATTTATTCAATTTCGAAACGCTCTGCTTGCTTCACTAACGAAAATTTTTAATAAAAAATTTCTTCAAAATGTTTTTTAATATTTTTAGCTCTTCAATAAGTATAAATGTGGGGTTAATATTTTATAATTTCAATATAACACAATTTTTTTCTGGAAAAAAAACCAGCAAAGTGCAACTTTGACATGCACACGAAGGGTTCCGTACGGACACTCATTTACTCAAAGAGCGTCATAACTCAAATAAATTAAGTGAAGAGAGACTTTTATTCCGTACGGACACCAATACGTAATTCAATTCGAACTTAAGCCTATATAAAATATAGTTTTGGCATTTTTTCCCTTTTTGGGTTTTGTTTTGGTTTACGTTTTGGCGCTTTTTTAGTTTTTACACTTTTTTTTCTCGTTTTGGAGATTTTTTTCGGTTTTTGCTGTTTAGGCGTGGTTTTCGAACTTGACAATTTATTTAAGTGTTAGAATTTTTTTTTTTAATTTTGCGCTCGGGAAAACGTCAACTAATTAAAACCGCAAGTGCTGACGTTTATGAACTAAGAAACTTTTAATAAAAAACATATTCATAGTGTGCTTTAAAATATTTTTATTGACTATAAACTAAAACGAAACATAAACAAATACAAAACAAGAACAAAAAAGCAACTGAACATGAAAAAGACAACAATTTATTTTCTATTCTACATACTTATAAGGGGAATACCCAAATTCTGAACTAATTTCATAAAATAAATGTGTGTGTGTGATCAAAACTGTGTATTTAACTTTTGCTTAATTCAAAATTTTGATTTATTTAAAGTAGACGTTTTAGAGCTTAGTAGTTTGGTTGACGTTTTAGAGTAGACAATGTAAAAAATTAAGGGTTGACGTTTTGGGATGTTGACGTAAACTAGTGTTGAGTTTTCCCGAGTGCACTGTATTGGCTTTTTTTAGTTTTGGCGCCTTTTTCGCGTTTTGGCGATTTTTTTCGGTTTTTGACAATTTAGCAATTTATTTAAGTGTTAGAAATCTTTTTTTAATTTTGGCAATTTATTTCGGTTTGGCGATTTTTTTTTTAATTTTTGGCGATTTTTTTTGGTTTGGGATGTTGACGTAAACTAGTGTTGAGTTTTCCCGAGTGCACTGTATTGGTTTTTTTAGGTTTGGCGCCTTTTTCGCGTTTTGGCGATTTTTTTCTGTTTTTGGCAATTTAGCAATTTATTTAAGTGTTAGAAATCTTTTTTTAATTTTGGCAATTTTTTCGGTTTGGCGATTTTTTTTTTTTTTTTTTGGCGATTTTATAATTTTGGGATTTTTTAGTTTTAGCGTTTTTGAAAATTTCAAGAGTTTGCCTCTTACGGTTTCCAAGATAAAGCAAGTTGTCAAAATAACATAATCAAAATTGCATTAACTGATAGAGCACCCTTTAAAATAATTTTTTTTTTAAATTTTAAGTTATTGTTGTAGTATGTATAAAAATACACTAATTTTACAAATTTCAAGTGTCAATATACATATGTACATACAATTGTATGTATATTACATGAGATTTTAACATTTTTCGTTGCTCGTTTTGGAACACCCTTTAATTTTTAACTCTCATGTATTTGTTGTTTTAGCGCCCAAGGTTCTACACACTGTATCCAGCTCTTCAGGTCCGTAGCTCTTGAGGTTCCTGAGAAAATAGCCTGTGACGGATAGACATGATTTGATTTCTCCATTAGCAAAACAATGGGCCAATGTTGGTAAAATAGTTAAAATTTATTTTTTTTTTTTTTTTGCTCGAAGATTTCCTAAAGAACATAAATCTAGCAGACTTTTTTTTGGCTTTTAGATAGAAAAATCTACTTGTAAAAATTAATTTCTATCAGATTAAAAACATCAGCCTGACATAAGATTGAATTTTTCATAAGCTCGAGTTGGCAAGCTTTCGGTTTTTGTGGCTCAGCACCCTTTAAAGATATAAAACTCAAGCTCTGTAATATCTGCTCAAATTCTGTATGAAATTTCATAAAAATCGGGCAACGCGTTTACAAACTGCAGAATTATTTCCATTTTTTGTGCTAAAATCTCCCACTGTACAGCACTTTGCAACGAAGAGTGATTTCCACTATACTTAATATAAATTCTTACCATAAAATCGTGGTGATGATATGCAATGTGTTTCATATGACACATATTTTTTTTTTTTTTTTTTGTTGCAACTTTTGTTAAAATGCATCATAGTGCATTTCCCATAACTGGTATGAGTGAATATTGCAGGTGATGTTAATGCAAGCGGCAAATAATGGTCAATGTTGATATTATTACAACGGTAATTTTTCTCGGCACACACGAATAGTAAAATAACAACACATACAGATGATGTACATACATAAATACATACATACATACATACATACATGCACATTATATGCATTATTGTAAAACCGCGAGGTCTTTTTAAACAATAAAACTAAAAGTAAACTCACACACATTTGCTGAACCCTACCCAGTTGGCCAACTTGTCGCAGAGGACACTTTAGTGAATGACTACTTAGGGAAATTTCAACATTTGCCATGCAAAATATTTATCGATTACAGTTTATTTTAAGAAAATAAAAGAAAAATTACTCGAATAGTCATGCATGCAACTAGTTGGTGGATATTGTACGCAAGTTAGTCTTGCAACTTTCGGTGTTAAATTTTATATGGTTTCATTAATGAAAATGTCGTAGAAATTGTCAAATCTACAGGTAAAAGGAAAATATGAGCGAAAGTATCGCTCTTTGAGCTTAGTGGCCATTTGTTCGATCGTCAATGAGCTGTCACCAACAGGAGCTCTATCCTTCGTGCATTTGTCTTGGCAAGATCTCTGCAAGACATGGTCAACTGGGTTACTAACTAACAAACAGCGACAATATTTCCAACAGCATTTTTGTAAAGTTCTTACAAGTTCCTTTGTCTCAATTTTTCTTTAGATGATCTTCAAATACATATTTTTATGTTAAACTAATTTTATATACATATAAACATATATTGTATATTAAAAAAAAAAGATCAATCATGTTCTGAGAAAAGTCATAACAATCAATAATGGAATTATTAAATTGTACACAATAAAAAAAAAACTAAAACAATAAAACAAACACCGAATGAAACCAATAAAACAAGAAATTGATAATAAAAGATTTCATAATAAATTTACAAAAACAACAAAAAATAACTCAAACCAAAGCAATAAATTATAAAATATATGAAAACTCTATACGATTATCATTATCATCGCTTTCATCATCATCATCATTATGGGCATCACCATCATATAATTTAGAGCAAAATGTGTATTTAATTTATTGTTTACTGCGTGATTCAAAATCTACTTTAATTTTATTATAAACAATAAACAAGTCTAAGCAGATTATACATTGTACATACATACTTATGTACATATTATGTTTAACCTTTTCAAATAGCAACAGAAGAAATGGAAAAATTGCGTACAATTTTGCAAAGACAACATGGCTGCTCTATGTATAAGGTGAAAACGATGAGTGTTCGTAAGGTTTATACGCATTCATATCGTCTTCTTAGGGCGGCTTTTTGAGTTCAAGATTAGAGATTAAATTAACCTTAATCTTCATTTGTGATTTTTGGGTAGTCGATTATATGGTTTACTTGCTAGTTTAAGCGGGCAATCGTGGTGGTTTAATCATACATTAACATTGACAACATACACTTGTGAAACTTATAACTTTTTTGTAAAAATTATATTATAAAATAATTTAAAAACACATATATAAATATATATATTTTATATTATTTATCTATTTCCTTTAACACGCGCAATATTTTACTTGTAAATAATAAAACATGGCAGTTTCTTCTTCTTTCCACAAAAAATCAAAGTATGTTGATAACATGTATGACTTTTACACAGAAAATGTTGCCACTATTTTGTTCCTCAGTATGGTAATACTACAAATAATAAGAAGTAAGAAGTGGTAGTTTAACCACTCAAAAATATCAAACTAATTAATTTGAGATTAAGTTAATTTTCGGATTAGCTAATTATAGAAATAAACTAATCTTAATCTCGTACCCAAAAAGTCGCCCTTAATGTTTGCATGTAAACTAGCTTTAGCCACACGTTCCGCGAATAGTTTGAACTTAGGTTGCATATCCGAGAAGCGGTGAGAGATTAGATTAGTGCAGCAGGCTAAAATATATTTCCCGCTACAACAAAGATCTTAAACGATATTTTTTTATGTCTAAATTCGACAAGCATTTATCGTAAACACAGTTGGCACTACGAGTATGTATGTATGTTAGGTGAATACAGACCCCACCCCCCCCCCCCCCACAAACTACAATTAATCTTCTTAAATATGATACACTTAGTACTCTTATATTAAATTGCTAAATTATTCACTTATAAATTTATCTTCTGTTAATTTGTTTAAAATTTTTGATTATATTCGCACTGATCTTGTTGTTTATGTTAAAGTCTTAAATCCGAAAAACTTTCTACGATTTAAGTTTTCAAAAAATTGTTTTTGTACTTTTTTCTTTTTGTTGTATGTCTTAATTATTTGTTCGTATTTCATTTGCTTACAAAAAAAATGATTTTTATTTTTTTTGTTTATAGAATTTTATTTAATAAACAAACGATTTCTGTATAAGAACACAAAAATTATAGAAATAGATATTTATTGAAAAAAAAAATCCGCATACTTAAAAAATCTCAAGGTATTTCAAAATGCGCGAAATTTCACTGGAGATCTCTATTTTTATGAACAGTGTAAAAAAAATTAAAATTCGTTTAAAGGCAGACATTTAAGATAATAAATTGAGTTCAAAGTTAACAATACAAAAACTAAATATTAAGTTTGAAAATTAATAATTAAGTTAAATATAGAAGTTTTCTGATATATTATACAGTAAGCTCTAGATAATTGAAACTCTCCTCCAGGTAGCTTGAGAAATAACTTTTTCTAATCAAGTTTTTTAGTTCGGGTGTTCTACTCTATAATTCGAAACGAAATAATTGTTGTAGGCTTATTTTTTATTTTTCTTTTGTGATTTTCAAAAATATTTTTATTTGTGAATTTTCAAATAGTTCTTGAAAGTCTGTGTATAAGTTAAGAGGTTTGTGACTATTTGAAACGAATTAACTTACTATTGAATTTGTTTATAAATTTTATACAAATTCGAAAGCATTTCCTTTCGTTTCGAATTACAGAGCAGACCCCTCTACTTTTTTGACTATTTACGCGATGAAGTCCGTATTAATGTATTTATGTATGGCTGTGCGTGTATGTGTGTGTGTGTGTGTGTGTCTGCGTATGTACGCAAAACATCTCATAACTTAAGAATGGGTCAACGGCTAAGAAGCAAATTTGTTTTCATTAGAAAAATTTTTAGGTCACGTGTGTAGATGTTGTAAGATAGTAAATCGATTAGTTTCGGTGAATTTCGAAAATTTTCAAAAATACAATTCTAGCAAATCTTTTTTTTTTTTTTAAATTAATAGTTCCACTAAAATATAAAACACCCTAATTTTTAGATTTATAAAAATCAGTAAAAATCTTAACTTGATTTGACCAAGACTTTTGAAATTATTAAAAGAAAAAAAAACGACTTTTTCGAAATTTTTCGTCAAAGATATCTCTCGAACGAATTATACATACAAAAAGTTGGGCAATTTTTAACTTTAAGCGTACGTTGAATAGTTTGACAGCTATTAGTGTTTTTTTAATGTGTGATTTAATGTTTTGTGGAAGCAGGAATAAAATAAAACACAAGATATAAATAAAATAAATTTCAAAAAAGCAGATAAGTATCTTAGAACACCTGGTTAGAGCTATGCTACTTAGCTATATAAAACAAATTTCATGTGGTAAAAACAATGGAATAAAATTGTATTATACCATGATGTCAACTTCGCCGCAAATAGCTCAAAACATTTTCATTTATTTTCCATTATTTTCTTTTCTAGCAGAGTACGATTAAATGAATTAATGTATTCCTTGTGCTCATGTGAAAGAGCACTATAAAAACAAATTGAGCAATCGTTCTCATTGTTTTTATTTTGTTTTTCTTTCACTCTTAAGTACAAAGAAATCAAAACAAAAATCAATTTATAACTGAAATATTATCAATTATTTATGTTACGAAAATCACTTCCTATCTTATGTGTCATGGCATAAAGACCATAGCTCTAACATTAAACTTAAGTTTAGTTAATGAAATATAAAACAAATCTATTGTGAAGCTGTTGAAATGTTTCCTTCAACAAAACATTCATTATTTCAACTTTCGCCATAATTGCATTAATGTCTATTGAAAAAGGATGCTATGTGACTCGGCCTTCAGCTTTAAATTATATTTTCGCTTTCTCCAAAGAATGAAATTATTTGATTACATATTAATTTTTTAATTTTTTTTTTTTAATTTGGCTGCTTTGTGCCTTAAAAACCTGTTAATAACAACAAAAAACTTTTGGTTGACAACATTATTGCCACCTGGCAACTGAAATTAACAGCTGTTAGTTATCCATTGCCATACGCAGTAATATTTGGGCAAATGGCAACGCAGCTAAAGTTCGGTTTCCGTGCATAATCGAGTCATTATATTTGCGCTTTTTTGCCTTAACTACACTGCACAGTTTTCGAATATCTATTCACTATTTGCATTTATAAACGTGCCGCTTACAATATGCTACACATTGATGCATTTAAAGTAGTTTTGCAAGTATCTACAATTATCAGTTAGTATTAATCGTTCTACTGCTCACACAGATACGTAACACAGGAAACAAACAAAAATCTTTGTGAGTGGGGAATTTTATAATGTGCCATGGCAACCAGACCCATAAAATATATAATCTCTCTAGCAATTGCATTACAACAGGTACATTTAATCATTAAATTAAATTTTAATGCAAAGTCGATTGATTCTCTTAGTGTGAGTGTGTTTGTTTGGCTATGAACAATATCGCCCTTTTTAGAGATATTAAAAAAAATGTATTGTTTGTAAGGGTTGGTAGTTGAATATGAATGAAAAAAACTATCTGGAGGTTTACCAAATATTCTAACGAATAAGCAAACGTGTTATAAGTGGGAAGGAAAGAATGTTTGACCGCAACACTGGGAAAAGAGTGAAAATTAATTGTATGAAAGTCGAATACGGAAGAGAATATTGTGTAAAAAAATCAAGAGAATTGAGTAACTTTTAATTTAAGAGCAGGAAATTATGAGTGCGTTTAATATCTTTTATAAAAGATAAATCTCACAGAAAAATCAAAAAATATCTAGATGGAATTCAGTAGCTTTAAGATACTTTGTTTACCTGTTTCCTACTCTACCAATCTAAAGACTCTGGCCAGCAACTCACTCTCTCATATACACAGACAGCAATCGTATTAACGAGAGTGTAAACTCATTATCAATTTTGGCTCTTGAGTGCATTTATTTTTGGCCCTCGTTTTGTCTACTATAAACCGAACTGTGTATTTTCAAGCAGTCGCACACAAATTGATTGTGCATGCGGTCTTGAAGATTGTTGAAAATATTTTTATAAATTTAGTTTCAGTTCTTGTGTGTTAACCCTTTGACTAACAACGCTGTGTGTTCATGTTTTTGTATCGTTTTAGAGTTGCAAGCGACCATGCGCGCATGGCTACTACTCCTCACAGTGCTGGCGACTTTTCAAACAATCGTTCAAGTTGCTAGCACCGAGGATAATAACATATCATCGATATTTATCGCAGCTATACAACCGATCAAAATGGATTCAAATCACTTATCAACGCCACCATCAAATACAGGCTTAACAGAACTCTACCAGGAAAAGGAAATGGTAGACAAAACTATTGTGTATAAGCCTCATAAAAGTGTTAGTGATAAAACGACAAGTGAACAAGTGCTACTGCATAAATATAAAAATCAAATTGATCACACACAAAACGTTATAATTGAAATAAAAAATATTGAAGAAATCGAACAACAAACAAACGATTTAGAAAACGAAGTTGTTGAAAAAAGTTTTAAATATTCTCATAAAAAACAAAATAAGAAAACAAAAATTTACAATAACAAAATGGAAAGTGAAATAGAACAACAACAAAAATATAATATAAACCAAAAAGCTATGCAGCAACAAAATATTTATAATACAGAAGAGGATACAAAACAAATAAATGTACAAAAAAGTTCCTCGGCACATCAAACGCATCAACATCAACAGCATCATCAACAACAAAAATCACAACCTGCCTCTCAAGAACATCAAATACCACAACAACAACAACAACAACAAACACCTAGTGATAGTCTAACATCATCAACAACACTTTCAGCAGCATTATCCTCATTCTCATCAGCATCGCCATCACCATCACCATCATCATCCATCAGCAGTGGCAGCAGCACAACATTTCAAAACTCAGTAGTAGTAGAAGAGGATTCTTCCTCCGCATCCACTGATTTGGATGTTTCCATTTCGGAAAATGATGATGGTGCCATTAGTGTGGAACAGCAACAGCCCCAATTGGATGCTGTTATACCCGATGAGGGTCCACGCACATTTAGCAATCAAGAGATTATAGCTGAAAAAGTTAAACCTGATCCCTCAACTCTAGTCGAAATTGAGAACAGTCTATTATCACTGTTCAACATGAAGAGGCCGCCGAAAATTGATCGCTCCAAGATTATCATACCAGAGGCCATGAGACAGTTGTATGCCCAAATAATGGGCCACGAACTGAATTCTGTAAATATACCAAAACCGGGATTGCTAACAAAATCCGCCAACACCGTCAGAAGTTTTACACATCAAGGTAAGAATTTAATTAAGATCTTTATATTAAGTTGTTTGGGTTTTTATTATTATTATTATTTGGTTGCTGAAATTTTTTGTGAAAAATTTAAGACGACCGACGACTTTAGTTTTTTAATGTTGGGGTGAATGTAGAGAATAAATTTTGTTAAACTACAATTTTTTTGTGTAAACTTAATTTACACTTAATTTACGACCTGTCCCACGATGTCGGCACATGACGTTCAATCGAAAACTTGTATTTAAAACAACAATAAAATAAAAAAAATTTGTTTTTGTTTGCAATAATGAATCGATCGAACGTTCTCGCTCGACAGCGTGGTAACGACCTTTAGTATATCTTTTGGAGAAAGATACATTTTTAGCTAAAAGTCTTACTTGGTCGTTTTCATTAGATTTCAATGCCAATATTTTATTATATATTTAGCATAATTTAAATTTCAATTAAACGCCAAATAAATTCAAATAAACCAACGATTGATTTTTAAAGTTAAAGCATTCCAATTCAAAAAGTAACAAAACCTCAATGCTTATAAAAGAAACACTCAAAATTCGTATGTTAAATCAACCTTAACGTTAACATTCGTTTATGAATACCGCTGGATTTTCATTTAGATTCTATGCTCAAGAGTCAAGAGCTTTCGGTGTGATTTACGGCAGATTTTATATTAAGTTCGATATATATATATATATATATATATAATATTTTCTTGAACAAAATACCAGCGACGGCAAAAATTTTAATGAAAAAAATTTTTTGAAACTTTAAATAAAATTCTCAGTTGAAAAATACATAGATTTTTTTTTATTATTATTTTTTTTTTTTTTTTTTTGTTATTGATTATGTATTTCGTTTCTGCTTAAGACTCTCATCCTGCGAATTTGTCACACGATTGTGATTATTGTGATTATGGTCAATTATTAGCGAACGCAGCAACCATCACATGAAATCCACTTTTTTTAAATTTTCTTCTTATGGCCTCTGGAGACGATCAAATAAAAGCGCCAATCAGGTTTCGATTAATTGACGTAGTTTTGTTCACAAAAAAACTCTATTAAATTTTGGTATAAAAAACGAACAGTTCAATTACTGTTTAAAAATTATTAAACATTAAAGGCCTTATTCAGAAAAAAGAATAATTAAATTAAATTTTGATGATTTCTTTTTCCTATTTTGTTGTCAATTGAAGTTATTATATATTATCCACATTTATATTATAATTATACAATGTCATAGGACCATCTTTCTATATGAATAACATATACATATACACATAACTTCGTGAATTAAACTAAATCGTTTTAACAAAACTTGGCCTTGCTTAGTTTTAGTATGTATACCATTAACGATTCCCTCGAACTAGAGAGACCATATTCAATTTTCAAATCTGCTGTTAATAAAATCCCAAAACTTCGTTTGATTAAATGAAATTTTGAAAACATTCTGTTTTAGTTCCCCAACTCTAAAGTCGTAAGTCTTTTCTCCAAAGCTGAGCTTATACGAGTTTATCTCAACTCCCCTCGTGTAGTTGTATACCTCGTACAATTAAGAAATTTTAATTTGGGCTAAAAAGCTTAAAATTACAAAAATATTAAAAAGAGTTAAGGGTAAATATTGTATAAACAAACGATTTTTTCGTTTTGAAATTTGCATGGAAAAAATACTTTTTGTAAAGAATTTTCGTTATTTTTCATAGAAATTTAAAAAGTTTAGAAATGAAATTTTTTATAAAATCTACCAATTAAATGATCATTTTTCTATCTGCTACTTAAATTTTTCTTCTTTTGCGCCACATTGATAATAAAAAATTAAACAACAGCTTGAAGACTTTTGATCGTTTGGTATCGTCACAAAGCAAATACAACAAAGCAAATGAAAATTTTTTGTCAATCAGAGTCGTCTCCAACTCTCAAATAATCAATCCTCAAATAAAAATATTTAAAAATTTTGATTCTCAACAATCACCTACGACAAACCGTACGTGTAGCCGAAAAAACACGACTGAACGCACACAACTACATATATGATTGGTGGTTTTATTTGATCGTCTCCTGGGTAATTTAAATCATGCTGTCAAATGGCTCTTGAAATGTTGACAGGAGTGAATTGACAGTTAACTCTTAGAGGCCGTTTAGATGAAAGGTGGCCTCGCTGCGACACGTCGCCTGCTAGTCTTGTTTTTAGGCAAGAAGTGAGCAGAAGCTTGCGGGGTAGCAAAAGTCGCACGTACTGGGAATTGAAGCGACAATTTTATCTCTTCTCTCTCGCAAATTTTTTCTCTGTTATTTTTTGTATGCTATGTACAGACAGTGTTGCCAGTTACACCAATTTTGTATAACATGCATCAAAGAAACAGTTATAATATAAAAATTATAAACAAATAAAGTAAGGAGAGAAAAGGAATTATTGTACTTTGGTGGTAAATTAAAAATAATAAAACTATGTGGACATATTAATTCAACATTTCTCAAACTAACAATTAGTTCCTTTACGGCAACACTGCTGCGAATGACCGAATAAAAAGCATTGAACAAATTAATATCAAAAAGTCGCCTGACTGTTGCGACAAAAAAGTCTTCATGTAAAAGCGCGTGGATTTAAGAAGGGACTCCAAAAGAGAACGTAAGCGTTGTCGCAGCAAGGCCACCCTTCATCTAAATGGGCTCTTGCAAAAAGCGATGTTACCCGCCCTTTACATTTAAGAGTCGTGAGATTCAAAAAGTCATGGACCTATTGACCCTCTCTTCAATAAGAAGCTCAAGAGATCAGAAAAAAGTTAAAGTAAATGAGAGTTCTAAGGAATAAGATTTGAGAGATATATAAATAAACAAAAGATTTATTAAAAAGTCTTTATTGCTATTTTTTAAGTTTTTGCATTTTTTATTAATTCTTAATCCAATTTAAAATTCAAGCAATTTTCGACTCCTGTAACAGGACTTTTCACACAATGTACAAATAAAAGCTTACAGGGACTTTAACGGCAACTTTTTTATGAAGAACTTGCAGTTAAAGTTCATGTTAACTCTTAATTATACATTGTGAAAAGCGACGAAAGGCCGGGTTTACATCTACATATGTGCCATGTGCCACACATGCGTAAAAAAGCGTAACCACTATTTACTAATGAAAAACTATTTCATTCTGACACGTATTTCATAGGTTCAACAATATCATACATAACTGATACACAATTTTATGAAATCCAACATAATTGCAAACAGTTTAAATCAATAAATACATGTCTGAGTGAAACAGTTTTTGATTAGTAATTACTGGTTACGTTTTTTTGGGCACATGGCACATAAGAAATGTTAGTTGTAAACTCAGCCTTAGCAATATTCGAAACGAAAAAGTTATACCATTCACTAGAGTTAAAAAATCCTGCGAAAAAAGTATTGAGCTTTAATATTAATTTTTTTTATAAATTGCGTTTCGTACATTTTGGCAATAGCGAAATTAATGTTTAATGTGTTTGGCGCATTTTTTTAGAAAACTTGTGTGCAAAAAGTAGTAAACTTTCAATTTAATTTTTTTTTATAAATTGCATTTTTATCTTACGCAGCTGGTAGGGCTAATTTCAAATCAGTCTTACAGGCAGCATTTCACAATTTTGCCAACAGCATAAACGTCACTTTTAATCATCTGCAAAACCTATTAACATACACACACACACACACACACACACACACACACACACATACACTCCCCCTTCAGGGTCTTACATATATACTGTCGTAGACTAGAAAGAACAAACACTTAAGCCCTTTATGGACACTTATAAAAACAAACGAAAGTAGGAGAGTACAACTCGAGAGTATGTATGAAAAATTATCAAAGACAATGCCAGGGATTTTCTTGAGATTTTTCACAAACACAACAATGATGAATAGCAATCATGAATAGCAAGTGGAATACTCGTAGACAAATGCAACAAAGAACAATAGTTAGAACGAACGAACAGTTGAGGATAAAAATGCGTAGAGACTTTGAGGGTTAGCTGAATAAATATGCATAAAAATGTATATACATATATGTATGTACAAACAAGTACATAATATAACTATGTGTTGAAGAGCACATACTGAAATAAATCTCAGGTGAGCTCTATTACCTAAATAATATTGTTATACTCAAAATGACCTTGAACATATTTTCTATTTGACTACTTTATGTTAACACAAATCCCAAGAAAATAAAAGCAACTACACACACATATAGTAAAAATATGTTTATAGTTATAAACATTTTAGCATTGTAATATATTAGAGAGAATTTTAATAAACACTTGCACTCCTGCAAGTAGCAGGAAACTCCTACGACTTCACGTACATATAAACGTGTGTGTTTGTTTGAGTGTGTTATATTTTTAGCTCTAAGTACCTGCGGAGATTTTGCCCAGAAAGCAGGTTTAAATCTTTTAAACATTAAAAAAAAATGTTATTATAACTTTGTTTGGTTTCCTACGACTTCAAGTGTGTTGTAAGAAAATTTTTGTTTTTTTTTATATTATTTACAGGGAAATTTAGATTTGCACATTTAGTGGTTTTATTTTCTTTTTTTTTATTACATATTATAGAAATGGGAAGGGGAACAAAAGGGTTAAACGATACGTCTAAATAGTAGTGATGTTAATGTAGTGAATTCAGAAAAACCTTAAATATTCTCTCCAATATTCGTTTTTTTTAAATTTTCAATTGAAGTTGAAAAAATTTCAATTACTTAATTTGATCCAAGAATAAAACATAAGGGGTGAGCTAAATAAGGCCGTTTAAAAACATAAAGCACAAAACTGTTGTAATGGAATTTTAGTTTTTAATTAATTAATGCAAAACTGTATTTTAAAACATCACTATAATTATAAACATCACGTGTTAAAAATTTGTTATCAATAGATTTTATTGTGAATATTTTATCATAATTTGATTTTAATATTTATAATGGGCCAAATCTATCCAGGCCTGTTCCACGATGACGACAACGTTTCTTTGACTTGTCGCACACTTACGTTTGAAATAAAAAATAAAAAAACAAAATTTTAATATTTTTATGTGCGACAAGTCTTAAAAAATTTACTTAAAAAGACCCGGGATTACCTAGAGATATCGTAGATTTTT
The DNA here is from genome assembly GCA_949987645.1 of Tachina grossa. Lineage (NCBI taxonomy): Eukaryota > Metazoa > Arthropoda > Insecta > Diptera > Tachinidae > Tachina > Tachina grossa. The sequence goes on from OX465275.1 coordinate 19,150,690, forward strand.
ATTTAAATTTTACGATTTTGGCTTAATTAATTTATTTTAGAGTTTTTAGTGCTAAAACATGCTATTTATAAGTTTGGATATTTTTTACACATGTTTACTTTTATATGACACATAATTATTTATGTGCTTGTAAAAATATTTTGTTCAAACAAGACAAGATTAAGTTCTTTTAAACCATTCCATAGATAGATCTGGTTAAGTCTCGATAGGCGACACATTTTTTGGACTTCGTTTTTTTTTGTGACGAATATCGACTATTTACTATCGCAAATAATCGATTTTGGTCGAAAATTGAAGTTCGAAAATTATGTCGCTTAAGCTATTTTGTCGGTTAAGGCACGATATAATAATTTCAAAATTTTTTCCACATAAGAAAATCCTTTATTTTGTTACTTTGTAAAAAATTAAAAGTTTTTTTTTTATTCAAAATAAGTAAATTATTTTTCCTTTTGAGGACCGTTTTGCATGCATTCGCTCATCTATTATTTAAATCCTATGAGACTTTCAGGCAATCTTAAAGCATTTTTGAAGATTTTGTTCTCATTTTTCCTTAGTTTGATTAAGCAGAGAGTTATTTATATGTCCTTCTTCTAGGAAGCGCATATAAAGCGAACAATTATTTTAACACACACAGTCTTTTATCCAACATTACAGAAAAATTAAAAAAAAATATATTTATTGTACGCTTTAAATTCATATAAATTTTGCCACACGTTAAATAATAATAAAATATTAAAACACACATTTCCCTGTCTATTTAACTATAGATTTTCAATTTTCTATAAGAAATATATTTTACGCTTGGTGCATACTTTTGTGAAATTATGAAATGCTGCTAGCCTCAGAACTGAAATTGAAATTTACATTTTCTTTTTAAATGGAATTAAACTTTTACTACTTTCTTCACATCGTTTGAAGAAAATGGTAAAATGTTATTTATATCTTTTCCAAAAAGAAAAACGATAATATCACAATTTCATCAAAAACATGTACCGCACTTGCAGTCCTGTGCAAAATCCACCAACACACTTACACCCCTTCGTCTAGTATCTTATAAATAGGTATGTACAACAAAACTAAAACAAACACTCCAGCCGTTTATGGGCACTTATGAAAACAAACGAAAGTAGGAGTGCGACTCGAGTGCATCTATAAAAATTTTTAAAAACAATGCAAAGGATTTTCATAAGTTTTTCATCAAAAACAATCATAAATAACAAGCGGCATGTATATACAAGTGCAACCAAAAACAATAGTTAGAATAGGCAGTTGAAGATGTAAATGCGACAAGAATAAATAAATATGGGTACGCACACATACACACACAAACACACACACATATGCACATTTACGTATGTATGTTTTTATATACCCATAGATAAGTAAGGAAGTAAATTGTATATGGAATCTAACTTATTTTAACAAATCTGAAGTGAGTTCTATTACCTAAATGTTATTGTTTTACTCAAAATGACCTTGAACATTTTCCACTTGATTACTTTATTTTAACATAATTCCTAAGAATACTCAAGAAATGCGTCATGTGCATACTAACAGAAAAAAAAATTTTGTATTACACTGTTAAAAAAAATTATGCTTTAACCAAAATAACAAGGTAACACATATTATTGAGCGATTATGATGCAATAGACCAAAAATTTACATATTCGCATATCGGCATTTAAGGAAGTTTACTCTCTTCTAAGAAACTTTATTCTATTCTAAGGCAGGCATCTTCGGGACAAAGTAAACTATAAAGACCAGTAATCGGCGAATTAAGGGCACCACGCCCTCTGTGTCCATAAGCTCTTTTTGAACTAGTTCGTTCTATTAGACACAAGTCCGGTCAAAAACATCAATGTAAATTAGTTAAATTAATTATTATTTTTCGAACTTCATTTTGTTTCTATAATTATGATTTGAATTATATGGGTTTGAAACCGTGGTCGGCAACCTATACCATTGCATGTTACAATTGTGTGTGTTATACTCTCGCCACGAGCCGGTGTTTCCAATAAAATTTTCGTCTCGTTTCCCTAACTTGGAATTTTAAATCTCCAAAACTAAACTTGATTTTATTATGGTCAGAAGAAACAATCAAGTTTTGTTTATGAAGAAATACATCTTCTGTTGTTGCTACGCGAATCTAAAGGTGAATAAAGAGATAGTTTTGTAACAAATTTGCTTAAACACACATGTTTTCTTATTGTTGGGAAAAAATTGTTATCTGGCAACGCTGATTCCTAAGAGTATGTGATACACAAAACTTGTTCTCAATAATGCGTGTGTAAAGGTACATAATAGAAGAGTATAAGAAAAGGCGCGGCGCCCTTAATTTGCCGACCACGGGTTTGGAACAACTTTTGATTCGAACGTTCTCAAATTACTTCAAAAAGAGCTGTTAGACACAACTTTACATTGTTGAGAACAAGTAGTGTGCATTGCATACTGTGAGGAATCAGCGTTGCCAGAGAAAAAAAATTGTTCCAACAATTATAAAATATGTGAGATGAAAACATAAAAATTTTTTTATTTTAAGAAAACTATTTTGGCAAATCAGAATGTTTGGTTTGTCTGTCGACGTGCGTTGTCATGTATGAAGAAACGTAACATGCAAAGGCATTTTCAAATATATATATATATAAAGGTTGTCCCAACAAGAACGCAAGATTTAAATTTTAAATAAAACACAGATATTTAAAAAAAAAATCGTGAAACTTTATTATATCGTAAAGTAGACAGAATGAGGTTATGTGTGGAACAACATATCGGGCAGATGGCCGCCGCGGCTTTGCTGGCAGACACGCGATCTTTTAATGAAATTTTCAATGACCTTTTTGCATAAATGCTGCAGTACTTCATTAATGCAGCGTCCAATTCCCTGTTTTAAGGCTTGAGTAAATCGCACGATCTAGGCGGCCAATTCTGGTCTCCAAAACGCGAAATAACACGACCGGGAAATGACTGATGCAACAATTGAATTGTTTCTCTGGCTGTATGACATGTGGCGCCGTCTTTTTGAAACCACATGCCCTCCACATTAATTTCTTCAATTCTAGGCACGAAAACCTGGTTATCATTTCACGATACCGAACACCATTGACTTTGCGCTTGACCTGCGTCATTTTCATAAAAAAGGGTCCAATGATTCCTCCAGCCCAAAATCCACACCACGCAGTGACACGTTGAGGATGCATTTGCTTCTCGTGAATCACTCGAGGATTTTCCTCACCCCAAATGCGACAATTCTGCCTATTGACGAAGCTATCAAATTGATCGCAATTTGGTAAAACAATTTCACAATGAGAATGCGTTGTTCATTCGTGTAGCGCTCGATTTTTACTAACCTCGTACCTTCTACTAGCAAACAATAACAATTGTTCAAATGTCAAACAATGACACTTCGAATAGAGCCAAATTTAAATCTTGTTGGGACACCCTTTATATATTTAAATTATTTTAAGACAATTTTCTACACAACCATTTTTTAACTGCCTTTCCTTATAAACAAAACTTGATTGTTTCTTCTGACCATAATAAAATAATGTTTGCCTTGGGAGATTTAAAATGATACAAAATTTCACTGGCAACACCGGTTCGTGATGAGAGTATAATTCACACAATCGTAAAATGTAATGGCATAGTTTGCCGACCACTGATCTATACCAAAGTTGGGCAAAAACTTACATACATATACATCCCAGCAAAAAATTTCAAAAAAGGTAATCGAGTTTGGAATTAAGCATTTTTGGTGGAAGCTGTTCCTTACTGGATTACCAACTTAATGATTTTAACGAGGCATGAGACGAAAATAATCGATTATTGAGAAGTAGTTATGTTGTTTATTGTAGGAATTAATTACAATTTTCCGTTATGGGAAATAGTTATTTTTTTTCTTGATTGAACTACTTTTTTTAAATATGCCGTTGTTTGAGTAAATGGAAGGTCTTGGTTAAAAACTCAGTTTGATTAAATATACATATAATAACTTTTAATAAAAATTTAAATAATTTAAGAAAACTTATTGTTTAACTACGAAATAAACTCAATTGAAGTGGGTTATATTTTATTCGTATCAGTGCCTCTATTGTTACTTATAAATACTATATTTAGAAAAATTTGAATTGCTTTCATTGATGAACTTTTATTAAAACCGTAAATGAAAATAAAATTATTTAGAACTACTTATATTTAAATAATTATTTTCCAAAATGTAAGTACTTATTTGTTAGTTTAAAATAAATAAGTAGGCAATTTAGAAATATTTATAATTTATTTAAAATAACTACTTATTTTGGCAATATTTTCACATCTTCTTTTAAAACCCAAAGAATGTGTTCAACTTCTGCTTCCTATTTTTAAAAATTTGCGTAATGTGTTTTGTAAGCGAGTACTTCAATTTGGCAATCTAAAAAGTAAGTCATTATATGGCAAGTAGTTCAGATGGTAATGTCTAATTTTTTGCTGGGATATAATACATAAGAAAGTAAAATGCATGCATGCACGAATGTGCCCACCGGGCGACTAAAGGCCGGGGTATAATGAATCCGTCATGCGTTAAACTTTGCCTTTTTCAACTGACAGCTAAGTTGAAATACACGGTTTCTTATGAGGTCTGTTACATTCAGTACGTGTCCGTCAACGCAAAGTTCGAAATTTGCTCAACTTTCAACTTTTTGCGTACGTTGAGTAGTTTGACAGATATTGTTTGGTTTTTTTTTTTTGTATGTTTTGATTAAGTTTTTTGTGTTTTGTGGCAGCAAAAATAAAATTAAACAAAAAAAAAACGAAATAAATAAAAAACGTTGAATTTAATAAATAATATGGAAAATTAACCTGTTAAAGCTGTTGAAATGCTTCCGTCAATAAAGTACTCATTGTGTCAACATTCTCCGTCGTTGCGTTAATGTCAGTTGAAAAAGGCGAAGTTTAACGTATGACGGATTCATTGTGCCCCGGCCTTTACCCCTAGCTCAAGTTTACGAGCAGTGTGCAAATAATTTTGAGCACCACGAGTAGTATGAGAGTGTAAGATGATTTGGACAAGTGTCCTTCTCTCTTTACACATTATATTTAGCCCAATGATAAGCAAACACATACATATATAATATAAAAGAGATTAAAAAATGCATGCTTGTACGAATGTACGTGTAAGAAAGAGCAGAACAAAGTGCCCACGGGCGGTCTTTTGATGATCTCTGATTTAGCCATATAATTTTAATGTAGAATTTTAAAAAACTCGATTTTTGACAAAAATTATATTTGTGTCTTAAAACCTTTTTCAAAAATTAAAAAAAAATTTAAATTATTGCCCCTATAAGCTTTCAAGTTATGCTTGAATCAAAAAAAATTTTCTTTTGGGACAACCTAATATACATACATACATACACATGCACATATATCTTTTTCCGTTGCACAGTGTTATCAAGTACTTACGACAATTTTAATAAACACTTGCTCTCCTGGCAGGATGAGGAAATTCCTAAGAGTTCTCGTTTGAGTGTGTGTGCATGTTGTGTATGTCTGGGTTAAAGTACCTGTTGATATTTTGAGATTTCGCGCAAGAAGCAGATTTAAATATTTGAAACATTTAAAAAAAAAAATTACAATGAATTCCTTTGGTTTCCTAGGAGTTCAAGTGTTTTGAAAGAATTTAGGAGGATTTTCTTATCCACTCCTTAAAGAATAATTTTTTTTTTTGAGAAATGCAACAGCAAGGCACACATATAACAACATTAGGTTTATAAGTGTCCTGATATTGCTTTGCTTTTGTTTAAGTATTATCTACGCTAGTTAATGTCAGGCGCCAGTGTAAAAAACACTAAACAGTCAAAAAACAAAAAAAACTGTATATATAAGCGGATTAGTAGTCTCTGTGGCGCTAAATAAAATTTCCAAACAACTACATTTTACGATTTAAACAAGCATAACTAATTTATATACTTTCTATCTTCCTCTTCTGTCATTTGCAGATAGTAAAATCGACGATCGGTTTCCGCACCATCATCGGTTTCGTTTATATTTTGATATTAAGAGCATACCCGCCGATGAAAAACTTAAAGCGGCCGAATTGCAATTAACACGTGACGCCATCAGTCACGCCAACTTAAGTCCCCGACTAGCGAATCGTACGCGCTACCAAGTGCTCGTCTACGATATAACGCGGGTGGGCGTGAGAGGTAAACGAGAGCCGAGCTATTTATTGTTGGACAATAAGACGATACGTCTGAATAGCACAGATACGGTGAGTTTGGATGTACAACCTGCTGTTGATCGGTGGCTGGCTACACCGAAGAAGAATTTCGGCTTGTTAATAGAGGTGAGGACATCGCGCTCTCTCAACCCAGCGCCTCACCATCATGTGCGCTTACGCCGCAGTGCGGATGAAGAACACGAAGATTGGGAGCCAAAAAAACCCCTGCTTTTGACTTACACCGATGACGGCCGTCATAAGTCACGTTCAATACGTGATGTTAGTACACGCTCGAAGCGAGCGGGAGGTCATCATCGAAGAACGCACAGGCGAAAAAACAATGAGGAAATCTGCCGACGGCACTCGTTGTATGTGGATTTTGCCGATGTGGGTTGGAGTGATTGGATTGTGGCGCCGCCCGGCTATGATGCCTTCTACTGTCACGGTCGTTGTCCTTTCCCCATCGCTGAGCATTTAAATTCCACCAATCATGCGGTGGTGCAAACCTTAGTCAACAGCATCAATCCAGGCAAGGTGCCGAAGGCCTGCTGTGTGCCCACACAGCTGGAGGGCATATCGATGCTATATCTCAACGATCACAGCACGGTGGTGCTCAAGAACTATCAGGACATGACCGTAGTGGGCTGCGGCTGTCGGTAAAAAGAACTGCAACTGGCCTACACCAGCCACAAACGGGTTAATTATTGTAAATTGTTAACAAAAATCATATGAAATTGAAGCCAAATATATAAGAAAATATCTACAACAACAAACAGCCGTTAGTTAACCAGTGAGAGAAGCCATGTCTCTCCCTCTCTAACTGACTCTAAGTACACGAGATAGAGACTTTAAAGACATAAAAAAAGAGTTTCAGTTGAACGGCTTCACATCAACAAAATGTCGTGATATTTAAGCGTGAGTGTTCATCATATAAAACACATGCAGAACCTGTCTACCAGCCAGTCGGCCAGGCCAGCCCCAACGAACAGATTATGGCTTTTCTGTGGGTCAATAGAGCTCAAGAGCCCTTGTCAGAGCTGTAGCTACGTTGAGCATTAGTGTATGAATGTTATGTAGGAGGGCCGAGTAGTGTGTCAAGGCCCTTTGTCTCTTTTCAACGCTTTAATAAGTTTTAATTATTTTATTATTTCTGTATTTTTATGCAAACGTTTTTGTTTAAAATAATTATTTTTAATTTGTTTATAAAATAACACGTAATCTTAAACAGAAAACAAACGCAATCTAAGTGGACTGAATTATTGAATTTTTTTTTTCTTTGTAAGTGTAAATACTAGATTTAAAAAGAATAAAAAGGGAAAAACAAAACAAAACATTATAAGTTAAAAAACTTGAGTTGCGGTATATATGTATGTATGTAGTTGTAAATGAATAAATTAAATTTAAAGGGAAACCTACAACAAAAAATGGAAATATAACTAAGTAGTCATTAAATAAATATTAAAAAATATATTAGAAATTGTATAAAACCAAACACAACTAACCATTCTGACAGCTAGGCTGTCACAATTAGGTTTAGTTTGTGATCATGCCCCCAGCTTAGCCTTCGCTCATATAAAATAAAAATATAAACATAAATACATAAATTCATGTGACATATTAAGCCCCCCTACCCATCAGAGGATAGTACGTTGTTCTGTTAACTAAAACAAATTTCTCATAGTGCCATTTCGTTTATCACTCTATCTTTATCTCCCTTAAGCTTACAGTATACTCTAATATTTATGAGGCATATCTCTCGCTCTCTCTCTCTCTACCCATGCCTTTCAATCCTTCTATCACATTCATTCTCTGTCCCTCATTGTCATTTAATCATTTTTCCTAAAGATACTCTGGTTTTGTTTTTGTAAAGCAAAGAAAAAGTATAAAATTTAAAAAAAAAATTTAAATGAAAAGTAAAGAAATTAAAAGTTTATAACCTTAGAAGTATAACTCGCAAATTTCTGAAAAACAACAAGAACAACAACAACAACTAACTACCCGAAACTATTTAACGTATTCTTGAAATATTTTTTAAAATGTTAATCAAATATTATTTTGTTTGTTTAGCGAATGCATCCTTACATTTAAGGATTATATTATTTTATATAAAAATACATACATAGAGATATATTCATATATTATATGAAAAAAATTAATATTATTAACTTTTATACATAAGTAAAATAACTCGTATAAATAACTATTATTTTTAATGCTTTATAAATGTGTTTTATTTTCTGTGTATTTCTTAGTTTAAACATAATAAATGTATAAAAAATTTTATAGGCATAATTTAAATTTTTTAAAAACTACACAAAGCCATAATTGTTTACACCATCTCTCTTTCTATTTCTTCCTCTTCCTCTTCCTCTCTCTCTCTCTCTCTTACTCTATCTCTCTCTATAATTTATAAAAATGTATATTTTTTTACACAAATCTTAAACTTTAATTCTTCTCTCTATTCAACACAAAAATCTTTGTGCATAATTGTATAAAAAATTCTTACGACTTTAATGTAATGTATTATTGTTTTTTTATGTTAAAACCTTATAACTTTAGCTTAATAAACTTTAGCTCTCATTCTTTTTAATCTATGTAATCCTTTGTAAATGTTTACCTTTTTTATTTTTTTATTATTATTTATTTATAAAACAAACAAAAAATGAAAAGAAAATTAAATTTTTTTTATATAATATTATTACAAACGAAAAATGATGATAATTTTAGAAAACAAGAAGAAAAGAACTTAATTAAAAAAAATTAATAATAAAAAGAAAAAAATTTTATATAAAAAAATTTTATTTCGAAAAAATTTTTTTAAATTTGTGGAATAAAAAAAAGTAAGTATTAATCGAGTTATAGCTTTGAGCTATATATATATATATATATATATATATATATATATATATGTATATATATATATACATATATAAATATTTAATAATAAAAAAAAATTACATTAAAAATTATTACAACGAACTAGCTTGAGAATTTTCATAGAGAAAAATTCTAAAACAAGCTGGCGCAAAAATAATGTTACAATTTGAAATGACTGCCATTTTGTTATTAATGGAAAAAAAGACAGACATTTAAAAATATTTCAATGGAACTATGGAAACGCCTCGTCACAGTCTTATCATTATTATATATTTTATTGATGTGCATTACTGTGTGAAGTAATGAACAACAAAATATTCGACCTATTGTGTATTTCATGTTCTCTTCCCGCGGTCACCATTGTGAATTTAGAATATTCAGCTAATTCACAATAGAATATTTCTTTCGTACTATTGTGAGAATACCATCCTTTTACACAATTCCATCGAAAATAAATTTATATGAAAAGCACTAACAAAAGCTTCGACAGTACAATCAGCAGGTTAATTGATTTTCATGCTCGATTTTTGATAACGAGAAAAGATCGACTTTTGTAATCGTGTTTCACAAAATGGAAACTAGCACAATTATTAGAAAACATTTTGATTTTACACTATTTTTAAGGGTTCCGTACACCAAAAAGTGAAAAGGTATCCAATTGTTTTCGCTACGATGTCCGTCCATCTAACTGTCTGTAACTGCCTGATTTCGAGAACTGTAAGAGCTATAGACCTGAAACATTCATAGAATGTGTAAAACTTTGGCCCCTACAACAACAAATATATGAAAGTTAAAAATTAAAGGATGTTCTATCAGTTAATATAATTTTGATAACTTGCTGTATCTTGGAAACGAAAAAAGACAAACTCTTGAAGTATCAAAAACGCTAAAACTAAAAAATTCAAATATCAAAAAAAAAAAAAAAATGCCGAAACCAAAAATTGCCAAAAAAAATCGCTTAAATGAAAATATTTCATAAACAAAATGAGTCGCTAAAATTAAAAACAAAATCACCACAAGTAAAAAAGATTGCCAAAAAACGAAAAATCGCCATAAATGAAAAAACCCCGTCGAAGCTAAAAAATCGCTAAAACCAAAACTGTATTGTAAAAAAATTTAAAAAGTCACCAATAATCTAAAAAAATTGCTAAAACAAAAAAACACCTTAAAAACTATCCATTGCAAAAAAAAATCGTCAAAAATAGAAAAATATAGCCAAAATAAACAAGAGTCAAAATTAAAAATAATTGCCAAAATAAAAAATATGTATTGAAAAAATCGCTAAAAAGCAAAAACACGCCAAAACGGGGAAAAATCTATAATTGTAAAAAATGTAAAATATCACCAAAAATCTAAAAAAAATCGCCAAAACAAAAAAACACCTTAAAAAATAAGAAAAAATTGCTAGAAAAAAACTATTGCAAAACATCGCCAAGCCCCGAAAAAAATCGCTGCAATAAAAAAAGAGTCAAAATTAAATAAATCGCTGAAATAAAAAATATTTATTACACCAAAAAAAAAAACGCCAAAACGGGGAAAAAGGTCTTATATGAAAATTATCACCAAAAATAAATTTAATTGCTAAAATACTAAAAAAAATCGCCATAATCCTAAATGAAAATAAACCGTCAAAACCAAAAAATCGCTAAAAACAAAAAAAAACGCCAAAACGGGGAAAAAGCTCTTATGTAAAAAAAAAAATTAAAAATCACCAAAAATCGAAAAAATCGCCGAAACAAAAACAAAAACTCCTTAAAAAATAACAAAATCATAAATCGCTAAAAACCAAAAAAAAAGCCAAGACGGTAAAAAAGCTCTTTTATGAAAATTATCACAAAAAAATACTAATAAACTGTTAAAATACTTAAAAGTGAAAAACTTGCCAAAAAAATTAAAAAATCGCCAAAAGCCCAAAAATTGCCAAAAAGGAAATAAACAGTCAAAACCAAAAAATTGCTAAAACTAAAATTATATAACTTAAAAACAGAAAAAAGTCGCCAAGAAAAAAAAACCTCAATATTAAAAAAATCGCTAAAATTAAAATTTGTAAAAAACAAAAACAAAAAAGCACCAAAAATGAAAAAAACGTCAAAACGAAAAAAACGCCAAAAAAGCGTTAATACTAAAAAATGGCCAAAGAGTCTGTACGAAACCCTACCTGGGCGCATCATCTTTACTATATTTTCTTACAATAAAAATTTGCAAATTAATCCTTAACTTGAGAGTCTTGAATACGCTGATGATAAATTCAATCTTATTGCACTATAGCACTGCTGGCTACCCAAAGAACTATATTCGTGTATTTCAATTCATTTGTATAAGAAGCCGATTTAAGTTCGGCAATTAGGTGCTGACTACGCACTATTACCACAGGATGACTAAACTGAAATTGCAGCTGCAAAAGCTGGCCTGAATATAAATATAAAGAAGAGCACGGTGATGCGTTGCAAAACCCTACATCGTCATTTTGTTATCTGAATAGCATTTTAATGCATACGGGCAGCTTTTAGGAATGATGTGAATCTTGGAAATAGTAACCACACGATATAAACACTATCCAAGTACTATATTCTTTAACCAATGCCTACAAATGGCGTGGTTTTTTGTCACACACTTCGAAGGTCTTTAGATGACATTGCTAGATCTACTTTTGATTGGAATAGCTTACGTCCAAACACACATACTCTAATATTTTCATTTGAGGTAAACAGCTTTGAAAGCTCTTGCAATCTTAGAAAGCACAAGCATTGTTTTCGTCGAGATCGGATTGGCTGTTATGCTATCGTCAATGTGAAAGCACAAAGCTCTTTTGTAAAAGCTTGCACATTGTGCATTGTATACGTACATGGATTACAACTTTCAGCGAAATACCCTAAGAATATGCGAATTACTGCTCATTTGACTGAAGGAAATAACATCTTGCATAAAACCAAACCGAATAGGGAACGCTCATTGTAGTCACTTATTCCTAACAGAAACCTTAAATATAATTAAGCTTTTTTTGCTGCCAAGTAAAATATGAGAGAAAATACAACAAAATTCAAACAAGTACTAGTACTAGAACAGACCTTTCTCAAACGCCAGCCAGCTCAGAATGGTTATCGCTGTACCCTCAAAACGTTCTGAGAATCAACTTTAATCTAAGAGAGGATACTGCAAATTGTTTCCTAATGCACTTTAATACACCGGCAGATGAACTTATAAAAAGGAAATGGTCTTGTTCCAAATACAAAAACCTGTCTGCAAGCTTCAACAATGATGTTAATAAAACTATGAAGCTGGACAAAAGAAAACTCCTTTTAAAATTTTAATAAAACATTCTAATGTTTCATTATTTCTTGTGTTTTTAAGTTATGACAACAATAAATAATTCATTACCAATATTCATAAGAGTTAAGAAAAAACTGCTTTTTGAAACAAGAACTAAATGTATGTGCATGTGTCGAGATTTATTTATATAGCAAATCATGGCATCTCTTCACAATCACAATCAGTCAGTCCATTGATTTAATTATTCATTCATTCATCTATTCGTTTAACCACTTATCGATCAAACGATCGATCGTGTCTTTCAGTTGCTCACACAATATTGATCGATTCATAACTCTTTTGTATTGTTGTTGTTGCTATTGTTGCCTTTAGACAGACAGACCGTTCATTCACATTTACACAAAGCCCCAGCACTTGAGCTGAAAATGACTTTGACTTTTATATAATAAAAAAAACCCATTGATTCGTCGTTCACCTGTTGTGGTGGTGGTGGTGGTTCATGTGTCCAATTGTATCCTCATCATTTTTATTCTTTCGTCTCGTTTGTTTTTTTTTCACTCTACTCTTTGCTGGCTTAAAATGCTACTTAAGCAGCAATTATTGTTACTTTGTAAAAGCTATTGTTACACTTCTCTTATTGCTGTTGTTGATTGTTATTGTTTAAACAACAAAAATATATATAAAAAAATAAAAAAGGAAAGACACATTTAAGCAGCAAAATGATGCTGCTGAAGCTGACGATTATTTTCATAAGGATGTTTAATTGTTCATTTAACAAAGGAGAGAATAAAATGTTAAAATTTATTTTGTTTCTCTACTGCGCATATCTTCTTTTTATCATTTACACCGCTCCAATTAGGCTGTCAAAGTTGCATTTGTTCAAATCTCAATACGTTTTCAATTTTAATGTAAAATTAACAAAACAAAAAAAAAAGGAATAAATACCACCACACTGATATGTGTATCAGTTAATCAAAAAATTTTAAATGCCGCTTTTCTAGATTTATTAAAGTGCCGTGATGATGTTTTGATTTTTATTTTTTTTTAATTTTTTTTAATAAATGCAAGTCATTTTCTATTAATAATGGGAAATTTTACCTCTTTTTTAAATATGAATGAACTTACTGCTGTTTATTTTGTTATGGGAATTAAAGATTTTTAAATAACATTTAAATAAACAGATTTACTTATTAATGGAAATGTACTCGTATTTATTGACGGCACTTGAAAAGGGAGTTTGAAGATTCTAGCAAATTTTCCATAATTTATGTTTTAAGAAAAAAAATATTTGTTATAAAAAAAAATTTTACCGAAAATAAATATAAATAATATTAAATATTAGTTCTAGCACTTTACTGAGGATTTTTTTTTTTGAAAAATATTAAAACAAAAAAAAACGAAAAAAAATTTTAAACAATTCTACTGCTGGTATAAAAAAAACATATTAGTCTAATTCACAGTCTTGTGCAAATGATCTTGCATCGTAGCATGTGAAATATGGTATAGTATATTGATACTTATCACTAAGAGCTGTTAAGTGGCGAGTACCAATATAATATAACATTTTGCACATGCTACGATGTAAGACCATTTGCACAACATTATGAATTGGGCTCATATTCTTAAATTCAGCACTATGCAGCATATAATACGCAATGCGTTTCCCTTGTAAATTCAAGCAAGTAAGAGAACAAATAGAAAAACCAGAAGCAACAGGTTAATAAAATCATTACAAGCTAATCATATCATGGCTAGCTTTACAAACAAACCAAAAGCTTTTAAGCAGAGATCCTTGTTAAAAAGATCCTTAAATGTTCCGCTCCAAAAAAAAACAGTAATAATAAAATAAAAACAAACAAACATATTAATTAAAATGATAAAATCCAAAGGTGTGATTAAATACCGTATTAAAATTTTTCCTATTAGAACTTAGAAAGTATAATGACCGTTGTTTTTTATTAATTTGGAAACCAATTGAGTGAATAAAAAATGTGATTTTTTAAATAGCTTGGTGCACACCAAAATATTTTCTTTTACCAGAAATAATTTCTTATCCGGGCTTAAGTTCAGTAATTTTCAATTCTTATTTTATTAATTAATGCTAGACTTTCTAGCTGGGGGAAATACCGATATTTTTCTGTGCAGCCACGCACTTCATCAGCACCCTAGTCTATCTACTTGGGTAGAAATTGTTATTATTATTGTTAAATTTATAATTTAAATAAATTCAGTTGAGTAAGACTTTGACTAGCGCTCGAAGGGTTCCGTACGGACACTAGATGTGTAATACTATTAGAAATTAATTTTCGGTTTTGGGAATTTTTTTAATTTTGGCGCTTTTTTCTCGTTTTGGTAATTTTTTCCGTTTTTTTTTTCTTTGGCGATTTTATTCACTTTGACGAGTTTTTTTCATTTTGGCGATTTTTTTTAGTTTTGTCGCTTTTTTGATTTTGGCGATTTTCTAGTTTTGGCGATTGTTTCTGTTTTGGTGATTTTTTTAGTTTTTGGCGTTTTTTGGCGATTTTTAAGTTTTGCCGCTTTTTTCGTTTTTGCCGCTTTTTTGGTAAATAAAAAACACGTGAAAAAACGTGTTTTTGATTTGGCGATTTTTTCACTTTGGCGATTTTTTTCATTTTTAAGCTTTTTTCATTTTGGCGATTTTTTAGTTTTGCCGCTTTTTTCGGTTTTGGTGATTTTTTTAGTTTTGGCTTTTTTTTCTTTTTGGCGATTATTTTCACTTTGGCGATTTTTTTCATTTTGGCGAATTTCCTGATTTTTGGCGATTTAATTTAGCTTAAGAAATATTTTTATTTGGCGCTATTTTCCGCTTTTGGCGTTTTTTTCGGTTTTTGGAGTTTTTTTTATTTGGCGATTTTTTCACTTTTAAGTTTTTTTCATTTTGGCGATTTTTTTGTTTTGCCGCTTTTTTCGGTTTTGGTGATTTTTTAGTTTTGGCTATTTTTTCGCTTTGGCGACTTTTTTCATTTTGGCGCTTTTTTTCATTTTGACGATTTTTCCGGTTTTGAGCGATTTATCTTAGTTTTTGAAATTTTTTATTTGGCGCTTTTTTTCGTTTTGGCGTTTTTTTTCAGTTTTAGCAATTTTTAAGGTTTGGCGATTTTATAATTTTGGAATTTTTTAGTTTTAAAATTTCAAGAGTTTACCTATTATGGTTTCCAAGATACATTAAGTTGTTAAAATTACATAGTAAAAATTACATTTGAACATTTGAACATTTGATAGAACACCCCTTAATTTAGATTTTTTTTAAACTTTAGTGTTAATTGTTGTAGTCTTTAACTCTCATGTATTTGTTGTTGTAAGTTCTACATACTCAGTCCAAATTTAAAGTACGTAGCTCTTATGCTTCTCGGGAAAATAGCCTGTGACGGACAGACAGACAGACGGACATCGTAGCGAAAACAATAGGGTTCCTTTTCACCTTTGGTGCACGGAACCCTAAAAAAGGATGTAATTCCCGAAGGTGTTGTTAATCTTAACAACATTTAATAAAAGATAGATACTGAAAGAACATAATTTCTGCTTACAATAAGCATCAGAACACTGTGACGGGTGTGACCTTACAAATCTCAGCTTTTACAGAACTTTTACGTTTAAGATATACTCTGTCAAGTGTTGCGTAGAGAGCATAGAATAATTTTGGTGTTCAAGTTCTTGATTGAATTAATTAAATACATATGGATAAGCCTCTTTTCAATGTCTTCGCCTAATCTTTTAAAATTTATTAAATGCAAAACAAAACTCACAAGCTTTTTATTTTTTCCGCATGAAATTTTCTTTAGCGAATAAGATTTTTATTTATAAAATTTAATTTCGAGTCAATTTAAGCTCGAAGAGTTTCGAAATAAAATAAAATGTTTGTAAATGATTTGCTATTAATTTATTGTACTCAAAGAGTCTAAAACTAAAATGATCGTAAAATAAAAATGGAACTATAAAACAAACGTTTTATCTTATGAAGAAAACAAAAATTAACAATTTCATATTGACCACACTACTTTAGTTTAAGTTGTTTTTCGGAACACAACTCATGATGATTCATAACCAATAAATATACATACATATGTATAAAGTGATGACGCATTGATTCCTTCTCTGGAGTTAAAATATTTTGAATTCTTGTAACAAAAAAAAATAAAAAAAAATTAACGTCAATTTATTGATAAAAAAAAATAAATGTAAATGTTGGGATAAATGCACTTAAAATGGATGGATGCTACGAATAAGAAAAAAATAAATAAAATAAAGAAGGCCAAAATATTTAAAAAGAAAAAGAAAACAGGATGTTGCTAATGCAACATTTTTTACACACACACAGAAAAATGATCCAAGTTAATCACATATTTGAAATACTTGTACTTATTAAAAAAGAAGAAAACACAAACAACCTCTAGTTAAATAATATTGAGTTGAAACTAATTTTCCCTGAGCCAAAGAAGAAGGTCTGAGGGTACAAAGAAAAAAAAAGGAAACAAAATGATAAATCTACGTACGACAAGATAATTAAAGGTCTACAAATTTAAAGCAAATTCCATGATTCATTGTAGAGTTTTAAAATAATAAAAAAAAAGAAAACACTAACATTTGTGCAGTGTCAAAATGGCACTTCATACCCGTAAGAATTGATAACAGCGAATTGTTAAATTGCTTTAAAAAAAATAAAAATAAAATAAACAGCAACAAAAATGCCGAAAATTAAAAGTTTCTCCATTACTTTTCTTTTATTACCAAATGCATATACTTTTTGCTGCACCGCTGTTAATTCCTAAGAAATATCATTAAAATAAATTCTGAAATATTTTTTTTTATCAGGGCCAAAATGTGTCTCCTAGAAGAGATTGAAAAGATAGAACAAAGAAAACAAAAATAAAAAAATAACAGAAAAAAAGATCAATATCGCAGATAATGATCTGTAAATTTACATTGACATCCACCAGCGCCCAGAACAACAACAACAACAACATAGCAACAAATTATTGTCACTTTTAGTGTTGTTTCAATTTCATTCATATAATTTGTTTCATGATCACGCTCTCGATCATGACCATGAGCATGATTATTATCTATCGCCTCGAAATGTGCGTTCACTAACATGTAATTATAGATTTCAATAATGTTAATCATTTTATAAATTAAAAATAAAATAAAATAAAAAAAAACTACATGAGAGTTTAGATTTTTGAAATTCTCAAGATATTCAAGATCAGATAAGCAGATGGAGGAAACCAGCAGGAAGAAAGTTAAGAACGCTTATTATGATTATTTTACAAAAAATTATGATCAGGGCTGTTATTAACACAAGCACACACACAAACACATACACACGTAAACATATATGTATGTATGTATGTACATTCATATTACATTCACAATCACTCATACCTGAATGTTTTGACCAGTTGATTGGTGGTTTCTTTATATTGGCCCCTATTCTTTTGTTAATGTTGTCATATGAGTTTTTTTGTGGCAAAACAACAGGGCGTCTCTACAAACTGTAATCGAAATATTTTCTATTTTCGGCTATTTTCTTTCTTAATTTCTTATCGGTTTTAGTACATCTAAGCAAATGCAAGACTTTACTTACATTTATGGAAGAATATTTCCAACTAAAACTCAATATATTTGTGTATGTGTGTATGTGGCATTCCACACCAAATCGAATGGTTTGGATTTTTTTCTAATTCCCCAATTTTGTAATATTTCTCAACGCCCCCCAAAACACTATTTCTGTTAAATTTAAACATTTAAAATTAACTAAAAGATCTTTACCTGATGAAAAATCTAAAAAAAATATTAGCTATGGAATGCCCACTACCGGATCAAGCTTAAAAGTTTTTGCCTAGATAGAAGTTTAAAATTAAAAATCTTCAAAAAAAAAAAAATCGAAGGATATACACTAATTTTTAAAAACACGATATAAAATCAAAAACCAAGAAATCTTATGCCGTTTTCTTTTCCAGAAAAAGTGCAACATTTTTTTTTTTACTTTTTATAAAGAAAAATGAAACTGAGCGTTCGATAGGGGTGCCACAATAATTTCTTATACAATCTCCTTTTCAAAAACCACAATTTTCATTAAAATTTGCAATAAATCTATAATTTTTCCATTAATCGAAAACACTTGGAATATTATTTTTTAATTTTTTTTTTTGTAAAAAATAAAAATAAAAACAAATAAAAAAAATTTACCAGAGAGGCTCTTTTGAGGGGCAATAAGTATATCACAAAATTTGGTAAATCAAAACCAAAAAAATTTCAAAACGTTCAATTTGGCGTGGAATGCCCCATATATACATAGAAGATATGATATCAATATACATACATACATATATCCTTCCCCAATTTTTTCTTTAGCGCTCCCATTAACATTAAAAGGAGAACAGTTTGCAGCAAAAAATTTCATGAAAAAATTTTCTATTTTGAAACCCTTCACCTAACCATATGGGCAGACACAGTCTTTGTCATTCTGTGCATAATTCCACAATATCCATATGCGTTTCCATAAGGAATATTCAAGAATATTCCGGGTCCTTATGAATAGAGAAGTCGAATTAGCGATGTTCATATGTCGGCATGTCTGTGTGTACGTGAAATTGGTTTTACCTCAGCTCCCACAAAAGGTAGAGAGGAGTTCGCATTCACCATGTACGTCATATAAGTACATTTCGAAAAAGTAATTTAATTTTTATAAACGTGAGGCTACAAATGCTGCCAGCGGCATTTGAAGTGTGTTCGTGTAGCCTGCTGCGGTGAATGTGTTTAATGTTATAATGTGTCAGAATCGGTCCGAAATAGTTTGGTATTGAAAATCAGCCACATAAAAAATATAGTGCCAGGGCTGGAATTTGTTTTTAGTTTTTGGTATATTAAAGTAAATAACTACGTACATATACCCTTACTGTGTTGGGTCCTTCCAAAAGCAAAACACATAAACAAAACTATTTTTTTTAATAACTAAACATATTTTATATTTTAGAAAGGAATAGATTGGTATTCATAACCATAAAAGCCGAAGATATCCAGGGCTGGAACATTTAACTAAGAACTACTATTTTTTTTTTTATTAGCTAAATATTATTTTAAATTCTGAAAAGAAATAGATTTGTATTGAAAACTAACAAAATCAAAAAGGTGGTTCCAGAGCTGGAAAATTTAATTTTTTAAATGGATATAGAAAAAAATATGTTTTATATTTTAGAAAGAAATCGAATGGTATTGAAAACTATAAAAATGTAAAAAAAGTTCCAGGATTGGAAAACTTAAATTTGTTTGGTAAAATAAAAGTAACTAGATAACTATATAACTAAGTTTTTTTTTGTCATTACAAACCAAACCTTTTTTTTATTTTATAAAGATGTAACTTGATATACATATATATTGACATTGAAAACAAAAAAATCCAAAAGATGGGTCCAGGGCTGGAAAATTTTAATTTTTCTTGTATATAAAAGTAACTAACTAAAACTAATTTTTGTTTGTCTTTATTAACTAAACCTATTTTATATTTTAGAAAGTAGTAGATTGGTATTGAAAACCACAAAAATCAAAAAAATAAGTAACTAACTAAAAATTACTATTTTTTCTTTATTAGCTTAACACATTTTATATTCCCAAAAGAAATAAATTGGAGTTGAAAATCAGTTGAATCAAAAGGTTAATACCAGATCTGGAAAATTATTTTTTTAACATAAAACATATTTTATTCTTTGGAAATAAATTGATTGGTATTGAATGCTAAAAAAACCAAAAAAAAAAGGTTCCTGGGTTGGAAAACTCAACACAAACATTTTTCGTGATATAAAAGTAACTAGCTAAACCTTTTTGCCTTCTTTTCGAAAAATCAACATTGATTTACATATATGGACTGGCAATCATAAAAATCAAGTACGGTTGCAGCGTAGGAAAATTTTCACTAACTTTAATAAAGCTTTTTTACTAACCTATATTATATTTTAAAAAGAGCTTTATATATACATATGTATGTATATTGATATTGAAAATCCTAAAAATTTCGAAAAACAATTCCAGGGTTGGATTTTTTTTTTTGGAATATAAAAGTAATTAACTAAAACTAAGTTTTTTTATTAACTAAACCTATTTTAAATTTTAGAAGTATATCGTTAGCTAAAATACAAAAGGGCGTAAGTAATAAAAATAAAATTTTACAGCAGAAGATAAAAACTAAAAAAAAAACTTAACAACCTTGTAATTAAGTCCCTTTGTTTTTTGTTAATAAAAGCATAATTTTTGATTGCAGAATTGTAAATTTTTGTCAAGACATGTAGTTTAATGACATTCATAATAATCAATAAAAAAAACTTGATTTTGAATTTTTTGTTAGATACACCTTTTTGCATTTTAGCTAACGATATATTGGTATTGAAATTTTGGAAAATGAAAAAGATGATACCAGGGCTAGAAAATCTAAACTTTTCTTTCTTTGGTATATAACTAAAATTAGTTATTTTTCTTTATTAATTAAATATATCCGCATTCAAGCTGCTTTAGAAGGCCTTGATCTCTGTGAAAGTCCTGTCTCTTTAATGTATCTTTATTCATTCTCAAAACAGAACTTATCAATAATGCAAAAAATTTCTTGAATAAAGAATGAGCAGAATTTAACTACTGCTAAAATCGAGAACAAAATCTTTGAATAAAATTATGTTATCGAAAAATATTCTTACATTGAGCAAAAAATAAATAAACTGCTTCTGAAAAAATGTATTTGTCTTAGCACGTCCAAACCAACAACAAATAAAATTTTAATGATTTGGAAATGAACTAGTTTTTTTTACAAAACACATGCATATGCATGTTTGTTCTATATGCTTACTTTCTATAGTTTGTAGTCGGTAGCCTGCTGTTGTGCATGTGTTTGTATTTACTTTAATTAAATTATATTAATTAAAATTCAGTATTTTGAAGTTAATAGTATTGTTAAAGTTTACCCAATTTCAAACAACAAAGCCCATCATAGTCCTGCTCTTCTGTTCAATTCTTAATTTTGAAGGGGTTTAATATACATAATAGCCCAATTCACAATCTTATGCAAATGGTCTTGTATCGTAGCATTTGCAAAGTGGTTAGCATATTGATACTCACCACTTAACAATTCTTAGTGGTGAGTATCAATATACTATACCATTTTAAACATGCTATGATGCAGGACAATTTGCACAAGATTGTGAATTGGGCTAATATGAAATAATTTTTCTCTTTCCTGACATCTTAATACGACCTAACTGACTTCTTTTTTTATTTTTATTACGCTTTAAATTATTTGCTGCCAATAAATAAATAAATAAAAACCGAGTCTCAGGAATTTTAATTTTATAGTGTTTCCCATATTTCTTTGTAAACTGTCCTCAACGTTTTGTTTCCTTCACTAACTACGAGTAACATTCTCTGTCCCGTGCTGTGTGTGGCTTCTTATCAGCACTTTATGTTGCCCTGTTGCTAATTGCCTTCGGTTTTTTTTTAATATTGAGGGTCTTTTTTTAACGAGTAGTAGTGTTTTTTGGTAGTAAAACAACAAAATATGTTGGCATTTGTGTGTTTGTGTGCTGCAACAATTTCTTCTTCTTTGACCTTTAAATTGATAAGAGAAATTTGTCGTGCCGCTTGTTGTTCCTTTTGTTGTTTTTAATTACGAAAGATTTTTGTGACTTTTAGTTTTAATTTGAAATTAATTTATGGGAAGGTCTGCCTGCGGTGGGTGAGTCATTTGATATGACAGGCAGCTTTTTTGAATAGAAAGAAAATTATCAAAGCTGCTCGGTAATACGATTTTAATGGTTTTCAATTATATTTAATACATTTTTTTTTTTTTGAGAAAATCTCTAGTTTTGAAAATTTTCCGTTACTTTTAAGGTCTTTTGCTGCTGTGTGGCCTCACAAACTAACTTTTGTATAAAAAAGTATGATTTTTTTTATATAAAATGCAATGACAATCACTAGGTAACTATTTTCAATTAGTAATTTTAACCAACAAAAATAGTTTGATCACACATATTGCAATATTAGTTTATATTAGCAATAAATTAACAACTAAAATTGGTTAGATATACCTTTCATAAATATTTAAATGCATTTGTTGTTTTTGATAAATAAAAACTAATGCTTAGGATAGCTGAAAATTTTCACAGCACAAGGACAAACACAAGGACAAATAAAGTGGGAAAGTGGGAAAAGCCAAAGATTTATGTAGGGATATCGCAAGTCAAAAGGAGTTCCGAAGACTTTTTATTTTTTTTTTTTCAAGGAATTCTACAGAAATAAAATATTTAAAAAAAGATTCCATCCAAATTCCTGACAGAGTAAAAAATCTATCGATAAAAGTGATCATTTGCGGTGAGTACAGAGATGAGAGTTCTGAGCTATTGCTAAAGGCTGTACAGTTCAAGGTCATTACAAAAGATCAGTAGCATTAATTTCTTACTAATTCAATAAAGACTTCGTTTCAAGGATTAACCTCCTAAATTACTTAGGCAATTTTGAGTTATTTCTGCCAAATTTTCATATATCTTACGCTCTTTACATAAGTATCAAAAACTTTCGAAATAGCATAAACAGACTTGGCTCTTTTTAGCTACAAACGCCTCATACTTATATTGCACAAAAATACTTGCACCAAAATAATTTTTTTACTCCTTTAGTACATACAGAAAGGTTCTTCTTTTTCATTTACCTCCACCTTCAGCAAATTCAACTTAAATTAAAATATTAAAATATATTTTTATTGACCATAAAAATTGCATTCCTAAAGAATTTTTTTTTTAAATTCCAAACAGGCGCCTTCCTAGCAGCCTCACACTCATTTTTTATTTGCCACAACACAATAGTAGGCTTTACTATTATATTAATTACTCGTATTATCTAACAATTGTTTAATCTTAACTACCCAATAATCTCTGGCATTTAAAAATTAATAAAAAATATCTTTATGTAATATTAACATCACTTAATAAATAGAAATCTTAGATACACTGTGTTAAGAAATTACAATAAACATTTTAATAGTTTAAAAAAAATATATTAAAAGGCAATTGTGGAATAATGAAAACATCAACATGTGGGATCTATAATGGTTGAATGAAATTCCATAAGCCACAGGCATTTCACCAGTGTCTGGTCTTGCAAAACACAAGAATTCAAAATATTTGCACATTCTGCGTTTTATGGTTTGTCTAACACGATCTTGAGGCAAAATTTAATACATACACACAAGCTTATAGTACATATAGAAATGAAACGATAACCAAAGCAGAAGTTACATAAATAAATATTATAAAAGAATTCAAATAATGTGAGGAGTTGGCAAATATAATATGATAAAAAATAGATGCTCTAAATACATATTTTTGAAATGTTAAAGAACGTCTTTGGAATTTAAATGTATGGAATTTTAATTACCATAACATTATTGTGCACGTGGATATTTCCATGGATTCACTCGTTTGAATAAAGAAACTGATACAACCCTCATCATCATCACCACTCTTGCTTTATTAGTCTTATATGTAGATGAATTAATTTGCACCACATTGCAACAAAAAAAAAAAAAAAAAAAAAAAAAAGAGTGAAACTGGGGAAAAAAGTTATTACATAAAAATAATACTGAAGCAGAGAAAATGCAAAGAATTTCTCGGCGGGGAAGTTTTTAAAGCGTGTGTTTAATAGCATTATACAAAAATTATAGAAAATTTTACTTCGATATAATAACGATTTTTTATTATGAGAATTTCTTCGCATAAATTTTGTTTCTCTACGAAAAACAAAAAATTTTTTAATAATCTTTGTACTATAACAGTAGCTTTTACGATGTTTTTCGATGAAAGCTTTATAAAGAGACTTTTGCTGAAAACTGTTTGCTTTCTTTATAAACCTTTTTTTATACATAAATTATTTGAAAAAAATTTTTTTAAAATAAACTAACTAAGCTATATTTTGCATTACATATTTCATAAAATATTTAACAATGTTTTTGTTTCTTTACAAAATTAGTTTTTATACTATTTTAAAGGCAAGAGTTTTTTGCGATGTTTTTAGAATCAAACTTTTTTAAGAGATATTTTTAAAAAATTGTTCACGTGATGTTTTCATAGAGACTGCCATACAATATCTACAAAAAAAAAATAATATTTAATTAATGCTTTTGTTAAAAATTAACTATGCGATGTTTTTGTAAGAAAGTTAGTTGTGAATTTTTTCTTATAAATAGAAAATAGTTCCAAGACATTTGTATTTGCTTCTTTAAAGCTTAACATTTGTCGAATGTTTTTTTTTTTATAAAAAAATGTAGCATGCGATGTTTATAGAAAATATTTCCAAGATATATTTTGGTTTTTCCTTTATAGCGCCACATTTATTTTTTGTTTTGTAGCAAGCTAAAGAAATGCGATATTTTTATTAGAAACTGCTTTTGACCATTTCTAATAGTTTTTTTTTAATAGAAGTTATGCGATAGTATTGCAGAAGTATTGTAGAAGTATTGCAAATATATATTAAATTAATATAAAACTTTTTCTTTCGATGTAAATCATTTGTGCAATGTTGTTCTAACAGAGTGCATTTTACAATATTTCCTAAACATAGAAAAACATCTCAAATATTTTTTTTTAAATATATTAAGTGATATACAAACTTTCTTCGATGTAAACCATTTGTGCGATGCTCTTGTAAGGAGCGAATCATGCAATGTTTCCTAAACATAGAAAATATTTCCAAGATATTTTTATCTATTCGCCTTCTTCTATGTTTTAAATAATTTTTATAAAAGTTTTCAGTGCGATGTTTTGTTAAATAAGTTATATATTTTAGAAATCGTTCATGCGATGTTTTTTATTAGAACTGCTATAAAACATTTGTAATATACATATTTTCATTTAACGTTTCGTAATGTTTTTGAAAGAAAACAGTTATGCGATGTTTTCTAAAAAATATATATGAACACTGCTATGCAACTTTTGTTTGTAAATCAATTGTTCCATGTGCTATCAAAGAAGTGTACTTTATAATTTTTCCTCAATATAAAAAATATTTCCAAGATATTGCTGTTTTTTTTTGTAGTTTCGCATTTGTCGAATAAACAACTTTTTAAAAGTAAAGTGTACGATGTTTTCCGAAAAAATTTACTTTAAAATTATTAAAAAAATATATATATGTATCGCTTCTATGTCGAATACTTTTATTGAAATTTTCGTATGCAATTTTTTTTTTTTTTTGAAGTTCACGCGATGTTTTTACTAGAAACTGCAATAAAACATTTGCAATAAAATTTATTTTAAAACAATCGGTTTGGTTGAAAACAGTTGTGTGATGTTTTCAAAAGAAATATATGAATTTTAGAATACAGCTTTGTTCGATGTTAATCAATTCTGCTATGTTTCGTTAAGAAAGTGGATTTTGCAAAGTTTCTAATATATAGAAAATATGCTATGTTTGTTCCTTCGTTTGTAGTTTAACATGTACATTACAAAAAATTTTACAAGAGGAGAGTATGCGATGTTTTCTAAAAAAAAATTCCAAAAAATATATATTCTGTTTATCAATTATTTTTTATAAAATTAATATATGCCATGTTTTTCGAAGTAGACTATATAAGTGATATTTTGTAGGAACAGTTCGTGCGATGTTTTTATTTGAAACTGCTATATACCATTTGTTATATATTCTCTTTTAAAAATCGCTTTGGCTATAAATAATTGTGCGATGTTTTCTAAAGAAAAAATATGAAAAATGGTATGTAAGTAAATTGTGCGATGTTTTTAATCAAGTGAATTTTTAATTTTTCCTAAATATAGAAAATATTTTCGGGATATTGTAGTTTAGTTTTTTTTTGTATTTTCGCATTTGTCGAAAAATTTTTTTACAAAAGGGGAGTATACGATGTTGTCCGTGAAAACATATTTTGAAATTAATCCTAAAAAATATCTTCTATGTCAAATATTTATTTATTTATTTAGTACATGTTGTACAAAGTAAATTTGTATAATATGGTGTTGCACAAGTATGGGCGGAGTAACTAGACCATATGCCCAAGATGGTATTAACAGTATTTTAAAAGTTTTTGTGACTGACTGTACACGACCTATGCCTTCACATAGGAAGTAGCAACGTGGTTGTTAAAGAAATTCCACAAAAAACCGCAAGATTATACGGTTATCCGTGGCAGATCAGTCAACCAGTGCGAGCGAGACGAAAAACTCTCGAAGGCCAAACAACACGCACAAGCCTGACCGCACTTAAGAAATAATTACGATGACGCGAGAGATGTTCCTCAACCCAGAGCTGCTTAACGACTGAATATGTCAAATAAATATATTTTATAAAGGCTTATATGCGATGTTTCTTAAGTAATTTATAGAAGCGATATGTTCCAAGAATTGCTCATGCGATGTTTTGTTAGAAACTGCTATAGACAATTTGTAATATATTTTCTTTGAACAATCGCTTTGGAGTAAAGTAGTTGTACGATGTTTTCAAAGGAAAATATGAATACTGGTATAAAGTGTTAGTTTAAGTTAGTCAATTGTGCAATGTTTTAACGAAAATATTTCCTTTGTAGTTTTACAGTTGTCGAATATTTTACATAAAAGAAGTTTAAGCGATGTATCCGTAAAAACATATTTTGAAATTATCCGAAAAAAAAAATCTTGGGTATTTCGGTATTTTTTATAAAAGTCTTATGTGCAAAGTTTTTTAAGTAATTTATAGAAGTGATATTTTCTAAAAATCAGTTGTGCAATATTTTCATTAGAAAGTGTTACAGAAAATTTATAAGATAATTAAATTTTATTGCAATGTCTTTTGTTAGAAATGTGAAATGTTTTTTAGAGAAAAATATGAAAATTGGTTTGAAAATTTTTTCGATGTTAATAAATTGTGCGATGTTCTTTTTAGGAAATAAATTTTGCAATTTATCCTAAATAAATATAATATTTCCATAATATTTTTGATATTTCCATTTTTAGAATATTTTTATAAGAGGAAAAAAATACTTTGAAATAATTAAAAAAAATATATATGTATATGTTCTGTGTGTGAATTTTTTTTTTTTTTTTTTTTTGAAAAAAGTATTATACGCGATGTTTTTTGAAGTAGGGAATAGAAGTAATACTTTCTAGAAATTATCCATTCTATGTTGTTATTTAAAAAGTGTTGTGGAACATTTCCCAATAAGCACTCAAAAAATTAAAATTCAAGCACTTGAAATTGAACTGGAAACAAAGTTGAATTCAAGCATTTTTTCAAGTAATTTTCAAGTTTGAAAATATTTTTAAATAAAAAATCAAACAACATACATATGTGCTCAAACCTTGTCAAATACGTAATTTATTTATTATTATTATACCCTTTACCAAAAAATGGTAAAAGGGTATATATAGGTTTGTCATTCCGTTTGTAATTTCTAGAATATTAATAAGCGAGCTATAAAGTATATATATTCTGGATGCTTATGTATAGGGAATACGAATAAGCGATGTCCGTCTGTCCGTCTGTCTGTACGTGAAGTCGGTTTTCCGAAGCTCCCAGAAAAGCTAGAGACTTCGTTCTTGCATTGGTGGATCAGAAATTGTCGAGATAAGATTGGTATTGAAAATCAGCAAAATCGAGCAGACGGTTTTAGAGCTGGGAGACTTGAACTTAATTTTGCCATACAAAATAACTACCGAAAACTATTTTTTAATAATTTTTTATTAAATAAACTTATTTTATACTTCAGTATGAATAAAATTGGTATTTCTAACTGAAAAAAAATATTTAAAAAAAATTAAAAAAATTAAAAATACGTTTCCAGGGTTGGAAAACCTTAACTTTTTTTGTTATGCAAAAGTAATTTACTAAAACAAATTTTTCCTTTTTTTCTATAAACTAAACATATGTAATGCTCTTAAAAGAAGGAGATTGATGTAAGAAATCAGAAAAACAAAAAGGATGATTCCAGGGTTGGAAAACCTACGATTTTTGTGATATATACAATTAACTACCGTAAACTAATTTTTTAATTATTTTTATTAAACAAACTTATTTTATACTTCACCACGAATAAAATTGGTATTTCAAATAAAAAATTAAACTTCAAAAAATTAATAAGATGTTTCCAGGGTTGGAAAACTTTAACTTTTTTTCTTATCCAAAAGTAACTTACTAAAACAAATTTTTCCTTTTTTTTCTATGAATTAAACATATCTAATGTTTTTTAAAGAAAGAAATTGATGTTAGAAATTTGAAAAATCAAAAAGGATGATTCCAGGGTCGGAAAACTGAAACTTTTTGTGATATAAAATATTAACTACCGAAAATTAATTTTTATTTTTTTTATTAAATTAAGTTCATTTATTTTAGTACGAATAAAATTGGTATTTCAAATTAAAGATTAACCTTCTAGAAATAAAAAGATATTTCCAGGGTTGAAAAACTTTAACTTTTTTTATACAAAAGTAGCTTACTAAAGCAAAATTTTCCTTTTTCTCTATAAATTAAAGATATCTTATATTCTTAAAAGAAATAGATTAGTATAAGAAATCAGAAAATTAAAAAGTTTGATTTCAGGGTTGCAAAATCCACACTTTTTGTGATATAAAAAATTAGCTACCGAAAACTAATTTTTTTTATAAAATAAACTTATTTTATACTTCAGTATTTCAAAATAAAAAAAAATTAAAAAAATTAAAACGACGTTTCCAGGGTTGGAAAATCTTATTTTTTATACAAAAGTAACTTACTAAAACAAGTTTTTTCTTTTTTACTATAAATTAAACATATCTTATATTCTTAAAAAAAAGATGGTGTAAGAAATCAAAAAAAAAACCAAAAAGGAGGATTCTTTGTGATATAAAAAATTAACTACCGAAAACTAATTTTTTTAATCTATTTTTATTAAATAAAATTATTTTATGCTTGATAACGAATAAAATTGGTATTTCAAATAAAAAAAACAATTAAAAAAAATTAAAAAGACGAATCCAGGGTTGGAAAACTTTAACTTTTTCTACAAAAGTAAGTTACTAAAACAAATTTTTCCTTTTTTTCTATAAATTAAACATTTCTTAAATTCTTAAAAGAAAGAGATTAGTGTAAGAAATCAGAAAAATCAAAAAAGATGAGTTCAGGGTTGGGACACTTACACTTTTTTGATATATAAAAGTAACTAAGTCTAAATAATTTTTATCTTTTCCTTTATAAATTATATATATTTTACGATTTGGAAAGAAAAGTTTGGTATAGAAAATTATAAAAATAAAAGCCACAGCTCCAGAGCTGGAAACTATGATTTTTTTTTCTAGACCTTAAAGTAACTAATTAAAACATTTTTTTTTAATTTCCTTTTTTTCACTTAACACACTTTCTTTATTTTTTTAAGAACTACTAGATTGGTATAAGTAATCAGAAAAATCTAAAATTATGA
The DNA here is from genome assembly GCA_949987645.1 of Tachina grossa. Taxonomy (NCBI): domain Eukaryota; kingdom Metazoa; phylum Arthropoda; class Insecta; order Diptera; family Tachinidae; genus Tachina; species Tachina grossa. The sequence continues at coordinate 19,180,461 of OX465275.1, forward strand.
TTCTAGGGTTTGAAAACTATTATTTTTTTCTTTGTAAATAAAAGTAAGTATGTGCTTGAGTATGTATCTCTATACTACATAAACGCACTTTGGTAAAGGGTATATAAGATTCGGCACAGCCGAATATAGCACTCTTACTTGTTAAAACTGAAATTGTGGTGAATATATCAAAAACAAATAAATAAAAGCGAATTCGGAAAACAAAGGTGAGTAAAAACAAAGGAATTGCATTTTGCTTTCTATTTTAAAAGCCTTGTTTTGCGGCTTTAAATACACTTAAATTCAACTGTAATACAAGGTTGAATTACAGTATAATTCAAGGCTTGAATTAAACTGTACTACAACTGAATTGTTCGCATTGAGTTCAAGTTCCCATTTCACTGGTGAATGCTATTGAATTAAAGTGTGAATCAAGCATAATTCAACCCTTGACAATTGATTGTGTGGCTTGAATAACACTTGTTTTACACTTGATTTCAAGCAAAATTTCTTATTAGGATGTAATATATTTTCTTTTAAAAATCGATTTGGAATAAAATCGATATTTTGTAAATAAACGAATGAAAACTGGTATTTAACTTTTAATTTGTGAGATTTTTTTAGGGAAGTGCATTTTTAAATTTTCGTATATAGAAAATATTTCTAAGACATTGTTGTTTTTTCTTTTGTAGTTTTACAATTGATGAATATTTTGTTTAAAAGAAGAGTCGAATATGTCGAATATGGTCACTTGCCTAAAGTGACTAAAAAATTTTAATATATGTAAATGCTGCTTTTTAAATAAAGTTCAAATAAAAAAACAAAATGATAATATCAGTATTGGGAGCGTCTTGGTGTCTGCGGAATTTTCATAAATGCAAAAAAGTGTTGCTCTGCATGTTCTTGCTACCACAGTTAGTCTTAAACCAAGTAGCAGAAGCCATTGAAAAAAACTGAATAGAAAAAAAAAACTCATAAAGACCGCAAAATAATACAAATAGCAAATATGGGTATTTCCATAGTTTAACACTGAACAAATAGTTTACTGCATAATTCAGCAGAACATTTAATACAATGTTAAGCAATTACTGGGAAATATTTTTTAATAACTTTAATATAAATGCAGATATGTAGAGAAATATTTAAAAAAAAAAATTGATATAAACAAGTAGTTTGCTAGTTAATATTTCAAGTGGTCTCTAAGGCGAGTGTGTATACTTTTAGCACTTGCAATTTCTTAATTGATTATAATTAATGGCTGAGGTAATTTCTTGAATAAATATTTAAATGATGACAAGTATGGTGGTATATTTTCTTATAAACTGTTAGTAAGATTCTGATAATTAAACCAAATAATTGATGATGGTGTCAAGGGACATTTGAATAATTAATTGAGTTGTCATATCATATAAATGTTATTTATTAACAAGATTTATGGTTTAATAGAAGGAAATTAAATAACAACTAGTTAAACACATGTTCTTAGAATTAGTCTTGGTGATTAATTTTTCTTAATAATGCAAACAGTAGGAAAATATAAAACAAAAGACTTAAGCAAAAAACTTAACACCTAGATTTGAAATAACAATAAAGTAAATTGATTGTAGAGCCACATCTAAGCTTTTTTATTAACCCATTAGCTTAAGTTTGTTTGTTGTTGTTTACTTATTAAGGCAAAAATTTTTTTCAATTTAATTTTGTCAGTGAGTGAACTAGAATTTAAGGCACCATAAAAATTGATAGATTGCCTGGTTGCTGTTAATTAATTTTTAATAAAAAAAATTGTGTTAATTGTTTTTAGCTGCACACAAAATAATATTTATAAAAATTTTAGATTATAATAATTGATAATTCGACAGTGACTGATCGCTTTGAATTGTTTAGAAAAAATAAACATTGCATTGGTATGACTGAATATTTTGTTGCAGGTTTTGATGACATACGATTTTATTATTTTTTATTGCAAGATAGTCTTATAACTCAATAAAGCTTGTTTTGAAGAAAATAACTTAAAGGCTTTTATTGAGAAAAAGTTTTCTTTATTTCAATATTTGATTTTTATTTTACGCGTGTAAAAATTAATACGAATTAGAAAAAAAATTATATCGTTATCTTAATATAGAAAGGCCCTAACTCGTTATTTTTTTTGAAATCGAGTTTTTTGTACATTATTTTTTTATAAAGAGAAGCAAGAGAATCATTGTTATTCAGGCAATGAATGCCTAGAAGAACATCTAATGTATCGAAAAATTCAAAAAATATTGATTTAAAAAAAATTATGAGTTAAGGCCTTTCTATATTAAGGTAACGATATGTTGTTGGCTTAAAACAAAAAATCTATTTAAAAAAAATTAATCAAAAGCTTTTATTTAACGTGTGACTAAATTGAGATAAAATTACGATTTTATTATTTTTATTACATAACTCCTTTATTGCAAGATAGCCTTAACTCAAAAACCTTAATTTTGAAGAAATTAACTTAAGAGCTTTTATTGAGAAAAAAAACTTCTTTTATTTCAGTATTTGAATTTTATTCAATGAGTGTCGAAGTTGGTTGGTTGGCTGTTGGTTTAGCACAAAATAGTTTAAAAAAATACGGAAAATAACTTAAAAGCTTTTATTGAGAAAAATTTTTTTATTTCAATATTTAAATTTTATTTAACGCATGTCAAAATTAATAGGAATTAAAAAAAAAATATATATGTATATATATTTTTGGTTTAGCACAAAAAAAGCTAGTTTTAAAGAAAATAGCTTAAAAGCTTTTATTTAATATATGACTCAATTCAGAAAAAAAGACTGAATTTTTTTTTGCAGGTTTCAATGATGTACGGTTTTATTATTTTTTTATTACATCGCTCCTTTATTGCAAAAAAAAAAAGAAAATAACTTAAAAGCTTTTATTGAGAAAAAATTTTTTTTTCCCAATATTTCATTTTTATTTAACGAGTGTAAAAAACTTAATACGAATTTTAAAAAAAATATTTGTTGTTGGTTAAGCACGTCTTGAAGCATTTCAGTAAACTTAAACCACAATTCAAAATTTCCACAAACAATTCCAATAGTATTAATTATTTAAATACAACAGTGAGGAACCATAACCGCCAAAACAGCTTAAACTACACATATTTTCGACCTCGTTTTTTATGACGAAAATCAATTTCGCTCACAAAAACCAAATTCAAATATTATGTCACTTAAGCTGTTTTGGCGGTTGTGGCACGATATTATAGAATTTTTTTCCTTATAAATATGGAAGACGAGTAAACGAGTAAATCTCCGTCTGTTTGTAATGAAATCGGTTTTCCGAAGCTCTTAGAAAGGCTAAAGACTTCAGCCTAGTCTAAAATATATTGTTATTGAAAAAAGTTTCAGAGCTGGAAAACTTTAACTTTTTTTTGTATAAAAGTATTCAGATAAAACTAATTTTTGTTTCTGTTAATTAAACATATTTTAAATTTTAGTAAGAATTAATTAATTGAATTAGCATTAAAAATCAAAAGACAATACCAGGGTTGGAATATTTAAATTTTTTTTTGGTATATAAACGTAACCTACTAGAACGAATTTCTTTTTTTTTATTAATTAAATATATGGATATATTATAATCTAAAAGAATGATTCCAGGGTTGAAAAATTTAAATTTTATGAGATTTTTAATTAATTATTTATTTTTCCTTATAAATTAAATATATACCATATTTATGTTACAATTTCTCAACCTTTATTTTCTCTTTTAAAAGGTTTTAAAAAATTATGCGACCATCTTAATAAAGTATTTAACTGATGAGCAACATAATTTGCCGGTCTTTCCCCAATTCAAAAATAATTAATTTAATAAAATTGCTCATATACACCTCCCCCCCCCCCCACAAAAAAAAAAACTGACTTAAGAAAGCAACCAACAATTTTTTTCTCATTTCCTCCATTCTCTACTTACGTACGCGTTACATCGATTATGGTCAGCTAAAAAAAAAAACAAAAAAACTCCCTAAAGCCAACATGATAAAGTTTTGAAAAAGAGCGTACGAAAACAAAACATTTTGTGGACCAACGGCTACAAGCCTTACACTCAGGGTGGTCCTTATTTAATATGAACAACCAAAAAATAATAAAAGTAATAAAAACGAAAAAAAAAGAAAAATTGCTACAAAAATATTTTCCACCAGCCAACTCGGCATCCACACTACTCCATTCTAATTCAGTCAGCCAGTCAAGCAACAGTAAAACTGAAACAAAGCAACATTAAACTTTTAACTATTCAAATGGTTCTTATTACGAGCATGTTGGGGATGGTACTCGTAAGATGGGTACTTGAGCCACCAATTGTAAGGCTGGTTATAAAACCATGACCACATTGCTAAGGCCAAAACTGTGTGGTATCCGTAACTGACTGGTACGCTCATGAGAAGACAACAAAAAAAAATTAAATAAAATTGCAATTTTAAGCGCACAAAGTTCATAACAGCATAACGAAAAGAACTCAACTGCAACGCAAAAATATTCACACAAAATAAAAAATTTAGACAAAAAGCAAAACGAAAAATTGCTTAAAAAGTTCTAAAAAAAACCAGCAGAAGCAAACGCCATTTTCCAAACAAAGTAAAAAAAAAAAGTTAAAACAAGTGCTCTGTTGCTTAGCGTTGGACATAACCACGATTTCAGCGCTTTTTGTCGTGTTGATGTTAAATTCTATAGAATGTTTTTTTTTCTTCTTGATCTTCTTCTACCATTGGCACAAAGTGCATTGAGAATGATGAGTCTGATGTTTTAACTTATACTGCACTGCTACAACAACATCAGCAACAACAACAACAACAACAACAACAACAACAATGACTTTATCCTATGCATGCTTGTCTTTAAAGTTTATTTGGATTTTTAAGTTTGATGTTATTGCAAAATCTGGAATTGAAAGTAATTTATTTCTTTATTGTCTTACGAATTTACATTACAAAAATTAAAGAACTTCTCTTGCTACATGCAGCATTAACAATAAAACAAAACAACAACATACAACTACAAAAACAACAGAAGCCACCAGCAAACATCAATAACCAACTACACGCTACATATATAAATACATATAACAATCAAAGCCGACAAAACTTTAAACAAATCTTGAATGTGACCAACTATTTTTTTTATTTGATTCTAAGTATTGCCGGGGCAATAATTCTCATGAATTTAACTTTTTTTTTATAAAAATAAAATCTACTTCATAAAGGCTTAATAAGCAAATTTTTTTATGGAAATCTATTTTATAAAGCCTTAATAATTTTTATAAATTTTCCCTTAAATTTTCAAAGTCAGCTATTTTGTTTCTAATTGTTTTACTTTAACGGAAAGCTTGCGAATGACTTTTTTAAAAGGAAGAATAATGTATAGGTATTAAACTTCCTACTGGAGATGGGCGCGTGTTGAATATTTCCAACACCACACAACACGAACACGAATGCCAAGACGATCAACACGTACGAAACACGCACTCGAAAAATTTCATCAATACGATATTGCACAACATGCACGAAATATTATTGGTATGGTATTGAAGATCAGAAAATTTAATTGATATTATTCAGGAGACGCCTTTCAAAATATGGCACCGAGTTGGCGCTGCCAGCTGATACTATCTGCTACCACAGCTGCACAGAGAGAATAGATTGGTTAAAAATCGGTTGGATCAACAAATATATAATTATGTATTCCAATGTTCCATATTTGCTACCAATTATCAATCAAATGTACGATTTTTTTCATATTTATAAACAAAAAACCATAATTACAATGCAAATAGAACTTTTACAATAGTTTTATTAGTAATAACAATTGATTCAGTTCATTTCTAATAACCATTTTAAAGTATTGGTAGACACAACTGAATTATGTATAAGTTAGAAAGTAACGTGACTGAATATTGGGTTTTGAAATTAAAAAAAAAATATTCTGATGTTAATAACAATCTCTACCCAAGTAGATAGACTAGGGTGCTGATGAAGTGCGTTGCTGCACAGAAAAATATCGGTATTTCCCCCAGCTTAAAAGTCTAATTTAATTTTTCTTCTCTTCTTTAGAAACTCACATTAATTAATAAAATATTTCATTCAATAAAAAGAATTGAAATTACTGAACTTAAGCCTGACTAAAAATTATTTCTGATTAAAAAATATTCTTGTAAACAAATATTTAATTTGAAAAAATAAATTCGGTTATTAGAACTAATTAATCATTTGACACCGTACTGAAATTCTATTGTAATAAAAGAAAAGAAAATAAAATACTTTATTGATACTCCCAACCGAATAAATAATTAACTCAAACAAATTTCTATTCTGAATACAAAAGGAAAAACATATTCGTTTGCTTATTCCTTATTTGTGGAACAAATTTGAATATAAGAAACAAAAAATAAAAATTAAATACAAATGTCATATAAAAAATATATTTTGCAGAATAATTACACAAAATCCTGATTTTATAGAAAAGGTAAGAACATTATTATATAAATATATCGCAAAATATTCGAAGTGTTATTGCTATTATACTGAAGTGAAAGTATTTATGCAAATAATTTGTAGTTTCTTGATAGGAAAAAAATCTGTGCATTAAAGCCGAACACCGGCAAGGGATGTTACAATGCACCGCGTGGAATAATTTGCTTATTTCACTTCAGAATATAACAAATTTAAAATAATTTGCGATGAATATAATAATGTACTTACCTTTTTATTCTGCACAAATTGTTTTTATGTATGTATGTATGTATGTATGTATGTATGTATATATGTAAAGGGTGTTTTTTATTGAGGTATAGAACTTTAAGTTGGCATCACTTTTTTAACTGGTGGCCATTTTGTCAGCTGTCAAGTGATTAATATTTAGTTTGGTTTGCCATTTCATCATGAACAGGTTGACAAAAGAACAACGCTTGCAAATCGTGCAAATTTATTTCGAAAATAATTGTTCAGTTCGCGAAGTTTACCGCAAGCTCCGTCCATTTTATGGTCGACATAATCGTCCATCAGAGCAATTAATTCGGTTAACCATGGATCGTTTTCGCACTACGTTTACTCTATGTGATAATACGCATCCGCAGAGACATCGAACAGTGCGCACCGAAGAAACAATTGCCGCTGTAAAGCAAAGTGTTGAAGAGGACCCGAATGAATCGATTCGCCACCGTGCACAGCAATTGAAGCCGACTAACCGACTATTTTGTTCCCGAATTGGATGGCATGAATGTGGATGAGTTGTGGTTCCAACAAGACGGCGCTACATGCCACACAGCGCACGTCACAATCGATTTATTGAAGGAAACATTCGATGAGCGCATAATTTCGCGGAATGGACCTGTCAATTGGCCACCAAGATCGTGTGATTTGACACCATTGGATTATTTTCTTTGGGGATATGTGAAGTCGCTCGTCTACGCCAACAAACCAGAAACGTTAGGGGACTTGGAAGCCAACATTCGTGGCGTTATTGCCAACATACGGGCCCATATGCTCGAAAAAGTGGTTGAAAATTGGACCTGTAGAATTGGCTTTATTCGAGCCAGCCGCGGCGGCCACATGCCCGAAATCATATTTAAACATTAATGGCATAAAATTATCCTTCCAATAAAGCCAAATTGATGGTCATTGAAACGATTTTCTTGTGTTTTATTTCAAATCGAAGTTCTATACCTCTTAAAAAACACCCTATATATGAGCCATGTATGCCAATGATTCCTTTAGAAATACCAATTTATTGGTTGTATCAATTAATTATTTCTATAGTCACAATTATTATTTTCTGTTGATATAACCATTTCATTCCTAAAATTCAAATATCGCTAATGAAAAATTGGTGCATGCAAAAGCTATATTCTTTCATTAGTCCTTCTTTACACTATGCAAGTCTTATTGATAAGCTGATTAGTTTGTTAGGAGAGAGAGACGAGGGAAAAAAACTTTTATGCTCCCGTCGTCTCTCTCTCCATCAAACTAATCAGCTTAGCAATAAGATTTGCAAAGTGTGAATTAGGACTTACAACAGAATTGTGTGTTAGTTATTGGAACCGACAAAATTCGATTGGCTACAAATTCGGTTATCACAACAAATCTGTTTTCTCTGTGTGATACTATTAGTTTACGTACAGAACTTTAAGCTTCAGGGGCCTATACAATATCAATAAATATGGTGGTGTTGTGCGTTTGACGATACAAAATATTAAATTTTTTTCTCTACTGGAAATTCATTCATATGTATATATTTTACATCTAAAATCATTTCGTGTTTTTCATGTCAATTTTGCTCAACACGAAACGTGTCACGAAAACACCACGACTCGCGCTCATCTCTACTTATTACACAAAGAAATTAAAGGCGGTATTTTAGGTTGTTATTGTGAATTATTAAAGACAGTGTTGCCAGTGCAGTTGATTGATTTATCTTAAACTATAAAATCTTTTCGCTAACATGGGCATAAAAAATTATTTTGGAGACTGGAGAAAACTGTCTCTCTAAGGATTTTTTTAAGGTTTGAAGACTGAATGTTCGGGATTTTTAGTTTTAATTTTTTTTAATAATTTACAATTCAATTAGTATTCCTCTTGTGGGTAATATTTACCTTCCTCTATTTCAAGTACCAATGCTTGTTTAGAATGAGTTTGATAAGCAGTGAATTTTAAAAGAACTATATTTTGTTCTATATCTTAGTAAGTAAGTATAATTCTAGGTCTCATCCTTAACAATTTCCTTAAAAACATTCGATAGCATTAGCTGAGACAAATGCTGATTTTTGAGATCAAAAAAATATCGGCCACACTATGCAAACCATATGTTCAAAATACTCTAGTCTGTCCGTTTGTATGTTGATATTTCATTGGCTTACTAGGCAGATTGTTGCATTGTTATTTTGAGGAAAACAAGATGAGCAAGAACAAAATATATGTATGTACGTCTGTCGAACTACTCGTCTGAATATATGACTAAGGACAATGCGTAAGCAACGTATATGCACACATTATAGTAACCACTCAGGCTTAGATTGTATGTTAGTGGCATATTAAAAAACAAACAAATATCAACAAAAATGCGCATTTTATAATACCAGGCTATGCCAGATGCTGAAACTGCACCAGCTCTCAATATCAATTTCATCAACAGCAGAAGCAGAAGCAGAAGACAGCAATATTACAGAACAACAAAAAACTGTAGAAAATACATCCTTAGGTTTCCTTCAAATCGCAAAAGTACAAGAGTACCGCTCATGATCATCAGTGTCAATGTTAAATAAACTCCATGTAATGCACAAACTATTAAATGTTGTTTAAGAGGTTGTTCGTTCGTTTGTTCGTTTGTTCGTTTGTTCGTTTGTTTGTTTGTTTGTTGCACGTTGCTGTTGATAGTTGTTAAAAGATGTTGCTGGCAATTTTGATGACGTTGTTGTTGTTTGTAGCTGTGACAAGAAGACGTTTATATGTGTGTGGTAGCTTTAAAGCGCCCACACTCACACTCTGACAAACACAATCATATGAATTTATATATTTAAGACTTAACAAAACAACAAAACGATTTTGTTGTGCTGCATGTACATACATATTTGCAAAGGGGAGAGTGAAAACAATTAAAGAATCCAAACAATATACACAATATTATCCATCGATTAATCGCCCTAAGGAATGCGTTCGAAATGCAAAATGTCAGCTTTTTTAAAATTCTTTAAGCGTTTGTGGTATTTCTTTTGTTTGCTGTGAGAAATTTCAAGCCAACTAACATAAATTACTTAAACACTGACATCTTTTTGCAAAAAAAAATTATATAAAAATTTCAGCTTTCATGCCTCAATGTGGCACAGGGTCTGGCTGGTGGTTATTTGGTTGGTGGCAATACTGACTGACAATAAGTTGTAGTTTTATACGCGTTCCTTTTTTAATTTTGTGTAACATGTTGCATGCTACTTATCGCTTTTTTTGTTTAGGTTCTTCTTTTTTCTATATATTCATGTTATTTAGTACGATTTTAGTATCTTATTATGGTTTGTTTTGCTGTGTGAATCTCGCTCGTCTGTGTGGCATTTAAGCAAAATAATAAACTCAAAGAAATGTTTAAAAAAAAAATAAGAAACCATTAAAATATTTTCTTTGCGTTTTTATGTTTTGTTACTACTCTATTGTTGTTGTCTCGTAGTCGCTGTCATTGTTGTTGTGTTCAATTTACTTCAAGCAAATAAATTTCACATTGAATTTCTGTCCCAACTCAAGAGTGAAAGAAAATTTATTATCGCGTTTAGTTTCATTTGCTATTATTTAATTTTGTACAAATTGTTTTGTTGAATTTTAAACAACAGAGAGTGAAGTGAGTAAATTTTCTTTTTATATTTATTGCTTGAAAAATCAAAAGACTTAAGTCAAGAACTTGACTTTTTTTTTAATACTCGTTTCTAGAGATGTGCAAATGTCGTGATTTTATTGTGTCACGCGTGAGTCACGCGTGATTCACGTGCTTCGTGATCAAATATTATAACTAATCACGCATGAGTGCGTGAGCGTGACTAAAAAAAATTTACTCGTGCGTGATCGTGCGTGAGCTTTTTTTTAATAATCACGCACGAATTCTCACGCTCTCACGAGATAACATTCCTGCATAGGTACATATGTAACTGTATTCAATCATTTGAAATAAATTATTTTATAATAATAAATGCATATATGTATGTATAGTAATATGTATGGTAGTGTGAGCTTACAAACACAATGAATACCCCCAATCAAAATGTTTCGACTTTTTCTGAAGTCAGACTTGTCGTACCGAATTCGAACTTTGATTTTTGAATACATAAGTAAAAGTCTGTGAAAATTTATTTAAATAAATATGTTGATAAAAAAAAGGATTGTAACAAATATTAAAAAAAAGTGAGTATATGCAAATTATTTCGACAATAGCAGCAACATAACGGTGGAGAGGTACTCTGCTATAAAAGCAAAAAAAAATTGTACGTACAAGTCGTTACGTGTTCGTACCGAGTTATCGTAACGAATTCGTACCGACATATCGTTACGAAGTCGTGTCAACCATTTCATACAAAAATTGTTACGATTTCGGTAATATTTCGGTGCCGAAATCGGAAGATTTTGTCGACCAATCGTTACGAATTCTTTACGAATTCGGAGCATTTTGTTTGATGGGTACATACACCTTTGCAAGTATGTATGTATGTTTCTTAGATACCCTGTAGGAAGTATCAATTGAGAAACACTGCTGATTCAACAGTGCCTTTGTCAACAATACTACTGACGAATTGTACCGCAGAAAATGTTTTTTGATTTAGGGGCCGTCCATATATTACGTAACGCTGTAGGGGGGAGGAGTGGGGTTCGAGTTTTGTTATGATTTGTTATGGCGGGGTTGGGGAGAGTCTTTGAAAATGTTACGTAACAGAAAAATTTTAGTAATTTGTATGTTTTTTCATTTAATATGCTTTTCTCGCTTATTTGATTATCATTTATTTAATTGATCATACGTCTTACCTTCACATTTATATTATGTATGTATACATACATACATGTGCGGAATGTCAATTTTTGATATACGAGAATTCGAATTCGAATATTTAAAATGATATCCGCGAATACGAATATTTAAAACGATATTAAATTAACTTTGCTTTATTTTAATTTACATTGTAAATTTTACAAAAACACGAGCATACATATATACATAGTGACGATATACATACCTAAAATCCAAAAGGCCGTAAGTACACTTTTTACTATTTTACAGGAGAAGCAAAATATATCAGAAAATTTATTCTATTTACATGTATGTTAGATGCCAAATTGAATAATGAATAAAATCGGTATTTTTAAACATATGTGAGTAAAATTTTAGGAAAATATGTATTTTGGTGTTAATCACATCATAATCAATCAAAAAGTCTATTTTGAATTTTTTGGTTGTTACGGCCTTTTGAATTTTAGGTGACGATATGTAAGAACCTATTTTTCAACCCAAAAAACATGAAAATTATATTATACATATACTTTTTCGTGAGCGTGCGTGATCGTGATAAGTTGTAAACCACTCGTGCGTGATTGAAAATTTTTTATTCGTGAGCGTGCGTGATCGTGAAAATTTTCAAAATCATTCGTCCGAGAAAGTGCGTGAGTAAAATATTTTTCTGCGTGAGCGTGCGTGTCGTGAGTCAGAAAACACTCACGTGCACATATCTACTCGTTTCCTCAAACAAAAGACTTAACATGCAAACTTTAAATGTTTACAACAAAGTCATCAGGGTGAAGATTATAAAAAAAATTATGATTTTCAAATAATTACTTTATTTGGTTTAGGCAAAATAAAAACAAGCAATATTTACTGTTTTATTTAAATTATACGAGATTTTTCTTTGCTAGAAATTATTTGTTCAGGTTCTGGCTTTAGCCATTAAAATGCATATAAAGTTAATTATTGTGCATTAAAAACTTTACGACAAAAGCATGAAAAGTGTAATGTAATACAAACTATAAAATAAAATTTCTTTGGGACAAAATAATATTTTACTTCAGGGTGTGCTAGTGAAACTGAGCCAGGTTATATTTGATAAGACTTTCATTACAGCTGGCTAGAGTAAATATTTTTCTATTTTCTATATTACTCGCATACAATTTGAAATAAAAATTTATCTCTAACAGCAAAAGGTAAGGTAAATTTTTTTATACTAAAAAGCACAGATTTGATACAGAAATTTATTTTATATTTTTTACAAAACAATATTCTATGGTGTACAACTATAGAAAGAAATTACTTTACATACTCCATTTGCGCATAATTGCTTGATTCACAAAACCTCTTGTATCATTGTATCGATTGTATTATCATATTAAATATAACAGTGTAAAATTTGCATATAAAAATGAAATTCACTATTACACTTTTATTTCATATGTTTTTAAAATGTTGTATTTAGAGAAAGACTTTCTGAGAGAATTTGTATGTAACTTAATCTTCTTTTGTCATTAAAAATACAAAATATTTACATTAATACACTACACACAGGGTGCTCACAATTAAAAACCAGATACAAGATAAACGATATAAATTGTTCTAAATTATGCAAATAATTTACCTGATTTGCGGCGTTTAATGAAAATAAAGTTTTTGTCAAGCAACAATTATACCCAATAGCTTTACCTGAAAAGAAAAATAAAAAAATCAAATCAATTATGAATTTAATTGTGGCAAGTAAACTTTCTAGTTAATTAAAATTTTAAACAAATAAATAAACAGAATAACAGCTTTAAAAAAATTTTACTCGAACTTTTAATCAACTAAATTTTTTAAAAAATGAATTAAATAGAATTAGTATATTTTCACTAACTAAGTTCTTGGATTTTCTTTGGGTAAAATATAAAATTCATGCAAAATTTATTAAATATTTTAATATGAATTCTTAAACATTTTTATCGATTATCATGCATGTACAGCACAGTAAATAGAATTTTATATTGTTAATTTAAGGAAAATATTAAGTTGTTACAAAAAATATGCAAGGAGTTACTTAACTTATAACTTATAAACTAATAAAATGAAATCAATGCATTTAATTAGATTCATGTTGTTTCAACATGAAATAATTTTGATTCGATATGACTCTTCATTTTGATTTAACGATAATGCAAGATTTACCCCCTTATGCAAAAAAATATTTTACTTTAGCTTTAAAGTTCATAGTAGTTGATAAGCACTTTAAGGCTAACATAGCTTTATTAAAAAATCATATGCAAAATACAACTTTAAATATTTTGTGATTTAATAATAAATACTGGTAACACCACCGTGTTCAACAACCACTTCACAGCTTATGATGTACAAAATTGAATACAATTTCATTTGGGTATTCAAATATTTTTTTATTTTATTAAATAAATTTTTATTATCTTGAAGTAAAGCAACCTAATTTAAAAAATATGAGCTTCTGACTTAATAGGAAAACAGATAAACACAACCATGAAGTAAAAGTAAAAAAATGTGAAAAATTATCACAATTTGTTTTATTCGAATGAAACGAGTATTTGAATATCCAGCTTTTTTCGATTTGTTTTGATTGTATCTACATCACTAAAACATTTTTGTATAATTGTATTTATTTTGATATTTTTTTATGGATTTTGCTATGTATTTCGAAGCAGTTGGATAACTTGGTGATGTTTCCCATTACATGACAGAAATAATAAATTTAAGATAAGAGCAGGCATTTCTAGCTTCATTTTCAGATGTAACATGAATCAGTATGTGCTTTATTAGTAAAAATATTTGAGGTACAAAATACACATTTTGGAAATATCAACTTAAAGTAGTCTTAACGAACGTGGGTGCCTACTTTAGAATTTTTAAACAATAATTTTTTTAGAATACAACTTTACTTAACATTGCTTGGCAAAGCTTTATTAAGTTTTTTTGCATAAGACCCTTAATCTTTAACACATCTTATTAACACATCTTATTATTATTTAACTCCACCATTTTTTTTTTGAATACAAGACTGTGTCTATTTAAAAGCTCAAGCTGTGTACAAAGTTTCATAGAAATCGGTTTAGTACAAGCGCGTGAAATATAATATTAAAATTCATTGGGCGTGGCTCGCCCACTTTTTTGAATACAATATTGAGTCTTTTTTAGAGCTTAAGGTGTGTACCAACTTTCGTAAAAATCGGTAGAGTAAAATCACGTGAAATATAAATTTATTATTATTATTATATTATTATTATTATTAATTTTAAAGGGCGTGGCACCGCCCGTTAAAAAACCAAATTAATTGATTAAATTCAAGATTATATATTTTTTAGAGGACAATTTTTTGAAAATCTGTCAAGTAAACTCACGTGAATAGCAATATTAAGCTTTAATGGGCATGGCTTCACCCACTTTTTTCAATACAAGATTGTGTCTATTTAAAAGTTCCGCCCATTTTTCTAAATGCAACATTGCGTCTTTTTTAGGGCTTAGGGTGTGTGCTAAAATCCAAAAAAAAACAGTTTTTTTTCAATGCTCAGAATGCATGTAAGTTTTGTTAAAATCGCTTAAGCACAAACAAGAAAAATATAATATTAAATTTTAATGGGCGTGGCACTGCCCACTTTTTAAATGCAATATTGCGTCTTTTTCAGAGCATAACGTGTGTGCCAAGCTTCGTTGAAAATTGGTTAAGTAAAATCATGTTAAATATAATATTAACTTTTAAAGAGCGTTGCTCAACTCATTAAAAAAATATACAAAATTGGGTTATAATCCAAGCCAAATGTATGTGTTAAGCTTCGATTAATCGCTTAAGTAAAAAACAATAATAAACGTAACGTTCAATAGTTAAGATTTTATTAATGCTAAGCCCTCAAATAAGGTCATTTTAGCTCAGGGTCTAATAAAAATGTTGGGAAGGAAAATTTAAAGGAGGTCGATTACAATTTTTAATTCTCTAGGAGAACATCTTAACTTCACTGAGGAACCACATGTAGCCGTATTTTTGTTTTGTAACCTCAAAAATCTTACTTCTAAGTATCTCCATAGAACAATACCTTCAATGTCACAGAATACTTGTTTAAAAATTTACAAAATTTTGTTAGGCTAAATACTTATCTGGCATATCTCGCGTTGTCAGTTTGTGGTGTCATTTTTAAAATTATGTTTCTTATATGTAAAGCAATGCCACATAACGAAAAATATCGAAAATGACAAACAATACCATAAGTGCACACTATTGCGATGTCAAAAAATACCATATCGTGTAGTCGACATTATGCTGATTTGGTTAAGGTTAAAAAAAAAATTACACCACAAATGCTATTCAAGTCTTTTTAAGCAAAATTTTAATTTTAAAAATTAGAAGAAAATACTGTCTGTCTTCTTAAGTTTAATTTAAAAATTTTAATCACTTTAACAATGCAAAAACTTTGCAAATCAAAAAAAAAAACTAAATCAAAAAATTTGAACCAACAAAACAAAAACAACAACGTGACGAATGAAAATTGTTTTGTTTGTTTTTTTGTTTTGATTTTTATTTAATGAAGTAAATTGAACCAGAGTCAAAAGTCAAGACAACAAAATCTCTTTAAATTAAAAGTATTCAAGTATTTTTCTTAAACATTTTTAAAACAAAAACTCAACATTAAGCGAAGTAATTCTCTTTCCAAAAATTAAAAAAACATGTTTCGAATGCAGTTGTTGTTTTTTTTTCTTTCGATTAAAAATGCCTGCTCAAGCTAAAATTCTATGTGCAGTAGTTAAAGGGGAACATAATAATATTTTATGCTTTAATAAACTTAAAAGACGTAGTAGACTTAGAGACTCCAAAATAAAAGTGACGTTTGGCAAGGAAAAAAACAAAAACTTGGAAAAACTTTAAAGTTTGCTGCACTGCTGTAAGTGTACAACGTTTAATTGCATTAACAGCACAAAATAAAATGATTGTAATTAAAAAAATTTCATTCTCAACGAACAAATAATACCTTAAGAAAAAATAAAATAAATCTATTTAAGCATATCAAGGTTAAATTTAAAAAGTTTTTAGGGAACTAGAACTCCAGCAGCAAATAACTATTAACAGAAAATATTTCCAAATAAAAAATGCTCTGCAGTTTGATCGAACTTCTCTAGTTATCTTAAAGCAGTTACCTTGCTTTGATGAATGACAAAACTTTGCTTTATATTAATCTTAAGGTGCGCTTTGTAGTATACTTGTCTGCATTTTATACAACAGTCTACTCCCGATAACTTCAAATCCGATTAAAAAAAAAATTTAAATATTATTAATTTTTCGAATACATTGATATATATTTAAAAAATTAAAAAAAAAATTGAGTGGTTTAGCATTTTATGCGCCTAGCTCCTATTCTCTTATTCATCGTTTGCCTAAAATAACAATATTCAACAATATCGCCTGTATTCTGTACCTTCTACTTTAAATTGCTGCATATATTGTCGAATTAATGCAAAAAAAAAATATTGCTCACGTTTCATTGTATTAAATAAAAGAAGTAAAGCTAAAAGTTTTTTTCTTTCTTGCAATTCCACATTAAATAATTTTTTTATTTTTACAATATATAAAAACCACTGAATTTTGAATTTAAGGCCGAGAGTTTTTTCTTATAATAAGTTGGTGTTCAGTTAGCTGAAGCATTAATAAAATGAGGCTAAGTCTGACTTATGTGACATTTATAACTTTAAGACAATAATAACATTCATAGATTGAGAGCTAAAATATTTTATTTGTATTATATGTATTTACACCCAGTCGTCGTAAGCAACGAAAATTGTCTCAGTGAGACGTAGAGTTATTTAAAGTTATTTTCTGATTTTCTTTCAATTTTGGTTGCTTATTGTCTAGTGTAAATTGCTCATGATTGTTCATGCTCATTATCATGAATTTAAGGTTTAAATATTTTGATTATTTTCATAACTTAAAAGGTAAATTTTGTTTATACTTTGCTTTTATATCTATGTGGAAGTGTAAGTGTAAGTGTGTGTGTGTGCGCGCGCGTGTACAACATCACAAGAGCAAAAGCAAACAACCAACTGCAAACAGACAAACATTTTTTTTATGCACCATGACAAATTAAAAAATAAACAAGAATCTGTTTAAAAGACAATTAAAAATTATTAAAGCTGCTGCATAAGTATACACACTAACACACATAAACAGTGAGCGTGAAACGTGGAACGTGAAACGTAGTTTATTAAGTACAAATATTTAAACCTCATAAAAGCGGATAATCATTGTGATTTTGTGTGAAAGTTTATAAATATTTAAATGTTTAAGTGTTTTAATCTTCAATAAATTACAAGATTTTCTTCAGCCATTTAAGGTTTGTGTCTTAAGTCTTTTGTTTATGAGGTGACAACTTGTGAATGTCGTTAAAACGAAAAACCTTTTCATGCTTTTCAAAATCACAAAAAAAAAGAGAATATAATTATTCTTAATTATTTGTTTAGTAAACATAATTTGTCAGTTTATTTGTTTATTAATGCTAATTAGTTTTCGCCGTGATTAAAATTGGAAGGGATGGGAAACATATTTATATTTTAAAAATTTTCAGCACAATTTTTTTTAATTTTTTATTAAATACATAAGGACTTATTCATAAAAAAATATCTTTGTTTTCAACGAGGTTTATAAAATAGTTTTTCATACAAAATTTGTTTTATAAAACCTTTCATGAAAAACCGCAAAAACGCAAAAGTCGAACAATTTCGGCCAAAAACAAAAAAATCATTAAAAGTAAATACGAATCGGTGTAGCTAAAAATATCAACGAAAAAAGAAGAAAATCGCCAAAAGAAAAAAGCTCCAAAACGAAAAAAAACGCTACAACTTAAGTAAATTCCCGATACGAAATAAAACGACAAAAAATCTACAAAAATAATCGCTGTAACGAAAAAAATCGACATAACTACGTAAAAGAGCCAAAACTAAAAAAATTGCCAAAATTTTTAAAAAACACCATAAACTGAAAAAAATCGCTATAAACCGAAAAAAATCGCCAAAAGCCTAAAAATCGCTGAAACTTGATATGAATAGCTGCAACTAAAAATATCTTTAAAAAACGAAAAAATCGCCAAAACAAAAAATCGCCAAAAACAAAAAACGCCAAAAAGGAAAAGCACCAAAATGAAAAAAACGCTAAAGAAAAAAAATCGCCAAGACTAAGAAAAGCCAACATAAAAAAATAGTAAAAAACCAAAAAATGCCAAAACCAAAAAAATCGTCAAAAATTTAAAAATTCGCAAAAACCACGCGCCAAAACTTAAAATAAATTGCTGTTATTAAAATTATTTAAAAAAAAGGAAGAAATCTCCATAACTAAAATAAGCGCCAAAACTGAAAACCAATTAAAAAATCCAAAAAAAAAAACCAAAGCTAAAAAAATCGTTAGAACTCAAATAAATCGCCAAAACGAAAAAAAGGCAAAAACCGAAAAAATCGTAATAACTATAACAGAACGCCAAAAACGAAGAAGTACCAAAATCTAAATTAAAATGCCGAAATTGAAAAATATCGTGAATCGAAAAAAGCACCAAAGCTTCTGCCAACCAAAAACTAATAAGCGCCAATGCACAAAATTATAGTCGAAAAACGAAGAAAATCGTAAAAAAAGGCGTCAATACCAAAAAAAAATTGCTTAAGCTTAAATTAAGCGCCAAAACGAAAAAAACGACAAAAACCTTAAAAAACCGCTATAACAAAAAAATCGCCAAAACTTAAAATAAATCGCTGTAACGAAAAATATTGTAAAAATGCGAAAAAAAAACACCAAAACTAATAACCAAATGAAAAAATCACCAAAGACACCAAAAACCAATCGCCAAAACGAAAAAGCGGCCAAAATTTTAAAAATAACCGGTAAAACTGAAATAAATCTTAGAAATATAAAAAAATTCGACAAAATCGTAAATATAATATCAATAACGAAAAAGAGCGACAAAAAGAAGAGAAGCGCAAAACTAATAAAATCGCAAAAAACCAAAAAAAAAATCGGCAAAACGAAAAAAGCACCAAAACTATATAAACCAACTGAGAAAATTGCCAAAATCCGGAAAAAACGCCAAATTATTTTTTAATTGATTTTTTATCCACTTGCACTTGGATAAAAAATCAATTGTATAATAATTTTTTTTCTTTTCAAAAAACTTTTTGTTTTAAATTTTATTAAAATAAAAAAATTTTTAAAAGAAAAAAAAAATTATTAATATGTGTAATTGATTTCTTATTCACTTGCTTTCGAACACGTTTTCTCATTGTTTCTATGGCGTGAGTGTAAGATCGGAAAAACAAAAGACTTAGACAACAAACATATTTCACGTGTGCCATGAAAATCATAATCATAATCATAAATCATAATCATAAATAATAGAAACTGATTTAAAGTAAATTATACATATACGGTGTTTTTTTCAGGGGTATAGAACTTCGAATTGAAATAAAACACAAGAAAATCGTTTTAATGTCCATCAATTTGGCTTTATTGGAAGGATAATTTTATGCCATTAATGTTTAAATATGATTTCGGGCATGTGGCCGCCGCGGCTGGCTCGAATAAAGCCAATTCTACAGGTCCAATTTTCAACCACTTTTTCGAGCATATGGGGCCGTATGTTGGCAATAACGCCACGAATGTTGGCTTCCAAGTCCCCTAACGTTTCTGGTTTGTTGGCGTAGACGAGCGACTTCACATATCCCCAAAGAAAATAATCCAATGGTGTCAAATCACACGATCTTGGTGGCCAATTGACAGGTCCATTCCGCGAAATTATGCGCTCATCGAATGTTTCCTTCAATAAATCGATTCTAACGTGCGCTGTGTGGCATGTAGCACCGTCTTGTTGGAACCACAACTCATCCACATTCATGCCATCCAATTCGGGAACAAAATAGTCGGTTAGTCGGCTCCAATTGCTGTGCACGGTGGCGAATCGATTCATTCGGGTCCTCTTCAACACTTTGCTCTACAGCGGCAATTGTTTCTTCGGTGCGCACTGTTCGACGTCTCTGCGGATGCGTATTATCACATAGAGTAAACGTAGTGCGAAAACGATCCATGGTTAACCGAATTAATTGCTCTGATGGACGATTATGTCGACCATAAAATGGACGGAGCTTGCGGTAAACTTCGCGAACTGAACAATTATTTTCGAAATAAATTTGCACGATTTGCAAGCGTTGTTCTTTTGTCAACCTGTTCATGATGAAATGGCAAACCAAACTAAATATTAATCACTTGACAGCTGACAAAATGGCCGCCAATTAAAAAAGTGATGCCAACTTAAAGTTCTATACCTCAATAAAAAACACCCTTTACATACATATTTTGTTTTAATTTACACCACAAAGCTCACAACTATTATCAAAACTGTCAATCTTGTTTCAAGTAAATAAATAATGAATAGTTTTTGTATATTAAAATTTAAAAAAAAAACTTGTTTCTCAATTCTTTACTGATCTTAATCATGTTTATTTAATCCAATCAAAGATCTTTCAAAAAATAATCATTTGGCTGTTAACTTTTATATATAAATAGTTTATTTTATGTTGTGCTTGATTTCATTTCTTTTTATCTCTTTGTTTTGAACTTAATTTAATGCAGAGCACCTGCTGTGCGAACTCACACGCCTCACTTGTAGTCTTTATCAGATGATATCAGCAGCCAAAATTTCTTCAAAGCAAATAAATCCTAAGATTAAATACAATTTTCAATAGTCTTAAAAAAAAAACAAAAGCAAGCTTAACAAAGTGAATTTGAAGTCTGGAGCAGCACGCTGGTTTTTCTCTAGAATTTTTTTAAAAGCACTAAACTTAAATTTATATAATTTGTTTTTAATATTTAAATAATAATTAATTACATTTTTCTTAAATGAACTGAGAGTTTACTCAATTCCCTCATTTTTTTATTTAAACATATTTAATAAAGTTTCTTTTTCTATAAAAAAAATTCTAAAAATTCTCTTCAGTTTGCTGAGGAAAGACGTCAATGAAAGTACTTGAAAATTCAGTTGACTCACAAATACTTAATAATTTATGATCATTAAGTATTCATAAGATTCAATAAATATTTAAACAGTTAAAATCAAATCAATTCATTTTAATTAATATAACCCTTGAAAACAAGTAAAACGAGAATTTTTAAAATTAAATTTCTCTCCTATTTTAAAATAGACATGAGGAGATGTGATATTTTATATATTAAATGGAAAATAGTTTGCTTAAAAGAATTGTATTTGTACTATAATTTAGCAAAAGTAGCATTACTCTGCTACTTCTCTGTATAACTTAAACTCTTATTTGGTTATATGAAATATTATATATAGACAGATCAAAAGCTATAAAAAAATTCAATCCTCTAATAGAGAAATTTACAAAAAATGCTTTAACATCTTTAAAAACAAAACTAATCTTTTTTTTTATTTGTTAAACATGCTGTAAATTTAATCAAGTCTAAAAGACAAAACGTGTAAAAGCTTAAGCATATACTAAATATATATAGAAATGTTGGAATGTGAAATGCAAATACATATATTAACAATCTATAGAAACTCTTCAGTAAAAGTGTGCCAGCATTAAAAGGCAGCACAGGCGATGACTCTAGCTACACAATAAAATTGTCAAAAAAAAAAAATAAGTAAACAAAATATTTTTTTATTTATATTCTTACACGTATTTTCACTAACAAAATTAAAAGCAGCCACCTTGTCTGCTCACCAGAAATAATTTAGAAAAATTTTAAGAAAAAAAATATTAAAATTACAATAAACTACCTATCACACGACACAGATTAGCAACAATTTATTAAAGGCTAAATAACGTTATGAATACTAAAGGACGGACTTACGTCTCTTGGCTACACACTGAGTATAAATAAAATACACACACACGCACACGCACACCACGCACTCACTCACTTATTCGCTGAAGCCAAGTTGAGGATGAAAAAAAAAAACACACACAGCAAACGCTTTGATGTCAAAAACGGCATGGACAAATGCCATTAGTTAAATAAATAAATCAAAAGTGAAACAGAGAAAAGCAACGCAAAAGAGTTTGTTGTCATATAAAAACACGAAAAAAGACAAAAATAAAAACAAAACAGATAACAAAGCAGAAATCTTCACGATGACAAATAAAAACAACGGCAACTACAACATTGACAATTGACAAGTAATAATACTAAATCAAATACAAACAACAAACTGTGTACAATGAAACATATTCACACAACGAAGGTGTGACAATAATTGAACAATAATTTATCATTATTAATTAATAAATCAAAATCAACAACAAAACAAAATAACTTTACAAAACAAACAAAAAAAAACAATTTAAATTCAAATGATTTTATATATATTACAAGCATTTACACGAACAACAAATGCAAAACAGCTTAATGAATTGATAAAATAAAATTAATATTAGCCGACTTCAATAATACCCTACCTTCTTTAGGAACTTAAATAATTTATTTTTTGGCATTCCAGGGAAATTTCTTCAGTTTTAAAAATTTTTGGTCTCCATAAAAATAAGATTTTTGTAGGGACAATTTTTTGTCCTTGTGAGAGCCAGATTTTGTTCAAGAAAATTATCGTCTATTTGAGAGCATAATTTTTTTATAAAGAATTTTCATCTCTGTGAAAGGACAACTTTTCCTATAAAAATTTTTTCTACGTAAGAGCAAAATTTTATTCTAAAATATTTTTGTTTCTGTAAAAGCGAAATTTTTCTAAAGAAAATTTCTATTTCTCTAACAGT
This sequence comes from Tachina grossa, assembly GCA_949987645.1. Taxonomy (NCBI): domain Eukaryota; kingdom Metazoa; phylum Arthropoda; class Insecta; order Diptera; family Tachinidae; genus Tachina; species Tachina grossa. The sequence goes on from OX465275.1 coordinate 19,203,714, forward strand.
AAAATTTTTTTAGCAAATTTTTTGTATAGAAAAATTTTTCTTTCACAAATTTATTATATAATATAAGTTATTTTTAATAATTCGAATAATAATTCGAATAAATTTTTAAAATTTTTAATTTACATAATTTTTTTGTGTTATTAATCGAATAAAATCTAAGGTTTATCCGATTACCTTAGATAAAAATTTTCCAATCTTGAACTCCCTTCTTGACTACCATTACAAGAACCATTAATCGTTATTTATTAAAATAATCGAATAAATTACAGCCCAATTCCATCCAGATCTGATGACTAATATTATTATTTTTATAGGAAATTTCCGTCTCAGGGAGAGTAGAATTTTTTTATAGAAAATTTTGGTCTCCTGGAGGAGCAAAAATTTTTGTCTCGGTGAGAGTAAAATTTTGCCATAAAAAATATTTGGTTTGCTGAGAATAAAATGTTTCTATAGAAACTTTTGGTCTCTGTAAGAAAGAAATTTTTCTAAAGGAAATGTTTACCTCGATGAGAGCAAAATTTTCTTTAGAAAACGTTTCGTCTCTGTAAGAGTAAAATTTTTCTATAGAAAATGTTTGTCCCGGTGAGAATAAAATTTCTTTATAGAAAATTTTTGTTTTGGTGAGAGAAAAATTTTTCTAGAGAAAATTTCCATCTCAGCATGATTTGAATTTTTCTATAGAGTATTTTTGTCTCTGTAAGAGTAAAATTTTTCTGTAAAAATGTTTATTTCGGTGAGAAAGAAATTCTTGTCTCTATAAGAATAAAATTTTTTTACAGAAAATTTTTGTTTCTGCAAGTTCAAAATTTATTAATACAAAATTATTGAAGTTTTTCTATAGAAAACTTTTGTCTTGCTGAGAGTAAAATTTTTTTATTAAAAATTTTTATTTCTAAGAGCAAATTATTTTTTGGGAAATAATTAACTCCGTGAGAGCATAATTTTTCTTTAAAAAATTTTTTAAAATTTTCTGTTGAAAATGTTTGAAATTTTTTGTAGACAATTTTTAAAATTTTCCTGTAAATTTTTTTTTTTAATTTTTCTGTAGAAAATTTTTTTTAATTTTTCTGTAGAAAATTTATTACATTTTTCTGCAAGACATTTTTTCTATTTTTCTATAAAAAGAACTTTTTAAATTTCTAAGTTTTTTTTAAATAAAGTATTTCTACAATAAATCTTTCTTTCTAAACGCAACAAACAATGGAAATGTTTTTCTCTGCGAGGGTAAAGTTTTTTATAAAGAATTTGAAATTTTTCTATAGAAAATTTTAGTCTCAACGAGAGTAAAAGTTTTGTAAAGAAATTTTTTGTCTCTGTAAGACCAAAATTTTTTTTATAAAAAAATTTTTGTATTCTGCAAGAGTAAATTTTTTCTATAGAAATTTTTTTTCTATAAGAGTTAAATTTTTCTATTGGAAATTTGTCACTGTAAGTCAAAAATATTTCAATAGAAAAATTTGGTATCTGTAATAGTAGAATTTTTCTATAGAAAATTTTTGTTTTCAACACAAAAATTTTTTTTGTGAAATTTCTGTATCCGTGAGAGTAAAATGTTGCTATAAAAAATTTTTATCTTAGTGAGGAGAGTAAGCTTTGTGTCTCGGTGAGAGAAAATTTTTTTTAATTTTTTTGTATAGAAAATTTGTCCATAGAGAGCAAAATATTTTAATAAAAAAATGTTTGTATAGAAAATTTTTTATAGAATATTTTTTATAGAAAATTTTTGTCTCAGTGAGAGCAAAATTTATCTATAAAAAATTTTTCTCTCTGTAAGAATACCATTTTTCTATAGAAAAATTTTTTTTCTAAGAACAAAATTTTTATATAGAAAACTTTTGTTTTGGTGAGAGTAAAATTTTTGATGTGTAAACATCTATACGCTAGGGGGTAAAAATCCTTTGACTTTGATTTCTTTGCTGAGATTTCTTTGCTGAGATTTCTTTGCTTTTCTTTCACAGCATTGTCAAATCGGTGTGAGCTATGTATGAGTGTATTAGTGTTTGAAAGAAGCAATACCAAGCAGAGATACAAGTCGACCGGCTCGAAGCCGACGGTGCGCCGCCGCCGGTTATTTTTCTGTATATTTCCGTACACCAAAGGTGAAAATGAACCGTAAGAGCTACGGACTTGAAATTTGGACACAAAGTGTAGACATTTGGCCACTATAACAACAAATACATGAGAGTTAAAAATTAAAGGGTCTTCCAAAGCGAGCAACGAAAAATGTTAAAATCCCATGTAATATACATACAATTGTAATTGAAATTTTAAAAGTTAGTGTATTTTTATTCAGACTACAACAATTAACACTAAATTTAAAAAATTTAAATCAATGGGTGTTCCATCAGTTAATGCAATTTTGACTTTGTAATTTTGACAACTTGCTGTATCTTGGAAACCGTAAGAGCAAAACTCCTGAAATTTTCAAAAACGGTAAAACTAAAAAATCAAAAAAATATAAAATCGCCAAATATAAAAAAATCGTCAAAAACAAAAAAAAATCGCCAAATCGAAAAAAGCACCAAATTAAAAAAAATCTCGAGGACTAAAATAAATCGCGAAAAACCGGAAAAATCGCCAAAATGAAAAAAATCCTTAAACAAAAAAATCGCCAATATGAAAAAATCCCCAAAATGAAAAAATCGCCTAAATAAAAAAACCCCAAAACCAGAAAACAATCGCCAAAATGAAAAAAACCCCAAAAAACAGAAAAAATCGCCAAAATTAAAAAATCGCCAAAATGAAAAAAATTGAGAAAATTAAAAAAACCCAAAAAGAGAAAAAAACGCCAAAACGAGAAAAAAGCGATAAAACTGAAAAAAATCGTTTAAACTGAAAAAACTTACAAAGGGAAGAAAGCTAAATAAAAAATAAAAGTGATCAAAACCGAATGTGCGCGAGTCAAAGTCGCACTTTACTGAATTTATTTTAATTGCAATGCGTACACAACAACAAGAACAGCAACAACTAAACGATGAACAACAGGAATTAAAAATTAAAAAGTAAAAGTAAGGACATTTGCTATAGATAAGCACTGCAGTACAACTAAAGTTTCAGTAAAAACAAAAACAATTTTACTGATTACTAAAAATTTTTTCTACAATTTTTATAAATTCCATAAATGATTTGTTATATGATGAGGTGCATTGAATTTTCAGTAATCAGTAATGCGCGTAAATAGTAATGCAAATTAAATTTCATTAGCAGTAAAAATTTACTGAATTTTTTTAGTAATCAGTAAATTTACTGCTTACTGCAATTTTGAACGCAGTACATATACATATACTGCAGTGTGCCCATTTACTAACCAAATAAGTTTAATAAAACAAACAAAAACCAACAAATTCATATGTATTTACAATATTGAAAGATTTGATACTTTTAATTAATTAATTTAAAAAAAGATACTAAAAGCATAAGTACTTAAATAAAAATTTTCATTACTAGATGTTTATACATCTCCTCTGTGATCGGACTCACATTGCTTTTTTTATACAAACTTTTTGACCCTGTGAAAACAATATTTTTCTATAGAAAATTTAGTTTAGCTGAGCACAAAATTTTTTATAGAAAATTTGTGCCTCTGTGAGGTTAAAACTTTAGAAAGTAAAAATGTCTAAAAAGTAATGTTTCTCAGTGAGAGAAACTTTTCTTAAATAAAATTTTTTGCTTTGCTACCATCTATTAAAAAAAAAGTAAAGTCCCTTTATTATAAAATTTGAATTTCTTATAAAATTAGTTGAAAAATGTAGGGCACAGAAAGTGTAATATTGAAACATAATGCGGAGTATAATAACACTGAACAAAAAAAAAATACAAATTAAGTTTGCAACAACAACAATAAGAAAAAATTAAAAAAGTAGGAGTGTTTCAAATAATCAATATTATTATTAAATCACACAATGCAACAAGATATTAATTAATATTAAAATTGAAAAAGTAACAAATTTAAATAATTTTCTGTAAACCAGTCGCGAGAAGTAGATGAAGAGAAATAGAAAAAAAATTTTATTCAAATGAAACAAATGTTTAATTGACAAGCCATCAATGAGGGATTAATATAAAAAAAATTATATAAATAAAAATAAAAAAAATAATAAATAGTCAAGCCGAACAGCAGTATAATTTGCGTTTTCAACATTTCAGCTGGATATTTTCACATTAAAATAAAAAATAGCAAGAAAAAACTACAAATACTGGTATAATTAATTATACAAAATTTGTCACATTTCTAATACTGTTCAAATTCACTACAACTACTGACAACTACTGCTTTTGTAACCAGCGTTAGGAGCGAGATTATGTTTCATACTAGACATACATGCGCCATCACGCTATAGTTGGAAAAAATATCTAATAAATAATAAATTTGCATATAAAATCATTCATATGTTGGAATAAACTTAAAGGGTGTTTGTGCATTTTTATCTTGTTAATATACAGCTTGCACTGTAGTTCTGTTGACGGTGCTGTTGATGTTGTTTTTGTATTTTTTTTTCTTTTTTTTTTTGGAGGTGAAGTTCATATATTTATAATTTATAAAAAAAGATTTTATACGGAATTACATAATTTTCTTAGTTCAAATTGGCGTTATTAAATACAAGGCTGGGCATTGCCAATGTGTTAAGTAAAACAAAAGACTTAAGCAACAAACATGAAAGAGAGTATGAAGAATTTGTACTGCATGAGCAGTGTTGCCATATTCAATTTTGAAAAATCTTCAAGTCGAGCAAAAAAATCATTTTTTTTTTATTCTAAATCTTTTTTTGTTATTTTATTGAATGAAAATAAGTTAAATATTAAAAGTAACAAATTTTACATTTTTACAACTTTTATTTTTAGCTAAGAAATCTTTTTGGTCATTTCAACTTTAAAAATTAGATAAATCTTCACATATGATAACACGGTGCATGAGTAAAACAAATAAGCAAAACTGCCAGATTTCAATTTAGTTTTTCTAAAGAAGCCTAAAACTTTAGGATTCAACTATTTCCATTTTTATTTATAGTTCAACAGGAACTATGCGACAAATACTTGTATTTAGTTTTCCATACCAACTTGTAGCTGAGAAAATATATTTAAGCAGAAAAATCGAACACTTGCCTTCAGTAATTACGTTGTGTTCAAAAAAAATTATAATATAAGTATAACAAATAAAACTATTGTATAAGAAATAGCTCGTTATATTTTCTATATAAATATTTATGGAAAAAAAAAGTAAAAGAAATCTCAAGATTTATTGCTCTAGTTTCAATTAAACTGAAATAACAAATAGTTATTCTAATTACTAAACCTGATTGGCGCCTAAAATTAATTAATAAACAATTGAACAATTGCAGTTTGTTAAGCAATTGTAACAAGCGTCGGACTACAAATTATCATCTCCGCCTTTTTGTTTATGAGCGGCTTAAGGCAAATAAATGTTGTTAAGAATTAATGTCCAACTCAATTAGAATAGAAAATAAATGTTAATTTAACAAATCATATGACGTGAAACTGTCAACAAAAACAATGTGTTAAAAGCTAAATGACTTCTTAAAAAAAATTAATTAAATAAATCAATATGCTTTATGATATCTAAAAGCTTAAGAACGTAATGGAAATCTACACAAGCTCGAATGAAGCCATGGGATTTAAAAAAAAAATACAATAATATATTCTCGTGAATTTTGCGGTTGAAACTTGTTAGTATTCACATTTGTTATATTTGCCCAAAAAACAAACAAAAAATGTCCAATGAAGACCCAAGCCTCAATTACTCTGTTTTTTGCTCTCTTAAAAATTATAGTCCTTTCACCAGCTGGACTTCTTCATATCATTCCCATACTTTCATTTTGCATCCGCTTTAATTTTTTTACGATTTGTCTTTTATTTATTGAAATATTTTATACTTCTTTTCTGTAAATAATGCGTAATCTGATCGTCATTGAAACGAAATTTATTTGACGATTTAACATTTTGTTTTTCAATGCAGAAAAAATATTCCACCAATTTCTGTATAACATTTGAATAACATTTATTAAGAGTTTTAACGCACCTAAAAAGTCTTTAAGCCTCTACATGGTAAACGAATAATACTCAGTAGTAACAAATACTTTGTTGTTATTATTCTGAACCATAACAACTATTTAACCCGGGATAGTTCTATATATAGCCAAAAAAAAAAAAAAAAAAAAAAACTAAATCAAAAAGTCATTCCAATACCTTATTATATTCATAATTTATGATGAAAACAAGCAATCAGCTTAGCCAAATAATTGCGAAAGTGGTCCTGGTCATATGTCGTATATATAGGTAATAGATTACATTTGAATAAATCAAAAAATATTACTAATCAAAAATAAGAGTAATAACAAGTAAGAGTGCTATATTCGGCTGTGCCGAATCTTATATACCCTTTACTAAAGTGTTTTTATGTAGTATAGAGATACATACATAAGCACATACATAAAGTATAAACAAAAAGAAAAAAATAATTTGACCTAGTTACTTTTATCTACAAAAACATAAATTTACAAATCCTAGAATCATTATATTAGATTTTTCTGATTCCTTATATCAATCTAGTAGTTATTAAAAAAATATAGAAAGTGTGTTAAATAAAAAAGAAAAAAGGAAATTTAAAAAAATGTTTTATTTAGTTACTTTAATATGCAGAAAAAAAGTTCAAAGTTTCCAGCTCTGGAGCTAAGGTTATTATTTTTATAATTTTCTACACCAAACTTTTCTTTCCAAAACATAAAATATGTATAATCTATAAAGGAAAAGATAAAAATTAATTAGACTTAGTTACTTTTATATATCACAAAAAGTGTAAGTTTCCCAACCCTGAGATCATCCTTTTTGATTTTTCTGATTTCTTACACCAATCTTTTTCTTTTAAGAATTTAAGATATGTTTAATTTATAGAAAAAAGGAAAAATTTATTTTAGTAAGTTACTTTTGTATAAGAAAAAAAATTAAAGTTTTCCAACCCTGTAAACGTCTTCTTAATTTTTTAACTTTCTTTTTTAATTTGAAATACCAATTTAATTTGTACTGAAGTATAAAATAAGTTAATTTAATGAAAAAAATATAAAAATTAGTTTACGGTAGTAAATTTTTTATATCACAAAAATTTTAAGTTTCCCAACCCTGGAATTATCCTTTTTGATTTTTCTGATTTTTTAACCCAATCTCTTTCTTCTTAGAATATAAGATATGTTTAATTTATAGAAAAAAGGAAAAATTTCTTTTAGTAAATTAATTTTGTATAATTTTGTATAAAATGGTTAAAGTTGTCCAACCCTGGAAACGTCTATTTAATTTTTTTAATTTTTTTTTTATTTTTTTTTTATTAAGAAATATTAATTTTATTCATACTGAAGTTTAAAATAAGTTTATTTAATAAAAAAATAATAATAACTAGTTTTCGGTAGTTATTTTGTATGGCAAAATGAAGTTTAAGCTTCCCAGCTCTGAAACCGTCTGCTCGATTTTGGTGATTTTCAATACCAATCTTATTTTGACCATTTCTGACACACGAGTTCAAGAACGAAGTCTCTAGCTTTTCTGGGAGCTTCGAAAAACCGATTTCACGGACAGACAGACGGACAGACGGACAGACGGACATCGCTTATTCGTCTTCCCTATACATAAGGATCCAGAATATATATACTTAATGGCTCGCTTACTAATATTCTAGAAATTACAAACGGACTGACAAACCTATATATACCCTTTTACCATTTTTGGTAAAGGGTATATAAATATACTAACACCAAAATTCATAAACCATACCTTAAGCTAAAGTGCTCTTTAAACCAGTTTTCTCATACAAAATTCCCACTTTAAAGCAATAATAACTTTAGTGATCATTTATGAATACTTTCATTAATATTTATTGGAGTTTTTGCAAGATTTACTTATTTATTTCGAAGCAAAAAGTTACACCAAACTTTCCAAATTATGGACATATTTTTCGTTAAAAAAGTATTAGGTGATTTCTCTTTCTTTGTTTTACCATTTTCTCTAGCGACTTAATTTTTTTTCTATTAATCGATTAATTTCTTTTATATAATTTAAGCACAAATTAGGAAAATCTATGTATTTTATTATTCGAATAATCGAATAAAATTTATACGTTGGTTCTTTGAATACTTTATTCGATTAACACACATTAATAATTTTTTTGGCAAAATTTGTTCGAGTAAACGAATAAATTTTATTCGATTACAAATTTTTCAAAAAAAAAAAAAAAATCCTTGAATAATACTTTTGTAGTTAAATAATTTTCAAAAGAATGATTTAAAGATTTGTTTGCCATTTGTCGAATATATCTTAAAATTTATTCGAATGCACAAATAAAATTTTTTATCTTCTGTGTAGTGCTGGGATACTATGGATAGTTTTAAAATATCGATAGGAAAAAATTTCGATATCGATATTATGTAGTTTCGAAAATCTGCGGTATTATTCCGATGTGTGTTCGTGTGTGAAACTAATTTTAAAATTGATAACGCTTGAGACAAAAATTGTGCTTTAACAGAGCTCTGTTAAGTTATAAATATTCGATTAATGCATTTGGAAAGGGCTTTTCCAGTAAAAGGAACAATTGAGACGGGAAAAAGTAATACAAATTTATAGACTATTAATTATTCCTTAACAGAGGTTAAGGAGCACAAGGTTACTGCTCAGGCTTATATATTTTAAAAGTTAACTTCACGTAGATATCAAGGATGTCGCTACCTTTCATACCTCTTGAATTTTAAAATTGAAATTTTATCTGCAACTTTTATCAGAATGTACATAAAATTGGCATATAATGCGAAAATTTTGCATTATAGCGTTGTTGTAAATTTTTTTGTCGTTCGGTGAAAGAAAATGAAATCTTCCATATGTCCTTTTTCTCAAAAACTAAATTTTAGCTATTTGTGTGATTAAAATATGCTAAAAATTATAAATTATTTCCATAATTATGCATGTTAGAGCTCTATTGTGAAATTTATTATATTCACATACATTCTTTTTATCAAAAACTAAAATTTAGCTGCATTTATGATTAGAACGTATTTAAAAAATTAACAATAACTTTTGCAGCAATGTAATTTAGCTCTGTTGTAAATTTTGTTGCATTTTGTGCAAGGATATGAAACCCTCTCATATATCCTTGTTTTATAATTAATTTGTAGCTGTATTTATGATTAAAATAGATTAAAAATTAAAAAATATTTTTTAAAGTATGTATTTTAAAGATGTCTTGAAAAGGTTATTTTGTTCAGTGCAAGGATATAAAAACTTTACAAATATCCTTTTTCTCAAAAATTCAATTTTACTAAAAAATTGGCAACAATTTCTAAAATTATGCGTCTTAGCTCTGTTACTTTTTTTATTCTGAGCCAGGATATGAAAATCTCCCATGTATCCTTTTTATCAAAAACTATATTTTAGCTGCAATTATAATTAAAATATACTAAAAAATTAAGAAATATTTCCATAATTATGCATTTCAGAGCTCTAATTTAAATTTAATTTTATTCAGTGCAAGGACATGGTTACCTCCCAGATATCCTTTTTTCTCAATAACTAAAATTTAGCTGCATTTATGCTTAAAATGTATTAAAAATTGACAAAAAGTTGTGCAACAATGTGGTTTAGTTCTGTTGTTAGCTTTATTAAATTCTGTGCAAGGATAAGAAAACTTCCCATGTATCCTTTTTCTCAAAAAAAAAAATTTATCTGTATTTACGATTAAAATATGCTCAAAATGATTTAATATTTATATAATTATGCAGTTAAGAGCTGTAATATAAATTTTATTTTATTCGGTGCAAGGACATGACCACTTCCCATATATTCTTTTTTCTCAAAAACTAAAATTTAGCTGCATTTTTTTATTAGAATGCATAAAAAATTAATAATAACTTTTGCGAAAATGCGATCTAGCTATGTTGTAAATTTTGTTAAATTATGCGCAAGGATATGAAAACTTCCCATATATCCTTTTTCTTAAATACAAAATTTTATTTGTATTTACGATTTAAATATGCTAAAAATTATTAAATATTTACATAATTATTCATTTTACAGCTCTGTTATTAATCTTATTTTATTCGATTCAAGGACTTGGTTACCTTCAATAAAACATTTTTCTCAAAAATTAAATTTTAGCTGCGTTTATAACGGAAATCCACTAAAAACTAAAAAATATTCTTAAAATAATGAATTTAAAGCTTTGATGTTAGTCTTATTTTGGTACCTACAACGGCATGAATACCTCCCATATATCCTTTTCCTTAAAAACGATATTTTTTGCTGCATTTATGATTACAATGTAGTAAGAATTAACAACAATTCTTACAATTATGTATCTTAAATTTGTTGTAAAATTTCATTTTATTATGTGCAACGATATAAAAATCATCCATATATCCTTTTTCTCAAAAATTAAAGTTTAGCTAAACTTAGGATAAGAATCTACTAAAAATTAATAAAAATTTCTAAAAATATATATTTTTATTTCGCAAACCTACCCACCTTGACTACAGCAATAATTGTCGCGTGTTTATTTAGCTTTATCAAGTAAATAAAATGTGAAACATTTGTTTAATCTAACGGCTCGAAATTGTTCCAGCTATTTTGTTGTTTTGTTTGCTATTTTCCCTTAAACAATAATAAATGTCAAACATATTAACCTACTTAGTTATAATATTAAAAAAAGAGATATTATTTATATTATAATAAAAAAAAATATTTTGTGGTTTTCGTTTTGAATATATTAAAAAAAATTAAATTTTTTAAATTTCAGTGTGTTTGTTTAAAAAAAAAAAATTAAATAAAATAATAAGATTAAAGTAGAATGTGACATGACAACAAAATGATTTTAAGCTGCTCTTAAACAGGCATTAAAGAAAACATTAAAAATTAAACATTAAAAGCTTACAGAAACGTGGATTAAAAATGAGAAAAAAATAAAATCGAAAATACGAGGGTAGCTTAAAAATTGTTAGGAATATAGAGAAATAAAGCTAACTGAAATCGCAAACGGCCTTAAAATATTTTTTTTAAAGTACTATTTGTACTATTTACTGGCTTAACTTTTTTATAAAAAAAAAAACTCATCGATTTCCTAATCGACTGTATTGCAAAAACCGGTCTTTCTGCTCGTGGTGGCCGCCATATAAATCTAAAATCTAAATTTTAAATTTTAACATATGAGCTCTAAACAATAAATAATAAATACATAGGAATACAAATTTTGTTTTATAAAACTGAATAATTATGAAATGAAATCAAAGTAACAAAAAAAATTATTCACTGCCAGACGTTATGGCTCCATTATAAAATTTTAATTTTTGAAAACATTTATAGCCTCAATATCCAAATAAAAAACAAAAGTTGTTTTCTAAATACTTAAACAAATACAGTTTATTATCTTCATTATCATTTTTTGTTATAGATCTGGATCTCATATACTGAAAAAAAAAACGAAAAGATAAAAGCACTGGCAAAAATAGTTTCATGTTTGTCCAGTTTGTATATTTTAGCTATTGTATCAAAAAAGTTGATTTTGAACACAAAATATTTAATTTACAACTAGAAATAAGTCAAAGGCAAAGACAGTAAATCATTGCTAATTTTATTTTATTTATATGTAATTAAATGATTAAGTAAGCGGAAAAATAGCTTAAAAGCAATTTAAATATAGAAATGATTTCAGATACTTTCAATAGATAAAAAATTTAATAAAATTAAGATCAGTTATTACTGTAAGCAATACCTTAAAAAAAAAGTACTTTTGCCAAAAAAAAGTACCTAACCATTTTTATAAAATAACACCTCTTAAAAAATGTACTTTTTGAGCAAATTACCTCTACAAAGCTGCTCCTTTTTGGAAGGCTTCTTAAAAAAAAGTAATATGTCGAGATCCCACTATCGGCACAATGCTTGTCAAAGTTGTACCAAACGTTGAAAATATTGTTCCTTCTGTGTAGTTTTTCAAAAAAACTTATTTCAAAAAAAGTTAATTTTAAAAAAGCATCGTGTCTGCTTCCGTATATAAATAACAACCCCTTGAAAAAAAGTAAAACATTAAAACTGTTATTTAACATGAGCAGCTATAATAACATAAATAAAATAAACAATTTCTTAATTACTGCACTCACAATACTCTCGTTTCATTGAGACAATTATTTGAATAATTTATAGTCGAAAATGTAAACTCAATTAAACAAACAAAATGTTATTGTTCATTCGCAGCATTAAACATTTAAAAATACGACAATTAAGGAAACAAACGGAACGAACGAAATTTTTACACACACATTCTCAAAAAAACAAAAGACTTAAGACACAAACTTTCTGTGCCAGCACTTATAAATTAAATAAAGCAATTTATATGGAAAATAACTGCCAAACAGTAACATGTTTCGGTTTAACTAAATATACAACAGGAATAAAATTTAAATAAAATCAACCTACACGAAAATTCAATTTCGCCTTAATTATTGATTATGTGTAAATTAATAATTAAAATATGAAAAAAAAAATTACAAAATATATCCAGAATTATTTATTTTAATAAAAATGTATAAAAAACAATTCCACAGAAATATTTGCCATATAAGTAAAGTTATTTATAGATATATTAAAATGCTTTTTACCGCCAAAAGTCGTAGGTAGCAGGCAGGCTCATTCTGACTTTTCTCCTGTTAAGCAAATTATAAAGCATTGATTATTGACGGGTTATTTAAAAGCTCATAAATTTAACGTTCGTTAAGCAAAATGTCGAAATAATATGAATACCACATGGTGATGGAAACCCGTTGTCTTTTTAAGCTTGTTCGCTAATGTCAGCAACAGGTCAGGATAATAACCATGTTGATGTAAATAGTGAGCTTTAACAGTTAATGATTAAACATTTTTTAAACAAAGGAATACAAGACAGTAAATATTTGTTTAAACTTGCCTTAAGAGAAATAAAACTTTTTCCAGAAAAAAAAATTCAATGAAATATTAGCAAATAAATTTAGGCTCCTTATTACATAAATATGTATGTAGTTCAAAAATAAAATTTAAATGATAAGCAAAAAAAATCAAATCTGCTTCATAGAAATTTTAAAATTATGAAAGACAAGGCAATGCTAAAAATTTTCAGATGAGTTTTTTTTTTTGTAAAGAATTTGTAAAGAAAACCAAAAAATAGCAGCTTAAAATTTTGTCATGAGGCCCAATGGTTCTTATTCATTCTGTTCAGCGATTGCGAAACGCATTTTTTTTTATAAGAAAGCAAAATTTTAATTACAATTTGCTATCTTTTTTCGTAATCCCGGTATTATCTCTATTCTGACGGTATTACCATATTATAGATAACGCAGTAACGATGTTTTTCTCTATTTTGCTCACTCTCAAATTTTATAACGGAAAACGTACGGAAATAACAAAAATGTAAAGCTACGGTCACACTTGTCAGACATTTGACCAAAAAAAAACGTAACCGCTAAATGCTAATGAAAAATCTTTCAATTCAGACAAAAGTTTGTCAAGTTAAAGAGTAGCCACCATTGTTGGATTCTATGACATTGTGCATTAGTTGTGTTCGAAAATGTTTAATATTTATAATAAACAAGTGTCTGGATCAAAAATTTTTTCATTAGTGTTTGTTGGTTACGCTTTTTTGGGCAAATGTTTGACAAGTGTGACCATAGCTTAAGGAAACTATAAAATTTTGCAAAAACTAAATTTACATTTTAAGGAAATTTAATTACCTTGAAAGGCTGAATAGATAGAATGTCTATAAAAATACCCATAAATGTAGCAGACTTTTTTTAGTTCTTGGATAGAAAAAAATTAACTTGCAAAAAAAAATTTTTTTTATCAGATCATTAATTTTTCATTAACCCTAGGTTGCCCAATTTGGGGCTTTGTGGATCCACCCCTTTTAAATATATATATTCCAAATTCCAGACTCAAGCTTTGCGTCTCCTCCTCATATGCGGTATGAGATATTAAAATTTTGAAAAGCAGGGCAATGCCAAAATTTTAATGTTTTTTTTAAAGAATTTTTTTAAGAAAACAAAAAAAATAGAAGCTTAAAATTTTGTCTTTAAGCCTATAGACTCAATGGGTCTAATTATTCATTTTGTTGTGCGATTGCTAAACGCATTTTTTATGAGAAAACCAAATTTTAATTATAGTTTGCGGTATTTTCCGCAAACCCGGTATTATCTCTATTGTGACGGTATTGCCATATTATTGGTAGTACTGACATTTTATTTCTATTTCGGTGACGCACCAATTTTATAATCGAAGGCGTACGGTAGAATAAAAATTTAAAGGAAATATGTATAAAAATTTTGCAAAAACAAAAGCTTAAAATTTTTTCTTCAGGCCCATAGACTCAAAGGGTCTTATTACGCATTCCGCGAAACACATTTTTTATGGGGAAGCAAATTTTTAAATTATTAAATTATTATTTATTATTGGCTGGGAAGATATTTTTCCGCAATTCCGGTATTATCTCTACGATGACGGTATTACCATATTATTGATAACGCAGTATCGATATTTTTCTCTATTTTGCTTAAGATTAATCATAAACTTTGTATAATTTATGTTTAAAGCTAGATATAGAATGCTCAATATTACAATTTTATATTTCCCGCAAATAGATGTTTTTTACATGTGGACACTTCCACGAGAAAAAATCTATTTTTTTGTCACGTGCGACAGCAAGTAATTAATTTTGTCTTTTAGAATCATTTGACTCGATCTTTTTTATAAATTTACCTAATGTAGAGCAGCTGATGGGCTACACAAATCTTAAAAGCAGTAAAAAAAAATCCGTTTTCTTTGAAAAATAACAAGCATGTCTGTTTGGTGTCATACGCTACAAAAATTTGACATTCCATTTCTGTGATTCTTACTTTCAACAAACATAAGATCTTATGTAAAAGGCTTTTAACAACAGCTGACATTATATCACCTCAGAATTAATGAAACCAGAGATTTAAAATATATATATACAGACTTATTTATAAAAATTATTAAGACTTTATAAAGGCTTAATAAGAAAAAAAATTTATGAAAATCTTTTTCAAAACCCCTTTATAAAGCATTAATAATTTTTATAAATAAGGCTGTATATATTTATACGGGATATCTCATGTTCCAATATCAATTGTACTGGTTATTTCATAAAACTTTTTTCTATCTAATTTATATTCTGAGTAAATTCCAATACATCCTTTATCAAAGACTTAAACGAATAAGTTGTAAAAATTTTTCAAAGCAAAGGACTACAAAAATTATTTAATAAATTAAATACAATTTACTTTTACCTTACACATTCTATTTAAACACCTTTAACCAACAAAAATATTTCAACATCTAATGTTGAAACGCTTAAAATTGCACAAATACCTTATTTGCCATAAATTTCAATATGTTGTGATAGGAACTTAAATTTATAGCAATCATTTTTCATTTCAGCTTAAGCAAAAATAAGTGCGGGCACTGAAATGACACACTCCTCTAAAACAAAAGACCACCTTTAAGATTTTGTTACTAAATTGAACACAATCGATGAGGAAAAATTCCTTTATTTAAATTATTTACTTCTGCCTGAATGAAATACAACTCTCACACAGTAAAAGGATTAAGAAAATATTTAAAACAAAAGTAGAGAAAAAACTTAAGAATCCTCTACAAGACTAACAAAAAGCCCAAATGATTGCTACAAAATAAACGTTTTTATTCACTTGCTTTTATGCACCAGGACAGGCAACCAAAAAAAAAAATAAATAAAAAAATAAAAAAACAACAAAAAGTGACAAGATAAGCCGGGCTAATAAGCCATTAAAAAGGCATAAATTGTATTGTTAACACTTTTAATAAATTTTATGCTACGACAAGTAAGTTTGTTGCGATGCAAGAGCACAAATTTAAAAGTTCCCTTTCATATGATTTTTTGCAAAAAATTATTTTTTGTGGAAAATGAGGGATTTCGCCTGCTTTAAAGCTTAATTTGAGCAGCCTTTTTAGGAGTTGAATTCTCTCTTATTTCTTTAATGTATGTTTTTTAAATTCTTTCAAATATGTCAGAATCTATATAATTAATAGGCGAACATGTTTTTTGTAATCCCTTTTACGCTGGTATCACTACACCGATTTTAAAAAGCTGTATATGGTTTTAGAGGATTTTCTGTACAGATGTGCAGAATCTATATTTTATTGAAATCGGTTTAGTATTTTGGGTGCTATAAGCGTTTAAAGTTGCTACTACTACATGCACACATATTACACACGCATTTATTAGCTTACAAGTAAAAAAGAACCAAAACATGAGTGTGTGTGTGTGTGCGTTTGTAGTATTTCTCTTGATCTAACAATTTTTTATTCTCTTATTTGTTGTTGTATGAAAGCCATAATACTTAAAGGAAGAGAATTGAATAAAGTGAATAAAATAAAGTGAATAAAATTAGCTTGGTTGAAGGGATTTTGTTTATGTTTTTTTTAATTTCATGTATTATTTAATTATGCTTGCATATGTATGTAAGTTTGTGTGTGGCTGTGTTTTAATAATTTTTTTATGACGTTTCGATAGGTACATTTTCTTTGAATCTTAAATTATTTACATTTTCATTCTAGAATACGGACGAGTGTGTCGTCCGTTTGGTATATCTAGTACTATATAAATATATGTGTACCATGAAAATTACGAAATTTTATGTACAATAAATTTTTGTTGAGAACGTTTCCCGTGAGATGTGGTTTCAGCAGGGTGGTACGAGGTGTCTCAAGACGATCCCGATAAGTTGATTTTGGAAATTGAACCTTTCAATTTACCTCCAATTTTGTTTGAATAAATAACAAATAGAATTTTCTTTTGAATTCCCGGCAATTCGCGGAAAAATTTGCAAACTCCTTAAAATGGGATTTTTACGATATTTTCGCCGGGCACAGATAAGATTATTGGAAATATTTTGTTTTAAGGTGTCATAACAATTTTTTTTTTTTTGTTACAGCTTTGGAATTTGACAAAAAAAAGGCTTTACATTTGATATTTAAAAAAAAATGCTGTAATTCGAAACGATCTGGTGCCTTCAATAACGAAAATTTTGAACAAAAAGTTTCATTGTAATATACTTTATAGTACTTACCTTTTGAATGAATAAAAATATGGGGTTGGTATTTTTGCAAAATTTTTTTGACTTTATTGCGATTTTGATACCTTTTTTAATGTTAAAATTTTGTTCATAATCCATAATAAGTTTCCTTTTCCTGCTTCCTTTTGAGGAAGATTTGACTTCTCCATTAGCAGAACGAACAGTGGACTAAGGTTGGTAAAAAAGCAAAAATTTTAATTTATTTATTTATTTTTATTATACTTTCTAAATGGGGGTTAAGGTTAGAAAATTAAAATAAAAGATTGTGTATTTTTATTATTTCATCCTACGTTTCGTTGAAAAATCCCAACTTCTTCAGGGGTATTTTAATTTATTAATCTGGCAACATTGTGATAGAAAAAAAAAATAAAAAAGATACAAATTTTAATTAATCGAATATTTCCAAAAGTGTAAGTGAAAACCCATAAATAGAGCAGACTTGTTTTTATTTCTTGGATAGAAAAAAATTAATTGCAAAGAATCTTTATCAGATCAAAAACATCAGCTTGGCATCGGTTTTAATTGTTCATTAATCCTAGGTTGTCCACTTAGCGGCTTTGTGGCACTGCCCCTTTTAAACATATATAGTCTAAACTCCAGACTGAAGCTTTGTGATTCCTCCTCAAATCCACTATGAAATTTCATAACAATCGGAATGCTAGCTTGGAAACTGCAGAATTATTTAAAATTTTTTTTATAAAATCCCCACTGTCTATCGGGTAATTCAGGCCCCACTAGGTATCATTAGGCACTGCTGAGGAGAAGTTTTACAAAAATTTTGAAATTTTAAAAACCCTTCATCCTTACAAAGAATTGCTTGCTTGCTTAACCGTAGTTAAATATAAAAAATGTTGAGTGTAAATTATATTTAAAGAATTTACGCATTTATACAAATTTATTTAATTTATGTTAATGGACTTGCATTACAAATTATCTGTTGTCTTATGCACCTTCACTAAATATACCACTAAATGTCTTTTCTGTAAATAAAGATTCAGAAAAAAACGATTTATATGAAATTGTTGAATTTATGTCATAATGAATAAGCGTGCAGTCAATGTAATGATTGTGTGGTGTTTAAAAAAAATTTATTGATGAGGGCTTGATTTAAATCATGGATTTTTTATTTTTTTTTTTTTTTTTTTTTTTTTTGTTCTAAATTGTTTAATTCAAAATGGGCTAAAATATTATACGGAATTTTTTTTTAAATATACCTTGAGGGAAAAATAATATTTAAACATTACTATGAAAATATTAGAAAAATTCTAAGCCGATTTTTAAGATTTTTGTTGTAAACCTATTTTTTTTTTTTTAAGAAAAAAATTTATGCTCACAAGGTATACAATAGTTTCTAAAAAAAATATATTTCAGAAAACCATTTTATTGTGAATATTCATTGAAAAGTGTGATAAATGTAAAATTTTTTTTCCAATAAAATATTAAATATTAGAAAATTTCCAAACCGAACAAAATTTTTCACAACCAAAAAAAATTTTTTTAATTATTTCTATTTTTATGTGAAAAAAAAAGGCTTTTTTGAGATTTTTGCTGTAAGCCTATTATTTTTATATATAAACTTTTAATAGTTAAAATAGAACCAGAACATTTCGAATAAAAAAAAGTGTTGAATAAACAAAAATCAAGTTTGTGACTTGAGTCTTTTGTTTTATACATGCTGGTTGGCTTTTTTATTTTATTCAACTTGATTTTTTTTTTTTTTTTTGCTTTTTTTAACATAAAAAATTATATTTGCCTTCAAGCTTGAAGTGCTTGTTGCCATAATGTCTAGCAAAATTTTTTAAACAAATATCAAAAGCTAACAAAAAAAAAATTAAAACAATTTCTAAAAACCTTAAAACACAAAACCTGGAATATTTATTAGCAAAAAACAAGGGCAGCAGGCAGCAACAATTTAACAATAAAATCAAACAAAGAAATATATTCAATTTAATTTGTGGATTTCAGCAATATTTTTTTTTTTTTTTCTTAATACCCAAATTATTAGCTGATGATGTTATACAATGTAGATTTAATTTTATGCTGTATAATATTTTAAAATATAACGTTGTATTGTATTGAATTTTAAACACTGCCTGCCACTGAGTCTGGCTTTAAGCACAGAAATATTCAATTTATTTTAACAATAAATAAATATAATGCAAACAGCATTTATAAAACACTTAAAGAAAACATTTTAAAATTCATTATTTTTAATTTAAAAAAAACTCAGTAAGTGCCAGCCAGCCAGCGAGATTGTTAGTAAGACATTTCGTCTGGTAGTCACAGTTGACTACACAAAAATTATTAAGAAGTTCGATAAACCAAACCAATGATTTTCAATAATAAACGGTTGTTTAAAGCCTTCAGCAATTTAATCTAGATAAAAACTTATTTTAAAATAAATACACAAAAAAGCGGGGCATTATTATTGTACTGGCCTGGCCTGGTCACCAGAAAAAATAAAGAGCAACAACAACCATTATCGTACAAAATTAAGCTTTTTAATGGAATTCTTATCATGTATTCAAAGAAGAAGAAGAAAAACATACATAAGCATCAACACAACAGCAACAGCAACAGCAACAGCAACAGCAACAACAACAAATATTATTACTATTATTAATTGCTTTATTTATTGTTTTCTCATGTTTTATTCACTTTAATTATAAACCGCGCTTCGGACATTTATTTAGGTGGCGATTTGTTTGCCTGTCTGTCCGTCCGTCTGTTATTGCAATCATTTCCAGCTTTCAACTCCATCCTTGTGATTTGAATAAGTGAGTAAGCGAACAAAGAATATAAAGTATTTTTTTTTTCTTCAGCTAGATGCGAGCACACCAATTAAGGCTTTATGCGGATAAAAGTAGAATACAAAAAAAAAACAAACAACAAATAAACGATTCAAACAAAATATGTAGAAATAAGGCGCGTAATTTATTGATGATGAAATCTTTATGTATTGATAAATAAAAACCCCTTCTTTGCCACGTACACTCACACATATACACACACAAATTTTCAGTCACTTATACACAGTTATAAAATCTATACTGTAAAATTATTGACGTTTTAATTCCAAAACACACCTTAGAGCTGTTAGTTTTATTCATGAAAATCCACTATGAATATGCGAGGGTAGCTCAGATTTTCAAAAAATTATCTAAGATTTTCAAGAATCATTTCAGTGTAATATCACAAATATAGAAACAAATGGAGTTCGAATAATAATTAAAATTAACTAAAAATTAATAGCCATGGGCCTGTGGCAAAAAAATTAAATAAAAAATATACTTAATAGTAACAAACCAAAAAAGTTTGTCTTAAGTAGAACAAAAAAAAAATAAGCAAATTAAGTAACATGTGTATAATTAGTAAAAAAGAATAAAAACGACAATGGTAAGACTGTTGTAAATATAGTGATGGTAAAATTGAGCTTACAATACAAAAAAGCTTTCAGCAAATTGAAATACGATGAATCAAAACAATTCACATATTCCATTTGCAATAAAATGCTAAGTATATAAAGCAGAAATCTACATCAACTGACACCACACACAGTGAACCAAATACAAAAGAACGCTGATGATGAAGGTTTAGTGGCCTTCGAAAACGGCTGGCAGTTCCGTTCAACTATGTGTTGTTAGTCAGAATATTTACAACAGACTTTGGTGTTATTTGTTCATTAATAATTATCACATGTAATTTGGCTTAAAAAGCGATACGAACTTTAGTCCGTTCAAATCACAAATATAGTAATATTACATAGTTTATCAAAAAAACATACTGTGACAACCAGACAAAAAAGTAAGAGATCTCAAGTACACCGCCATAAATTAAGTTTGAAGGACCATAAGCAAACTTCTATAAATTTGTTATCTATATTCATGACCATTATTACCGTTTATTCTTTATTAGTAGTATTTCTTCCATCTACTTTAACGCCATCACATAAATAGCAATAAACATTAAGATACAGTTCGAAGGACTATACATTAAATGCAAAGTAATTTTAGTTATCCCAATATATTGAGCAGCATTAAAACCTTTTTTCGCCAACTCTATTTAAATATTAATTCATATCTAAATGTCGATTTTCATTAATTTTTGTATAGAAAAATTACTTTTAAATATGAATTGATATTTAAATAAGATGGTGAAATTGGCCCTGAGACACATCATTTTATTGGTTTTGCACTATCAATTCAAGTAATTAAAAAATCATGAAGGACCAGTTTGAAGGACCATAAAAAAAATTTTTTTTATGAAATATATGCCAAAGATTTTATTTTATGCAAAATTTATACACAATCACGTCTGCTGTAATAAACCTCGCAATTCGATTTGACGGACAATAAGCAAATATTTTTGAATAAGTCTTATTATCAAAAGGCTATATTTTTTCAAAAAAATTTACTCATTATTTTAGAAAATCGTACACTTTTTCGCCAACAGTTACAACTCTTTATAGAAGAGTTATACTTTTACAGTTCGTAGGACCATAAGCAAACGTTTATAAATTCTCCGTAAGCCTTTGATTTTAATCTCTAGGACGTGACCTAATAAATGTATTTTCTTGTTTTTTTTTTAATTTCTTCCTTTTACTTCAACACAGTCGCGCCAAATACAATAAGCTTTAAGTTTCGGTTCGAAGGATCATATGTACTTATAAGTTATTTGTCATTATTTATCCCAAAATATTAAAGAGCAATTCAATCATTCTCAAATTAAACATTGAGACCCCACATTTTATTGGGTTCTGCACAACCAAGTGCAGTAGTAAAGAATTTATTATGCAGTTCGAAGGACCATATCTATAAATAACAAGTGCAAGTGTGTTAGTTAGCAAGTGCGAGTATTTTAGTTAGTCATGAATGTGCTTTCCTTGTTAGAATTTCTTCCTTTAACTTCAACACATTCAAGTCAAATAAAATTCGGTTCGAAGGACCATTGAGATTTATATGCAACTTAATGTCTATTAGCCCTAGACTTTGGAGAGCATTCAATTTATTTCTGTATCATAAATTTAAACCTTTAATTTTATTGTTTTTTTGCACTATCAAATTTAGTATTAAAAATTACATGCTGCAGTTCGAAGGATCAAATGTAGAAATTATTGTGAATTAAATATAAGTTAGTGCTAGTTATCCTCAGATATTGGAGAGTATTAATATCATGCTCTATATAAATATTGAGATTTCTAATTTTATTAATTTTTGCAATATCGAGTCTACTAATAAAAAATTCATGACGCAGTTTGAAGGACCATAAGCAAGCTAATATGATTTGAAAACATGTTCAGAAAATTAAAGCTATTTTTGGCACTTTACAGCTCTTCACTATATATCACGTAATTTTTTAACACTATCTCGTGTGATGTAATACAGTTCGCAATTCGATTCGACGGTAAAAGCAAATATTTGTTAATAGGTTTTATTATCAAAGGGTTAAATTTTTCACAAAAATTGACTAGTTATTTTGAATAATTTTACACTCTTTCAGCAACAGTTATACATTTTTATCGATTATTTTTTTTGTTTTTTTGTTCCAAGGAAGACTTTTGTATATTTGCCCAAACCAGACCATGACCATCATTAATGTGATTTCCTTGTTAAAAATTCTTACTTTAACTTTAACACATTCGCACCACATATAATAAGCTCTAAAATTCTTTTCGAAGGACCATATATATAAATTATTGCGTATAACATGCAATACAGTCTTAATTCGGCCAAAATATTGAAGAGCATTTAAATCGTTCTCAAATCAAATATTGAGAGTCCTCATTTTATTGATTTTTTCACATTCAAATGCAGTAGTAAAGAATTCATGATGCAGTTCGAAGGATCATATATATATATATATATATATATATATATATATATATATATATATATATATATATATATGTATATATATATATATGTATATATAAATTACAAGTGCAAGTGTGTAAGTTAATAATGAAATTACTTTTCTTGTTAAAAGTTCTTCCTTTAACTTTAATGTATTCGCGCCAAATATAATGAGCTTAAGGATTCGGTTCGAAGGACCATGCATAAATTATTGCGTATAACATGCAATTAGCCCAAAATATTAAAGAGCATTTATGTAAATCGTTATCAAATCAAATATTAAGACTCCTGATTTCATTGGCATCTAGTACAAATATTGAGAGTCCTCTTTTCATAGGTTTTCACATTCAAATAAAGTAATAAATAATTTTTGATGCAGTTCGAAGGACCATATATATAAATTACAAGTGAAAGTGTGTTAGTTAGTAATGAAAGTACTTTTCTTGTTAAAATTTCTTCCTTTAACTTTAATGTACTCGCGCCAAATATAATGAGCTTAAGGATTCGGTTCGAAGGACCATGTATAAAATATTGCGTATAACATGCAATTAGCCCAAAATATTAAAGAGCATTTATGTAAATCGTTATCAAATCAAATATTAAGACTCCTCATTTCATTGGCATCTAGTACTAAATAGTTCATTATTCAGTTCGAAGGACCATATTAACAAATAGCAAGTAGAAGTGTGTAAGCTCGCCAGTAAAAGTGCGTTAGTTGGTCATGAAAGTGTTTTCCTTATTGAAAATTCTTCCTTTAACTTCATCACAATTACGTCAAATACAACAAACTGTAAGATTCGGTTGGAAGGACCATATTTAAATTATTGCGTATGACATGCAAATCAGTGCTGATTACCCCAATATAATGAGAGTGGTGTAAGTCGTTCTCAAATCAAACACTGAGACCCCTTATTTTATTAAATTTTTCGCTATCAACTCTAGTTTCAAAAAATTCATGATGCAGTTCAAAGGACCATATATACAAGTTAGATACAAATTAGTTTTAATAAGTCCAATATATTGAAGGCTATTAATTAACATTATTCTCAAGTTTTATGAATTCTTGCGCCATCAAGTTCAGTAATAAAAAAATTTATGAAGGACCATAAACAAATTTTGTAATATGGAAGTATATGCAAAAGATTGTAGTTTTCAAAACACTTTATACTTTTCCACTAAAAGTTAATTTTTTCACTGAATCTTAAAACTTGTTAGGGCCATTATTACAACTTAAAGTTAGTTAAAAGTAGAATTTTATCGGATGTATAAAAAACGTTCCATTATTGCAAATTGGATTTAACTTACCAGGTAGGATAAACTTACCTGTAATTTATCGCTCACCTTAGGTTGAAGTAAAAGTTTGCAAATGATAGAGTTCGTCCGACAAAATCCTACTTTTAACTAACTTTAGGTTGTAATAATGGCCCTCAGTTGTATTTTTTGCATTTCCCAGAACTTGTTCTCTTTGCATATATTTACTTTATTTTTCTAACTACCCTCGCAGCTGTGCTTATTGTATTAAATTGAAATGCTAAAGGCCTTAATTAGTCTTTTAGCTGATACCTGATATTAATGATTAATATTAAGTAAATGAATTTATTTACTTTAAAATTACATTATTTGCATTTGCTTGTTACAGTGCGTAAAATTTTATTAAATTCTTAAGTCTGTAAACAAAAACAACAAAACACACAGAAAGCTGCAGCAACAAAGACATGCAGTCTACAAACAACGCTTGAATTTGTTGCTGTTTTTTTTTTTTTTGCATTATTGCCTTTGTTGTTGCTGTTATATCAACAACACTTTTGACACGTAAAACGTTTGCTAAATGCAAAAGACGAAAATATAATAAATTAAAGGATTGTTCAAAAGCGGTTTGTGTTTAATTTCTTTTTTATTCATACAAATATTTAAATAAAAAAGTATTAAAAGCTATTAATTTAATTTAAAAAAAAAAAAGTTCTAACAGTTGAAAAAATTTCCGTTACAAATAGTGAAATACTTAAATTTACCTCACCCACAAATAGAACGTTAAATAAAATAAAATATTAATTCAAATACATACGTCATGAAAAAAATTTTAACTATAAATCACTCAGCGGGCCATTGAGAGAAAATCAAAAAGAAAAAAATATATATGCATGAAAATATTTCAATTAAATTGTTTGTTAAATATTTGTTTTATTGACAAAAACAATACAAGTGAACATTTAATGTTCACTGTCATGACATGCCTTCCAATTATGCCTCAAATGTTAAATACTAAATACAAATCGAATTTCTCAGGCCTATAAGTCATACACTAAAAATAGTTTCTTAATACTTTTAAGATTGCTTCTAGCTTTGCTTATATGTATGAATTACAAACGCTTCGCCGCCTAATGCAAAACTAAATAAAATTTTTCAAATGCCTTTTCGTTTTGTGTGTAATTAAGTGTTAAAAAAATGCAACGAAACTGTTATTCAAAGAGGCTGCTGCGACAGTTAAATTACATATTTAGTAGTAAGAATAATGAATGGGTGGTCGGTCGGTGGTGACATCAAGGTGGGGTAGTAGGAATTAAATTTTTTAGAAATTATGCCACTTCATGGCGAAAAACTGGGTATGAACAAATAAGAAAAGATCTAGCAAGTACTAGTCAATCTAGCTACGCTATTTTCGCCAACACGAACTGTCTATAAGTAACAAAAATTATTTCTAAAAAGGGTTTAACTATTTAATGATTGGTCCATTATATATAAACTTTCAGTACACCACAGGTGAAAAGGAACCCTTTTCTTTCACTACACTGCACAGTGGTTTCAAATAGAAAAAAGAAGGTAATAAATCTGTATGTGTGAAACTTGCGACCAGATAGCAAATTGTTATATATAGAAGTTATAGAGGAAAACCTAAGCTTTAAGAGTACTGAAATTTGAATGGTAATCTACAGGGTGCCAAATAGAGTTGAGCGATATTTAGAAACCTGTTAGTTTTTCACAGCGATTGAAAAATCACAAATCACAACTGTGACTGAATTTATCAAGTAACGGGTTTTGAAAATATAGTTCTTTCATACAAACTGTGATTGTTCTTGCATGCTTACTTTATAATAAATAAAGCTACCACATTAATTTTTTTATACCTTCAGCTTTTGTCAAGAAAAAAATCGTCAAATCGCGTCAAATCATCTTTTCTGGCAACTATGTACAACTCACATTTTTATATTTGCAATTTTATTGTCTCTCTGCCTCTTATATATTTTTTTATTTATTCTCAATATTTGAACGGGGTTGATTGCTAATTGCTTGTTCTTGCTGCTCTTCTTATTAGTATTTATCAAAACACCAATACTAATAAATACTTTTAAAGCAGAAGAGCTGAAATGTGTTAAACCGTGATCACAGTCACTGTTTAATTTCACTGCTGCTCTTCTTATTAGAAGAGCTGCTACAAGCAAAATACTGCTAAACTGTGATCACAGTCACAGTTTAAAAGAACAGCGATTTAGAAATCACGTTCACAAGGAGCAACATTATTAAAAAATCACGTTATCGCTCATCACTAGTGCCAAAGTTAACTACCTTAGGAATAAAAAAAACTTGTTGGCCTCATGAATTTTTTAAATATCATCTGATTTCAACGGCTTTGTTGCAAAGCCTTTTAATACGCAAAGAAAATGCAGGTTAATTTAGAGAGATATGTATCTTTAATAGTTTTAAAGATATTTGCCTTTGAGTTTTCAAATTTTGGTTTATGGCCTTGTTTCTTGGTTTCTTATTTCGTAAATATCTTCGGTAGTCGAATAGCTAAAATTAAACAAAAAAATATTTTATAATTTTTAATAGATCTTTGATAATATGTAAAAGAAATTTTTGAGTTATCTTAATTCTTACAGCCGTGAAAGAAGATTAAAGTCAAGACTTTTAAATAATAGTTAAAAATAGCAAAATTTTTTTGGACGTTTTTTCTCAAAAACTAAAAAAAAAAATCAAAATTAAAATGATAGAATAGTTAATGTTATATTAAATTGTATCTGGTATCTTGGCAAACTCTTTAAATTTTCAAAAACGCTAAAACTAAATATTTGAAATAAAAAAAAACAAGACAAAAAAATCGTCAAAAACCAAAAAAATCGTAAAAATTAAAAAAAAAACGTCAAAACCTAAAAAAAAATCAAATATAAAATAAACCGGCAAAAACTAAAAAATATTATCAAAAACGATAAAAACGCCCAAAATAAATAAAAACGCCAAGAATCAAAAAAAAAATCGCTAAAACGAAAAAAATCGCCAAAACTAAAATTTTTGCTAAACTAAAATAAATCCCCGAAAACCGAAAAAATCGCCAAAACGAAAAAAAAACAAAAAATCGCAAAACCGTAAAAATTCCAAAAACGAAAGAAGCGCCAAAACTAAAAAAAAACACCCATAATCGAAATAAAAGTTTACTAAGTACTTACATTTTTTTAAAAATTTGAAAAACGCTAATAACTTAAAATCCCAAATTAAAAAAAAAATTACCACAACGAAAAAACACGCCAAAACTTCTAAAACCTCTAAAACTAAAATATCTCGCCAAAATCCGAAAAAAATCACCTAAACGAAAAAAACGTCCAAACCCGTTAAAAATGCCAAAAAATAAAAAAGCACCAAAACTAAGAAAAAGCGCCAAAAACCGAAAATAAAGTTTATAGGGTACTTAAGATTAAAAAAATAAAATACTTAAAAATAGATTTATCTAAATATATATACATAAGATTAAAAATCGCAAAATTAAAATAATGCTTAAACAAAAAAAAATCGCAAAAGCAAAAAACAAAGGCCAAAAATCGAAAAAACATCCCAAAAACCAAAAAACGCCACAACCTAAAAAATTTCTAAGGCTAAAATAAGCCGCCAATATCTAAAAAAAAAAGTCACGAAAAACAAAAAAACGCCAAATTCGAAAAAAAAATCGCGAAAACGAAAAAAATCACCAAAACTAAATAAATCACTTTAACTAAAATAAATCACTAAAAACCGGAAAAAACGCCAAATCGAAAAAAACGCCAAAATAAAATAAATCCCAAAAACGGAAAAAGTGCCAAAATTAAAAAAGGCGCCAAAAATAAAAAAATAAAAGTTTACCGGGTACTTAAAATTTAAAAAAAAAAATTTACATCAGGTAAAATATTCAATTATATACGCAAAAAATTCATATAGTATTACATACATATGTATTGTCCGTACAGAACCCTTCGAGTACGAGTCAAAGTCGCTCTTTACTGAATTAATTATTCTGATATGCACTAGCTGAAGGGCATAACAGCCTCCATATGCGTTTAAGTTTACGAAACACCACATGCATCATCAGTTTATATAAAATTCAGTCTTCTCATAAGAAATTGTTAGTGCAAATAGAATACGTGAATTGCTTTATGTGATTGTATTATAAATTGTTGAACGATTTTTTAAATGAAAGCTGAAATTTACGCTGACTATTTTTACAATAGTTTTCTTATCATGTAAAATTTGGGGTGGCTTAAAATCACACTTTTTTTGACAAATTCAGTTTTATTCATACCAATACTCGTTTAAAGTAAAAATATGGAAATTAATAATGGACTATGATATCGGGCAAATGTCTGCCTGTAGCACGTCTTTTAAATTACTTTTTACTAAATAAATGTCACACAGCACAGCGTTCCATGGTTAAATTTTTCTTACTTTTTACTAAACTTAAAATAATTCAGATACATTGGCTGATTGGTAGAAATTCAACACTCAGTCTAGATTGTAAACTTTTAATATATAAGTCGCTTTTAAAGCCAATATGGTGTTACGGAATTCAACTATGGGGCACTGTTTCAGCTTCCAATATCGAGAAAATCCAACGAAAGCAAAACAAAATTTTACGGTTAATAACATCGGCTCCATGGTACATGCAAAATTCTATTATACAACGTGATTTAAATATGCCACTAGTGACTGAAGAACTTGCAAAATACGCAGGCAAATATTTAACAAAACTCGAGTCACATCCTAATCCGCTTGCTCGTAATATTTTGAACTTTACTGGACACATCCGCCTTAAAAAGAGGGACCACAAGGGCTCTTATACTCAACACTCCAGACGGGACTGCTTGATAATACATTTATTTATTTTTTCTTTTTGATTATCACTACTTATGTATTATTTATAACTATCACTAAGCTTATGTCCGACTCTGGTCGGGCCTAATAATTTTTTTTATAGATTTAATATTTGAATACTTATTGTTAGTTCACATATGAAGATACAATAAATAAATACATGTATTGAGAGAAAAAAAAAACTTTTTACTGAATAACTGTCAAATGATGACAGCTGAGTTCTTGACATTCCATCATTTGACAGCCAATTTACTTGCCAACCTCAAATTTACATGGCCTGTTTACGCGTATTTGTTAATTTTTGTTTTTGAAACTACATACCATTCAGTTCAGTATATTAAATTTGAGGCAAAAAAAAAAGACGGTTATCATGCGGCCATCGCCTCTTATTTCTTGGTAACAGTTCTCCGTATTATCCGCTACATTTTTCTTAACCAAAGTGTGATATTTTCGGCAGTACGCACATTGCGATATAACACTTCAAGTCTCCTCAAATGTCTTTATAATCTTGCTAAATCCTTGCACATTGGGTCGATTATGACGTCTATCATTGCCCCGTAATGCTGGAAGAGCGCTCATTATGTTTCAATCGACTCTTTTGTAGAAAGTTTTAACTCTTTCACTAAATAAATGACAGATAGCAGATAGTATTTAACAGCTGACAGCCTTGCCAGACCGACTTTCTAAGTTAAAAGGGCTAGAGAATTAAAATATATTTGTGTATTTAATGGAACTCGTGTTGCACTTAACAAGCTAATGAAGCTTCTTATTAATATTGAAAAAAAAAATTGTAAAAATTATTTTACAAATATCGAAAGACTTAAGACACATACTTGTTTTCCAACTTTGTTTAAAACAACAACAAAAAAATTCCAAAACTTTAAGCGTAACAAACAAATCATGTTTTACCCTTCACTTAATCAATACATGACGTTTTCAATGCCTGTCGCTACAATATATACATACATACGTATGTATATATATTTATCAAAAAATATTAAAATACTTGGCACTAAATGCGACAACTGTTATTTGTGAATAAATAAATAAATAAAATGCTTAAATAAAAATACTTTAAAAAAAATCATAACTATTTCTTGCAACCACTGAAACTTTTGCTTGATCAATATTTTATTTTTAATTTTATTTTTTTTTACTACAAAACACTTGTTTATTTAGATTTGTTATACGGCCAATAGAGTCAGAGATAAGATTTTATTATTGCAATATGAAAATAAACACATAAGTAGATATTTTCATAAAATTTCAAATTGATGTGACAACTGATTGCAACTGTATCTAATCGCTGAAATAAGTGAGTCTACATTTACTTTTTTTATTTCAGAAAATGTAATAAATATATAACAAGTAAACTTGTTTTACTTTTCGCTTAAATAAATTATGTTTATATTCAAATCGCGCTATAAATAGTTGATTTTATTGCTGTTGTTGTCATAATATTTTTATTAAATTGTTGGCTCGAGCATTAATAAGAGTATTTTGTTGTTTAAATGGGCATAAAGAAATCAAAAAAAAATAAAAAATATGACATTTGACAAAATGTGGTCCGTTTACTTTTTATAATTTACAGCACTTACCCAGCAAAAAATTGGACATTACCATCTGAACTACTTGCCATGTAATGACTTACTTTTTAGATTGCCAAACTGAAGTACTCGCTTACAAAACATATTACGCAAAATTTTAAAAATAGGAAGCAGAGGTTGAACACATTCTTTGGGTTTTAAAAGAAGACGTGAAAATTTTGCCCAAATAAGTAGTTATTTTAAATAAATTATAAATATTTCTAAATTGCCTACTTATTTATTTTAAACTAAAAAATAATTACTTACATTTTGGAAAATAATTATTTAAATATAAGTACTTCTAAATAATTTTATTTTCATTTACGGTTTTAATAAAAGTTCATCAATGAAAGTAATTGAAATTTTTCTAAATATAGTATTTATTAGTAACAATAGAGGCACTGATACGAATAAAATATAACCCACTTCAATTGAGTGTATTTCGTAGTAAAACAATAAGTTTTTTAAATTTATTTAAATTTTTCTTAAAAGTTATTATATATTTAATCAAACTGAGTTTTTAACCAAGACCTTCCATTCACTCAAACAACGGCATATTTAAAAAAATTAGTTCAATCAAGAAAAAAATAACTATTTCCAACAACGGAAAATGTAATTAATTCCTACAATAAACAACATAACTACTTCTCAAGAATCGATTATTTTAGTCTCACGCCTTGTTAAAATCATTAAGTTGGTAATCCAGTAAGGAACAGCTTCCACCAAAAATGCTTAATTCCAAACTCGATTACCTTTTTTGAAATTTTTTTCTGGGTATTTTTCCTTAGCAAAATACAAAAAAAAACACCAGTCTTACAGTTTATTGCAAGTATACAAGTTTCCTTTTTCAGGCTAAAAAAAAATTAGAAAGTAAGGGATTCATTCTAAGCTTTAAGACTGAATAAACAAGGCAAAATTTTCCATAAAATTCATCAGTTAAAATTTTTTTCATTTGTCTATTGACAACTACACTATACAAAGGGATCATCGTATTGGGCCCAAGTGAGCTGGACTCCTAGATTTTTCATTTCTTCACCAGTAGCCTGCTAATAATTATAACGTACGCTATTTTTTTAAGTTTATTTCTTTACTAATGTTAATTAAAAAAAAAAATATAAATAAATAATCTTGCATTTAATTTCATGAAAAAATTTTTATAAATTAAATTCCCTTTAATTTAGTAATTTCTTCAGCTAATTTTTTTTTCTCATATCTTTCCTCATTCTCTGAATCTGTTTAGCAAGACTTGAGGTCTCATTTTAATACCTTAACAAGCAGGAAGATGACTCAATCAACAGCTATAAAATATATTATAAAATATTTCTTTAGTTTTTTTATAATATTAATAGCATCGCATCGCATATAAGCTTGTGTGTGGTCAAAAAATATATCATTTAATTTTTAAATTTATGTTTTTTTAAAGCAGCTTAAATTCAAAAATTTTGTGAAATATTAGGCAAACAAATTATGGCTATTTAACATAGTGACAAGCAGGGAGAAACAGACCACCACAAATGAAATATATTTTTTAGTTTTTTTTTCTTTATTTCTTTATTTCTTTCTTGCTTTAAATCAAACCCCCAGAGTTTATGTAATTATTTCATCAAAACTACAAATCACAAATAAACCCAATAACACCCAAAGTGTCTATGAGAACACAACACTCTTTTTTTTGGGCGATTAACGGAAGGATAAAAAAAGTATAAAATAAAGGCAAAAAAACTGCTATAAAGAAATCAAAAAAATCTAACTTGAGCAAAGAAGACATGGTCAGTCAAACATAAGGTAGATGTTTTTTTTTTTTTTTTTTGTCTTAACTCGCAATACCCTTCCTGGACAAACGAAGTTACGAAAAAATATATATATATATATAAATGTATAAAAAACATGCTAATAAATTTCAGCACACTGGGACATACGAGATACGAGCAGATATAAAGACTTGTAAGATATTCACATGCAGATAAAATGTAAAAGTTTTGGAAATGAGACTTGTAGAGGTTTGTTGGTGTGTGATCTTATATAAGCATTCATATATATATATATTTAATAATGAATTTCATAGTCTGGCAAATCTATAGGTTAATTTCTTAATAAAACTGCACGTTGCACTATGGGTTTAATAAGGTAAGACGTTCAACAGTTTATAGTTTGTAAGATTCTTTTTTAACCCCCGACTAAAAAAAGGTGTGTTATAAGTTTATAGTGTGTCTGTGTGTCTGTGTGTCTGTGTATCTGTGTGTCTGCCCGTGTCCACGTACAGGCCAAACGGATGGACCGATTTTCATCAATTTTTTTTTTTTTTTTTTTTTTGAAAGATGACTTGATCGAGAGGGTTCTTAGCTATGTTTGAAGAAAATCAGTCTAGCCGTTTAGAAGATATAACACTTTTTCTGAAAAAAGTCGGGGGTTTTTAAAATTTTTAATTTTTGTTATTTATTTTTTTACTTAAATAAAATATTTAAAGATTTCTATTTTAGCAAATAGAAATAATTTAGTATTAAGAAAACAGCTTTATAAGCGGAAAAACATAGTAAAAACCTTATTTTGAATTGTAAGATTTCTTTCTGATAGTACTGGTAAGACAAAGTTATATACCTAAAGCTTTCTTTTATCACAGAGGGCACTGAATATCAATTGGGATATTAATTTAACGGCTGGAACATAACACAGACTATATTGTTTCCTTATCTATTTTCCGTGTATTTAAAATTTTCTCGAAAAAGCCAGTTGTCTCTAAGTGTTAAGAATTCTGTATAAATTCTTGCTAATCTGCTTAAGATTATTACAACTCAAAAACATTTCTGTTCGCTTCGAATTTTAATACAACAAGCCGCCTGATACGAAAATAGTAATCGTTTCCAGATAAAATCTAAAATCTTTTTTTAGTATAAATATATACAGAAAAATATATTTCTTCAATGAACACTTTTAACTGAAAAAATATATATAAGAATCAATTAAAAATTTAATTGTATTAATTAAACTTTTTAATTTCTACTAATTAAGCTTTGAAGCAAAAGTTTAATTGACTTCACTAATTTTTCAATGGAATACATTTTTGCATTTTCTTTTTTCAATTAAAGGTATTAATTGGAGCAAAAAATTCTGCGCAGGAATTTTTATATTCTTGATTTTTAGCTATTCAAACCATAAAATGTAATTGTGCCAATTAAACTTTTTAATAAACTTAATTGTTAAACAAACGTTTGATTGGCTAAATAAGCTTTTTAGTTTATTATTTGCATTTTTGTTTTAATTACAAGTGAAAAAAAATTCTTGATAGAAATTTTCATATTCTTGATTTTTAATTATTCCAGCCATAGTGCACTTGAAAAATTGTAACAGCTGTTAGTAACTAGATGTGTAACTAGGACATGAAAAATGTTTCATGTGTTTAAATTCTCATATTCTGGATTTTAACTTATTCTAGCAATATTGGACTTGAAAAATATGGAGAAAAAAATTTCATATATGATTTTTAATTATTAGAGCCATAGTGCACTTGAGAAATTCATACAGCAGTGTGTTACTTAATGCCTCAATAAGACTTTTGCTTAATTGGACAAACAAATTTTATGTGTAGAAATTTTCGTATTCTTGATTTTTAATTAATCGAGCCATAGTGAACTTAAAAAGCAGTTTGAGCTGTAAAATACTTTATGTGTATTTAAGACTTTTGCTTGATTAGAGGAAAAAAAATTCATGTGTTTAAATTTTCATATTCTTTATTTTTAATTATTCGAGCCATAGTGCACTTGAGAAGAAATTTCAATTTTTAGTTTTTTGATGTGTGCTAAGACTGTTGCTTAATTGGATAAAAAAATCGGTGTGGGCATTTTCATATTCTTGATTTTTAATTATTCGAGCCATAGTGCACTTGAGAAGCAGTTTCAATTTTTTTTTAATTTTTTTTTTTTTTTTTGACGTGTGCTAATAATTTCGCTTAATTGTAGAAAAAAAATTTCACATGTTTAAATTTTCATATTATTGATTTCTTATAATTCCAGCCATAGTGCACTTAAAAAGGTGTTTCAATGTTTAGTTCTTTTGATATGTACTAAGACTTTTTTTGCTTAATTGGAGAAAAAAGTGTTCATGTGTTGAAATTTTTATATTCTCTATTTTTAATTATTCGAGCCATAGTGCACTTGGGAAGCTGTTTCAACTGTTAGTTTCTTCATGTGTATCTAAAACTTTTGTTTAAAGCCCCTACAAACACTTTGGATGAATAAAAATTTTTCAATTCGCTTACGCCCGACTAAGAAATTATTCTTGATTAAAATTGATTTTAGTTTAATTGAATTTAAATATTTATCACGAAAATAATTTATATGACACTAATTTCAGGTATAAATTGTGTATGAAAATTTGCACAGAAAACAATTATTACTATTAATACTAATAATAAATAGAAAATTTAATAGAGACAATTAAAATTTTGTTTAAAAATTTACTTGATTAAAAGTTTAATTAAAAATTTGAGTGAGGCAAATAAACTTTTGCTTAAAAATTTATATCATTATATTTATTTATTAAAAACTTTAATTGACACAATTAAATTTTTAATTGATTATTGTACTTTTATTATTTGCAATTAAAGGTGTCAATGGGAGAAAAAAATTTTCTCTGTGAAGTTAAAAAATATTAATTCCATATTCGCTAATCCATAATATTTTTCCGTTAGGAAAGAAGTTACACTTGGTTGAATCATATCAAATTGATTTGAATTATTTTTTTTTTTTTTTTTTTTTTTTTTTTTTTTTTTTGTATAACATATTTTTCATTTCTTTAAGCAGCCACTTAATTTTTTTCCTACGGAACACATAATCTTACTAATATATTCTGTTATTAAAAACTAAAATTGTTATTTAGTTTGAAGGGTATTTGAGAGGCGGCAAAAGCGAATCAGATATTTCAACTTGCTATTGCTACATATCTTCTTGTTATTTTGTTGTTTTATTTTAGTAGATATTGCCTTTTTATTGGGGCATCATAATCTTACGTTTCATTTGCTGTTGCGTTCTTCTGCTTGGTTGCTCGTATTTTTGTTTATTCTTTTTTAATGTTTCGGTTAAATGATCGACACACGTTTATTTGCTTTTAAATAAAAATGTTTTCCTCATCCCAAAAAGGTTTGACTCCTCTAGTAGTGAGTGAGCCCATCAGTTGAATTCTGTGTGTTACTACTATGGTGGCCCAAACTAAGAAACAAAAAAAGTTTAAAAAAAACTAAAATAAAAAGCAAACGTAACGATTTATAAGTTTGTTATTTTTTTCTTGCTTTCTTTTTTTTTTTTTTTTTTTGTACAAAGATACTTATTCATTTGTGGCTTTTACTTCAGAGCAATATTCTACAGTGAAATGAAATCTTTATTTCCTTTCGTGACTATAATTATGAAAGTCCAACTAACAACTAAAAAAATATGTATATAAAAAAAGATATACATATTAAAGGGTTGCATTTGTATACTCCTTTGTATAGCCAAAACAAATATACCATGGTATGTACCATATAATTGCAGTGTGAGCGACAGAACTAGTATAAGAGTTATTGTGTGTGCGTGCTTTTCCAAATTACAATACAATTGAAAACAAATAACAATTGCTTATTGTATTGCTGCTGAGCAACTGTTTGATCTCTTTTTGCTCAAAAATACATATTGTAATACAAATATATGAAAAAACCACTATTTGAAACAGATACATGATGTGCAGATGTATGTGCGGACGTTCGTTATGCTATTTTGTGGCGCAGCCAAGTATATAGAGAGCCAGCGACAATTTTGAACTGAGAGTAATTACACATGAATGTGTTTCATGTACATGTATCATTTACTTACATATGTATGTGAAATTTTGCTTTCATTCATTCATTCATCAGCCATGTATATTTTTTCTCAACACATCATAAGGCACTTATGGTATAAGCAGTTTTATGCATCTTGTTTGTTTTAGAAAAACAAAAAAAATAAACGTGTTGTTTTCATTTGCTCATTGCCCAACCATACAATAATTGCTTAAAAAATCAACATTTACAACTACTACCAGAAAACGCTAAATAAGTCCCTATTTACACTATGCAAGTCTTATTGCTAAGCTGATTAGTTTATTAGGAGAGAGAGTCGGGGGGAAAAGAAACGTTGCTGTTCCCCTCGTCTCTCTCTCCCTGAAACTAATCAGCTTAGCAATAAGACTTGCACAGTGTGTTTTGGGACTAACATATTTGTTCATACCAGAACCAAAAACACGCAAAACTAGTGCAAACAGATGTATCTGTACAATGCTATAATACATATATACATATATATGTCTGTATGTATAAGTATGTATATAAAAATTCAAATAAAACAATGAAAATAAATGGTTGTTATGCTTTATTTCATGACCAACGATTAACAAAAAATACAAATTAAAAATTTAAGCATTGGAAAGATGTCTTAAACATTCGAATGTGTGTATGAAAAGGTGTAGCATTGAGATTTCTGAAACAAATCAAAGTGTAATCAGACTTATTGGGAAACAGTATTCATACTGTGCGCTCTAGAATTGAGGTTTTTTGAAATTTAAAATTAAATATTTATGCAGTCCTCTTACTTGGTATTTCCTTAAATCTCATATCATTGCTTTAAAAAAAATATATTTCTATAAACATTTTTTAAGTTCCAAATGTTTTTTATGAATAGGGCGTTATGTATAGATCAATAAGAAATATATACGAGAAGTTTCTTTGTTTAGCACAGCTTTAACAAAAAATAGTCGACTTCAAAAATGAGCACTAAAAAGTTAAAAGTAATCTCAAATCTATATTTATGATTTGATTAGGCTAAAAGCTAAATTACATGTGATAATTATTAATAAACAAATAACGCCAAAGCTAATTGTAAATATTCTGACAAACACCAGCACAACGGAACAACTAGCCGTTTTCTTCATCATCAGCATTCTTTGTGTTTGGTTTACTGTGAGTCAAGTCAGTTGATGTAGATTTCTGCTTTATATACTCATCATTTTAATGCAAATGGAATATGAGACTTATATTAATTTATCGCACCACAATTTGCCGAAAGTTTTTTTTTTTTTTTTTTTTTTTTTTTTTTTTTTTTTTTTGTAATGAAAACTCAATTTTACCATCTCTAAATTTGCAAAATTCCTGCCATTGCCACAATTTAGATTGATTTAATTTTAATATGTATTTGTATATGCTATTCGAAGTCAGTGCCCCAATTATGTAAGCAAATTCTATATTTACATATTTATGCCCTTACTTATCATTATTTTTTCACCGACTTGTAGTAGCAAAAATAATATTTTAAAAAATATTTTATTTAAAGTTTTTATATTATATTTATTTGGCATTCATAAATTCCTAATTTATTTTTATATTTTGATATTTTATTTTTATTTAACGCGTGTCAAAATGAAAACAAATTTAAAAAATTTATTTTTTGTTGTTTAAACACATCTAAACATCTACCGATGAGTTGCTTAAGCAGCAACGAAATGCATCTAGATGTACTCAGCCAAAAATAAATAATATTTCTTTAATTCCTAATATTTTTTCAACTGAATCTAAATTGTAAGTTTAATATTTGTTAACGCACTAATAATCCCAAATTATTATTTTACTTTTTCCATAAAATGTTTTTTTAATTGAAAATATATTGAAATTGATTATTGTGGAGCTTAGTTGGATCCTATGCAGATCATCAGGGAATCTTTAGCCAACAATTTTCTTAGAAGAACTAGAGATATTATATTAAACTCTCATTTAAACAACTGAGAAGTTTTCTTACTCCATCATCACTAAATTGGCTGACTTTTTTCAGCACGACTTGTAATTTAAAAACTATTGTAAATTACAAGTAATTTTTATTTTTAACTCTTCAGTGACCATTTTAAGATTTCGTAGGATTGGTTACGCCCACTTTTGCAAATATTATTGTTTTTACCCACTTTTTTAAATGCAAGATATTCCCACTTTCAGAGTATAACGTAACTGACAAGTTTCGCGATGTTCGGTAAATGAGAGGCCAGGGAAATGTAAAATTGAGTTTTGTAGACATTAATGTCCTGCACAAGACCATTTATAAGACCTTTCAAGACATGAGAGATTTTTCAA
This sequence comes from Tachina grossa, assembly GCA_949987645.1. NCBI lineage: Eukaryota > Metazoa > Arthropoda > Insecta > Diptera > Tachinidae > Tachina > Tachina grossa. The sequence continues at coordinate 19,242,532 of OX465275.1, forward strand.
ATGCTTTACTACAGCAAAATATCCTAAAACAAACGCTAAACAACACTGTTGGCAAGACAAACAACTGAAAGAAATGTCTTACCAATAATGTTGTTTAGCGTTTGTTTTAGAATATTTCGCTGTAGTAAAGCGTTTGAAAAATCTCTCATGCCTTGAAAGGTCTTATAAATGGTATTGTGCAGGACTTTAGAAGGCATGTCCCCACCCACTTTTTCCAGCGCAAGATTAGGCCATTGAAAGAGCGTAAACTTTTTATCAAGTTTCATTAGGATCGCATAAGTAGAAAAACATATAATTTATTATTAAACTTTAGCCCCGCCCACTTTTCTTTTAGCCAGAATGTGTCACTTTTGCAGCTCAGCAGCCCCGCCCCCTTTTTTAAATGCAATATCATGTAACTTTTAAGGGAGTATTGAAATATAAAAGCGCGTGAAATATAACATAAAGTTTTCATGGGGCGTGGCTCCGCCCACTTTTTAATGCAATATTATGACACTTTTAGCGCTTAGGAATGTGTATTAAGTTTTATAGCAGTCGCTTAAGTAAAAACATGTGAAATATAACATTAAATTTTAATGGGCGTACCACCGCCCACTTTTTTTTAGTGCCAGAATGTGTCACTTTTAGAGCTCAGGAGGGTGTGTTAAGTTTTATAGCAGTCGTGTAAGTAAAAGCACGTAAAATATATTAAAAAAAATTAGTAGGCGTGGCTCCACCCATTTCTTATAATATTTTGAGATAGTTTTTTAACAGGTTTCGTAGGGGAAAAAATTACTGGACCTGTTTCCAGCCACTAAATGGAAACTATACACTTTCAAACGCAACAATTATTTCGAAGATTCGTCTAAATATGGCGGAGATATGAAGCAACCCACATAAAACAAGTAAAAATTTAAACAAAATTTTAAAAAAACCGACTGCGACTAACTTCAAACCTTTAACAGTGTTGCCAGAAAATGATGATGGGAGAATGCTTAATCAGCACAAAATATCTGCTAAAATATTTTAAAGAAGAAAAAATAAAAAGGTATATTAAAAATTTATGTAGTTTCTTAGTAGTTTTTTGAAGAACTTCAATGTTTTTTTTAGAAAGTATATGCTAAAATGGCAACAATGACCGTTTAAGATCCTCAATAGTCATTCGAAATGATAAATCGCAAGAGAAACCTAAAGATGCTTTGTAAATACGTATCGAATGATACCCATTTTGATAGATTTGAAGTTCGCCGACTTTTTATGTTTTTCGTATTCACGAAATGGCGTCTAATGGCCGCCATATTGAATTTTGACTATTGTCATATCTTTAATGACACTTTCGGGATTAAGACAAATCCATTGACAAGAATCATCAAAATCGGCCTACTCGCTTGGTTTATATCGTGTCGCAAAGGCACATACATACATATTGTTACCTCAACATAGAAAGGCCCTAACTCACTAATTTTTTTTAATCGAAATTTTTTAATTTTTCGAAACATTAGATGTTATTTTATCGAAATGTACAAAAAACTTGATTTCAAAAAAAAATGAGTTAGGGCATTTCTATATTAAGGAAACGATATAAACATATGCAAATTTTAACTTTTCAGAAGAGCACGAAGACCCGTCAATTATGAATTTAAAGTCATCGTACTCCTAAAAGTGCCAGGCTTCAAATACTTCTTATTGAGTTATCTATCGTCGGTGAGAATTTCACCATTTTGAAACGAGGCACATCATTAGAATTAGGGTACTAAGATAACGAATCTAAAAACCTATTTTGCATATTGGATAGTGATAGGGATGATAGGTATATACATACATATGTACATAGACTGCTAAATAGCCTACTTCGCGTTAGCCTTCTTTGAGTCGCGCAGTCGCGTAAAAATACAGACGAATTGCTTATCTACTCCTTTTTTTAAATCGCTTAAAAAATACCGAATGCTTATAAATAAAAATGCACTTGAATTTCAATAAATTTTAGTAAGCGAATAAAACAAATTGAAAATATTTTTTGCAAATCGAACTATTCTCCGATTAATCCCACAAATTTTTGTGTTCGCTTGACCACCCTAATCCATACTCGCCTGCTTGCAAGCCATTTTAACAATTCAATTACAGTGCTTCGAAATTTAATTTCCTACCAGCCATATTATTTATTAGTTGTATATTTTTATTGCATTTTAGTTGTTATTTTAATCGAACATATGTATTTTAAAGCAAAACATGTCGTCAATCGTATTGCGCATACATTTTGCACTGCAATCAAACTAAAACGTCAAAATGCATTAAATGCCTGTAAGTGAAATGTAAAATATGTCTGGCATATGGATTGAATTCAATTTAACATACTATACATATAATATCTGCAATTGCCAGTCAGTCATTCGCAATACTTCATGTAACAATTTTTAATAGCAATTTTAGATTTGTGTTTATTTTTTATTATTTTTTATTTTTTGCATTTTTTTTTTGATGTTTATATAAATAAATTTTTTGATTGCAAATACGCATTGTAATGCATAAATAATAATAGCAACAACAACAACAATAACAACACCGACAACAATGTTATTGTAATTTTATAAAAAAAAACTAACTTTATGGCCGGCATAAAACACAGTTAAGGTAGGTACTAGTACTTTAATGGGTCTCTTACAATTGGTGTCTCAAAAAAAAAAAAAAACGCAAAATTTTAAAGGCAGCAATTACAGTGTACGAAAGTGAAAAATTACTTTTAAAAAGAGAGATCGAAGATCGATTACTCGATTACTTCTATTACATTCTCACACATCCAAAAATATCGAAAATGGCAAACGTTGCCACTATTACACAATTGCTGAATTCACAACCTGTTGTAGGAGTCATAGTTCGTACAACCGCTGTTGGTAATTTCTATGTAAACATTTGTTTATAAGCAATGTTTTTATTCAAATTACCAACAACGTTTGCAGGAATTACAACTCCCACAATAGGTTGTGAATTGAGTAAATGTTTTGATTGAAATTACCAACAACTCATGTACGAACTACGACTCCCACAATAGGTTTCAATATCACAAAGTAAATTAATGTATAATCAGCTTAGAAATCTTAAACTTACAGTAACTAAAAAATTTTAATAATTTCTGTCATTATTATTTAGTATTATTTATAAAAATTATTTATAAAAACAATTTCAAATTATATTTCACTTTTTAATATTTTAATTTAATTTAAGCACCTAAAATTTATGTTAAGCTTTCCATTAACTATTATCACTTCTATATTGCATTTGTGGAGAAGCAAAAAAAGAAACTATAGTTGGTCACATTACTCGTATTATTTAAAGCCAATGAAAATAAATTGAGGAAAAGCATTCATTTTAGAAATCAAGCTTCTGCCACATGGCAGATGTTGTGGCCATAAAAAGCCTATAAAAAATTATTTAAAAGCATATTGGCAATAATTGAACAGAGAAAATAAAAAGCAATGCGAAATAAACATTGTCACATTACATTCATGTCATTTTAATTAATTTTAAATGCAAAATAAATAACAATAAATTGAATAAAATATTGAAAAGGGAGATTTTATAACTGGTTAAATTCAATATTTTTATAGTCAAGAAACAAATTTCACGACAATTTGTACATTAAACAGATGGAACTATGTAAATATATTTGTTAGTAACTTTACAAACTTTGTCTTCAATAACACTAAGTAACAAAATCGAGTTCCAAAAGATTGTTGTGCTAAATTGACATCTTACACCGGGTAAGCCTGAGAGCCATAACTAGTGTTGTCATTCGAACAACTTTTTATCATTTTTGTTCGAACGAACAAAAATATTCAATTTAGAATAAAAAATTATTCGAATCATTTTTGTCGAATATTCGAACAATTTCCTTAATTAATTTATATAAAAAGTATTTTACATTTCATTACTTTTTAATTTGTTAACAATATGTTATTAAGTAATCAAATTACTTCAAATTATAAATACTTGTGTATACTTGCATGTTCGCTAAACTCATCTTTTTTCTTTTTGGGAAAAGGTAATGCTTCTTTCATAGAATTAGAAGATGTCTTACAATTTCTGATAAAGAGATTAGAAAAAAGAAACTGATTTTCTCTAACCAAAAGCGTTAAAAATCGATTTATTAACCGACGAAAAAAAAGCATTAAATACCAACTTTTCAAAATACGTCACAAAAAGAGAAAAAAATTTATAAGTTTGTAGTGTGTGTCTGTGTATCTGTTTGTTTTTACGAGTCCACGTACAGACCAAAAGGCTGGACCGATTTTGATATAGTTTTTTTCTGTTTGAAAGGTGACTTGATCGAAAGTGTCCTTAGCTATGTTTAAAGTAAATCGGTCCAGCCGCTTAGAAGGTATCACATCGTTTTTAGATATATATACTGTTAGATCTGTGTGTCTTTGACGCCGTAGCTCCCGAGCAGCTTGACCGATTTTATTTGCTTTGTTTTCGTTTGAAAGGTGACATGATCGTATATCTTCTAATTTATACTTGAAGAAAATTGGTCTAGTCGATTGGAAGTTATCTTAAATTTTCTATATATTAATTTACTCTCTTTTTTGCGATTCTGCTACTTCAATAGTATTAGTGGAACATAGAGTTCTTAACTAGAGCGTGGCACAAGCCTTAAAAAAAAGGCTTACAAGCACTCTCATTAATTTCAAAATGTGTGTGTATATTGCGTCGTTATTTTAAAACTAAACTTTCAAAAGAGATGTGTTTTGCTTTACGATAAGAATACTGCAGTGCAGAACAAAACTGCAATAGAACAATTTTGAAGTAAAACCAAGCCTTTCAAAACAAAAATGAAATAGAACATCAAAATTCACACAGAACATTCAAAACATGCTTGAATGTTCTAATAGCAAGGACAATTTTCCATATAAAAGAAACTTTGCGCTTCGTTAGGAATATTAAAGCTGAAAAGAGGTTTTATTTACTATGAAAGAATATCATACATACTTATGTACATTTATATATAAAAATTTTGTTAATTTTTATTTTCAATATATGTATACTGTATATACATACATAAACATACATAGTTTGCATGTTTGTGTTCGTGTTCTAGTGCACTCGTTGTTTCTGCTATGATTTAGTGTTGTTTTGTTTCATTCTCACTTTTCGTTTTGATGTTCTACTTGTTTTGAGAACACAAGCACTAACAAAACTGCAGAGAAAAACTATTCGAATGATGCTTGATTGATTTTAGTGAGAGTCATGTTTTGTTAGTTTTGTTTTGTTACTTATGTTTGCACTAAAACAAACTGCTTGGCAGTAGTGTCAAATAGAATACAAAACTTTTAGAACCATTTACGCAGCCCTTTATTCTTAACTTACACTACAGCGTCAACTGCAGCAAAAGTTCTTAAAATTTTTAAGTTTTCTTATTAATATTTCTAAATCTATTATTGAAATCATATGTTTTTCGTGTGTAATGAATAATTTTTTGTTTGTAAATAAAAAAATTAAACTAATACACATACATGTCGTTTTTTGCAAACTTTGTAAAGATTATTCGAATATATTTTTTTATTCTTTGCTCGTTCGAATATTCGAACAAAAGTACAAAATTATTCGTCTGTTCGAACAAGAAAAAAATCATGAAATTTCATTGGAACAAATATGAAAGACGAATAATTAACAACACTAGCCATAACCGCTAAAAAAAAGCTTAAGCGACATAAATTTTTAACGTCGTTTTTTTGACGAAGTAATAAATAATAGATTTTCTCAAAAAATTAATCTCGAAAGTTATGTCGCTTGAGGTTGTTTGGCGGTTATTGCACGCTATGCTTGGTTTTACTCCTTAATTTTTATCAAAATTAAGTCCTGCAAGAGTTTTGCTTTACTTTATGAGTACTTTGCTCTAGCAAAAGTCTACTGTCACCCGGCCATAATATTAAATTTTTATATTTATAACTTATTACTATTAATTGAATATACACATCGTGGCAAATGGAAATAAAACTATAATAATTTTTTTATTTATTCATTCATGGCCAAGAGACTGCCTCCATATATACCCTCTCAAAAGTTCAACACTTCTTCTTTCCAAAACAGTTGGTTTCATCGAAATCGGTTCATTAGTTCAAAATTAGCGGACTTTTTACCGCTTTTGTTTATTTCACGCCACTATGTGATGTCAAAAATTAAGTGGCTTTTTTTTGTCAATCATAGTTGCAGACGATCAACTAATCAGTCATCAAATAAAAAAGGTCAAACTTTCCTCATTTTAATTAATTCTAAAATACGTAGGCAAATATCTAACAAAACTCGAGTCACAACCAAATCCGCTTGCTTGTTATAATGTCAAAAAAAATTTAATCAATCACTGCTGAAAAAGCATACGTGTAGGCAAAAGAAGTCGACTGCTCGCACAAAACCATGTGATTGATGAGTTTGTTTGATCGTCTCCAGGCCACTCAAGACTTGTAAACAAAACCGATATACCTACATCAAGTAGTACTTTTTTAGATTCACTCGATGACTAACAAAATTAAAGCACTTTAAAATTTTTCCAAATGAGAAAAAAAAGTCAAATCAAATCAAATCATAATGTCTAGAGTATTTATGTAACATTTTTGGTGGGAACGGAAAAACGTTTTAAAAAATTTCTCATGCCACTTGTTGTAACACATATTCATGTTTAAAAAATAATAGTAGGTGTCTACTATTTATAACTATAAATTTTTTACTTCTTCTTCCAATACTCTAATTGAAGTTTAACGAATTTATTTACAAATACAAAAAAAAAAACATAAAACGAAAAACGAAAATAATAATAATAAGAAAATAAGCTACAAATATGAAAAACTTGCCGTAAATACTCGTATGTCTAATTAAAAATTTAACATGGTTTGTTAGTTTTAAGGAAAACAACAGAGCCTCAGAAAGGAAAGAAAAGGTCAATTAATCTATTAGAAGAAACAAAAAAGCCACAAAACAAAACTAAACAACATTTTCCTATACATATAAATATTTATTATAATTTTATTAGCCCAAAACAATTAACTGTTTATATATATTTTTGTTTTTCATTTTAGTGGCATGCCACCTATGCAACTCGTAACTCGCACTAGAGAGAGAGAGTATGAATGAACTGATAGATAGATGAATAAATAATACCCTCATACATGTTTTACTACTTGTACAAATTATCTCCTGCTAATGGTTGCCCTTTTTTATTGTTTAGCTCCACTTGAATTCCATCCACAATGAAAATTGAGCCATTAGAGTCATTAAAAAGGTTAATTTATGTTTTTGTTGGCTTTTATTTTCTTACAGAGAAATTGAGGGAAGGAAAACACAAAAAAAAAACAAGAAAACAAAAGAACCTTAAATTATGTTTGTCAGTGTTTTTAATTAATCATTTAGTTGCTGGAAATGAAGAAATTATACTTTATTTTTAATGTTAAAATATATTTCATTTATTATTGGTGTTCTATGTCAGGGTCTTTAAATATATTTTCTTAAGGAGTTGACCTCTGTTTTTTTTTTTTTTTTGCTTAAGTATCGCCCTTTAAATTTATGGGTTTTTAGTCGTGTGATGACTCAATTTTTTTTATTCTTCAAAAGTGTTTTTTTTTTGTTTTCTTATGGAAAATTTACATTTTACTAATTGCCTGAAAATTATTCAAGTCACTTGTTTTAGTAAAGAATTACATCCGGATAATCGACGAACATTATGTTGAATTATTAAGTAAAATTATAAAATATAATAAGTCATATAATTACTGATTACTGGTTAAAAGCCGTAGCCTGGTGGTAATCTTAGAACGTTAATATTTGACCATTCTAGCCAACAAAATTCTCAATAGTAATTTTCATAACATGAAAGTTAGCTTGCACTTGATAACATATTCGGCATAACGCGCCATAACCGCCAAAAAAAAAGCGAAATATTTGTCTAACTTAATTTTTTGACCTAAATGGATTGTTTTCGATCGTAAATTTTATTTAAAAAAAAAATTAAATACCCGGCAAGCTTTTTTCGGTTTTTGGCGGTTTTTTAATTTTTGGTGATTTTCTTAGTTTTAGCGTTTTGTTTTTTTTTTTTTTTGGTTTTGGAATTTTGTTCGTATTTTGGTGTTTTTTTTCATTTTTGGCGAATTTTTCCGTTTTTGGTGATTTATTTTAGCTATAACGATTTTCTTAATAGTAGCGCTTTTTCTCGTTTTGGCGATTTTTTTGGGTTTTGGGAGATATTTTTTTTCATTTTGACGATTTTTTCAATTTTGGGTTTTTTTTTTTTTGTTTTAGCGTTTTTGAAAATTTCAAGAGCTTGCCTCTTGTATTAGAATTAGTCGTTCCGTGTCGTGAATTTACGAATCATTTCACAAAATATGTAACAAAATAAAACATGTTGCTGTTTATTTAATATTTATCGTCAACTTTTCTCTTACATACATACATACATATATACACACACAAAGATAAATACAATAACAGCTAGCACGTTCGCTGGCAGTCTAGCATTTTTACTAACTAACATCCAGATATAAACGATACGACAACTTCAAAAGTAACACGAAACGAATCGACTAATTCTACCATTGCGGTTTCCAAGATACAGTAAGTTATAAAAATTACATAGTCAAAATTACATTAAGTGATAGAATACCCTTTAATTTTTGTTGTTTAAATTTGAGTGTTAATTAGTGTGGACTGCATAAAAATTCACTAGCTTTGCAAATTTCAAGTGTCCGCATATCAAATTAAGATTTCAAAATTTCGGGTTACACACTTAAATTTTTAACAGAAATGTATTTTTTTTTGTCGTAGCGGCCAAAGTTTTACATATTTTGTGAAAATTTCAGGTCCGCAACTCCTACGGTTCTTGAGAAAACAGCCTGTGACGGATAGACAGACATCGTAGCGAAAGCAAAAGGGTTCCTTTTGACCTTTGGTGTACGGAACTCTAAAAATTATGAATTTTCTTTTTTTACAAAAAAAAAAAAAAAAAAAATATGGCGGCCGATATGTCAAAAGCTGTTGTGTATCTATTTTCGCTCAAGGTTTTTTTATTGCAAACGAAGTAAAATTAAGGAAATTGCAAGTGCGTGGTGCATATTTATTTTATACACACATTTGAAACGTTTGCATACTTTGACCTAACCATGGTGAAAACCAATTTCAATTTCAATTTCTAATTTCCGGATTTCAATCTCCTTGTACGACTTCTAATAATTGATTCCCAGTGCTCTGTTAGCTGAAATATTAGCTAAATAAAATTAATGGTTTTTGTCTTTGCTATAAAATTTCCAATTTACACATTTTCGTATGCATTTTTATTTAAAAAAAATTCAAAGTTCTGTTATATATGTAGCTCAATCGAAATGCACCTACCCAATTGGGTCTCTGAGTGTAGGTGCATTTTTGGCATATATATATATATATATATATGAAGCTTAAAGTCGCATTTGAAAAGAAAATGTCCGTGAACATTTCTTTAAACAAAAAACAAAACAAAAATAATCAATTATTTTATTTGATGATCATTAGAATATAGACCTCAACTTGCTTTAATGAAGCAGACTAAGGGTCCAATACCCGTATACGATACCGAAGAAAATTTATAAAAAAATTTCAATTGGGCATAATTGCGTCCGATATCGAACGAAAATCATCGTAATTTATGATCATAGCATTCGATACCGAGTTAGCAAACATCTACATCTAAATATGGTGTTTTAATTACAAGAGGACGATATGTACATAATAGAGCCCTGCACAACACCGTTTAAAAGAACTTTCAATACATGAGGGGTTACTTTTAGCGATGTCTTGCAAGACATTTGTTTCAGTTATTGTAGGTATAGAAGTAAAGAAGCAAATATTTCGTGATGAAAGAATTTTTCATGTTTGCTTTTTCCTGCGTCATGGACGTACATACACACATAAGTTTTTTAGCGGAGACAACTTCATCTATCACTACCGCGAACCATTTATCCAAGTCAAAAAGAAACCATTTCGGAGATTCTCAAAAACTTAGCTAAAAGTCGGGGAACTATTCCCCAGAAAATTACGGCAACACTGAAAATTCAAAAAACCTGCAGTGTCAGCACCATCATATTATGTAGTTGTTACCAGTATTTGTAACCAGGTGAAGGCACTACTTCTTGTGGTAGTTGGAGTATTACGAAAAAGAAGTGCTCGCGACATCACTTGTTTGTTTTGAAGACATTACTACATCCATTGTACTTCACATACGACATACGACAGCATTTATTGCTGGTTTAGTAAAATACATGCCACAGCAATACATTTAAAAAGCAAGACGTATTTTACATCTCAAGAATGTTTACGCATAACTTTAGTAGATAAAAGTTTTAGTTTAAAGTTTAAAATAGTAAAATATAACTTTAAATTTATTATACTACCAATTTTAATAAAATGGTAAAATGGTGGTGAAACGCTCCAACGGCAATAAAAGTCGTAAATTCTAGCCTTTTTTTCGATTTTATCGTAGGCGACATGTTATCGAAAATAGACTTTTTTATGGAAATTTAATTTTATGGGACTACTATAGTTTAGAATTATGAAAATGCCAAAAAATTCGTTAACTTTTAAGATATAATTTTATCGTAATCGAATCGACCTCGGTTGTTGTACTAGTTTAAAGATATGCAAAATTTTTCTTTATACTAGCATTAATAGAAACTTTCAAGTCGATTCAACAACCGATGCAAGACAAACTTGATAAACTTTTTAAGATTTCGATACAATTGCTATCGAATGGATGAACAACTATCCATTTGATACGTGACGAAATTTTATTTGATACGATAGCCTACTCGATAGCTAATGCCATAATTTACTATGTCCCACGAGAGATAGACATAAACTAAAACACTATCTGTCCCATGGAGTACCCAGGCAGATGTGCAATAGTTTTCCGTGAGCACCTGCCTTATATCACGGGTGCCAAAGCACCGGGTGCAGGTAAGATGCCAGACCATTGCCCCTATGCACCCTCTTAGAATGAACCTAAGGCCCACTCTTCAAGGTACATAGGTTGCAATCTTTGATATAGTTATCCCTGTACTATATTCAACTACCTTGCTGAGGTAATTTGAGCTATCTAAACTCTGCTGCTATGTCCGTGCCCATAGCAGCTTCTGTTGAATGGCAACAGCACCTAGAATAGTGTCTGGCTGACCGCGTCAGACCAACCGCTAGCATTGATTTCACACTGGGAAGCCAAGACTATTCTCCCAGCGATTTTGGTAGCAACCACAGCCACCACGACAATTCTCCGTCTTCCACGCTAAGGTGTTGTGTATACACCCATAGCGAGGTCCCCAAGAGAATTCCTCAACCATTGCCGGCGCAGCTCAACCACTCATCCGAGATGAACCCATGCCTGTGTCGCCAAAAAGCCAGTGCCTACTCCACACATACCAAAATCATCCCTTAAGCCCCGTGGGGTAGGACGAACTCGGCATTTTAGCAAAGAATCCTGACGACCGCTACATGCACTCAAAACTTCAAAGCAGTTCGACTGTCGGGCAACCGGCACCCGTGGCACCAGAAGTAGCCTCGAAGTTCCACCACAAGGGCTTCACCTCTATCGTCTCTTGAACTCAGGGGCAGTTCTAGGTGACGCTGCACCTAACTGACATCAACAGGACCTGTCTTACATTTATAAATATGTGCACATCCTTTGCTCTGTTGCCAGAGATCGGGTAGTAACACATAAGTTCTATGGGTAATGTACCAAAGGTACGTCAATGCAAAAAGCCACACCCGTAGTCAAAAATAGACTCCCCTGGAGGTGGAGTACCCAGGCAGTTGTATTATTATTAACATTTTCGTAGTTGTGGGATTTCAACTCCCAAATACATTTTAAGACTGCTCTACTAAGTGAAAACAAGAGCTAAAATATATTTTATGGTTTGTGTCTCTGCTAAATGTATCTTTATAGGCTTATGTATGGTATTATTCATAAAAAATAATTTGGTTTTATGAAATATTTTTTTAATCAAATATTCATAAAAAATTTGTTTTACACACCTTTTATAAACCAAAAATATTTTTTATGAATAAAGCAGACCATATTTATTATTATTATTATTAAAGTTTTTTAATTATTTATTTATTTGTAAGTAAGTTATATTTCAGAAAAATTCTTCTCGTAGAAGAGAAAAAAAACAAAAGTTAACAATCTTCCATTCTATTTACTTAACCTCAGGGAAATATTACAATTCCTAAACTTAATAATTCTGTTTAGTTTTGTTATTCTGATAACCAGCAAAACAAAAATCTCATTTATAAACATTATAAGCCTCATAGCGACTACAAGTCTCGTATGAACCATGTGCTCGTCGTACAAGTACAGACAAATATTGTTGGTTACAAGATACTGGCTGGCACAATTGCCGCCTGCTTCCACCATGACTGCAAAAATGCAACAGCAGCCTTACAGTCATCACTTATACAAACATACACATATGCATGGCATGGCATGCATATGTTGTATTGAAGCAACATATGACAGATGTGGTTTTGTAGTTTTTAATTTTTTTTTCGCCTTTTTTTCTTTTTAATGTTCAATGTTCAATATGCCTGGCAGCAGGCAGTGTCTAAGGATTGTTGGCTGTCTGAATAGTTCGCTGCAATGTTGTTTGTTGGTTTTCTACGTTCAGAGCTTGCCTTGAAGCAAAAAATGATTGCATCAACTTAAATCAGCTTTAAAGTAAATAAAGTCTTAGCCCTGTAAGTAATAAAATCATAAACTGAACTGTTGGCAGGCAAGAGGGGAAAAATAAATTAAGAGATACAAAATCTTAAAATAAAAGTTTTATTTTGCTTTCCTTTCAGCTAGTCGTTGATCATGAGCATGATAATGATGTAAATGTTGAAGATTAAAGATGCAGAACAAGATCACAGGTAAATGGTTGATCATCTGCTTGATGATGTGCAGTTGTAAATGGTATTTGTATATCATAAGCATTTTTAATGAACACAAGTGAGAGGTAACAGCGATTTGTTGTAGGGGAATTAAAGGAGTTAGAAAAATTGGTACTTGGAATAAAGTTAAGGAATGTAGCTGAAATTTATTTGCTGGTGGTTAAGCATTTTCTATATACATATATTTCATAAGTGCTTTACCAAAACAATTTTAATTGAAACAAAAAAGCTTTCAGTAAATGGAAATACGATGAATTAAGATAATTCATAATTAATTCCTATAATTCAACTTCCTTGTCGAATCCGTGGTACTTTTTTACAGCCCCCTTGAGAAACAAAGTACCCATTACAAAAAAACCACAACATATGCCTGCATAAAAAAAGGAATGTGCTGTACATAATGATGCTGCCTTGATATTCTTTGCAATTATTCTTTTGCAATAGTAGTAGTAGTGGTAGACTTTTGCCAATATCATTATTATTATTATTATTATTGCTATTTTGCAGATGCATTTTGCCTACATTCTCTGCATTTTATTTTATTTTTTTAATGCAAGTGAGTACGTACTAGTGTCCTGCATAAGACATCTTATAAGAACTTTCAAGACATGAGGTATTTCAAAAGTGCTTTACTACAGCGAAATATTATAAAGCAAACGTTAACAACACTGTTTGCAAGAAATTTGTTTGAGTATTATAGGTATAAGAGTAAAGAAGAAAACACTTTGTGACGGAAGAATTTGTGATACTTGCTTCTTTCTACGCATGAGCGCGTGTACAAACGTCATGCATGTATGTGTGTATGATTTTTCATTTTTCTGCGCACATGCAAAGGCACACACATGCATTAACATTAGTTGTATGCGGTTAATCACATAATAGCTTACCATCTACATATTACACACACTCAAACGTACAATATGAAAAATAACAAGCATACACTAATCAACAGTACTTCTTTTGAGTGTTTGTTACAAACAAGCTGTCTTGCGACATCGCTAGTTAACACTGATGTACACGTACACCAATACATCCATCGTGCTGCGCTTATAGTACGACAGCATTTATTATTTGTTTAGTATAATACATGCGACGTGAATACATTTAAAAATCATGACGTATTTACATTTAAAGACCTTTTACGCAGGTCTCTAGTACGTACCTCTTACCACAGCATATGCACCACACATGACATCGAAATACATACATATTTACATGCAAGCATAAAATTTACTTATAATCATGTACGAGTATATGAACGTTACAACTTTTAGCAAGAGTATGTACTCGTATGTTGTATTTTTATTTTTGTTGTTTTATAATGAATATAACTTTTGAGACAATCAGACGCCAATTGCACGTTTTAGTTGTTTTTAAATCGTACTACTATGGCGCAAATGAAGCAACAACAACAACGACAACAACAATAAAAATGAAAATGAAAGAAAACTAAAATTAATTGAATTTTTTCTTTCTGACAAGACAAGATTTTGTTGTTGTTTGTGGCTGCATATACATATATGTATATTGTCTTTTTTATTTTCGTAGAAATTCGACAGAAATGTTTGTGGCAAAACAGAAAATGTTGTTAAGCCATGTTGTTTGTCAGTTGGGTAGAATAAGAGGAAGCATATTTAACAAAAAGCGTCACTTGCTACCCAAATATTGCATACATTTCTATTTTTACACACAACTATTTTTTAATTTTTTTTTTTTTTTTTTTTTTTTTTTTGAAAATTGCACTTGTAAATGGTTTTTACATTTTTATTTTCTTCTTCTCTTTGTTTATATGCAACACAACATGCTTATGTTGTCCACTGGTTGTGTTATAAAAATTCCAAAGGGATTTACAAAATTGGACTTTTTCTTAAATATGTTCAAGCTATTTTGGTTCTGTTTGTTTCTTTGCAGCAATTACGGTTGACGGTTGTATGTTAATGTTCTGTAAAATTTTTTTAAGTACTGAACTATTTAAATTTAATGATAAGGCAAAATAAGATTCCGACTAGTAAGCATTAAATTGAAAAGGGTGAAGTTTAATCGATTAATGTCCGTCTATGTCTATTGGTATCTGGATATGTATTGTGTAAGTTGAATTCTATAAGTAAGCCTCGTATGCCTAAGTTTTAGGTTAATTATCTGCATTTAGAAATCGCGGGCGTGAGAAGAAGTTGATTAAAATATTGTAAATACCTAAAATGATAGAGGATAAACTACCATGAGACTTTGGCAATAACCGTTATCATCCTTCAGTAGGAAGTTTAAGCCATCGAGAGATGTATTCAACTTAATCTGGACAGGGGCTACCAAGCAAGGAAAATAGCCATCTTTTCAGATATCAAGACTGTCTGTTTTATCTCTAAGTAAACTTGGAAATGCTGCATAAGGCTTAATCTTCTAAGCATCATGAATAAGGTCATATTGCTAGGCTTCAGGACACGTGGGAATAAAAACAAACGAAAGGGCAGACTCACTGCCCTAAAGAAGGCCAGCACATCCATGCTTACACCAAAGCTGTTGTGGACTTGGAGCAAGCATAAATCCGGATTACGAATCTAGAGATCGTGCAAAGCTAATTACACAAAAAGAATACAGATGTAAAATCTCCATACAAAAATTTTGATTATGGTTGACTACCACGTGATGAGTTCCGAGCTCAAATCTAGGCCGCAAAAACCAATTATATACATACAGACATTTTCCTGATGCCTGTTCAAATATACACACGTGAGTTAATAATAATAATAAATAAAATACAATAACTACATTTAATTAAATTCATGTTGTTTCAACTTGAAATAACTTTGATTCTTGGTGTTATTCCAGTATAGAATTTGTGTTGTTTAAACTTGAAATAATTTTGATTCAACATGATTCTTCATTTTGATTTAACAATTCACAAAATGTTAAATCAACATGAAATAAAGTTATTTCAAACGGAAAATTTTTTATTTAAAGATTACTGTAAATTATATTGTATTAACATGAAACAAATATGAAGCAAAATCATTTTCGAAAAAAATTAAATTAACCTTGTTTACGTAGATTTTAAGTTAAAATTTTTCTGTGTAATCATTTATCCCGTTTATACGCACTTCTTATTTGTAAATAAAACTGGAAAGCGTTGCCGTATAACTTTTTTATTGTAAGTTAATAACTCACGAAAACTATTTGCAAATAACGCACTATTTGCAAATAAGATGTAAAATGTTGCCAATTATTTTTGTTTTTTAAGAAATGTAATACACACTTAACAATGTGTGGCAATATCATTCACAGATAGTAACATATTCTATCTACGTATAAACGGTGAGTTCAGTATTTGCAAATAGTTTTATTTGCAAATAAGATTTGCGTATGAACGAAGTAATTGATAAGTCGTATAGTATAACCAAACTCGTTTCAAAGCTGCGATCACCTTAAGTAAAAAGAATCTTAAAACTGCCAATGGCATCTTAACAGGCCATTACAGCATCGTAATATTAATGACACAAGAGGCAATCCTGCATATTTTAACCAACAGAATGGCACCTCTTTTATTTATTAAATTCTTAAAAACAAAATTTTAAATTTATATAGAATAAAAAATGCAACTATTTGTCGCTATAACTGTCATATATATACCAGTAAAATTTATATTCAAAGCATTTATTTTCTTCATAACTACGGCTCAACTAATTAATTTAATTTTGACTAAATCTGCACAGAAAAAAGTTTTCACTAATTAATATTTTCAATTAGAAATTTTATTGATTCAATTAAATTTTTAATTGTATTAATTAATTTGGGTGGATAAACTTAATTGATATTATTAAATTATTTATAGGTGACAATTTAATTAAATTTTTAATTGATATTACAAATATTTTAATAAATATTACAAAATTATTCATATTACTATTTTGTGTGTGATCTGAGAGATTTTTAAACAAATTTTAACAACTTCAAAAAGCTTAAAATATTTGAATCAAAAATAATTCCTCAGACGGTTTTAAGTTCAGTATTTTAAATTCCTATTGACTGAAATGTTTTAATTAATTACTGTGATTTTCTTATATAAGAAAAGAAAAATTAAACTAGACTTTTTAGCTAAGGAAATTAACGGCATTTTTCTGTGCAGTCACACACTTTATCAGCAACCATGCCAATCTATATATATATATATATATATATATATATATATGTATATATATATATATATATATATATATATATATATAACATCAGCTATTTAACATGGACTTTAAATTTAAAAAGGAAGTTTGTTTATTGTTGGTTAAGCCTAGACGTGCTTGCAATTCGTTGCTGCTAGAAAAATCACACTGCTCCCTGCAATGATTTGTCAATTTATCAGCCATATGCCACTAAAATTTATGCTCAAGCATTTATTTTCTTCATAACTACTGGACTGTCCTTCCTTTTGATTAAAACTGATTTACATTCTCAAAAAGGCTTAGGAAACTTCAAAAAAAAAGAAAAAAAACGTAAAAAAAATATTGGTTTGTTGCTGGCTAAGCACGTTCGTTGCTGCTTAAGTAATTCATCAGTAGCCTTCAATTACAATTGAAAAGAGCTCGCTGATGAATTGCTTAAGCAGTAACGGAATCCAACTACAATTACTTAACCAACAACAAAACAAACTTTTTTTAATTCCTATTCATTCATTGCGGCGCATAATAAGAAATTACCATAATTTTATAAAATAAAAATATATATATATATATTTTTTATTACCTGCAAGTGCACGTTTATCTTAACATTTAGATTATCTAATTACGATGAGTATTTACCTGAAAAAAAGGAGAAAAAATTACAATATAATTTACATCAAATTTAAATAAAGCAAAGAAATAATTATTAGGAATTTTTAAAGTAAAATTCCCTTATTTATAAAAATTATAAAAATTTCATGTTACTGAAGCTATTAAAAAGTTTGCATTTCGAAAAAAAATCAAAGAGAAACTTTTGTACCTCAAAAATATGTTTATTAATAAAATCATTAAAAAAGATCCTGCTTCACATTAAAAAGGCCAACAACGACGCAGAACCGAATATTATGTTAATATTATAAAGACATCTTGTTGGGCCAAAAAAACAGAAAAATAAACTAACAAAAAACATTAAACAAAATACGGCTGTTGCTGCTGTTGGAATGTAACCCGATTCTTATTAACTCATCAACATCCTCATGAACCACAAAACAGCAGAAAAAAAATTAGCAAAAAAAATTTGAACAGAAACAAGAAGGCAACCTTAAAAGCCAAATACAAGTTATTAACTTATAAAAACAACAAGAAAAAAAACATGCAACTACAACATAAACACAAACTTTTAAATTTTTTTTATTTATTTTTTTTTTTTTTTTTGACCAAGTCCACGCAGAAACAAATTTTTATTTCACTTGTGCGGTCCTTAAAGGACAGACACATAAATTGCAGAACACAAAAACTTAACTGAAGAATGGATAGATAGACGGACAAAATTTGCTAATAGGCCATAAATAATAACCAACAAAGAGATTATATTGAAAGGTTCAAATACCCATACAGGCATAAAATCATCATCATATAGACATGAATCCAAACACGCAGGGCACGGGAGGTCCAACCAAAGTATACGAGTGACGACTGACAAGGGGGAAGGAAAGAGAGTGAAAGGCAAAAATGTAATGCAAACAAAAAGAATAAACTTTATACAAAAAATAAAACAAACGAAAAAAAAACTAAATGAGCAATACGATCATTTTCCAAATCATTATGACACTATGGAGTGAATTTTAATTAAATGAGAAAAAAATTTGTTAATGAAAAAATTCCGGTAAATTTATAAACATAAATTTACTTTATTAGAGAAATCAGACAAATTAACTTTACTATCGTGTTTGAAGGGAAGAAATATGCTTTTAGCGCTTTCACCTTAAACAAAATGCATATCGTCGTCTTATAGTGTAAACCTGCTAAATCCACTTTTTATAACATATGACATTTTAATATCATTCGAAAAAGAATAAAACGCCGCAGGTTTACATACACTAAGCCGACGATATGCTTCCCTTTAGCTTAATTAAGGCCATGAACAAAAATAAAATTTTGTAATGGTTCTTGCTGGAACTGAATTAGGAAATTTTATGATATATAAAAGGTGTCCCAAAATTAAAGCAGGATTTGAATTTGTCGCCATTTGTGCACTAGTGGTTAAGAAAAATAATCCTAAAAAACAATTCGACAGCTGACAGTTTGGGTTATTAAAATTGGGACGATACACGATGGAACAATGCGTCTTCGTTATTCAACAATATTTTAAAAATAATGAAAACTTGTTGGCTCCAGTTCATACAAAATATGGTGAGAATAATATTTTAACTTCGTCAACTGTTGAGAGATTAATTGAAAACCTCAGGG
The DNA here is from genome assembly GCA_949987645.1 of Tachina grossa. NCBI lineage: Eukaryota > Metazoa > Arthropoda > Insecta > Diptera > Tachinidae > Tachina > Tachina grossa. The sequence continues at coordinate 19,261,845 of OX465275.1, forward strand.
AGATGGGATCCGTTGGGGATGCCAAACACACTGTTGGTCCAAAAATAAGCCTCTCAAATTTCAATATTAAAGTAGAGCGTGAGAGTGTCGGTGACAATCCAGAAATCTCAATTCGGCGTCTTGCCCAAGAATTGCTCGATATTGCGATATGATAACACAATTCTTTCTGCTGAAATTGGATGATATTGATGTGGCCAATATGTGATTTCAACGAGATGGTGCCAAATGCCACACAGCCCTTAAAACAATTTAATTACTGCATGAGATATTTCCACGTCGTCTAATCTCTCGTTTCGGTTATCAGAATTGGCGCACTAGATTGTGTTTTAACACCATTAGATTTCCTTTTATTGGTGTTATTTGAAATTACAGGTTTAAGTCAATTCAGCCACATTCATGCACAATTGCCATGGAAAATTTATATTGACGAGTGCGTGTGTGTGCATGCAAACCCGTGGAGACAATTCCCGGTGTGTTATTTCACAAATAACCCTATCCTATGTACTTTATGATTCAATAAAAAAATAACAACCAAAATTACTAAAAACTTTGTTTTCTATTTAATTCAAATCTTGCGTTAATTTTGGAACACCCTTCACATACATATCGTGCCATAACCGCAAAAATAGCTTAAGCGAAATAATTTAATAAACTTAAATTTTAACCAAAAACGATCATTTGCGATTGTAAATAGTCGATTTTCGTAAAAAAAATTAAGCCCAAAAAAATGCGTCGCTTAAGCTATTTTAGCGGTTATGGCTCGATATCGAGGTAAATAGTAAGTTGTTACTCTCGGCCTTGAACGCCATAGTTAACCAAAATTCACATATAATTTGACACACGACATTGTCCCTTCAATCAGACGTGCCATGGCCAAACCATTGCCATTACTATAAACATATTTACCTCCCCTATTAGTGTTGCTATAACCATAAACAGCTATTTATGTTTCCATATGTTTATTAATTTCAAAAGTGCAAGAACAAAATTCAATTGATTTTCTTGGTTAAGGTTATGTCCATGGTGTTATGGAGAGTTACCTACAGTTAAATACAGTGCTGCCCATAAGTTCAGTTCGAACAGCTGTTTTTTGTATGGTTATGGTTACGGCACGTTTAATTGACCCTCAAATTCCATTAACCTTTATGTCAACAGCAGAAATGCTTTACGCACGTCCACAGCAGCATACCTGGGTATGTACATACGTTTTGTATGGGGAATGGTACGTCGTTAGCATAAAAATGCTAATTACGTATCTACCTGGTTTGTTGGAATTTCCGAATTATTTTTTTAGTTTGTTAGAAATGGACAAAAGGCTAAAAAATTTTATGATAACCAATTTCATCCTCACAGTCATTGTTTGTTAAAAAAAAGTGGTTGTATAGGTAGACGACATACGTATATAATAAATATATAATATAGGCAGGTAGAAACATTTATTGTTGCGGAAATTTCATTCTTTGTAGTATCGTCAGAAAATTTAGTTTACATTTGTGATTCGAAGTGAAAAGACGATTCTGTTTATTTTGCGGAAATAAAAAAATATTAAAAGTGAAATGGCTGATGGTGAATGGCTTACTCCGCGACAACTAAGCGCACTTTCGTACGAAGAACAACAAGCATATATTCGGCAAGTGCTTGAAGAGAGCCAAGAAGAAACAAGTGACCACGATTCAATAGTTGGTGACGAGGCTTTAGGTGATATTGGTGGAGATGACTCAGACGTTGAAGAACCCATGTTACCAGAATATGACCCAGAGGGCGACAGTGATTCTGATGAAGATCTTGAAGATGCACCAATTGAAACTGGCGAAGTTTTTACTGCCAGAGATGGTAATGTTTGGTCCTCTATACAACCACAACCTGTGAGATTCCGTACGCATAACATTCTAAGAAGTGCAGAATCTGGACCAGTACGGGCAACGCAGGGTTTGACTATTGCAGAAACGTTCCAATTGATAATGTCAAACGAAATATGCGACATAATTATTCGTGAATCAAATCGAAAGGCAAGGCAATTTTATGATATTGACAACGAAAAACATCCAACAAGAGAACCGAGATCATGGATTCCCATAACAAAAAGTGAATTTGATGCATATTTGGGCCTACTTTTGCTAAGTGGCGTTACGCATTCTGGTTACGTGCATATGAAAGATTTGTGGAAAACTACTTCACATCCACTATATCGTGCCGCAATGAGTGTACGACAATTTTGGGAAATAAGCCGCTTCATACGTTTTGATAATGGAAACACACGCCAGCAACGAAAACAAACTGACAAAGCAGCAGCAATATCGGACGTTTTTTTGATGCTTAACAGCTGTCTTCGTAGACATTACGTGGCTGGAGCCAACATCACCGTAGATGAACAATTGTATGCTTATCGTGGTGGAACTGGCTTCACGCAATACATACCATCAAAACCTGCCAAATATGGAATAAAAGTGTGGTGGGTGTGCGACTCCATTTCTTTCTATCCATTGCAGGTACAATGAATATTGTTGAAAATTGTTGAAAATCTAAATAACTAAATTGAATATAATTTTTCAATGCAGGGACAAATCTATACAGGAACGGCACCGTCTGGTGAACGTGAAAGAAACGTTGGCGAAAGAGTAGTAAAGGATTTATGTGTCAACCTTTTTGCTGGAAGTGGAAGAAATATTGTATGTGACAACTTTTTCACTAGCTACAACTTGGCAAAAACTTTGATTTTAGACAACAATTTATCTATATTGGGTACTTGCAACAAAAGGCGTACATTCGTGCCAGCAGCATTTGCCAACCCGAAACGACGTGAGACTGAATCATCAATGTTTGGGTTCTGTAATCACGTTACGATGTGCTCGTACGTTCCCAAGAAAAACAAGGCAGTTGTAATGTTGTCCACTACTCATTATACAACAGAAACGACCGGTCCTAAGAAGAAGCCATTGCTTATATTGGACTACAACAAAACCAAAGGTGGCGTTGATAACATGGACAAGTGCTTGTCCGAATTTAGTACGAAGCGGCGCACAAATAGATGGCCTCTGGCTTTCTTTTATAATATTGTGGACGTTGCTGCGTTTGCTGCATACGTAATATACATTGACAACAACACTCACCTGAAGACATCTACAAGCCGCCGTAGGATGTTTCTCCATCAGCTTAGCGAGCAATTGTGCAAGCCAGAAATGAAAAGAAGGGCGAATAACAGCAGAATATCCAGAGTTTTTTCAACGCGCAACGCCATCGAACCCATGAAAGGTGGGCCCATCGGAGTTGCGGATGCTGAGGCACATGCATCGAAGGAACGTGATAGTACGGGCCGGCTAAAAGTAAAGGGGAATTGCTACATCTGCTCGAAACGATGCCCTACTCGCAAGGCATGCACATTATGCAACAAACCAGTGTGCGCAGAGCACTCCAAAGACTTACCTTAATGCGATAGATGTATTTGAATTTCAATAATTTTAAGCAAAAATAATTAAAACTGACATTATATAATAATAATAAAAAAATAATTACAAAACTTAGCTCAAAATAAACTATACTTTTATATTATATTATCATATTTGCATCCGTTTTACTATACATACCCAGGTATGTATTCTGTTGACTTAAGGGTGCAACATTGTAAATGGGCTTTATCTTCCGAACGGATGATCTAATCCTAACCAAACTTGGAACTATTTTGACTAGGATATCAAGAAATTTCAAGTTGATCCGGTTATCCAGTTTAGAGCTACAGCGTTTTCAAAACTAAACACATACCCAGGTATGTTGCCGTTGACATAAAGGTTAATTAAAAAAGTAAATAAAATATATTTAATACATTTAAAAATTTTCCTTTTCTCTTTTTTCTATCCTGTTTATACTATGGCAATTTTTTCTTGTTACATCTGAAATCCATTTAGAACAATTTTTTATGAAAAATTTTAAAGAAAAAATACATTTTAAACTCATTTTAAATTTTATGAATACGAGAACTCATTTTAAATTTTATGATAACGAGAGGTGTATTTTAAAAATAAGAGTACATTGAATCTTGTAAGAACCCATAGTGCATTTTTAAAATTTTTGTTAGTACTTGTTTTTTTTTTTCCTCTTGGTTTTCATTTCAGTATCTTCAATATTAAGACCAAGTTAACAAAAATGCATACATACATGTATATACATATGCATGTATGTATGTATGTATATATGTATATGATTTTGTTGTCTTAAAAGGCGGCTCTACACAGGAACCAGCAACAACCACACACATACTAAATCAATGCTGCCAGAATGATGATTTTATCATATTTTTGATGATTTTTGGACCAAAATATGATTTCATGATTTTTTTTCTGGAATGATGATTTTTAATTTTGCAAATTATGATTTTTATTTTCAATACGTATGTATGTATGTACACATATGCATCTATGGTTTTCATTAATAGCAGCGGTCTTAGTATCAAAATTTCTCAAATTTTTTTACACTATCATGTAGATGTACGTAATGAAAATATACCAACTAATTTGAGGAAATATTTTCTTGAGGATCATATCCTAGAAAATTAAAAGAAAAAAACAAAATATTATAAACATCGGAATTGTGTTCTGAAAAAACAAATTATGTCGATGAAAGTGATTGTGGCTGAAGAAAAACAATGTCCCGTGCAACCCCCAAGATGAAATATGTTGTATTTGTCAGGAAAAAATTCTAAAATTAAAAATTTTAGAATAACGATAAACACTGTACAAAACACAATTGTGTCAAGAAAAGAAAAAACAAGCACACAAGTGACTACGATTTCTTATTAACCAAACAAATATCAAAAGATAATTTTTAAACTTGTTTAGATAAAACAACGTTAGTGGCGCTGTGTTTTTTGTAAGAAAACAATTCTTTTGCAAGTCTATGTTCCTACGTTAGTCTTGAAACTTATTTGATAAAACGTAGAAGTTGTATTGTTGTGTTAGAAAAAAATGATATAGGTCCATATTAAAAAAATATTTCACATCATATGCAACGAATTCCATTAGCATTTTTTTTGTTAATTTACTGACTACCAGCTGACTTAAATAATATCAACTTTAAGCTAGTTAAAAAGTAATGCGGAGTGAGACAATTGACTACCGCCTAGGACATCGCAATGTTAAAATAGTTATTTGTTTCCATTGGAAAATAATCCAAGTGTCAGTAAGTTTTTTTTTTTTTTTTTTTTTTTTGCTTTTATGCAGTGGTAAGCAAATATGCTAGGTCCAGAAAAAACACATCTTAAGTCCAGCAGAAAACAATATGCATCTAGTGTACTAACATTTATTTAACAAATACATTTTGTGTTAATTTTATATAACAAAATGAATAGTTTAGTTGTCCTCACATTGATTTAGTTTCAATAAATTTAGGCAGATTTTTGTCCCCTGAAAAATTAAAAAAAGCACTTAGCACATTTGCCTACTAAGCCAACGATATATTGCTTTGATTCACTTCACTTGTGCCCCCTGTGTCTTACATAAACAAAAATGCATCATTATTTTTGGCATATACAATAAGAAGTTTGATTTTTATATAAATATGTGAATTGTTGTTAACTTTTTTTATTAAAAAAAATGAGTTTGTGATGATTTTTTTTCTTCAAAATATGATTTTATTTCCGGCAAATGATTATTTTCTGTGCAAAGCTTCTGGCAGCCCTGTACTAAATATGTTCTACAACATTTCTTTTTCTTTTTTTTTTCTATCTCTCTCACTCTCTTTGATATAAAACCAGCAACAGAATAAAATAACTAAATTACGGTTAATGGAGCGAATTAAATTTAAAAGCCACAAATAGTTGAGACACAAGCAGATACATATATGCACCCCATAATGTGAAGAATCTGTGGTCAAAAGATATCTACATACATATATGTATAAAAATTTGTATCTTCTTGTAAATTTCTTGCAAAACTAAATTAAGTTTGAACGAAAAAAAATTTATTGTATGTAGTTGTTTTTGTGTGAAACTGAGCAAACAAAACTCCACCGACCACCAAATGAGCCTGATTAACTAAATTTTAAAATGAGTTAAATAAAAGAAAAGAAGCAAAATGAATTTAATACCTGTGGTAAGTAAGCATGTTAATGTCCACGAACGAGTGTGCGTTAATTAAACAAAAATTTGTTTAAAAAAATTTTATTTGCCTTGTTGTTGTTTCCTTATGAGTTTATTTTCAAGCACACAAAGTGATGTTGTTGGATAAGTTTATGTGTTTGTATGAGTGTGTAAGACACAATTAAGTGTCGCATAGGCACGTCCTTTTGACCTTAAGAAATTTTTGTATTTTTTTTAGAGTGTTTGGGATTAAGAAATTATGTAAAAATAAAAAAAAACATTTGTTGTACATATTAATTATATAGTTTTAATTGTTTGACTTTGGGGAATTTTTTTTTACACTGTACAAAAAAATTATTTTTTTCCAACAAAATAACACTTCCACTGGAAATAAACACTTCCACTGGAGCAGAGAAGTTAAAAATAAGGTATACATACACACATACTTTTAAGGCTTAAGCTAGACGTGACATAACCATAACCATACAAAACAGCTGTTCGAACCAAACTTGTGGGGAACACTGTATTTGTGACTCTACATAACGCCATAGCCATTGCCATAGAAACCAATTGAATTTAAAAAAAATAAAAATAAACTTGAATTTTGTTTTGTTTATGGCTATGGCACGTCTAATTTAACCTTAAGGCCGTAATACACTATTCTACACAATCATGTGATTTTTGAGAAAATACAACCCTGATATGATGGAGCCATGAAAGTTTAAAAAACAATAACAATTCATCAGATCAGGGTTGTATTTTGTCGTAAGTCATGCGATTGTGTAGAAGCGTGATTCATGGCCTTTTGTAGCATATTGAAAAATTTATTTTGAATATATTTTGATATAAGAGTTAAAGTTTGCATATAAACACCCCTAATTCGAGATATAACGGGTTAAAATTTTTGCTAAAATATGCTGCTATAAATCTCGAAATATAATAGATTTCTAAATTCAAAACATATATTAACCCTAGAGTTGTATTTTTATTTCTAAGAACAATTGGCCATTTGTGCAGTAAAGTGTTGACACCCCTAATTAAAAGCAATCAGCTGTCGAGACAGCTTAGGCTGGAGTGTTACACGATAGAACAACTTATCTTCATTATTGCCAACAAATTCAAGTCTTGTGGTAATTTTGGGACAACCTTTATTTGTTCAGAGATTTATCACAGTATTTTGAAGTATTTCAAGTAAATATTTTCAAATATTTTAACTCACTAAATTTCCATTGAAAAGTACTTTTTGCTCCCTTTTGCGATAGAGACAAGATAAGACGAATTCTGCTAAGCGTTAGAGGGTTAAAATGTTTTACAAAAAAAAATTTAGATAAAAACTCTGTGTACATTCGGTAACTTGAATGCAAAGGTTTCACTGGGGGGAGAGGTTGGGGGAAGTTAAACCTTTTTTATAACACAGTGCAACACATAATTTTGGGACTCAATTCTGAGAATTGGCCTTGAAAGTAACACCAAAAATAAGAATTTGAGCATCATTTGTTTTGCCAACTTGGCTGCATTAATAATTTAATAAGCATACGAATTTTTTGCTCATGGTGGGTGAAGATATTCATTGAATTATAAAAAATTTCGTGTTGTTTTTTTTTTAGTTTTTAGTGTTATTGCTCTAAATGTCCTCTTTCACTTTATACCAATTTTAAGCTAAACGGTACATTGTGGTTACCCAGTTAGAGGCCTTTTTCTGAAAAGTACGTAAAAGGAAAAAAAGAAAAAACACGACAACACTGGTAAATTATAGGAGCAGTGCCATCTAAACAGTGTTTCCGTGTTGTTGGGATTTTTCTTTTTTTACTTTTACGTACTTTTCAGAAAATAGCCTATTATTATTATACAGAAAAAGTCCTATTATAAGATATAAAGCTGCAAAGCCAGAATTTCCATTTTTCTTTATTCCTTTAATGCTTCTCAAAACTGCACAAAATCACAAATAGTTCCACCTGGCAGAAATAATGCCAGGCGGAACGATGCCTTCCTTCGAATTCTAAAGAAACGAGTTCAGTATTCTGAATGTCCGCTTGGATCTTTTTTTAAAACTTTTAAAAACATCAGTAAAAAAATTTACTGCTTACTAAATCCATCACAGTATAATTTTACAAAAATTAAATTACTTGAAAAAAAAATCGTTAATGCTCACTCATTTTTCGAGTGTAAATATATTACCGCCGAACGAAAGCCACAAGAAAATATATTATTATTACAACGTCTTAATGGCATAAAATCATTAACATTGTTTTATGGTCCATATTTTCCAGCATCGTCAACCAAGAAACCACACAGAGATTGCCTTTTTTTTTTGTGTGTGTTAATTTTAGTTTTTTTTTATTATTATTGTTAAGATTTTTTAGTGAGGCATCAATATATCACCAGACTGCATGTGTTCTCCAAAAATAGTGCGGAGAGTGTTGGCAAAAGCCCGGGCCAGAGGAAGGAAACAAAGAAGATTATTGCAGGCATAACAAACCGTCAATATCAGCGTCATCATTATCATTTTTTAGTTATTTATTTTATTTTTTTTTTTTCGTTTTCAATTCTTAATATTGCTGTCGTTTTGTCGTCTGGAATGTCAGTAAGGCTGTTAACATGTTGGTATTATCCCTGTATAATGCTTTGTTGCTGTTATTAGTATTATTGTATATTTTGTGTCATAAATGATGTCATTTAACAACAACAACAAACATTTTTTTTTAACATAAATTTTGTTACAATCCCCTGATAAAGAGAGAGAAAGAGAGTGGCAAATAACTAAGAAAACAACAGATGCAGTGTGCACACTTCTACCGATATTCGGTAGATTCTACCGAATATGTTTGTGAATTTAACAATCTACCAATTCTACCGAACAAGGCCTGAAATCTACCGAATATTGTTATTTAGTAATTTAAGTCGATATATGTGTAAATTGCCTATTTTTTCACATAGCAGTGCGGCCGCAGAGCGGTCATTTTCTGTCATGAAAATCATTAAAACAGAATAAAGAAATCGGTTAAAAACTGAAACTATAAGTAACCTAATATGTGCCAAAGAATTGTGCCTTGAGGATGAAATATTTATTCCTACCAATGAATGATTTAATAATTTTTGCACAAAAGTTTAAATTCATAAATGGATCTTACATACATAAAATCTTTTCAGTTACAAATGTTTATCAAATAAAAGTTATTTTAGTAGCTTTATAAAACCTGTTATTTATGCATATTATTTTATGTATGCATAGCACGTCTATATAAAGGGTAAGGGCAAATAACTGGGGATGACACTTTTTTTATTGGAAATGCTTCATTGTTTATGGCAGTTTAATTTCCAATCACATCTGAAGTTTTAAATGCGCTTTTGGAACCTGTTTAGTTTGATACTCCTTGCACTTACCCTTTATCTTTATATAAGTACATATATTTTGTTATTTTTTGTTTATTTGAGTTATTATTTTTTATGTTTCTCTGAATAAAAAAAATTTTCTACCGAATTTCATTCAAATCTACCGATTTTTTTTTGTCGAATCTACCGAATTTGAAAAAAAAAATTAAGTGTGCACACTGAACAGATGTCTTAATTGAAATTTAAGCCTTTTATTTTTATTATTTTTGGCTTGGCTTATTAAATAATTTATAGTTGTTTTTATTATAAAACACACAGCATGTATAAAACTTTATCCCATGAAGAGAAAAAGGCGTGAGAAAATTTCTTTATTCGAAGGACTTTCTTTGTTGTGCCTGGAGTTCGAGCAATTGTTTAAAAATTATTTGCATTGTTACTCCTTTTTACTTGTATTTACTTTTTATAAACTATACTTCTTCAAAAGGTGTTATACAAGTTTAGCTCAATACTTAAAACGTAAAATTTATTTAGATAAAAAAATATTGGTTATATAAAACCGCATGAAGTTAAAAAAAAACAGTTTTTCGAATTTACTGAAAAATTGTAAACTTTGAGTTAACCTCATTTAGAGAAAAAAGTGCGATTTGCTGTCTATTCTTTCAAATGGAGTGGAGGCTGATCAGATGGGCTGTATTTTTACACAGAACAAAATAGACAAGAATTATTTTCAATAAAACCATGTTATTGAATAAAATTTTAGTTTCAATAATATTTGTCATTAACTTGAATATTGTATTTATCAATTCCGCACATTTTAAAATATCATTTAATGTCATTTATTTGTGTTGGTGTTTTCCTTGCTTGTTGATTGACTAAACCTGGTCATGTGCTGATGTTGTTGTTTATTTTGATTGTTGGTGTTGTATTCGTGTGCATTCGGACAAGAAGCCGAAAAATCTCGTGGCTTGTTTTTTTTACTCAACAAAGTTATTTTTAGATTAGAAGAAACAAAAGAAATCATGTTTTGCGTGTATTCATTATTTGCGTATCCAAAAACGATTTGCTCTTTTAGCTGAGTGGTAATAAGTACGTTAGTTTATTAGTCAAGAGATTGCCGGTTCGACTCATCCCAAAGACATTTAGTTTTAGTAGCAGCCAAGCAAAAGCAAACAAAAAGGGGTTGAAAAATGTGACATTCATCCACACACACAACACAATAACAATTATCACTGAAAATAAAATTTCAGTCAACAACTTTTTTCTTTGATTCATTAAATTTCTTTATTGGCTGAAAAAAAATATATTCAATAAACGTACGTACAATTTTATTTATCAATAATGCAAAAATCGTCATCACAGAAAATTCGAAAGATTTTTTTATTGAATCAACGATTTTCGTATTCAAATATCAAAATCATTTTTTTCTGTGTACCCAGCTGTGCGACGCTGTATTTTGTACTGAGTGTTGTGCTTATGTAGGTGCGTTACTTTGCTGCACTATATAAACCGAACTTATGTTCGGATTTCTTATATCAATCGATTTGTCTTAATCCTGAGAGTGTCACTAAAGATATGACAGTAGTCAAAGCTCAATGTAGCGGAAAACAGATGCTGCCGAGCTTTGCGACCAAATTCTAATACTTTAATTTTATTTTAGCTTAATTTTAGCTTTTCCAAGATGAAAGCTTTCGTCTTGGATAGCAAACCAACGAAAAGCTGAAATTTTGAAGAGAGAAACCACTTCAAAGTTTTTATCCATTTTAATATTCTTTCCACCGGGGGTTGGCGTGCACAAGCTGACGGAGTACACAAGGGTAAGAGGAGCTGCATGAGAACACGGCTGCGACGCTAATTCGCATCAAGAGCAATATTATACACATAACACTAACTAACAAAGATAGGAACATGGTAGAGAACAGGATGGTAGATAAAGACTGTACATTTTCAGTCTTAATTTTGCAGGGGAAAGGCTTGACCCATAAAGGAATTCAAGAAAGACTAACTGGAATACCTATGGGGCCACTGTTGATATTATAGCAAGGGTCACTCCGCAGCGCGTAGACACGCAAAGAGGTGGAATATTTCACTAAACTTGTAGGGAATGTTTTGAACAGCCTCCGTGCTGGACCAAAGATCTGAGGTCTTTGGTAAGAAGATTGTTCAATTGGGTGAAACTTACAGGAAGGATTGAAAACTGGAACAATTATAAAGTGCTGTATAACCGGTACAAGGGTGATCTCAAAAGGGAAAAAAGCCCCATGGGGGAAATATTATGAGGAGATTGATTCCGTAAATGAGTTATCGAATGAGTTGGCGAATATTGTCAAAACAATCTAAGGCTCCTGGGAATGTTCAAAGAATGGATGGCTCATGGAAGCAATCCAGCTCTGAGACATTTTCTGTTCTGACGGACACTAGCTTTCTTGGCTGTAGGAAAGTAAGAGAAGAGGCTAGGATGGACGTTAATTCTAACTAGCTACTTGTCGGAACCAGAATTATGGGGAGCAGTGGAGAAAGCAACATGGGCAATTAATATTTTTGAACCGTATAAATCACCGGGCCCAGATGGTATTTTTCCGGCCATGTTGCAGAATGTCCCACAGCGCGTTCTACATCCCAGTCGAAAATTGCAAAAAAAAAAAAAAAAGTAATCGGGTTTGGAATTAAGCATTTTTGGTGGAAGCGTGAGATTAAAATAATTTATTCTTGAGAAGTACTTACTTTTTTTATTTGGCATCTTGTTCACGTAATCGGTTTAATCTAAAAGAATTATTCTCCTCATTTAGCAACTTGTACAGCATTTTTTTTTTAATTTGAGGTAATGTGATTTGTAAGCGAGTAATGAAATTTGGCAATCAGAAAAGTAAGTCATTATGTGTCAAGTAGTTCTGATGGTAATATGTAATTTTTTGCTGGGTTACTATCTCTGGTGATTATCTTTAAGATATAATATAATATAATAGATATAATATAATATAATAGATATAATTGATTAGAAGATATAATTGATTAGGAGGTTTATACCAAAAGGCTGCAGAGAGGATAGGGTCATTTTTATAGCCAAAGCGGGTAAATTAAGCCCCTCCAAGCCAAAGAATTTCAGGCCGATCAATCTTTTGTCATTTCTTTTGAAAGCATTAGAACGACTGATTGATCCGCATCTAAGGAACACAATTGATATCCTCGTCATTAGTGGCACTCAGCATGCCTATCGAAAAGCAGGTCTGTTGAGAATGCGCTTCATGACATGGTTGCTGTCAAAGAGACATTGAGGAAGCCTTTAACAACATTAGTATAGGCGCTATTAGGGAGTCGCTAGAGACACTCAGGGTTCACAAATGCTTGTTATGTAAAGATTTTGTTTGAGGCTTTTAAACTTGTTATGCTACAAGCATAACAATAACGTATTAAGAGTCTTGCTATAAACATACGAAGTTGGTTAGCTAAATTAAAAAAGAACTTTGGTTGAAGTTTACTGAAAAAGTTCCATAAGCAGAAATGAAATGCATATAGAAAATGCTTAACCATAAAAACAAGCAAAATTTTCAAATTAAGTAAAGGCTTTACGTCAAATGAATATACTTCGGTATTTCATGTTATCAAAATACTTTAGAGGAAGAAGGCACTAACCAACTCTATAGTCACTGTCCTAGTATCGAAGATTTAAGACGTAAAATCTTTGTTCAAAGAATATTCACAAATAAACTCTGTCACAATCATATTGTTTTGCATAAGATTTATAATTTTGTTAAAGAAACCGGGTAGCTGGAGTATAAACACAGACATGGCAAGACATTTGTTTCAGTTATTGCGGTATAGGAGTAAAGAAAATACTTCGTGACGAAAGAATTTCTGATGCTTGCCTCTTCATGCGCATGGACGCGTATACAAACGTCATGCATGTACATACACACGTATGATCTTTTATTTTGCTGCGCACATACAAACGCACACATGCATTGACATTAGCGCACACAGCTTGCTTAAAAAAAAAACTTCCCTTAAAACAGGGAAGTCCAAAAATGTTTTGCAGCAGTATGGGTGAGAGAATTTTAATTACAATGAAACGAAAAAGTGGGCACAAAGATTTTAATCAAAATTTAATCACAAGAATTTGTTTTGGTTGTAAAAAAAGGCAAAAGGATATAGTTCAAACTGAATTTTTTATTTTCCGATTTGGTAAAATTAAAAACTTTTTAGCACATATTGGGGCATACTCATAGTCAAAACAAAGTATACTTTAAGAATTTAAAACCAGTATTTTGTATGGTAATACTGGTTTTAAATACATAAAAGTATACTTTGTTTTGACTATGAGTATGCGCCATTAAATTTTACTTTTTAAAAAACAAATAGTAAATTCCTTAATGAAAATTCCATCGGTAAACGTCTACCTAACATAACAATATTAGAGCTGTGTCGTTCATGAACGAACGAGTACAAATGATGGTCACTTCACTGAGCTGTTTTGGCTCAGCAGTGCTGATAAAAAGTACAATTGAACGAAATGAACGAACGAGCGCACTTGGGTGTTTTTGTTTTGTTTTTGCTTTTTCTTTATTCGTGCGAGATATTTTGTCACATTTTGGTTTTCATTTGCCTGCTTTTAGTAGCAGTATGACCATTATGAAATTAATAAAATTGCCATTAATATTTCTTAAGTTTTTAGAACATATTAAGAGTTTTTTTGAACAAATTCACGTATGTAGATAATAATATTATAAACAGTCTATTTTGATTCTTTATATGTGGATCTTTTGCCAATATGAATCTTTTGACTTCTTATTCCTTTAATATTTTAAACATTTTACTTTCTGATTTTTTTTTTTTTTTTGTTTCTTATATTTTCTATTGTTTGTTTTGCTTAGTTTGCTAAACAATTCATAACAAACTCACTGGACAAATGCCCTTTTTATTTGACGAATCGGCTTTTGTTTGTTTGTTTTTATTTCGTTCTATTTCTTGAAAAGAGCGGATGAAGGAAATGAACGAACTCGTTCTTTTTTAGAAAATGAACGAAAATGAGCGGTCACTTGAATGAATGATTTGACACAGCTCTAAACAATATACATATAAGGTCACTACGCTTGAAAGTTATTTTCGTTAATTAAAATATAACTTGTTTTCATTAGTTTCTTCCCCTGCAACCATTTCCTAATTTTTCCTCATCATTATATGTAACCGTATTGATATTAAGAGTCTTATAACGCCTCTAAGTAACATTTTATACTGGCTCTTATGTGTTTGATAATATAAAAGACATTGCGCATTATCAAAGGCATTGTATATCGAAAAGTATTTTCTTTATTCTATCATTTATATTATCCACTGTATTTGGAAAAATATCAATACAGCCGATACTCATGTTCACTCGTTGCTGTTTCATGTACCACTGAATAAAAGAGCATAAAATAAAATGAGGTGTGGCTTCTAAACTATTGTTTGGTGAAATGGACAGCCATGCCTTAAACACATAATAGCTTACCATCCTCATCTTACACAAACACTCAAAAGTACAATATGCAAAATAACAAGCATACACTCATCAACACTACTTCTTTTGATTGTTTGTTATGAACAAGAAGTCTTCGCGACATCGCTTGTTAACACTCATATACACGAACACCAATGCATCCATTTTGCTTCGTTTATTATATGACAGCATTTATTATTGGTTTAGTATAATACATACCACGAGAATACATTTAAAAAATAAGACGTATTTACATTTCAAGACTGTTTGCGCAGGTCTCTATAACACATTTAATATAATAAAGAAAGTTCAAAAATATCATGTATTGAAAAATATGCGTAATTAAATCGATGTCTCTTCAAATTTATTTGATCATAAACTATAGCAAAACTATATTTTTATGAGCCTTATTTACAGATTTTGCAATGGGTAGCACTCCTTCAGTGACATACAAAGTAATGAGTGGTAATTATTTTTTTAATTACTTCATATGTGTGACTTCCCCGCAAGATGCAATAATCACTTACTTGTATCACTAATAAACGCTTAATACTCCCACTATTTATGACAATAAAAAACTTAAAATATTTTTAACAAAAATATTCATCTTTGCAAAAAATAAAGTATTGAAATAATGCATGCCTGTACGTACACTGTAGTCCAGCAAAAATATTTTATTTTATAAAAAAAAAAAACTTTCTCATCAACATGTTTATGAGATCAGATATGAGAATTAAGCAAAGAAAAAATTCCTTTGGCTCAAAGAAACTTTACCGACAGATGAAATATTATCTTATTAGATTATATTACGGGACAATAAGAATATTAAATATTTAACTAAATGAAAAAGACACACAAATAAAATCATAAAAAATATGCAAAATTAGCAAAAATCTGTGAGCAAAAGAACGATATAATGAATCGGGAAACGTACTGTAAAAAATCAAAAATTTAAAAATCAAACGAGCCGTGAAATACAATTTGATCTATAAGAAAAAAAATTTTTTTTTTTTTGAAAATCCAAAAACAAGCATATTGTTTAATACGAAATTGCTCAAGTTTAAAACAAAAGGATGTTTTTTTTTTCTTATTTACATATTAAACAAAAGACAAACGACACGAAAAGAAGTTCTAGTAGCGGCCGAGATGTGAGTGAGCATGAATGATTGGTTGATGGTTTGTTTAGTTTGTTGGCTGCCTGGCTGGCTGGTTGTTCTTCTTTTTTTTTATTTTAATCATTTAAATCTTAAAACAAAAAAAAAATGAAAGAAAGAATTATAACATCTTTGGTAGTTGATTGCTTTGTTAAAGCAACAAACCAAATTGAAAACGAGTCCTTTTCATCTTCCTAATTTGATTGAGGATGCTCTTGGTTTAGCTTTATGTCAGCTTTGACGATTGTCAAGTATTTATTTTTTTAAAAAGCCGCTAAAAATATTTTTCCAAATGAATACTTCATTATTTACACGATCGAGCAGAGGGAAGCCAAGGGTAAAGAGAATAGTTAGATATGCTTAAAGCGACATAAAGTCTACTTTAGCAGTTAATCATTATTGTTTTAGGCAAAAGCTGAATGAAGAATGATGACAAGATCATGCGAATGACCATGATCATGATCATGATTTTATTAAACTGTTGTTTGCCGACAATAAGCCGTTTCAAGTGATGATTGTGTTTTGTCTGCTATGTCGCGAAAAATAAGAGCTTGACCAGAAAGCTTTTGTGTTTTCATTTTATGATTTGAATAGATGACAGATATATTCGTTATTGGAAACGAAAGTAATATAAAGCTTGGCAGGTAAGAGTGTGGGAAAAATTTAGTCCAGATATTTAATAATTTAGTGGGAATGCATATTGTGCCAAAAAAAATAGCTAAAGCGAAATAATTTTCGTAATTAATATTTTGACCAAAATCGATTATTTGCCGTCCTAAATAATCTCAAAGATTTTCATAAAAAAAAGTAGTTGCGAAAAATGTGTCGGTATTTCGGCGGCCGTTAATTTTGTTTTTTTTTTCTTTTTTATTTCTTATATTCTCCTCTTCCCTCAAATCGATTCATTTTTATGTAAGAAAAATAAAAAAAAAATTCCTAGCGATAAGTTGTGTTTTAGGTGACGTTTTTTGGGGGGAGGGGTGAATAAATAGCCCTGAGAGCCAACTTTAATGGGCAGACGCACGCCCTAAAACACAACTTATCGCTACGAAATTTTTTTTTTCTATTTTTTTACATACAACTGAACCGATTTAGGGGAGAGCTTACAAGAAATTAAAAAAAAAAATTCTCCACACACGCTAATGTACGTACTAGAGGAGAGCAGCTTTAATTTCAAATACTCTTCTTCCTTTTTAGGGTTTTGTACACCAAAGGTTTTCACCCTATTGTTTTCGCTACGCTGTCCGTCTGTCGGTCTGTCCGTCTGTCCGTCACACGCTATTTTCTCAGGAACAGTAAGAGCTACCGACCTGAAATTTGGACAGAGTATGTAGAACCTTGGCCGCTACAACAACAAATACATGACAGTTAAAAATTAAAGGGTGTTCAAAAACAGCAACGAAAAATGTTAAAATCCCATGTAATTACATACAATTGTATATGTATGTATATTGACACTTGAAATTTGTAAAATTATACAAACTTCAACAATTAACACTAAAATTTAAAAAAATTTAAATTAAAGGGTGTTCTATCAGTTAATGCAATTTTGACTATGTAATAGTGACAACTTGCTGTATCTTGGAAACCGTAAGAGGAAAACTCTTGATATTTTCAAAAACGGTAAAACTAGAAAATCCGAAAATTATAAAATCGCCAAAGCGAAGAAAAACCGCCAAAAATTTCAAAACAATCGCCAACACGAAAAAAATCGCCAAAATTAAAAAAACCTCTCTAACACTAAAATAAATCGATAAATTCGAAAAAATCGCCTTAATGCAAAAAATCGCCAAAATAAAAAACGCCAAAAACCGAAAAAAATCGCAAAAACGCGAAAAAGGCGCCAAAACTAAATATTGCATATATGAACAAAAATCGCCAAAATGAAAAAAAATCGCCAAAATTAAAAAAAAATCGCTAAAATGAAAAAACGCCAGAACCGAAAAAAATAACCAAAACGAGAAAAAAATATCAAAACTAAGAACAAGCGCCAAAACTTAAAAAAAATCGCCAAAACCTAAAAATCGCAAAAAAACGACAGAACTAAAAAAACGCTCAAAACCGAAAAAAACCCAGAAACGAAAAAAAATGCCAAAACTATATTTTATATAGATTAAAGTTTGTATTGAATTACATATCTAATGTCCGTACGGAACCCTTTGTGCGCGGGTCAAAGTCGCACTTCACTGAATTTATTCCTTCTTTCACACAACAAAACTATTCTTTCTCTCTCATATTCTTTTGACATACAAATAATTACTAAAAATTGAAGCAATAGAAGAACATCCGAATACAAATCGAACCAAAAGCATCACCAACCGTTAGTGTTTGAAGTCGAGCCTTGTCTCCAAACCGAATCAACTCATTTTAAAAGCTGAGCTTTTAATAATTTCCTTTTTATAGTATTACATATATAGACCGTAACCAATAAATCAAAAATCTTGATTTTAAAGTGTTGAAAATATAATTGTTGGCCACAAC
The DNA here is from genome assembly GCA_949987645.1 of Tachina grossa. NCBI lineage: Eukaryota > Metazoa > Arthropoda > Insecta > Diptera > Tachinidae > Tachina > Tachina grossa. Next base: position 19,280,356 of record OX465275.1, read on the forward strand.
AAAAAAAAAATAAAGTAAATTTGCATATTTATTACAGCTCAATTTGCTCTTGCAACTCGAACGTGCTTGAATAAACAAAAACACCACGAACCAATCTTTTATTGACAAGAGAAAAACAACTACAACAACTACGAGAAAATTAGCATAAACTGATAAGATAATAAAACTAACAAACATTTATTAATTGAAACCATGTGCACTGGCATGCAAAACGATCAAAAAGCTTAAAACGAGTTGTTGGAATTTAAAAAAAAAAATTTACAACTAAACTAGATTAGTTGTAGTTATTAAAAAAAATCTTAAGATATTTTATTTAATGTAATATATATATATATATTTTTTTTTGGGTGATCAAGGTTAAATTAAATTTGTTTAATAAATTATTCAGATTCGCTCTGAAGTGAAAACAAAATTAACAGTTGGTAACACAAGGGTACGCAATTTCAATAACAAAAATATTACAGTGACTGTTAAATGGTGTCAAATAGCAGCAAATGTGTCCTTAACAAATCGATGAAATTCTTTATGTTGTTTTATTTAAAAAAAATACAATTAAGGATTTTGAAGCTAATGTCTTAATAATGACAGTTTAAAGCAGTGATGGGCTCAAAAATATATAAAACTTTGGCTGTTACAACAAGAAATATATCGATCTATAACCGCCAAAAAAAAGCTTAAGCGATGTATTACTTGGAACTTCACTTTTTGAAAAAAAAAACGATTATCTTAAATAACCGATTTTCGTGAAAAAAAAACAAAGCTCCAAAATTATGTCGCTTAAGCTTATTTGGTAGTTATGACACTATTTTACGCTTCAAAATTAAAGCGAGCAACACAATATGTTTAAATCCTAATGTAATGTACAGACAATTATATATAGACACTTGAAATTTTCAAAGTTAGTGTATTTTTAACCCCCGACTAAAAAAGGGGTGTTATAAGTTTGTAGTGTGTGTCTGTGTGTCTGTGTATCTGTGTATCTGTGTGTCTGACTGTGTCCACGTACAGGCCAAACGGCTAGACCGATTTTCATTTAGTTTTTTCTGTTTGAAAGATGACTTAGGGTTCTTAGCTATGTTTGAAGAAAATCAGTCCAGCCGTTTAGAATATATAACATCTTTTCTGAAAAAAGTCGGGGGTTTTTAAAATTTTTCATTTTTGTTATTATACAGACTACAACAATTAACACTGAAATTTAAAAAAAAATCAATAATAAACTATGTTACGTTAACAACTTGTTGCATCCTGCAAACCGTAAGAAGCAAACTCATGAAATTTTCAAAAACGCTAAAGCTAAACAATCCTAAAAAAACCATAAAAAATGCTGAATCGAAAAATCGCCAAAAAACAAAAAAAAAAATCGGTAAAAACTGAAAAAAATCGCCAAAAAAAGGAGAAAAAGCGCCAACACAAAAAAACTCTAAAACTGCAAAATAACTGAAAAAATCGCCATTGAAAGAAAAAAATTCCCAAGAGGAATAAAAGCACCAAATGAAAATAAATTGGTTAAACTAAAAAAAAAAATATCAAAGTCTAAACAAAAAATCGCCAAAACGAAAAAATCACCGAAACTAAAAAAAATACTCAAAGTAAAACACAACTGATAAAACCGTCGAGAACAGAAAAGGTCCTTAAAAAACCGGAAAAATCGCTTAGACCAAAAAAGAAGCATCAAAACTAAAAAATCGTCAAAAACCTAAAAAAAACCGTCAAGAAGCATATAACGCCAAAATTAAAACAACCCTAAAACTAAGAAAAAAAAGAATTGTCTAAACGAAGAATTGTCCAAAGCAAAATAAATCGCTAAAACTAAAAATAAAAAAATTGTCAAAACGCAAAAAAGCACCAAAGTAAAATATATCGTTAAAACTAAAAAAATCGCTAAAACACAGCCGAAAAAATTGCCGAGAGCCGAAACGAAACGAAAAAGGCAACAAAACTAACAAAATCGCCAAAACTGGAAAAAATCGGCAAAGCGAAAAAACGTAAAAAAAATTCTAATGCAGGGTGTTTCCCACAGATAAGCTTTATCGCTTTGCGGAGTTGTATCTGTTTAAAAAAAATCATGCCACAGCTTGAACTTAATATTTTTACCAAAATCGATTATTTGCTATCATAAATAATCGATTTTCGTCAATAAAAAAACGAGGTCCAAAATATGTGTCGGTTAAGCTTAAGTAGTTTCCGTACGGAAGGAAGCCTTCGTGAGTGAATCGAAGTCGCACTTTAATGAATTTATTTTAAGTTGTTTTTAAGTTTTGTATAAAATAAAACTTGATCGGATGTTATCAGTTAATTTTGCTTCATCTCAAGTATAATTTTGTATTGTGCTAGTAGTAACACTGTTACGAATAAGTGAAAATGGTCTCAACAAAATTGTGCTATGAAACGGCCACCAATGGCTTAGAACTTAAGTAATATAACTAGTGCTAACTTTTCTACCGTTGAAATTTAGCCGGCAGGCCAAATATAAATAAGTGGTTATACAAGCCTCTATTTAATTTCAAAGAAATAAGGTTACGCAAAACTAGACAAAATATTATTTCTTAATACGAGTAACTGCAAGTCTTAAACACATTGTTTAAGCCTGCTCTAAGCTTTAAACATCCAAAAATGCCACGTTTTTTTAAAGAAGTAAAACTCAGGCAATGAACGGCTACTACTATTACTAGGTGTTACCTTCTTTAGGAAAAGGATAGTATAGAGAAGACATGTGGTGAAAGAAGATATAGAGGAAAGCTTAATTCTTTTGCAACTCTACTTTTTGCATGTTTTTAATAATGCAGAGTTGCAGCGCCTCTAGAGTCAATGTGGCGTATTAAATTTTCAAAGCTGTGTTTAGTAGCCAATTTTATGTGTTAGTTTACTTAGCCAAGTATTCTCCTACACACTACCGACAAAGGAGGGCGTTCTAATGTTAGATTAGGATTAGTATCCTCTGAAGCAGGAGCAGTTCAGTGACCAGTGACTATGCCTTGACTATCACTTGAACTTTCCTACAACAACTGATACAAAAAGACACTAATGCACATCAGACAAACGAGTGGTTTTGTCATTTAATGACTGCCAGAACAAGGACAGAAACCAGGACCTTTGGTTTTGTAGTCAACGTACTAACTACCTCAGCCAACCACCAAAAAAGCTTAACCGATCGATTATGGATTATTTAAAATCGCAAGTAATCGATTTTGTAAAAAAAATGTCGCTTAACCTTTAAAAAGGTAAAATAATTGGCTTACGATCTATTACGACCTCGAAAATGTGAAAATATGACCGAAAATCGGAAGCCCAGAATGTGCTGGATTCGAAGTCATACCAAAACCTATAAACACCTACGAGAGATGAGATAAAAACTAACATCATTTTAAATAATACTTCCATAAATGATAAATTACTTTTAATCAATGAAAAAGAACATCAAAATAATTAATATTTGAAATATATAATTAGTTACCGAAAATTATAACTTCTCTTTTTTTGTTTACAAAAAAAAAATAATTACAATCTCCATTTTTTTCTCTGTGTATTTTTATACGTTTTTAATGGAGTCTTTTGGTCTAAACTGTTTGTTCTTTAACTTTTTTCGCTTTATTGTGGCCTTTTGAAACATAATTTATGCACATCTCTTTATAAAGCAACTAAACTGAATTATTCTATGTTGTTGTTGTTGTTGTTATCCGTATTGTATCACATCCTTATGTATTTTTACTTTTTTGTTGCTTTAACAAACTACTTTGTTAATCTTATCAAAAGTTAATGATCTACAAAACAGAACAAACTAAAGAAGGCTGTGTGAAGCTAAAAACAATTTAAACGGGAGCAACATCACAAGAAGACGTTTAAAGAGTAGGATGTGTTCATTTGACATGACAACACACAGCACAGCACAGGATGGATGGGATGATCAGTAGCAAAACGAAACAAAACAATCACCATATCAGCAACGGCTATATATCTGATTCTGGAATCTTACAATAACAGCTTCATAAATGTAAATTAGAGTTCATTTAGCATTTGAAACTATGAGCTCGTAAATAAATGTCAAATGACATTACAATCAATGTTTCAAATAAATCTCAACTTAATTCCTCGTTGCACTAAGTAAGGGATGCAGGGTACAGGCCAAGTATCCTTTCTTTGCTCATTGTTTGTGCACTCCTTCGAGAGTTCTGTTGTCTTTCTTTCCACTGATGTTTCTGTGATAATACTCGTAAAATGATGCTGTTAGTTGAAGTCTTTGTTGCGGTGGCCATAGATTTTTGGTTTTGTTTCAGCCACTACGTCTGTCTGCTCAAGTATTTTTTTATTTATTTTTTTTTTTTTTTTTTTTTTTGATGTGTGAGGTAACATTTATTTAAATTTTTTCTTGTACCCTTAACTTTAAAGCAAGGCAAATAAGTAATAATGTATGGCTTTATTTATATATCTTAATAATGAAACCAAAAAAAAAAAATATCCACAATGCTTAATGTTTAGACTTTTGTTCTCATTCTCGTTACAATATCAAACCATCATTCTGTTCAATGAACAACCGCAACAGCAAAGCAGCATCCCAAAGATAACCACAGATGATAGTGATAATGGCTTGTAAGAACAAAATTAATTGTCAGCAGCATAAACAGACAAGGCGAAATAAAAAATAAAAAAAAATAAAAAAAATGGAACTGTAGCAACAACAATAAGAAAAACAACAAATTTACAAAACAAGTTAAATTGTCCTTAATTTGAATTGATGATGTTAAAAGATATTCTTTTCTATATACACGACGAAAAATTGAGGTGAATAAGTATTTGGGTGAAATTTAATCGAGTGATAATGTGAGGGGTGGGGGCAATGTTTGTTGTTCACAGTTTAAGTAAAGAGAATTTAAAAGTTCTTTATCAATGGATCAGTAATGATTATTCCATAATAGTTGAGCAAACATGTTGTATTTTATCACACTACCATATGTGACACCGCATTCGTGTTATAACTTTTAAGCTTAAGCATCATTTTTTATAGCCTTATGTATAAGAAAAAAATTGACATGAAGCTGGCATAAGTGACGAAATTGAATTATGTAGGTGTTAACGAGTTCTTCTATACAATTTGACATTAAAAATGGTCGCAATATGTGGTTTTAACCCACTACTAAGTCCTAGCGTGATTTTTAAAATAAAGTTTCATAGCAAAACTCTTTAAGATCATATTCAATTTTGCCACTTATGCTAACTTCATGCCAGTTTTTGCTTATACATATGGCAGTTAATATCTAATCATAATATTTTGAATATAAAACAAATGTCTAATCACAAATTGTTGTACATAAAACAGAACTGCATACATGTAATATTTAAAAATCACATTTCCTCGGTTAGCGGTGTCTAGTTGATTATAAATCAAAAACCATTTGCTTTCATTTTTTTTACACATCAAAAAAAAAATACATATGTATACATATATAAAATATTCAATATTTTTCAAGCCACTGTGCAATTGAAACGTACTGATTTTACCTGAATTCGTTAATGGACCGCTAGTAAGGCAAAATTCGTATATTAATTTTAAGACTAACCGATGATTTCATGATTCTTAACGCGGCAACAACGCATTAGTCTCGTATGAGTCACGCATGAGACACGTGTGAGTCACGCATGAGTCACGCGTGATATATATTAGTGCTATTTTGCATCAATTGTTGTAGGAAAATTCAACTGATGAAGGCATAGACACTGGTCACTGAACTAAAGCAGCTTCAGGGGATACTAGTCTTAATGTTAATATGTATTGTGTAGCAGAATCATTCCTGAAGTAAACTTGCAAATAAAATAGCTACTTAATACTACTTCAAAAATTTAATACGCCATATTGACACCAGAGGCGCTGCAACTCTGTATTATTGAAAACCTGTAAAAGCAGAGTTGTAAAGGAATGTAGCTTCTCTCTATCTCTTCCTTCACTATCTGTCCTCTCTATCACTATACCTTTACTAAAAAAGATAACACCTAGTAATAGTAGAAGACATTCATTGCCTGAGTGTTACTTATCTTAAAAATAAAAAAAATTAAAACTATCTTGGGTTTGTATTTTTCGAATTCAATGCCAGGCAATTCATTAAGAGCCTGCCTGAATAAAAAAAAAGTTTTTGTTGATTAAGCCTCGTTTATATGCATTTTGTTCCGGCTGCGGTATTTCTTATACAAAAAAAAAAAAAAATTATGTTTATTAATTAATTATTAATTACTTTGTATGGGGGGTATACAACTCTGCCCTCGAATACTCCCATGATTTAAGTGGAACATGCAGCCTATTCCAAAAGTTATACACATCAAATTTAGTGTGTCTTACTATTTTAGTTGTGAAGATGTAAGAATAATACACCCCAAGGTTTTGTTGCAATTTATTCTAAGAGCTACCTATATAAAATTTAATGACACTCATTATTCTAGTTGTAGAGATATGAATTGATCCGCAAAAAACGGCTTTTGCCCCACTGTACAGCGTCTTCTGCCGATCGTTCGTCAACGGAATTCTCTGAGCTTTAAATGTTACCAAGCACTCACGTTTATCTAACGGAGCTAAGTCAGTGTGCACATTTCTACCGAATATGTTTGTGAATTTAACAATCTACCAATTCTACCGAACAAGGACTGAAATCTACCGAATATTGTTATTTAGTAATTTAATTCGATATATGTGTAAACTGCCTGTTTTGCCACAAAGGAGTGCGGCCGCAGAGCGGTCATTTTCTGTCATGAAAATCATTAAAACAGAATAAAGAAATCGGTTAAAAACTGAAACTATAAGTAACCTAATATTTGCCAAAGAATTGTGCCTTGAGGATGAAATATTTACTCCTACAAAAGTTTAAATTCATAAATGGATCTTACATATAATCTTTGTAGTTACAAATGTTTGTCAAATAAAAGTTATTTTAGTAGCTTTATATGCATATCATATCTATATAAAGGGTAAGGGCAAATAACTGGGGATGACACTTTTTTTTATTGGAAATGCTTCATTGCTTATGGCACTTTAATTTCCAATCACATCTGAAGTTTTAAATGCGCTTTTGGAACCTGTTTAGTTTGATACTCCTCGCACTTACCCTTTATATATAAGTACATACATTTTGCTATTTTTTATGTTTCTTTGAATTCTTATTTTTTGTTTCTCTGAATAAAAAATTTTCTACCGAATTTCATTCAAATCTACCGATTTTTTTTTTGTCGATTCTACCGAATTTAAAAAAAATTAGCTCAGTAGCTAAGTGCACTCACAAATATTACAGAAATGTATAATCGATTACTACCACAACTTAATAGGAGAGAGAGGGAGAGAGAAGAGGGGAAAAGAAACGTTTTTATTACTCTCGTTTCTCTCTTCTAGCAAGCTAATCAGCTTAGCGATAAGACTTGCACAGTGTAAAGCAGGACTTATGGTGAATACGTATATCAAAAGTTAAATATTAATCCTCAATTTTAAATATTGCCCATTAAGTGAAGCGAGTAATTACTTAAGATTTGTTAATGCATATGTCGACCCTTTCCAATCACTGAGCTACACAAGCCGACGTTACAGCTAGATTCTAGTATTTGGACACACATTTTTATTACAACTTGTAATATGTAAATGTAAGGCTTATTCGTGATAACTCGAGCACAAGAGGTTGCTTCACAGAATTGAAAATTGATTGAGGATTTCCACATTGATTAATTGAGTATTCACATTCACCTAAAAATCATACCAATCGAAAGAAGTTGATTCTTCGAAAAATTTAGATACGGCTGATGGATGCCTGGTGCGAATTATGGTATGTATTCACTGTCCTACACAATTGCACGACTTTTTGCTTTTTAAGAGAAATAAAACTTAAGCAATGAATGCCTACTGCTATTAATATGTGTTAGCTTCTTTAGGAAAGGGATAGTAATAGAGAAGAAAGTTGGTGAAGGAAGAGATAGATTAAAGCTTCATTCCTTTACAACTCTGCTTTCTTGCACGTTTCTTATAATGCAGTGCTGCAGCGCCTCTGGTGTCAATGAGGCCAATTAAATTTTTGAATTTGTGCTTAGTAGTCATTTTAGTGATTATTTTACTGCGCCTATGATTCTGCTATATAATATAGACGAATGAGGGCCCCTTGATATTACTTTAGAATTAGTATCCGCTGGAGCCGGTGCAGCTCAGCATCCAGGGTCTATGTCTTCATCACTAGAAATTCCCTACAATAACTGATACAAAATGACTTTTGCAAAAATACCACCCTGATTTAATGAATTTTTATTGTCTTTTGAAGATGTTCATAAACTCCCTTTTACCAGGGTTTTATTTTCTCAAAAAACGTATGAATGTGTAAGAGAGTGAGTGTTAGCCTTTAGATAGATTTCGTAATATTTATAACTTTTATATACTTTAATATCTAACTTGCCAAAAAAAAAAAAAACTTCCAAAACCACCAATTTAGACAAACAAAAAAATCAAGGGAATGCAAAAAAATCTTACTACCTCGCATCATTGCTATCAATTGAAATCGCTGCAAAAATATGTCTTTAAGCCCTACAAACATTTACATTAAACAAAAACCTTTGCCGATACGACCATAGTTAATCATAATATTTGGGTGGCCCAAAAAACAATACGAATTGTTTTCATTCTCATCTTCATCCACTAAACATTTTTCAACCCAGAAACCAAACTAACGCAAACTCAATCAAAAAAAAAAACGAAAGACTAAAGTAGAACCAAAGAAGAAGCTTTCTCAAAAATTAGCCATACTAAAGTCAGGCAGAAAACAAAAACGTTTCAAATTGTTTGTTATGCTCGTTGCAGAAACAAATGCTATAAAAGGGTTACAGGTAACAACTATAAAATAATATTAAAGCAATGAATTGGTACGAGTATGAAAGAGGAAAAACAACATATAATATTGTATCATTGTCAGCATATCAACATAGTCACCACAATCATCTACATCGTCATTGTTGTACCATCATCAGCAGTACCACGGCATTTGAAGCAACAAACAACATCATCATCATCATCATTGCCAGCTTTATTATACATATGTACATATTGTGTAGCAGCAACAACATAAAACTACTCCTTTATATTCATATCTTTTAGGTGGTTCGCACACACGCTGGATACAAGAATCAAAATCAGTGTGTGGTAGGCGCAGGGCAATAAAGATTTAGATCAGCTGCAGCATTGAATGGATACAACTACTATACATACTACAATGCAATACAATAATATTTGGATGCTTTTCATATGGTTGTTTTTATTTATTGTTCGTCTTTTTTTTTTTTTTTTTTTTTTTTTGTAGGTGTACGAAGAAAATGAACATAAAGTTAATTTTTTTTCTTTCTTTAGCTGAACACAAAAGTCCAAAATATTAAAATGGACAAGTAAACAACAACTTCATGGGCTCTTTTAAGAAGCCCATAAAATCGGTAGTAGAAGTAGTTGTACTAGAGAGATACAAAAGGCATTTTTTGCGGGGCACGGTATGTTGTAACAGGAGTTATTTAATAGGGCACAAAATCTAGCAGATTTGAATTGAAATCTTTATGAAAATCTAAACCGTTTAGTGCAAGTTTTTTGACATTTATCAAGACTTTTTTATGCAAAACAAGACCCACTAACAAAAAAATTTCCCAGACTACAACCAAAATGCTATAGTGAAATGACTACACACATTTTTAAGCAGACCGTAGCTAATTCACTCACCTTTTTTTATAAATATGTTGTAGAGGTTAGTAAAAAATAGATAAAAACATTAGATTTTCAGATTTCCTACAAATCTACTGGCATAAAAGATTTGGTTTTATATGCGAAATCTAGTACAAAACAGCTAGATTTAGCTCAAAATCTCGTATATATTATATTTCGAGATAATATAAATGCCTTTTAAAGAAATTTTCAATCTTTACAAAACACAAAAATTTAACTGTACATTGTTTAATTAAAATTGAGGTCTACTTCTCTTACTAGTCTTACTTGCTTTTTTTCCAAATAATAAAACTTTTCTCCAATAGTGTGTTTACGTTTAAGCAAAATCTAGTGCTTCACATATTACGAGCAAAATCTATTAGATTTCCCATACAAAAGAAATTTAACTCGCCACTGGATTTTATTTAAATCTGTTTGAAATCTATTAGAACTTAGTGTTGCAACTATGTTTTTTTTTCTTCAAAATTGTACTAAAAAGTAAACTTGTGTACTAAAAATGTATTTGAATGGGCTATATTTTAGCTGCTTGCTTTTAATTTAGGAAAAATTACGAAGTCTTGATAAATGTCAAAAAAAAACTTGTTATAAACGCTATATATTTTCAATTAAAATCTACTAAATTTCCTCCAGTTGTAAATCTCTTATAACTATTTCAGTATTGGAATGTACCTATTGTGAATTATTTATTGTGATTATCCAAATTATAGATTGTGAATTATTAAACTTAACAAAATTATCTTAAAGGCTTTTTGGTGAATTGGTGTTTTGCTTTTTCTATTATATTAGACCTGCCAAGAAATCAAAAAGTCCACAAGGATTTCTCCATCTTTTTAAAAGTATCCTTTTCTTTTTTTAATAATTCTTTTCAAAGTTAAGTTTGGTTTGCCAAAAAGAATGTTTTTATTTATTCTCAATAAACCAGGTATCCTTTCCGGAGACCGCTATTTTCCCTTGACTCTACAACTGGCACACTTTCAAAAGAAAATCGAAATCTAGTAGATTTCTCCTACAAAATAAAAGCTACTTTTGTCAAAATCTACTTTAATATTGCGTCTTTATTTAAGCAAAATCTAGCACTTACGAGATTTCGGGCAAAATCTAGCAAATTTCCCGCACAAAACAAAATCTACTTCGTCACCAGATTTTGTCAAAATTTAGTAGAACTTAGCGACACATGTTTCAAATTTGTACTAAAAAGTCGTCAGCCTGTGTGCTTAAAAAGGTGTGTGAATTTGCTACATTGCAGTTGTTTGGTTACACTTTTGGTAAAATTTTCAGTTAGTGGGTTTTGTTTTGGGTAAAAATCTTGCTAAATGTTAAAAAAGCTTCATAAATATTTAAATAAAAGTCTGCTAGATTTTGTGCAGGTTTCAAATTAATTTATTTCCTTATATTTGTAATTTTTGTTACAAAATTTAAACATGGTCCTTTGAGAGGTACATAATTTTGAAAATATATATGTGGAATTTTGAAATTCCACTCAAGTATAAGTACAGTGATATTTGCACCCATCATATTCTTTGTTTATATCTTTTGCTTTCTCTATCAAACTATAGGATAAACAAAACATACCTCTTAATACGAATTACAGACACCAGAAGGCTAAAAGTGATAAAAAAAAAAGCCTTAGGTCGGCGTTCATTATTAACATAAGCGTGCAAAGTTAATGATTGCGTATCCAAAGTTTTATGTCTTTATTTAGTGAGTGGCCCACCAAAAGATAAACGCAAGTATCTAAACATAAGAAAGAAAGAATAAAAATTTAACAGAAAAAAATAAAAGAACAATTTCTTAGAAACTCATTTAGGAATACAAAGCCAAAGGAATTGACAGAAAAGTATATATTGCCTGGAATACCGCCCTAATTTAGTGTATTTTTTTCTCTTATTTCTAATTAAGTGTTGATAATGGTTGTATTAATAGCACATGCGAATAGCATTTCCTAAGCTGACTTTGCCTCAGCTGCTGGGTCATGCAGCAAGTTTTAATTGGAAAAGGTCTTCGAATATATATAGAGGCAATTTTGTGTATAACATAAAAAGGATTATGTAAATAAGTACCAGTCATTACTTTGTAAGTAGTACTCATTACAAAATCTTGAAGAAGAAAAATCACTTGTGAGACAAAAGGTCCGTGATCAAGACTAAACATGGTTGGATTGCTCCATACAATGCGCTGCAGCAACTACAGCTTCTTCGTATAGTGGGATGGCTTCACAAAAATTTTCATTAGTTAAACTGATAACCGAAGATTCATTTGTCCGATTCGAATAATGCCGGCTATTTTCATTAAACGGTTTAGAATGTAAACCTGCTAAATCCAGTTTTCTATAACAAATGAAATTTTAATGCCGTTCCAAAGAGAAAGAAACGCCTCATCGATTTGATAAAATATTTATTTTAATTTGAAGCTCTATATGTCGAAGAAACTTAATGTATTAAGGTACGGTCACACTTGTCAAACATTTGCCCAAAAAAACATAACCAACAAAATCTAATGAAAAAAGTTTTAATCCAGACACTTGTTTATTATATTAAACATTTTCGAACACAATTAACGCACAATGTCATAGAATCAAACAATATTGGCTACTATTTAACTTGACAAACTTTTCTCTGAATTGAAAGATTTTTCATTAGCATTTAGTGGTTACGTTTTTTTGGGAAAATGTTTGACAAGTGTGACCGTACCTTAATAGGCTAACTTCTTAAGCTTAGTATAAAAAGCTTTAACAGTATTTTGTCCCTCCTGTAAAATTTATTAGAAGTGAGTTAGCAGGTTTACACTCTAAGCCTTAAAAAAAGTTGCTGGAGAAAATTTATATTTTTTTAATTTTAATCATTTAATTTTATGCATCACGACATATCACAAATGCGAACAAAAAAATTGCACAAAATAAAGAAGGAACTAAGCAACAAGTACAAGTAAAAACTACATTACAACACAAAAAAAAGCAACAACATGTGCGAAAAACACATTATCAATGTAACCAAACAGTCTGGTAATTTCCGTTCAAATCCAATCAATTTCACACACTGCACATAACTCAATTTAATGTGGAGTCTATAAAACGAACACACACACACACAGAAAGCATCCACCTTTCAAGAGTTGTTTGTTCGTGTGGTAGGAATTTCAAATAACACAAAAATTCATTACGAAAATGCAACCAAATCCAAACATGCAAGAACAATTTTAAGGCCCTTGGGGGGGGGGCGAAATGCCAATAAAATGTTAAGACCTACCAGAAGTATAGATAGATAGAGAGGACAGACGTGCGACCAGCGAACGAACGGCCAAATAGGAGTGAATGCAAGTTCTTGCGAAAAAATCATCTTTATGTTCGCACAACACAATTATTATGTGCTTTTTATTTGGGCACTTTATTACTTTTTTTTTATAACATTCCAGTTCTCAAAGAAGGTAAAATGTAGTTGTGGCTTGTCGTAAATAAATAAGTCAGTGGTGTAATATAATGTGCTTGTAAGTATGTCTGTATATAATAAATTTTTTTTAAGTGTGTGTGTGCTGCGCAATTGGTGGACTCACTTTTAATTTTCCATAAAACTGCATCACGTGATCGTTGGTTTTTAGGGTTCCGTACACCAAAGGTGAAAATTAACCCCATTGTTTTCGCTACGCTGTCCGTCTGTCCGTCACACGGTATTTTCTCAGGAACCGTAAGAGCTACGGACCTGAAATTGGGACACACTATGTAGAACCTTGGCCGCTACAACAACAAATACATGAGAATTAAAAATTAAAGGGTGTTCTAAAACGAGCAACGAAAAATATTAAAATCCCATGTAATATACATACAATTGTATTTACGCATTTATATTGACACTTGAAATTTGTAAAATTAGTGTATTTTTATACAGACTACAACAATTAACACTAAAATTTAAAAAAATTAAAATTAAAAATTCCATTAAAATTAATGCAATTTTGACTATGTAATTTTGACAATTTGCTATATCTTGGAAACCGTAGGAGGCAAACACTTGAAATTTTCAAAAACGGTAAAACTAAAAAAACCGAAAATTATAAAATCGGCAAACCAAAAAAAAAAAAAAAAATCGCCAAAAATTTAAAAAAATCGCCAAAACGAAAAAAATCGCCAAAATTAAAAAAAAATTTCTAACACTTAAATAAATCGCCAAATTCGAAAAAATCGCCAAAATTAAAAAAACGCCAAAATTAAAAAAACGCCAAAAATCGAAAAAATCACCAAAACGCGAAAATGTCTCCAAAACTAAAAAAAAAATTAAATAAAAAAAATCGCAAAAATGAAAAAAATCGCCAAAAATAAAAAAAAATCGCCAAAATGAAAAAACGCCAAAAACCGAAAAAAATCGCCAAAACAAGAAAATAAAGTGTCAAAACTAAAAAAAGATTTAAAACTTGAAAAAATCGCCAAAACCAAAAAAACGCAAAAACCGACAAAACAAAACAACCGAAAAGACCCCAAAAACGAAAAAAAATGCCAAAACTATATATTATATAGGATGAAGTTTGTATTAAATTACATATTCAGTGTTCGTACGGAACCCTTCGTGCGCGAGTCAGAGTCGCACTTTACTGAATTTATTTTTTATTATTCCTACTAAATATATATAGAACAAAATCTTCTAGGTTAATTTAAGAGGGTATTTGCATTGTCTCGAAATCTAGTACTAACGAGATTTCGAGCTAAATTTAGCTGTTTTCTACTATATTTCACACACAAAATAAAATCTAGCTTTTTTAGTTAATTTTAATTATTATTCGAACTCCATCTGTTTCTATATTTGTGATTTGAACAGGCTAAAGTTCGTATATATTAAAATTAACTAAAAATTAATAGCCATGGGCCTGTGGCAAAAATTAAATAAAAATATACTTAATAGTAACAAACCAAAAAAGTTTGTCTTAAATAGAACAAAAAATCAGCAAATTAAGTAACATGTGTATAATTAGCAAAAAAGAATAAAAACGACAATGGTAAGACTGTTGTAAATATAGTGATGGTAAAATTGAGCTTACAATACAAAAAAGCTTTCAGCAAATTGAAATACGATGAATCAAAACAATTCACATATTCCATTTGCAATAAAATGCTAAGTATATAAAGCAGAAATCTACATCAACTGACACCACACATAGTGGACCAAACACAAAAGAACGCTGATGATGTAGGTTTAGTGGCCTTCGAAAACGGCTGGCTGTTCCGTTCAACTATGTGTTGTTAGTCAGAATATTTACAACAGACTTTGGTATTATTTGTTCATTAATAATTATCACATGTAATTTGGCTTAAAAAGCGATAAAATCTAGCTTGTCTAACGTGACCAGCTGGTTTTTGCAACCAGCGGGACATGATCGATCAAAAAGGGGGAGTTTGAAGAAAATACAAACAAAAAGCGGGATTTCTAGATAAATATATTTTAGAAAGCGCGATGTGTAATATATACACACAGTTTTATATGTACTTAGGAAACACAGTTTCCAACTCAAAAGAAACGCTTTTAAATGAACAAAAGTATTTATAAAAAATTACTTATCTATATAAATAAAAATCATATGTCGTTCGTTGGTAATCGCATCAATTAAGAGCGGCTGCACCGATTTCACTACTTTTTTTAATGTTGCACTTCCATTATATTTTTTTTTTTTTTTATATGTTTCAGCAAGAAACGTGAATTTTTGCGTTATTAACGATTTTTATATTGTGCATTGCGCTTCAAAAAAAGGTCGAATTAAACATGTTGGGTGTGAAACCTGTCATAAAGAAAAAATATTTTCAGTGCGAAATATTGTGGGGATACCCTACTGCTATTGTACATTGTCTCTGGAAACAATTTCAGAATTTAACAAGCCTGGTGAATCACATATAGTGCAGTTTTTTGTTTGTCTTGAAAAATAATACCAGAGTATCGACCTTGCTGCTTTACTTACAGAGAATTACTGATTGTCTAGAAGGAACAAAATGCTATTACCCAAGATATCTTAGAAGTAAACATAGTATAAATTTAATTTTTTTTTCATAATCAGTAACGCCTATAAAGAGAAGAGTATTATAAAAAGGGGTCAATAATAGAAAAAAAAATGCGTCGCCTCCCAAGAAAATTAAATATTTATTTATATAATATCTTACTATCTGCTATATACAAACACAAACTTGAAATTCCGCTGATTCTGCCAATGATAGAAAATAATAGGGATTGGAGAAGTAGCATGGCTCCTCTAAAATAGAGAATATGTTTACTTAAAAAATATCTTCAAAAATAATGCAGTGAGAATTTTTATAATTTTCGTGTTAATAATGAGAATTGTATTCTACAAAATAGTGAAGGCTGAACCGCAAGCTAGTTAAGCAATAACCGCACTTAAAAAATATTGAGAATGATTTTTTATCAGTTACATTTTAATAAAAATCGAACAAGAGATTGAATTCTTCAAAACTCTGAAAAGCGGCATAGAAATTCGAGACTGGATCGACCTGTGAAAAGTGGGATAATTCCGCCTAAAGCGGAATGTCTGGCCAGGTTAAACTTGTCAGTAGATTTCTAGGAGAATTAATCAAAATCTAATATTTTTATTTATTTTTTACTACCTTGCTACCCTGCACTACGGTCTGCTTTAAAAGGTGTGTGAATTGGCTAAATTGCAGTTGTTTGATTGTAATAGGAAAACTTTAGGTTAAAAAGAAACGCTAACTGTCTAATGGGTTTTGTTTTGGATAAAGCTTTGATAAATGTTAAAAAAAAATAAAATTAATAATAAAGATATTAATTCAAATCTGCTAAATTTTGTACAGATGCAAATGCCCTAACAGAGAAATTTAGTTTATTTTCCTTACAAGTTGTTACTGTATGAACAAACTATTTTTTGGGCTAAAATAAAAAACACGAAGTATTTACTGAATTCATAGTGCAAATTATTGTTGCCCATAACATATTTTGCTAGTTCTCGCACAACACCAGCCTCTGACTGCTGATCCCATTAAAAAAAATAATGTTGCCAAAGAACAAATTTTTTAGTTAAAACTACCAAGTTGAATTGTTAAATTTTATAATTTAGATTGATATTGCTTTTCAAACTTATATATTAATTTATTAAAATTCCTAAAACTATTACTATTGCTCATTATTATTTTTGACAACTGCTCAATTTGTTAAATGGTTTGTAACTACAATTTTTTTCTCCATCCTTTTTGAATTTTATCTTTTAAAACTAGATATATCACAGATATATCAAAAAATATCCGCTAATAAGATCTTCAATTAAATTAATTATTTACCACGTCATCACTTTAGATAAGAGATCTTTTATTTTTAACGGGTTCATTGTTTGCTTAAAAAGGTATGACTTGTTGTCTTAGAATTTATATATAGCATTATATTTTTTTTTTCTTCTTGAGAAAGAGTGTGTGCGTCAATAATTAACAGCTTAGATAGTTTACTTTTTGGCCAAACAAATCCCTCAATAGTGGGACCACCAGCCAACTTTCTAACAGGCGATTTCCTTTCATATATAAATGCTGTATACAAATACCAAACAGAAGCAATGAGAAAAGCAAACTGACATTATTTAAATTGAACTGAAAACGAAATGTCAAAAAGGGTTATGTGTTACGAACAAATAAATCAATTAGAATGTTTAAATACTTCTAAAAGTAATTATATTCTTCTTATGCTGAAGTGTTAGAAAATATATAAAGCAGTTTTTGTAACATGAAGAGAAATAATTGAACACAAAAAGGCGAGTATGTATATGTATGTATATGAATAAAAAAGGAAAAATTCTTATAAATTTTAGTGCTGGGATACTATCGATAGTTTTAAAATATCGAAAATATCGATATCGATATTATACAGTTTTGAAAATCTGAGGTGTTATAAAAACTTTTTAACTGCAGCAGAAACGTTCAGTCGATAGTAATATCGATAATATCGATAGAACTAACGATAGATATCGATAGTTTCCCAGCACTAATAAATTTATAAGGCCTTATTCATAAAAAATAATTTGGTTTTCCATAACACCATGGTGGAGAGAATCTTAAGCCCGGCCGAAGGCCAACAGTGCACGAAAACGTTTTTCAGCAGGAAAACGTTCTTATGCAGGAAAACTTTGCAAGGCAGAAAATCTTTATTAGGCTGCGTCGTGTCGGAAAACACCATGGTGTAGAAAATTCCGTAACGAACGAATATTATTTACTCTTCTCCATAACTTTTGTTTTTTCTATTTAATATAAAAATGAAATTACTATAATTTTGAATTCTTTTTTGTGTTTTTCAATTTTGGGAGATATTTAATTTTTTGGGCGATTTTTTATTTTTTTTTGTGATTTTTCATTTTGAAAATTTTGGATGATTTTTATTTTTTTTTGTGATTTTTTTTATTTTGAAATTTTGGGAGATTTTTAATTTTTATTTTTGGACGATTTTTCATGGAGCCATATGTGAGTGAAAATAAATAGGAATATAAATAGCAGAGACACAAACCCATTTTTGAAAGTGTCAAAAGATTATGTAATTAAGATTTGCTATCCCATATCTAAAATTTTTAGACGGATTTACCAAAAAAAGGAGGAAATTCGAACATCAGCCCCTTCCCATAACTCTGCCAAAAGTTTTCTTTATAACTTTGTTATTTCGGAAAAAGTTTAATTTTGTTGTGCAGTATTTTTTTTACAGTGCTTTTAGTGCAAAAATATATCAATATGGACTACGTCCCAAATCGGAGATTTTATCTTCCAGTCTGTTACTATTGCTAAGTGATTAACAGGTACTCTGTTAGCCGAGCCATGAGCTATGTCAGATATGATGATTTGTGTCCCTGCTATTCAAATTCGAATTTATCACACAATACCAAAGCTTGTGCTCTTGATGTTTATGAAATTTTTTGAAGGTTATTATGTAATTCGAATTTATAACGAAGTGTTTTCGAATTGCAACTTTATTATCATACAAATTTGAACAGTTGGCTTTTCGAATAGAATTATATAATAACTGCCTTGTTTGTTATTGCTTCTATAGATATGAAAATACCTACATACAGCCTAACTTCCAAAACGTCAACTGTTTTGTCTTCGTATGTAGAGTTTGAAAACGCCCCACTAAAAAAAGTTGACAATGCAGACTCTTTCACAACGTGTTCGAGATATATTAAACAAGCCATCAGCGCATCAATTTCAATGTTGATGCTCATAGTTACATATGTTTCGCAACTTTGTGTCTATACACGACATAAAGGACGCATACAAAAAGTATACAAACTTGGTATCTTACCAAAATGGAGGTATTTATTAAAAATATTTATTAACTTTAAGAATTTTAAGCCAATAACGCCTTTATATTGCTTAAGTTAATTCAAAATTAACACTGATTTCTTAGTGCTTATTCGTACATATTTCACGAATATTATTGCTTATATTGCTTTTTTTATCGATCGACACAGTGTGAGTCCCAAAAATAAAGTTCATAATTTAAATGTTACTACTGACAAGACAGACCAACAATTGGAAGCCTCTTAACATACCACCAAAACAAACAAAAAATGCCAAATTTTTCAATAAAATGAAATTGTTGAAAAAAAGTTATTGGTACAATTGAGTGTATATATGTATATGTATGTTTGTACATAAATGTTAAATAAACAAGGTAGTCTGGTTAACAAGCTATAATATAAATAATATATTTAGCCGACCTACAACAATGCGTTTTACAAACGTACAAACAAATACTTTAAAAACGTGAGCTATATATACATATGTATATAAAAATAAAACGTTGGTGGTCCCAGGGCAAAGAAATCATAAATAAAAAGTTAACATCTTCAAAAAAAAAAAAAAAAAAAAAGAATCGACAAGAAATAACTCTAACCAAAAAAAATCTGTCCATAAATCGATTATAGAGCAGTAGTTGTGCATTTGAAACAAATTCGAAATATGTATAAGAAGTTAAAATTATTTGTTCGGCAATGTCGAACATTATGTACCTTTGTACAATGTACAAAAGTATCCCTTTATTCTGTATGAAAGAGCATTGAAAATAAAATAGCAATTTGCAACCTATTGGAGTAATACAGATTGACATTTCGTCTTCCAGAATTATTGATAAAAGGATTCGGAAAATTCTTTTAATAATAAATAACTGTTTTAAATTGGATAACATGCTATAAATGTCATTGTTCTCTAGTCTCCAGCAAAGCTTTTCCGCTTGCATTTTTTGCAGTGAAGAAAAACAAATATTTTGTTCGCTAAAGCCTTAGAAAAGTTATAAGAAATTCAATAATTGAGTAGGGTACAACAATAAAATTTTACTGTAGCAGTTTCACACAACATAGAATGAAGTTCTATTAAAACAATTCTTATAACAGCTTCTCCACTGCCAAGTCGGCCACCATTATCTACAGCAACAGTGACAAACAGTGGCTTTAAATGAAGGAAAAAGTGGTAATAAATTAAATAAATAACATAGTAGTCTAAAAATATTTATTATCACTATCTTATTTTTTTCATCTTCTGCAACTAACTTCACTTCTTAACGCTTTGTCAGATACAATATTCTAATATCAAAGCGTTGCCACCGTGCTGTTATGTGCTTGACAATGTTGACAGCTAAAAATCGTATTTATGTAGATTTGCTTGAAGCAATGGCATATCCATTTTTAGGGTTCCGTGAAAAGAAACCCTATTCTTTTCGCTACGATGTCCGTCCGTCCGTTTGTCTGTCTGTCTGCCGCAGACTGTTTTCTCGAGAACTGTAAGACTTACGGGCCGGAAATTTTCACAAAATATGTGAAGTGTTGAAATCACTTGAAATTTTCAAAGTTACGCTGACTACACATCTGGAATTTCTTGTGTTGTCATTTTGTGGTGTCATTTTCAAAATGTGTTCAACAGCGTTCACATTATGTTTTTTTATATCGAAAGCAATGCCACAAAACAAAAAATATCGGAAATGATAAACATTGCCGCTGGTACACACTATCGCAATGTCACAAAATGCAAGGCATTTTGTACTAGGAATTAGAGTACTAACACTGAAATTTAAAAACTCAAAATTAAAGGGTATTCGGTTAATGTATTTGTGCCTATGTAATTTTAACTTGTATCTTGTATCCTGACAAACAAACTCTTGAAATTTTCAAAAACGCTAAAGGGCTGAAACGTAAAAGTGCTTATATGATAAATATCTTCAAAAAATAGCTAAAATGCAAAAAAAAAGAAACACCAAAAGTATAAAGGTCGCAACAAAACTATAAAAATCACCGAAAACCGAGAAAATCGTCAAAACGAAAAAAGCACCAAACCAAAAAATCGCTTAAACTAAGAATATGTACTGTAAAAAACAAAATTGCAAAAACCGAAAAATAGCCAAAACTAAAAAAACCTTACAACTAAAAAAAACGTTAATACTAAATAAAAATAAAAAATCGCCAAAATGAAAAAACGCCAAAGCTAAAAAAAGACAAAACTAAAACAAAATCACCAAAAACCGAAAATATCGAAAAAAAAAGACAAAAGCGCCGTATACTAGGAGACAAACTCTTAAAATTTTCAAAAACGTTAAAAACGAAAATTCCAAAAAAAAAATCGAGACCCGAAATATCGGCAAAAACCGAAAAATCGCCAAAAAGAAAAAAGCACTAAACCAAAAAAAAAAAGCTAAAACTACTAATATGTGTTGTAGAAAGAAACGCCAAAAACCGAAAAAATTATCAAAACGATAAAAAAAACCCCAAAATTAAAATAACGTTAATACAAAAAAAAATCACCAAAAACCGAAAAAAACGGCAAGAAGGCATAAACGGCATGCGGAAAACTTCGGGTGCGAGTCAAAGTCGTACTTTACTCAATATACATATGTATATTTTTTTAATTAAGCTTTCTCATACTGGAATAATTTTTAAGCGCACGAGTTTCATTCTTTTTATAACAGGCGAGATGATTGTTCATCTGGAATGATATATTTACAACTTTCATAATTATGGGTACATGTGGTGCCAAAAGTTAAAGACAAAATATTAGGAAAAACCCAAAACCGCCTAGAAACAACAACAAATTTTATTTCAGCCGCATAGTCGTGCGCAATCATAAGTTATATTAAATTTATTAAAAAATTATCGTTATCTATTTTTGTTAAAATCGTAACAGATTTAATAATATGATGCTTGGTAGAATTCGCCAGTTTTAACATCAAATGTCTCCAAACTCTGTTTTATACAATTAATCTAACTTAAAAAATACCACACACCTATTCTTCATTCCAAAACACTGTGCATCATCAAATAAAGCATATTTCATTTTTCAACTCTTTCTTAAGTGATCATAATCATTATTATGGTCCAAAATGATGTTGTATGTATGTATGTATGTGGTCTTAACACAAAATATATACATATAAAATACTCCAATGAAAACGTATAAATAAATTATATTTACACACTAATACACGAGTAAATATGCAAATACATGTTCAACTTTTAAAAGTGTGTTAGTATTTTGGCCACAAGTCGGTTCTCATTGGTATTTTTTAATTCTGTTTTTCTTTTCCTTTTTTGTATCATTAACGTTCTGTGTTCTTTGGGTTTCGTTTTTTTTTTTTTTTTTTGTTCATTTTGTAGCCCCCAAAAATGAAGAATAAAAATTTTTTAAACACAGATTCCCACATTCCTGCTGTGTTCATAATGGCCGCCTTTCGTGTGGTTATATATCATAATCTTAACAGCACTTAACAAGCCATAACAAATTCTATAGATATACAACAACAATTTTCCCTTTCACAAGCACACTTGTATGTACATATCGCACATTCAGTTCAATGGTGATATAACTCAAAAAATTCGTTTTTTGAGTTAATAATGCAGAATAATAATGCATTTCGTATTTTATCTTGCATACAAATTTCATATAAAAAGCTTGTACTATCACCTCCTGAGAGAAGAATATTTGTTCATGCCTTCATAGAGTTGTGTGTAAATTGAAAAATTTAAACGTGTTTTCTGCAAAACTAGTTTTTTTGAGTTATGACACTATTGAACTGGATGTGCGATATTTACATACGAATGCATGCATGTACAAACATACATATGTACGTATGTGTATTTCTGTGCTTGGATGGGCTGCATTTATTCTGACGTTTATTTATTTTTTTATTTTCAAACTCCTATAATTAGTAAGGTTCGAGAACAACATAACTTTTTGAGTTTCTTACTAACAAATAATTTTAATTTTTCCAAAACTAACTTTTTTGCAAAACTCGTTATTTTGACATTGGAAATTTTCACTCAAAGACTTATACGAGTGCTCAAATGATAAATGAAATATGTAAGGAATGTACATATGTATATGTAAGCAGAATTTATATAAGGGTGTTTTCAGGCCCAATAGAACTTACTAAAATGGAGTTCGATCAATGGAGTTCGTTACCGTACCAATAACAATGATTTATTGTTTGAAAATGTGAATGGCACTTCAACAGGATGGCGTTACGTGCCATACGGCGATAATAAGTTTTTAGAATTATTACGAATTTGTTTTGTGGACTATATGGCTTGAAAACAAAAAAAGATTTTGATAAGTCTTAACATGTGACTGTTTTTGAAAGTGCGATATATTGTTGGCTAAAAAACCTATTTATATTTTTAGCGACTTTCTTTTGCATATGTTTTTCAAACTATGTATATTCCATTTTAATTTATATTGAAAATTAAGAAATATACATGCTGCTTTTCACAAAAGCTTTAAAGAACCATTTTGATGCCATTTGTCGATTTCTCGCAACGAATTTGAAGAACTAAAATAAAAAAAAATCTGGTAACCCTTTAGCCAGATATCATCGTTTGAATGCAAACTCTCAACTAGTTCTTATCACCGTGAGTTTTATATATATATATGTTTTTTAATTTAACCACAATGAACGAAAATATATTTAAATTGCATTTCAAATATGTAAACCGTTTCCAAAATATTATAAAAGAAAATAAATTAAAACAATTTAAAATAAAATAAAATAAAATAAAATAAAATAAAATAAAATAAAATAAAGTAAATTAAAATAAAATAAAATAAAATAAAATAAAATAATATAAAATAACATTATATTAAATTAAATTAAATTAAATTAAATTAAATTAAATTAAATTAAATTAAATTAAATTAAATTAAATTAAATTAAATTAAATTAAATTAAATTAAATTAAATCAAATTAAATAAAATTAAATTAAATTAAATTAAATTTAATTTAATTTGATTAATTAAATTAAATTTAATTTAATTAGATTAATTAAATTAAATTAAATTACATTAAATTAAATTAAATTAAATTAAATTAAATTAAATTAAATTAAATTAAATTAAATTAAATTAAATTAAATTAAATTAAATTAAATTAAATTAAATTAAATTAAATTAAATTAAATTAAATTAAATTAAATTAAATTAAATTAAATTAAATTAAATTAAATTAAATTAAATTAAATTAAATTAAATTAAATTAAATTAAATTAAATTAAATTAAATTAAATTAAATTAAATTAAATTAAATTAAATTAAATTAAATTAAATTAAATTAAATTAAATTAAATTAAATTAAATTAAATTAAATTAAATTAAATTAAATTAAATTAAATTAAATTAAATTAAATTAAATTAAATTAAATTAAATTAAATTAAATTAAATTAAATTAAATTAAATTAAATTAAATTAAATTAAATTAAATTAAATTAAATTAAATTAAATTAAATTAAATTAAATTAAATTAAATTAAACTAAATTAAATTAAATTAAATTAAATTAAATTAAATTAAATTAAATTAAATTATATTAAATTAAATTAAATTAAATTAAATTAAATTAAATTAAATTAAATTAAATTAAATTAAATTAAATTAAAATATATTAAATTAAATTAAATTAAATTAAATAATATAAAATAAAATAAAATAAAATAAAATAAAATAAAATAAAATAACGTAAAATAAAATAAAATAAATAAAAATAAAATAAAATAAATTAAAATAAAATAAAGTAAAATAATATAAAATAAAATAAAATAAAATAAAATAAAATAAAATTAAATTAAATTAAATAAAATTAAATTAAATAAAATAAAATAAAATAAAATAAAATAAAATAAAATAAAATAAAATAAAATAAAATAAAATAAAATAAAATAAAATAAAATAAAATAAAAAAAATAAAATAAAATAAAACTAATTAAAATAAAATAAAATAAATTAAAATAAAATAAAATAAAATAAAATAAAATAAAATAAAATAAAATAAAATAAAATAAAATAAAATAAAACAAAATAAATAAAATTAAATTAAATTAAATAAAATAAAATAATATAAAATAAAATTAAATTAAATTAAATAAAAGTAATTAAATTTAAAAAAAGAAAAGAAATTAAAACAAAATAAAAGAAAAGAAAAGAAAAGAAAAGAAAAGAAAAGAAAAGAAAAGAAAAGAAAAGAAAAGAAAAGAAAAGAAAAGAAAAGAAAAGAAAAGAAAAGAAAAGAAAAGAAAAGAAAAATAAAGAAAAGAAAACAAAAGAAAAGAAAAGAAAAGAAAAGAAAAGAAAAGAAAAGAAAAGAAAAGAAAAGAAAAGAAAAGAAAAGAAAAGAAAAGAAAAGAAAAGAAAAGAAAATAAAAGAAAAGAAAAGAAAAGAAAAGAAAAGAAAAGATAAGAAAAGAAAAGAAAAGATAAAAAAAGAAAAGAAAAGAAAAGAAAACAAACTAAATTAAAATAAATAAAGTGAAATAAAATTAAAAAGAAAGTAAAATAAAATATTAAATAATAATGAAAAATTTACTACAACTATTTTTATTAGTTATATTACTCCGCCGACGATTAATTGCTAAAAAAAATCAACGAAGCAGGGTGCAGCAATATGCACTAGAATAGACACTAATGAATATCAGAGAAATCGGTGATATTTATATTACTGGGTCGTATTTCGGGGTCTTAAGGAACGCCATTTGCTTTGTAATCGAGGCACTAAGTACTTCAGCTAACAGCTTTCTGTATTTTTTTAGTATGATCATTTTTATGCTGCCTCTTATATACACCCTTCATCATCCAAGCATCGAAGCCCCGAGCAGTGAAAAAGCTTTAGAAAAAAAAATTTCTAATGAATTAAAATGCCAATTCTTTACAGAAAAATTATAGATTTGATAGTTCTACGTAGAAATGGTGTATTAATAATTGTATATATTTCTTCTCACAGCTTAAAATAAAAATAAATAAAACCAGCACCTAAGACCCTATTTCATTCAGTTACTTAATTATGCTGGAAATTAAAAGGCTGACTGTAAATCTAATTTTAAGCTGCCTCTTAATACAAATAGTTGCGACAAAAGTCGCTGGACAAAAATGGTTCAAAAGGAACGACAAATGGTATTACATAGAAGACAATTACAAGGTATGTATGATGTATAAAATCATTTAAAACTTAAGTCATTGCTCAAACTACTCGCACTTTTATATATTTAAGTAGTATACTTGGTATGAGGCTCTTTTACAATGTTCCTTACGTGACATGTCCTTGTTGACACTACAAACTCCCGAGGAGCACGATGACTTGGCAGTAATGTTGAATGCAAAAAATTTGTAAGCTGCAAATCAATCAAAAATATTTATAAAATATCCTTTTAAGTTAAAAATGTGCCTCACATTGCATTTGCAGTCTTTTTAATCCACCGCACATATGGATTGGTGCCATTGGTGCTAACAAGCAATTTGCCTGGATCGCGAACGGTCAGCAGGTTTTCACTGACAAGTGGGTCCCCAATAATCCTGACAACAATAACAATGAGGAGAATTGCTTGCATATTTCCGAAAATACAATCGGCTTAAACGATCGTAAATGTGATTTCAAAATTGGTTTTATATGTGAAAGAAATTTATAATCCAAATAGTAAGAAAACTGCAGTATTCGGAAAAAATAATTTAGGTTTACAAAACAAAGTTTGTATGCAAATTTGTTTGTTAAACATTATGTAAACTAAAATTATTTTTTTCTGAGTAAGGCCTTAAATCTCTAACGTTAACGAGTAATATAATTTATTTCTAGAAACTGCTTGTGACTACAAGAAGTTTATGAAACAAATTTTTTCTGTAAATTAAATCACTGAGGAAATAAATCAATTTAATTGAAGTCTGGTACATTTCTCGTATTCTATATCTATTGATAAAAGGCATGATAAGAGTTTTAAGCTACGAGCGAGTATCATGTTGTTCAAAACTCTGTTAACTTGCTAACAGACCTCTGTTATTTCCTTCAAAATGGCCTTATTACTCCACTTGTTAGAAAAAACATGGGTCAGCACTAGAACCTAAAGCCTTTCGTCATACTTTAAACAAAAGTCATACATATATTTTAAGCATTTTTCAAAAGATTTCTTGTTAACCCAGAAATTTATATAAATATGTATGGTATATTATGAGTTCAGGAGATTGATGTAAGATCCTACAAAGAAAAACATTTGTGTAATATTTCGAGGAAATATTTCTGTCAGTAAATTTAATGATATTTTCAGCGAAGAGTTAAAGCAAATTCAGCACACTTCTTCTCAATTTCGACACATTAATGTATACATTCAAATTTCTCAATGACCAATGCAACTTTACACAGTATAATTAAAATGTTTACGTTTTTTCGAAATCATTGAAATCTTCGGATAAAAAAAGTATTGCCAACCTAAAGTTTTGAACTTCAATTTTAACCTCAAAAATTTTTATATGGGAAAATGGGGTTGATTTTTATTGAAATGATTGACAAGAATGAAATATTTTGCTTTGGTCCACTTCTCATTTAATTGACATATGATTTCGCATTTTCTTTCTTCGGCTCTTAATATACCACAAACCCAACTTTTGCTTTTATTCTGAACCAGCTATCTGCTATCGAGCTATACATATGTATGTATGTATATATTGAAACAAAAAAAATTATACGCCTGCACTTTGTTCTTTTTTTAAGGAATTCCCCACTTTGATTTGTTATAGAAAAGTACTCGCGGCGAGTATGTATAAGTAGATTAAAAAAATACTTTTCTCTTTGAAACAAATATTTTTTTTTTTTTTTGTTAAAAAATAAAAGTACATATTATAAATGTGATAAGCTTTTCACACAATTACTATGTGTGCATATTATTACGTAGCAAAATTGAGATTTTTATAATTTTAAGGGTCACATACATGTTATTAATAGCATTCAAGTAACTACACCATTTCCATACACATATTAATTCCATCCATTAAAAAAATGATATAGGAGGATAAGTACGTGGCTTTTTGAATTTCTCGCCTCTTAAGTGCAAGGCCAGCACTGCTCCTATCCGCAAGCGTCCCTTTGTTTTTGTTGTTGTAGGAAAGTTAAAGTGATGACACTCCTCGCTTAACTTCACCGGCTACAGCGGATACTAATCCTAATGTCGGTATTTTGTAGCAGAATCATCGGCTAAGTTAAAAAGCCAATAAAATGGCTTCTAAACACAGCTTTGAAAATATAATACGCTTAATTGACACCAGAGGCGCTGCAACGCTGTATTATTAAAAACGTGGAAAAATCAGTGCTGTAAAAGAATGAAACTTTCCTCTATTTCTTCCTTTTACCACCTGTCTTCTCTACAACTATCCTTTTCCTAAAAGAAGGTAACACCTAGTAAAAGTATTGGTAGGCATTCATTGCCTGAGGGTTACTTCTCTTTTTACAACAAAAAACCTGAATTTCGTATACTTGCTTGAGCACTTTTTTTTTTTTTTTTTTTTTTGGAAAAACCGTCTTTGAAACCAAGGCCAAGTTTAACAAATATTATGGGTACTCTTCATCATCACTTTCAATGGTAAAAAAGCGATTTACTAAATTTCGTTGTGTGGACGCGCAGTAGAAGTTTCTACACCCACAATTGAAAAAATTACCAATATGGTATTGGCCGATCGCAAATTGAAAGTGAGAGATATTGTGGAGGCCTAGGTATCCCACGTGGCTCAGAAGTTTTAAATTGCTTACCATAACTTCGCAGGATTTTTTTTTGGAGTTGTTTACCAGCAATATGCATCAGTTTTTGAGCCCTCTTTGTAGCCGCAATACAGATAGAGACCAAACAGCAGCGAGACCACTGACTTTCTCAAGCTAAATTAGAGCCAAAAAAGGTCAAGGTAGAGTGAGCTTGTTAGCCAAAATTCAAAAGTCATGGCGCCCGTGTTTTATGATGCAGCGATATATATCACATTAACTATGTGATAACGACAAAAGCCTATTTTGATGACCTCAACAATTGTTATTTTTGGAAGCATCTCTACTTCGTTTATTAGAATAACTAAAATACTCTACAACTAAAAATAAAAACGCTCTCTCTCTCTCTCTCTCATTTTTATAGTCTGAGTGGGCTTATACTCAAACCGTTTAATTTAATGATAATCCGAATATTTCTTCATCATTCGCCAGCATATATATTTGTTAATATAAAATGGAATGGAAAATGTGTGAGTGCATGTGTGGGTGTTTGAAAACATGTCTTATGTGAGTGTAAATAATATAGCCCTGTATATATTCATGTATAGGCGATCAATAGTCAGAGTATTTTTATACTCAGGCGCATGATTGAGCTGAGCAATTTTAAAATTTTTTATAAACATGGTTGTTGGACGTTTATAGTTAAACGTATTCGGTTTAATTTAATCTGTTTGTTTGCATATGAGCATGTTTTTTTTATTTTTAGCTGTACGCATTCATAGTTGTTTGACCTCCAATACTCAAAGTGTGTTTAAAACAATACTTTTGTCATTGTTTGATACAGAAGCATATTGTTGCCCATAACTATAAAAGTGAATTAAGTCAGTTATATTTTTGGTTTAAAATATTAAACATACATTAAATAAATTTAAATAATAACAAAAATTAAAAAAAGTTTTAAAGACCTCCGATATATCCAGAGAAGATGTGATATCCTCTAATCCAGGGCTATTCAACCTGTGGTACGCGTACCACTTGGGGTATTGGAGCACTTTTTTTTCATTAACTAACTAAGTAAGGCAAGGTATTTGTTTATGTTTGATCCCAAAAGTATAATTACGTATTTTTCATGAATTTCCATTTTTATTATACCGACCCTTTCTGTTGTAGAACGACCCATATGCACACATGTTCGCATGTTACATACATGCCCACGTACGTATATGGTTGTTGCTCTTCATCTTCTCTTGCTTGCTTATTATTTATTTTTATTAGTTGAATAATAAAGTACTGAAATCGCCAAGATGTCCTAATTTTTATGTATTTAATTTTATTTATTCTTGTTATGTTGTTAATAATTTTAATTTCTTTTTAATTTTGTTGTTTTTTATTATTAATCCCCTGTTTGTGTAAGACGTTTGAGTTAAAAATCTTAGCGTTTCTGTAATAGATTAAAGAAAAGTTGTACAAGTTTCCTTTAGTCTATTACAAAAACGCCAAGATTTTTAACTCAAACGTTTTACACAAACATGCGGTAATAAATGAAATGGATTGAATATTTTAAAATTATTTGGTTACTTGTTTATACACATACATTTTTTTTTTTGGTGGTACGCGAATTGTAGGTTGTGAACCAAAATGTTGAATAGCTCTGCTCTAATCGATTAGACCGATTTTTTTCAAACATAGCTAAGAACACTCTCGGTCAAGTCACCTTTCAAACAAAAACAAAAAAAAATAAATCAAAATCGGTTCAGCCGTTTGGTCTGTACGTGGACTCGCACAGACAGACAGATACACACACACACACACTACAAATATATAACACTCCTTTTTTTGTCGGGGGTTAAAAATACATGCAAACAAAAATTATTTGAAAGTATTTTTGCTTAATAGGATTTTTTAATTTATTTAAAAAACAACCCCGCAAATATCTCGAAAAAAAATTATTGACTTGGACCACTTTCGCAATTATGGGAAAATTTGCAAAAATTCATGTTGGCACAATGTAAATGGTGTTGAAATATGTATGATCTTGTTATCAAAGAAATTTATTTTAATTTTATTTTGTTTTTATATGCACATAAAAGTAAAACTGCTTGATTTACTTTTAGTGTCTTATGAATCGTTAAAATGAAAACACTCACTTTCAATTTAATACTAGTTTGTTTTGCAATCAAAATAATTTTAGCAAAAGTAGCTGAACAAAAATGGTACAAGACCGAAAGTAATAAAATGTATTACATAGAACAAAACTACATGGTATATTAATATATATCGTTAGCTGAAATGCATCATCACGTAGCTATATTTTTTTTTTTTTTTTTTTTAATTTTAGAGGAGAGTGAAAAAACTAAGCAAAATTGTTCAAGCGACTGAAGTAGAGTTTCCTTATTTGCATTTTAAACGAGACAGGTTTGACCATTGGAAAGGACATGTCCTTCAAATTAATAACCAATAATTAATAAACAATTTTATTTCGGATTTTTTATTAGTTACGTGGTTTTTTATTTCAGCTGACGATATTTGAATATGTAAACATCTTTTTCGAAATATGTAGAAATACGTACTAATAAAATTTTTTATTCTTTTGAATGAGCAGTTTACTTGGCATGAGGCTTTCCTACAATGCGCTTTAAAGAAAATGTCCTTGATAACTCTTGAGACTTTGGAAGAATATGATGAGATTGCGAAAATCTTAAGAGAAGAAAGTTTGTGAGTAAAATATTGCTTAAACAGAATTGCATTCATAAAAAACAATATTGTTGACTTTGTAGCACTTTTAATGCTCCCCATTTGTGGGTGGGTGCAGCCGGTGTTAAGAAACAATTCGTTTGGATTGCTAGCAGTCAACCAGTTTTCACCGACAATTGGCTAGGTCTACATAATCCAGATAATTTTAATAATGAAGAGAATTGTATACATTTTTGGGAAAACACAACTGCATTGAATGATCGTAAATGTGAATATAAGTATGGTTTCATATGCGAAGGAAATGACAATCAAAATAGTTTGCAACCAAAATATAATAATATTATATTCAATATTTACAATGGCTATAAAAAGTAAAATTTAAAATAGCCAAAGAAAAAGAAATAAAGCCGCTATTGAAGAGTTTTTATTGGCAGAAAAATTTTAATATATACTTACTGAATTATGCGTGCGTCGTCGACCTTTATAGAAGGTAAAAATTATGTAATTCCTTTATTTTTAATGAATTGTGTTTTTCAATATATGTATGTATGTATAAGGAAAAGAACTAAATTTTGAAAATTTATTAGCAGGAAGTAATCAGAAATTTTGAGGTCATAAAATGTCTTAAATTGCAAATATCAAAAAAAATTCACTTTTTTCAAAAAAAAAAAAAACGCCGTAATAAATGTTTCCTCTCTAATAACTTCACAGAAAAAAAAATGATTTGTAAATACAATTAATTTTTTTGTTATATCAATTAAATAATTAATTGATTTCGAACCTACAACGATTTTTGTAAGTACAATTAACGAAATTGTAAGTTGAAGGAAAATCTGAAAAATATTTTCAATTAAATATATCAACAAATAATTTGTTGAAAATTATTTATTTTTTTCAACATTTATTTTTGTTGGATTTCAAAGTTATTTCAATTAAAGTTATTGTTATATTAACAATGTGAATTGTTGATTTTATGTATCACAATTGTTTTATTAACAAGCTTTTTATACACAATTACAATCCTCTAAACGATTTTTTGCTTGTCTGCGAAAAACACTCAATGTCTTTGGGCGGATTTGAACCGACAACATCAACACTAATAAACTGACTCACTTACCTCTCAGCTAAAGACCAACACCCTTATGCAAAAAAATATTTTACTTTAGCTTTAAAGTTCATAGTAGTTGATAAGCACTTTAAGGCTAACATAGCTTTATTAAAAAATCATATGCAAAATACAACTTTAAATATTTTGTGATTTAATAATAAATACTGGTAACACCACCGTGTTCAACAACCACTTCACAGCTTATGATGTACAAAATTGAATACAATTTCATTTGGGTATTCAAATATTTTTTTATTTTATTAAATAAATTTTTATTATCTTGAAGTAAAGCAACCTAATTTAAAAAATATGAGCTTCTGACTTAATAGGAAAACAGATAAACACAACCATGAAGTAAAAGTAAAAAAATGTGAAAAATTATCACAATTTGTTTTATTCGAATGAAACGAGTATTTGAATATCCAGCTTTTTTCGATTTGTTTTGATTGTATGTAAATCACTAAAACATTTTTGTATAATTGTATTTATTTTAATATTTTTTTATGGATTTTGCTATGTATTTCGAAGAAGTTAGATAATTTGCATTACATGACAGAAATAATAAATTTAAGATAAGAGCAGGCACTTCTAGCTTCATTTTCAGATGTGACATGAATCAGTATGTGCTATATTAGTAAAAATATTTGAGGTACAAAATACACATTTTGGAAATATCAACTTAAAGTAGTCTTAACAAACGTGGGTGCCTACTTTAGAATTTTTATAAAATAATATTTTTAGAATACAACTTTACTTAACATTGCCTGGCAAAGCTTTATTAAGTTTTTTTTTGCATAAGACCCCAACACTTTATTTAATAAATGATGAATACACACAAAATATGATTTCTTGTTTCTTCTAAATGTGCGCATTCCATTACGATATAATTTAACAAATAATTTTGTTGAGTAATTTAATTGACTACAAAAATTAAAATTAAAAACAATGATGATTGTTAATTTTTAAATTAAATGTTAATAATTTGTTTTGTTGGTTGCATTTCGATGATATTTTTTTCTGTGTTAAGGAATTTAAAATGTTATATTTTCTCTTTCATTGTCGACTACACTCAAAATATTTCATAGGTAAAATAAACGAAAAATGTGGTTCATTTTACGAAAATATTCGTTGTTTTTACGGTACGAAATGCTTCGTAAATAGTAGAAATGATATTTGTTTATTTTACGAAATACCTTTTGTCTGCAAATAACAAAGTTTTGTATTTTTAAAAATTTGTTTACGTAAATTTACGAAAAACAATGTTTTTATTACAAAAGAAATTCTTGAATCATGAAAATACATTTTGTGTAATATACGAAATTTTTTGTAAAATTAAAATCTGTACAAAAAACAAAATTTGCAAAAAAAAAATTATATTTTCTAACATTTGGGAAATAGTTTTGTAGTATAATCTGTAATTCTTGTAAGTGGAGGTTGTAATAATTAAGAAAAGGAAAAGGTAATTTAAGGGGAATTGTTACAGCATGTGTATTGCTCATACACCACATACACATACTCGTACATATGTACACACATACATACATACATACATATGTTGCACTGAAACTCACGAATCAAACTGGGAACACAACTGGGACGAATAACGATTTTTTTGTGAGAACTTTCCTCATAGAAAATAAAACGCATTTGTTTACATGAAAACTAAGGCTGAGTTTACATCTGGCATTTCTTGTGTGTCATTTGCCCAAAAAAGCGTAACCAACTAATTACTAATGAAAAACTGTTTGATTCAGACGTTTATTTATTTATTTAAACAGTTTGCAATCATGCTGGATTCTATAAAATTGTCTATTAGTTATGTATGAAACTATTTGACTTATTAAATACATAACTGAATCTAAAAGTTTATCATTAGTAATTAGTGGTTACGCTTTTTTTACGCTTGTGTGGTACATGGCACACAGATGGAAACCCGGCCTAACACAACACCACCGTCCAACGAAATCTGTCGTGCAGGATGAAATCTGCGATATATGTATTTATTTCTACGAGTATTTCTTACGCCTATGATCGAAAAAAACAATTGTATCTCTCTCTCTCTCTTTGCACAAACAACAACCAATTAAACAATTATAAGATCCGCTACTTATTCGTCGTTGATGTGCCGTGGACGAGATTTGTCGTTCGTTCCAGTTGTCTTCCTAGCATAAGCTGAAAACTAGTTTTTTATTATAATTTTTTATTTTAATAGAAAATTGTTGAATAATTTTGTATGGAATATATGTATACAATGACAGGAAAATAAATGGGGAAAACAGTTTTTATTTTATATTTAAATCTTTTTTCGTAAAATTCACGAAGCTTGTTTAAATTTAAGAATAATTTTGTACTCTAAAAAAATGTTAACAAAACAAAATTTGTTTATTTACGAAATTTCCAGTTTTATAAAAATGTTTTATTTTATACTAAATTCAATAAAATAAGCAAAAAATATGGTACTACATATATACGAAAATAATTGCACGAAATAATTTTTGTAATTTAACGAAATTCGTAAAATTATTCTGTTTTCCTGCATATACAAAATATTCGTTTATTGCACAAAAATTATTTTACGAAAAAATATTTCGTATATGTAAGTCCCAAGTCACACTATGCAAGTCTTATTGCTAAGCTGATTAGTTTATTAGGAGAGAGAGAGAGAGAGAGAGAGACGAGGGGAATAGAAACACTTCTTTTCCCCCCGTCTCTCTCTCTCCTAATAAACTAATCAGCTTAGCAATAAGACTTGCATAGTGTAAATAGGGACTAAGCATGGAGTATTTTGAGTGTATAATTCATTATTATTGCTAGCTACTGGATATCTTCTGAATGTACCTAACAGAGACAAGAACCAGAATATTTAACATGACATGTTTTGCACATAACAGAGCACTGTTAGTTGCTTAAAATAAAGTTAGTTGCTATGGGAACAAACTGTACATTCCGAAAGGAAGTAAAATAATTCTGCCAAAAAAAACTTTGATGTGAAGATCTGATAGAACATTTTAGAAAATTTGAAGTAAACTCTTGAAAAAAAATTTTAAATCTGTTGGTTAAGTATATATAAAATTAAATTTTAATGGATGTACCCTCCACCCATTTTTTCAAATGCACTATTGTGTGTTTTTCAGAGTTCAGGGTGTGTGTTAAGTTCTTTTAAAAATCCGTAATATAAAATCACTTAAAATAAAATTTTAAATTTTGATGGGCGTAACTCCGCTCATTTTTTTAAATGAAAGATTGTGTCTATTTTAGAGCTCAAGGGGTGTGGTAAGTTTCGTAAAAATCGGTTAGGCAGAACAACGTGAAATAGATACATATCATAATAAATTTTAATGGGCGTAGCCTCGCCCATTTTATTTATTTCAAAATTGTATAATTGCAATAACGAAATGTGTTTGCTAGGCTTCACAGCAATCAAATAAGCATAATATCACAAAATCAAATAAAAAATTATAGGCGTGTCCCCGCGCACTTTTTTTACAGTGGGACCAATTGGAAGCTATACCCTCTCAGACAAAAAGAGAAGTTTTACAATCTGTTTTAAATGTACTGAGTTATGAAGTAACAATGTAAAAAAGAAATACAGACAAGTCGTTTAAAAAGTGAAGTATTTTATGTAAAAGTTTTTATCGTAAATAAGATATGAAATTCCAAAGTTGAAATTTCCAAAAAAAAAAATTTAATACTCCCGCAAACCCGTTAAAGCAAATTTACACCAAATGAGTGTGATGTTTTAACGAAACTTGCAAATGTCGAATTATTGCTCTAAAACACCCTCCTTCCATCTGCTCAGCTACACGCAAAGAAAAGATATGGTTGTAGAATGGTTGAGGAAACAATATTATGTTCTCTGAAACAAATGTGTGGTCGTTGAAAACTAGTCATTGTTATTTTAAACATTTATATCGTTACGATGAGCAGAGTAATGTTTGAATTTAGTAATTACATTATCACATCCATATAAAAGTGTGATATGGTTAGAGTTTAACAATATAGTTTTGTTAAAAATTTATGACTACAACATAATTTGTATTATTATTTAAAAATATTATGATGTAAATAACAATATAATATTTTCCAAAACCATGCTATGTTAAGTTAAAAAAAATCTTTTTCGGAAACATCTGTCAGTTCAGTATTTCGTTTGTAAGCTATCGGTAGTGTTAAATAAATTAATAAATAAATAAAGTATAAACAAAAGCGTAGATCAATAAAAATATATAAATATTTGTGTATCTTTTTACACAGACATGGCTGTATGCCGTGTAAGTATACATTTCTATATACATATTTTATTTCAACAACATTAATTTATTTTTATTTCGAATTTAACGCACAGCTGTTTCTACAATAAAAATATG
Organism: Tachina grossa; assembly: GCA_949987645.1. Taxonomy (NCBI): domain Eukaryota; kingdom Metazoa; phylum Arthropoda; class Insecta; order Diptera; family Tachinidae; genus Tachina; species Tachina grossa. The sequence goes on from OX465275.1 coordinate 19,317,197, forward strand.
ATTAAAAAACAAAATAGTATTATTATATTCAATAATACTGTGGTCGTATTTAACAATATTAATATAATATTAGAACATGGTATGGTGAGTCTCAATTATATTTTAGTCACATCTAACAATAGTATTGTCATATTTACAATAATATTATAATTAACCCAGATAATAATATTGTTAAAGTTTTTTTTCTATTAACAATAATATGATTTGACTGCAACCATATAATTCAATCATAGTACGTTGCTGTTTGATTATGGCTACCTCAACCATATTTTTTCTTTGCGTGTAGAACTAAAACACAGTATATAAAAAATTTTAAGGTACATATTTTATTTTTCTTTAGATGTGGCATACAAAAATACAGTTATTGGCAAACTAATTAGCGATATAATGTAAAACCTTAGAAAAAAAAGTAATTATTAAACTAATTTTTAATCTTGACTATGCTGATGTATATTTAGCACAATATGTTTATCAGCCCGCATTGTTTGATCGCACTGTTTCAAATACTTATTTTCTTCACAAACAAAACCCAGTTGATGAGCGCAATTGCGATCATTTAGATATTTGGTATTCTCCAAAATGTGCAAGCAATTCTCGCCATTGCCAGCATTATCGAAACTGCTATATTTCCATATCACTGGCCTGCCATTCGAAATCCAGATAAGTTTGCGTTGGGCTCCAATAGCGCCCAGCCAAAGGAGTGGTGGCTTGCTTACACTAAAAAAAAAATATTGGCAATATTATGTGAGTAATTCGTTTTGAATGTGAGAAAAGTTAATTTTTGCAAATAAAAGTAAATTTAAAAAAATGTACTTGTTTCACTTTAAAAATTAACGGCTTATATATATATATATATATATATATATATAAAATACTTGATATATATTTTGTCTTACAATTTTCCACTTATTAAAATATTATAGAGATCATAGAATGAATCTTCATTTTCAATCGTAAAGAGGGTCATATTCCTATTGTAGCACTCCACATGGGCCTCAAACCATTTGTACTGAAAATTTTTTAATATTTAAATGCCTTTAGAGACTTTAATGTAGCAGTAAGGCCAAAATAAAAATAAAAAAACTCACATTATAAGTTGGTTCCACATAATATAGTTTATTTCCCGCCGAGGTATAAAAATTGCCAGCTTTCGCAGACGCGCTTAAAATTGCAATAATGTACACAAAAACAATTAAAGTATTCATGGTAAAAGCTGCACTTTTGCACTGTCTTAAAATATTTGTGAACATATATATTTATAATTTTTGTTATTAATATATATACATATGTGGTTTTCTCTTATCGTGGGAACTTGAGGTTACAATACATTTGTTATTTATTTTATCATTCATTTAAATAAGAATCGATTGTGTTATGTTCTATTTTTAAAATTGCATGCTTTCAATTTTGAGAAATAACTGCATAATCAGGCTTAATTCTTATCGTTTCTAATCTAGGCGCACGGCAGTGCGCCAGGCCAAGTTCTGGACAATGCACGCAGTGTGTATATTTACAGGAAGCCATTCGAGCTATTTTTACCCCCCTCATAACTTTGTTCCCCGCGACCGTAAAATTATGAAATTTAAATCATAGTTAGAATAAATTCATATAACCTCATATGCGAAGTTTGAAAGTTTTACAATGAAAGCTTCCGGGGATATAGAGGTGCAAAAAGTGCATATTTTAAGACATACTCACTGACCACTAACCACTGACACACTCATCAAATTGATGAATCACTTCCACTATAGCTAGAGAGCTAAAATTTGGTACACGAAAATATCTAAGTGAGCAATGAACCAGAAAAATCTGAAAACCCGAAAATTTTAACCAGGAGGGCGGCGCTTCATGGAAGGTATGTTATTGAAATTCAGCATATATACTGCGGTAATGCAAGGCTATAAATTTTTTTGTTAAAAAAGTGGGCGTTGACACGCCCATACAATTTAAACCTCATTTTAATGCCCTGCGGCTCAGCATATTTAGATATACTATTTATATAGCTATTATTATCCGTTTGTAACGAAACTAGACACGAATAATAAGTACTGACCCAAAAAATTTTGACTTTGGAAAAGTGGGCGGCGTTACGCCCATAAAACTTAATAATTAAAAGTTGCGCTAAGGAGCTGAAATTTGATATACAAGTAGGTCTAAGTGAGAAACAAACTAGAAAAATTTTAAAACCCAAAAAATTTTACCAGAATGGGAGGGGCTACGCTAATATTGTTTTGAACTAAATACCAACTCCATTTAAATATCAATTCAAGTTTAAATGTCGATTTTCATCAATTTTTGTATGGAAAAATGACTTTTAAATATGAATTGATATTTAAATAATTTGGTGAAATTGGCTCTTAATATACAGCTTTTAATGCAAGCCAATTTAGTGAAATCTTGCATCACCTTAAAAATTGGGCTTGATCACTCCCATAAAGTGTTAGCCTTGTGTTCAATCTACAACGGTCTAGCGTATTTTAGAAGAAAATTAGCATGAATTATAAGCACTGCTCACAACAAAATTTTGATTTAAGAATAGTGAGGAGAGGTAATGCTGATAAAATCTAAAGATATAATTCGGGCTAGAGAGCTGACATTTTATACACTAGTAAGTGTAGCTGCGTAAGCCAATGGGAAAATCTTAAATCCAAAAAGTTTTACCCGTTATGCGGGGCCACGACGATAAAACTCCAATTCGCACTAGCGGTTTTAAATTTGATACACAAATAAATCTAAATAAGAGATCACTAAGGAAAATCTGAAAACCCAGAAGTTGCTATCAGAGGGCGGAAAGAAGCACTTCAAATTCAAAATTAACATACATATTATTAAAACTTTTCATACACGTGACTTCACCCATAAATCTTAGCTTTTTCGTTCAGGTACTTCGGCTTAGCAGTTTTTAATTTAATACTCAGGTATTTCTTATCAACTTTTTAATACCAAACTTTGCATGAACCATAAGCACTAGCAGATATAAAAGTCAGCGGGGCCAGGCTCATGAAAATTTTACGTAATATTATACTATAGAGAGCTGACATTTTTCCGATTGATTTACTCAATCGGAAAATCCAATAATTAAAAGCACCAGCTACCCTATTGAAACTTTGCATACACATTGGGCATATCCTTGTGATTTATGTACTTCGGCTAAGCAGACTTTATTTAACATGTAAATATATTGAGAAAATAGGCGGGGTCATGCCCAGTAAAATTTACGCTTTATTTCTTCCAGTCGCCTCTTACCAAATTGCATACACACTGGCGACCCGTTGTAATGACACAATGGTGCATATTTAAGGTCAACAATTCAACACCCATCACACTCTTACCCATTATTTTATGTAACTCTGCCATTTTGAACTGGCACAGTGATCATGAATAGAAATAAAATAGACTAGAAATTTTAAGTTTAAAAAGCGTTATTATATAAATCTTTTCAAAAAGTAATCAGATCCTCACAAAAACATAAATGTGAAAAACGGCCAAGTTTCTATCAAAAATTTCGGCCATTAAAAGTTGTGAGATATAAATTTTGACCAAGTTCATCTTTGCCACAATACCTAACACAGGTATTGTAATCGTAAAGCTGTCATATAATTTCTAGATAATCTGATAACTTGGCAATATTTTTACCTTTCCAAAAGAGAAAAAAATAATGTATAAATGTTCATTTCTTTATATTGATAAAATGTCAAGTTGGCAGATTATCTAAAAATTATATGACACCCTTACGATTACAAATTTATATCATACATAATATATTTCTGTGTTAGGTATTGTGGCAAAGAAGAACTTGGTCAAAATTTATATCTCACAACTTTTAATGGCCTTTAAAAGCACCTAAAAATTGCAATTTTTCCCAGTTTTAAGGGTTCCGTTCACCAAAGGTAAAAATTAACCCCATTGTTTTCGCTACGCTGTCCGTCTGTCCGTCACAGGCTATTTTCTCAGGAACCGCAAGAGCTACGGACCTGAAATTTGGACTGAGTATGTAGAGCCTTGGCCGCTAAAACAAAAATACATGAGAGTTAAAAATTATAGGGTGTTCCAAGACGAGCAACGAAAAATGTTAAAATCCCATGTAATATAGTTACATACAATTGTATTTACGCATTTATATTGACACTTGAAATTTGTAAAATTAGTATATTTTTATATAGATTACAACAATTAGCACTAAAATTTTAAAAAATTTAAATCAAAGGGTGGTCCATCAGTTAATGCAATTTTGACTTTTTAATTTTGACAACTTCCTATATCTTGGAAACCGTAAGAGGCAAACTCTTGAAATTTTGAAAAACAGTGAAACTAAAAAATCCGAAAATTATAAAATCGCCACACCAAAAAAAAAAAATACCAAAAACCAAAAAAAGTCGCTAAAACGAAAAAAGCACCAAATTAAACAAATTTCTAACACTGAAATAAATCGGCAAAACCGAAAAAATCGACAAAATGAAAAAAATCGCCAAAATGACAAAAACACCAAAATGAAAAAAAATCGCCAAATTGAAAAAACTCCGAAAACTGAAATAAATCGCCGAAACGCGAAAAAAGCGCTAAAACTAAAAAAACGCCTAAATGAAAAAAAATCGCCAAAATGAAAAAAAAATTCGCCAAAATAAAAAGATTCGCCAAAATGAAAAAAAACGCCAAAAACCGAAAAAATCGACAAAACGGGGGTAAAAAGTGTCAAAACTAAAAAAGCGGCAAAAACTGAAAAAACTCAAAACCGAAAAAAAGCCAAAACTATTTATTATATAGGCTAAAGTTCGAATTGAATTACATATCTAGTGACCGTACGGAACCCTTCGTGCGCGGGTCAAAGTCACGCTTCACTGAATTTATTTGACTTGGTAATCAAATTTTTTTTTTTTAAATGGATTTTCTTTAATTGGGATATTTTTTTTTGTACATTTTACTGAAAATCTATGATTCTGTTATTATTTGTGAATTCTGTGCATAAGTTAAGAGGTTTGTTACTATTTAAAATGTGTGGTTGAAGTCTACTGACGGTTTGTTACGGCGAAAATGAAATTCATATATATTCATATATACAAAACTGAACCACCAGCAAATAAATTTCAAACTAAAATATACTTATAACAATATGTCGAATAATAAAATTCAAAAATAAATAACTATATAATTTTAAACACAGAAAAAAATGTTCTCCCTTTAAATGTTTAATTGACTTTATTATATTATTCATTACACTTTTTATAGTTAAGTTGACTCAAATTTTTACTTCATTATTTGTATTAATTTTTTCAATTACAGGAGAAAATGTTTGATAGGAGAGAATTTTTTTCTGGGTAATGGTCATCAACTGATGGAGGAAGGTACATAAATATGTATGTATATTTATGACAAAATATTTTACTTTAATTAGATAAATACATATTTATTTTCAAACTTTCTTTAAGATATGTACAAATTTTCTGGCAAAGAATATTTTATTAATAGGTCAATTCATTTGTGATAAAAATCATTTGGTTTGTATAATATTTATAAAAACATTTGGTTTTTCCCCATTTAGTTTGACACGTTCTTCGCAAACGAAACCAAGTTTATTATCGCAATTCATATCGTTCAAGCCATGTTCATTGCCCCAAAACTCTACACAATTTTCAGGTACAGGATGATTATTTGGGCACTCATTGCACCACAATGAAGGAATTATAGGTCTTCCGGTTAAGATCCAGGCAAATTTTCTATTAATTCCGATTGCACCAATCCAAAGATGAGGAGGTCTTCCATTACTAATGAAATGAAATGGTAAAAAAAACACTTTGTGCTTGCCATTAAGATTGAGAAAATAAACTCACAGTTTTCCACTTTTCAACAGTTCATAAATATCATCATATTTTTCTTTACTATCGATGGTTAGAAGTGCCATATCCCTGCTACTGCATTCCAAATGAGCATCATACCAAGTGTACTAGGATTTCAAATTTTAAAACAAGATACATATTTCTAAGGAATATTTCTTACTTTTTGTTCATCGTCTATATAATAAGTAATATTATTTGTTGTTGTATATAATTTACTTTGTGCTCCATGTAAAGTTAAAATCATTAATATAATGAGAATACATTTAACGAAATTCATGTTGAGCTTCCAAGCAAAACTATTCTACTATTCAAAGCTGAATGATTGTAATCATTTGTATACCAGCTTGGAAATCAATGACGTTAAATCTTCTAAGAAATTTGTAATTTTGAGATTATTATTGTGTTACTAATAAGCTAGTTCACTCTTATCTGATATTCGTATTTTTTTTTTAAATAAGTATACATATAAATTCATTGGTTTCCATTAAAATCCGCATATGTCTTGAAATCGCAATCAGCAATTATCTTTTATATGGAAATATGAGCTCGGCTCTAATCTAGCATATTAACATTCTATTAAACGTTTTTTAAAAAATAGTTTCGTTTGATAGTTTACAAATTAAAAAGAAAAAGAAAATTTGTTGGTGTTCTCAATGTAAATTATCGATCCAACACATTCTTTTAACATCATTGAAAATTTTCAGGAGAAACTCTCTGCAAAATGAAAGTAAAGTCCTCAAAAATATTAAAGAATATGTAAGAGCAGATAGAACTGCTTATCTCAAAAAACATAAAGATGACGTCAGAGATATCACGATAAGAAAGGTTTTTATTAACCAACTTTCATAACTGCGTCACTTGTAGACCCATTTTAAATTTACTTTAGTTTTCAACTAAATGGGAATTTCTTTTATTTTATATTTTCTTGCAATTATAAGAACCCACATAGTTTTTGATAAGAAAACAACAATAAACTTGAAAATATTTAATAAATTGAAGATGCAAGCGTCGAAATGGTTTAGAACCGACAGTAAATAAATAAATAAAAAAATTCAGTAAAATGAGACTATGACTCGCACGCGAAGAGTTCCGTTCGGTGTTTGCTTCTTTTTGGCAATTTTTTTACGCTTCTTTTAATTTACTCTTTTTTGTTTGGAGGTTTTCGCGCCTTTTTTCGCTTTTTACAATACATACATACATACTTTTAGTTTTAGCGCTTTTTTTGTTCTGGTGATTTTTTTTTGTCAGTTTTTAACGATTTATTAGTTTGTTGTGACCTTTTTGTTTCTTTGATTTTTTTGTATTATAGCGATTTATTTTATTTTTGGTGTTAAATCTCATTTTAGCGATTTTCTCGTTTTGGCAACTTTTTTATTTTGGGATTTTTTGAAAATTTCAAGAGTTTGCCTCTTTGTTTTTTTTTGCGAATGACAATGGACACAATTGGGTCTTTTTGGCACCACCCTTCCTAGCTTTGCCTCTTACGGTTTCCAAAATACAAACATTTGTCAAAATTACATTAACTGATAGAATACCATTTAATTTTGATTTTTTTAAATTTCCGTGTAAATTGGTGTAGTCTGCATAAAAATGCACTAACTTTAAAAGTTTCAAATGTCTATATTACATTAGGATTTCAAAATTTTTCGCTGCTCGCTTTGGAGCACCCTTTAATTTCTAACTGTCATATATTTAGCGGCTAAAGTTTTACATAACAGTCTGTAGCTGTTATGATTCTCGAGAAAACAACCTGTGAAAGACAGACAGACGGACGTCGTAGCGGAATTAGTGTTTCTTTTCACAAATGGAGTACGGAACCTTAAAAATAAAAATAAAAATTGAGGAAAAACATTAATCTCTAACAGTTTTCCTCGCAAAAATCTTATGACTAATGTCAAAAAAAGATATGGATTTAATTAGACTTGAGTCGAACTCGTTCACTTGTTCATTTTTGCTACAAATAGACTTGGGTCGAACTCGTTCACTACTTCATTTTTGCCACAAACCAATAATCAAACCCATGTAATTTAAATGGGTTTGATCAGTGGTTTGTGGCAAAAATGAACTAGTGAACGAGTTCGACCCAAGTCTAGCTACAAACCTATGATCAAACCCATTTAAATTACATGGATTTGATCATTGGTTTGTGGCAAAAATTAACTAGTGAGGGAGTTCGACCTAAGTCTACATTTAATTAACAATTTACGAACTACTGTTAAGTAGTGCTACAGTAATCCGTTATGTTCAAAATATGTTATGTTAGATATTCTGGTTTCTGTCTTTGCTATTTAAATTCGAATTTATCTTCATATTCGAACTTTGAAGATTTTAACAAATTTATTAACACAACAATATATTCGTCATAGAAATTAATTATTTTGTATAATGTTTAATATAATATTTGATTTCTTCTCTTTACAATCATTTAGTTTGACACGTTCTTCGCAAACGAAACCAACTTTTGCATCGCAATTCAAATCGTTCAAGCCATGTTCATTGCCCCAAAACTCTACACAATTTTCATTGCTAGGATGATTATTTGGGCAAATATTGCACCACAATGAAGGAATTATAGGTTTTCCGGTTAAGATCCAGGCAAATTTACGATTAATACCGATTGCACCAATCCAAAGATGTGGAGGTTTTCCGTTACTAATGAAATGAAATGTTTCAAAAAAAAAAAACTATGTATGCCATTAAGATTAAGAAAAATAAACTCACAGTTTTCCACTTTTCAACAGTTCATAAATATCATCATATTTTTCTTTACTATCGATGGTTAGAAGTGCCATATCCCTGGCACTACATTCCAGATGAGCATCATACCACGTATACTAAAATTTCAATAATTTTATATTTAAATAAAATGAGTTTTTAAATCATTTTTAATAGGCAACTGTGAGGCAAGATATTTATAAGGAATATTTCCTTACCATTTGATGATCGTCTATATAATAAGTAATATTATTTGATGTTGTATATAATTTACTTTGTACGCCATGTAAAATCACCAATACAATAGCAAGACATTTAAAGAAATTCATATTGAACTTTTAAGCAAAACTATACAAATCCGAATGATGAACGTATTAATTTTTGCTCAGTATGGAAGTCACTGATGGTGAGTATGATAAGAAATACTTAATTTTGAAACTAGTTTTATGTTAGTAATAAATTATTTTACTCATATCTTATTCTTATTATATTATATTTTATCTTTTTTTTACTCTTATCTTCTATTCGCATTTTACTTAGAAGTAAACATATACGTTGCCTTAATGAACGGCAGTAGCTGCGAAAACAATTCGCTGGTTTTTATTAAAATCCGCATATGTTTCGAAATCACTGTATATTAAAATATGAACAACTCGCAACGACTACAATACTAATACAGTTAAATGGTTTCGAAAAAAATAATTTCCTTTGATAATTTACATTGAAAATAAAATTAAATAAAAAAAATATGGGTAACGATTGACCTTGCAGGGCATCCCTTGCAGGCCAAACTTTCACAGTATGATACAATTTTTAAGTTAATAAAAATCAGTGAATATCAAAAACTCATTGAACGAATTCTCTGGAAGTTCTTAAAAGAAAAAAAAGTGATTTTTTCATAAAAATGTTCGTCAACGATGTCTTTCGAACGAATCACCCTTTCGATATACATCTATTAGATATTTAACCTCAGCTTTGTTGTGGGTATTCAGATATCTTCATCATGTATCTTGTAGTTTTCTAGCCTGTCAACATAATCCATCTTGTTACTAAAATTTCAACCCGAACTGATCTTGAGCTTGAACGTTATCCTTTGCTGGAGTGTGCGGGCAAATATTACCTCACACAATAGCTCGTCAAACTTCATCAATGTGTTTGTGAATACATTAAACAGGTCTGTAACACTTTTTGCAGTCGTTTTATATGTGGAAACTTGAGCAAAGGGCTTATTGTTCCATGTATCGATTGCCTACCGACGGTATGAATAAAATCGACAAAACTAAATCGACCAAAAAATATAGAGGAATATATTGGCTTAACATCAATAGCTCAAGATTATTAAAAATCAACTTAAGCGGTTATTGATAAAAACAAAAATTCCCTCAATATTGAAAGTGACTTAACTGTAGCATTGCATGTACATTTTCGCTAAGAACACAGTGAAGCCCCCTACGAACTAATTAAATAAATGAACAAGCAAAGCAAGTAAAAATTTAGAAAACTCAAAAAACCCAACTGTCAGCAATTTCAATCGTATTAAGGATTTTAAATGGTCATTCGAAGTGAGAAATCATAAGAGGACCCTATAAATTATTTTCAAATATCTGTCGAATGATATCGATTTTGGTTTAAAATTTTTTAAACGCACTAATAATCCCAAATTAATATTTTACTTATTAAGTAAAATATTTTTTTTATTAAAAATACATTGAAATTGATTATTGAGGGGCTTAGCTGGATCATATGCGCATTTCACTGTTACTAATGTAGATCATCAGGGAACCTTTACACAAAGCTTCCTAGAACAACTAGAGTTATTATATTATAAACTTTCATTTAAACAAATGAGAAGCTCATAACAAATAACAAAGTTGAAACAAGAACTCAATAATCAACATGTTTTTTTTATTTTCTTACTTTACCATTGCTACATTGGATGACTTTTTTTCAGCTTCAAATTGTAGTCGTAAGAGTATGTAAAAGAAAATAAATGTAAATAACAACAACAGCTATTTAACAATAGAGTGTTGCCACACAAGTATTTTTCTGACCTGATTTTGATTTTTTTTGTATTCACAGAATGGCGTCTGTTGGCCGCCATATTGAATTTTAACTACTGACATATCTTTAGTGGCACTAATCGATTGAATCATCAGAACAACCCTAAGCGTTCGGTTTATATAAAGTGCCGGAAAGGAACACAAATACATACACAGCGGGAAAAAGAAAGGGTGCTTTCTAGAAGACCTCTACAATCCTTCTTTTGGATGTACAAGGCCTGCTTGCTCCATCCCATACTCATATCTTTTTATTCTCGTTGTCATTGCGGGGTAGGATTTCCGCTTTCGCTTCCTTGGACATATCGTCCCTACCACGTCAAACTAGCCAATATGCAAAATTGGTTTTTTGCATTCGTTATCTTGGTACCCTTATTTTTACGATATGCTGCATTTCAAAATGCTGAAATTCTCACGAACAATAGATACTAGAGAGCTGCGGAAACAGTCTTGAAATGTAAAAACGTCATGATTTTTAAATGTATTCACGTCGCATGTATATATTATACTAAACCAATAATAAATACTGTCGTACTATAAGCGAAGCACAATGTATGTATTGGTGTATGTGTATATCAGTTGTAACAAGCGATGTCGCAAGACAGCTTGTTTGTAACAAACACTCAAAAGAAGTACTGTTGATTAGTGTATGCTTGTTATTTTTCATATTGTACGTTTGAGTGTGTGTGTAATATGTAGATGGTAAGCTATTATGTGATTAACCGCATACAACTAATGTTAATGCATGTGTGTGCCTTTGCATGTGCGCAGAAAAATAAAAGATCATACACACATACATGCATGACGTTTGTACACGCGCTTATATGCGTAGAAAGAAGCTAGTATCACAAATTCTTCCGTCACGAAGTGTTTTCTTCTTTACTCCTATACCTACAATAATCAAAAAAATTTCTTGGCAACAATGTTGTTAACGTTTGTTTTATAAGATTTCGCTGTAGTAAAGCATTTGAAAAATCCCTCATGTCTTAAAATTTCTTATAAGATATCTTGTGCAGGAGACTAATAGATACTCAATAAGAAATACAGGGTGGCTCAGAAAGACCGAAGTGGTGTGAATTCCTTATAAATTTTTTATTATAATTTTTTTTTTCTTTTCTTTTCAGGATTTTGTAAAAAGAAGACTTGGACAATTTATAATGGAGCAATACACAACTGAACAACGTGCCCAAATCGTTGAAATTTACTTTTCAAATCAACGGTCCATTGTGTTGACTCAGCGTGCATACCGTCGTCAATTTAATGTGCGGGTTGCACCCTCTCAGTCAACAATAAACCGTCTGGTTGCAAATTTTCGACAACAAGGAGCAGTAAGGAACCTTCCTGGTTCCGGCAGACTACGAACTGTCCACACGTTTGACAATATTCGAGTGGTACAGGAGAGTATTCGGGAGGATCCAGAAACATCAACCAGGAGATGTTCGACACAACTTGGCCTCTCAAGAGGGTCGCTGCAGCGAATTTGGCATACCATAAGAATGTTTCCATACAAAATTCAACTTGTCCAAGAATTGAAACCGACAGATTACCAGCAACGACTTGACTATGCAATTTATTTCCAGCAAAAAGCACAAGAGAATCCTAATTTTATTCATAACTTAATTATGAGTGACGAAGCCCATTTCCAATTAAATGGGTTCGTTAACAAGCAAACCTGTAGGATATGGGCTACGGAAAACCCGAGACAATTACATCCAGTTAAGTGTACTGTTTGGTGCGGTGTTTCTTCAGAAAGGATCATTGGCCCATATTTTTTTGAAAATGAACGAGGTGTCGCCTTTTTTATCAATGGTGATCGATATCGGGCCATGTTGGAAAATTTTGTAAACCATCCGCAAATATGGTTCCAACAGGATGGAGCCACAGCGCACACTGCGAGGGCCACAATGGCTCTTTTACGCGACATCTTTGGTGAAAGAATAATTTCGCGTAGAAGCAATTTTAATTGGCCTCCGCGTTCCCCGGATTTAACCGCTCCAGACTGTTTCCTTTGGAGTTATTTAAAAGGGAAAGTTTATGTTAATAAGCCTAGGACTATTTAGGAATTAAAAACCAATATTCGAGACGAAATTAACAACATAACACCGGAAGTTTTGCGAAAGGTCATGGAAAATGTGTTGGAAAGAGCACATTTGTGCGAAGCAGAAAATGGCCACCACTTGCGGGATATCATTTTTTATAACTAATCTAAAAATATTCCCTGTAAATTTACTGTATTTAAAAAACAAAAAATTAAAAAAATATGTCTTAAATAAAAAGTTATAAGGAATTCACAGCACTTCGGTCTTTCTAGGCCACCCTGTATTTGAAGCCTTGCACTTTTAGGAATACGGGTCTTTGTGCTCTTCCGAAAAGTTGAAATTTGCATATTGGATAGTTTGAAATGGTAGGGACGATATGTAGATTCTGGAAGGCCTTCAAATTAACGAACTTTGCTTTTGCTTTGGTAAAAAATAAAACGAAAAATGTTACTCTTTCTCTTCTCGTTTCACATAGAAGGGAGTGTGGAATAATGTGTATCTTTTTTTCTTTTATGCACAGAAAAAATTATTCCCAAAAAATTTTTAAACAAATATTTGTTTGAAATCAAACTTAGTTTCAGTAAATATTCTGTACTGTTCCACTAAATTAATTTGTACCAAAACACTGTATAGAGAAGAAACAGGCCACGACGTTTGTCGGCTACATTTCGGCATTTACATGTATACAACACGATCAAACACAATAAACAACAACTAAACAACAACAACCGCACAACAGCACGTTGTTCCTATCAACAAGCAAGATAAACACCAACACACTGAAATAACATTTTCTCTCAGCCGAACTATGATTAATTTAAATTTTTACAAAATTTTTATCAGAATTTACAAAATTATTTGTAGGACCGCATTCAAATAAAATATTTACTGATTCAACGAATTTGGTTACTGAAAATGAAATTTAGTTTTTTCTGTGTGCGAAAGAGGGCCTCGACTCTTAAGCCATTATTTAGCAGTTAAATAAGAACAGTAATTGAATAAAAATAATTCATAACCAAGCCTTTAATAAGGCCTAAAGTAAGAAGGTCTCATGAGTTTTCCCGCTGGGTATATACATACATACACCGATAAACACAATACCCTTCTTTGCGTCGCGCAGTCGGGTAAAATGAAGCCATTTTTTGATATGAAGGAAGAAAGGTTTTTTAACACAACCTGCGAAGCGATTAACTTGTCTGCAGAAAACATACAGGGTCTGTGGCGGGAATCGAACCCACGACCGCTGAACTGAGAGGTTACCACTCAGCCACAGAGGCACTCTTGTGCTGCACAAGTGTGTGTAGCATTAGTGGAACTTATTAAGGTTTACTTGTATTAAAAAAAAGTCATTGTGAAACTTTTATAAATTTTACAATATTTTATGCTAAAAATAGCTGAAATGTTTTCTTTAAATTTTATTTTTGCAAAAAATACGTATAATCTTAATACTTCTAAATGTTTTTAAGGAAAAACTGCTTAAGTCCTATTTAACTGTTTTGCAGGAAAGCAGTTTTAAGCGTTCAAGTCGATTTCCAGAATTTTTTTTCTTTTACAGTGAAATTGACAAATTCGCTGTTAACCTTTATTTTGTTAAGCAAACGTCGTTCCACAGACTGTAGATAATAAATTGGAGTTGATATATACCAAAGTATAAGCTAAATTAAGCTATAATTCCAAATGAGATTAGAAGTCCAAAAGAGATAAGCCGCAAGTATTTTGCTATAACTTCCAAATTATTTGATATTTTGCCCAGGGGTACTTTCAAATATGCAAATTACGGAGGTACCATTAACTCAAAACCAGTTTATCTCGACTTAAGCACTTTTTCCCTTTTGCCACAGAATTTTGCAGCCCTATTCTATATTTTTGTGGCTAAAGTTTAATATTGTTCGCCAAAATGATTAAAAAAAAAATAAACTTAAAAAATAGTTGCTATTACATAAAACTTTAAAATATTAAAACTGCACACAAAAATGTAATATAAATGATTTTGTAATATTAATTAAAGCATTTGTAATATCAATTAAAAAATTAATTAAATTTAATTAATCAAATTAATTAATACAATTAAAAATTTAATTGAATGAATTAAATTTTTAATTGGAAATATTAATTGGTGAATACTTTTTTCTGTGTAGATTTTTGCGACATTGGTAAATTTAAAAATACAAATTTACAATTTGCTAAATCGACTTTATAGATTTTGATCTTTAGAGTATTAAAGCATAAGGCTGGCTACTGTTCTGGTATTACCCTTTTCCATTGTTATCACTTTCAAGGCTTTCAACTAAATCGAAATTTCTTTTCTTTAATATAATTTTTTTTTGCAATTAAAAAACCGCACATTTTTTGATAAGAAAACAATAATAAACTTGAAAATATTTCATAAATGCTTTCAGCAAATTCCTTAATCATTGAAAAGGCAACCGTCATGCAATTAATATGGTTAGTTGCATTTGCGGCCGTGCTGGTTTTAAACTTTAAAATTGTAAAGGCAGCTCCTTTAACAAAATGGTTTAAAACCGACAATAATACTTACTACATTGAAGAACAAGAAAAGGTATGAATTAAAAATTTAAAAAAAAAATTATATAACAGCAACTGTATTTCATTTCTCCAACAGTTTAGCTGGCAACAATCTTATGACGAATGCCAAAAGAAAGATATGGCTTTAATTACTCTTAAGGCTTACAAAGAGGATGACTTACTGCTCCAGTACATAACACAAAGCTTTAGTAAGTACTGTAAATGTTTTCTTTTTACAAGCAATTTAATAATTTTTTTCTCGTTCTCAGCTCCTAAACCAGAATTTTGGCTTAAGGCAAATGATAATGTGGACTTAAAAGATATTAATAAATTATTAGGCTCTATGCTGGAGGCAGACTTTTTAAACATTAAATTGGATGGTATTAATAATCCTCAAATTATACAGTCCAATAATCCCGACAACTGTGCTTTAACTGTGGACGGCACTGTAAAGGCATGTGAGGCACTGCATGGTTACATTTGCTATGAATACAAAAGCAAAGCGAACGGTAGTCAAAATGTGCAAAATATTGTTTTGAAATTTAATTAAAATAATTCTGCTTTAAGATAAATATTGTTTTAAATATTTTACAATATTCCTGATTTTCTGAAACAACGACATAACTCCAAAAAATTTCGATATTTTTGTGTAAATAATGCAGAATTACAAATGTCTTGTATAATCAAGTCTTACAATAAAAAAATAAAATTTTCCTTTTTCTAATGATGTATTTTTCTTCAGAAAGGGGGTTTGCTTTAATTTGAAACGATTTTCAGTGTTGCCTTGAAAATTATTAAAATTTAACGTACCAAATTTTTTTTCCATTAAGTTGTGTTTAAGTTAAAAACGTATAACTCGTTTTCTCGGTCTCAAACAAAAGCTATGTAAGTGCAGAATTAAATGTTTTGTTTACCATACGAGGACGACAGACTAAATTATTTCAACAACTTAACAATCCATCCTGCCATTTACTGAATGTGACACGACTCATTGCCAAAGGATTTAAGGCATTTGGGCACAATTCATTATCGAGTGGAGAATTCACCAGGCTCTGAGATGCTACGTAGCTTTGCTAATACAACTAATTGTTTCCCCGTAATTTCCTAAAATAGTTTGAACATTTAATTTACTTTTTTCATTATACGTTTTTTTTTATCAACAACAAAAAACATCATGTCATTACATGTTGTGACATGTTAGTAGTGGAAATGGTGTGGCACACACAAAAAAAAAGAAAAAGAAAGATTTTCTTAACACCTCATACCAATGTGTTTAAATTGTCAGTGATTATGTTTAACTCCATAAAATGAGCTCTGTACGAGTGTCTTACTTTTTGTAACTTTAAAAAGAAACATACTTCAAATATTAAGTGGCAAGGCGATGAAAATAAAAAAGAAATAGTAGAACTGAAGTGTAAATGCAACCTTAAAAGGCACAATATCAAAATAGTCATTGTGCTAAGATTGTTACAGCAAATCATAGGGGACCAATGATCAGAGCTGTAAAAGAAGGACTCAAAAGTTCTAGCTAAAGTTGGAAGCTATTCACAAATATTTTAAGAAAAAATTTCATAACATGCAATATCGTTTGGGAATATTTTTTTTTTTATTTTATTGTATTAATATTATCTTAATTCAAATTTAAGGTTTAAATAATATTTTGAATATATAAAAACTTTACCATTATTTTAGAACTATTTCAATCTGGCAACATCAATTGTCATGCTATACTCAATAAGTCCTAGTTTGCACCATGCAAGTCTTATTGCTAAGCTGATTAGTTTGTTAGAAGAGAGAGAAACGAGGGGAAAAGAAACGTTTCTGATACCCTCGTCTATCTCTCCCTCAAACTAATAAACTAGTGTAAACTAGAACTGAACATCAAATGGAGTTATAAAATAAATACCTGCACAATTTAGCACCATTATTGTCAAAATTAGGTTGACTATTGATTGATAAATTCAAAATGACTGCTGTCAAAATTCCTATTGAGATGATTCGATTGATAAGCTGATGAGCATTTTAGCAAGTACTACTAACTGCTTTAGAGTGCCTTAGATAGCCTAATGCCAGTTTTATTTGAGAAGGTAATAAAGGTTTTTTATTGAGGTATAGAACTTTAAGTTGGCATTACTTTTTTAACTGGCGGCCATTTTGTCAGCTGTCAAGTGATTAATATTTAGTTTGGTTTGCCATTTCATCATGAAGAGGTTGACAAAAGAACAACGCTTGCAAATCGTGCAAATTTATTTCGAAAATAATGGTTCAGTTCGCGAAGTTTACCGCAAGCTCCGTCCATTTTATGGTCGACATAATCGTCCATCAGAGCAATTAATTCGGTTAACCATGGATCGTTTTCGCACTACGTTTACTCTATGTGATAATACGCATCCGCAGAGACGTCGAACAGTGCGCACCGAAGAAACAATTGCCGCTGTAGAGCAAAGTGTTGAAGAGGACCCGAATGAATCGATTCGCCAACGTGCACAGCAATTGGAGCTTTGTCCATCAACTTTATGGAAGATTTTGCGCAAAGATCTTGGCTTGCGACCTTACAAGATCCAGCTTGTGCAAGAATTAAAGCCGCGAGACCATGCAATGCGTCGTGATTTTGGTGTATGGGCCGAAAATGAGATTGATCTCGATTCTGATTTTCATCGCAAAATTTTGTTCAGTGATGAGGCTCATTTTTGGTTGAATGGCTACGTCAACAAGCAAAATTGCCGCATTTGGAGTGAAGAGAATCCACATGAGACCCTTGAGACGCCATTACATCCACAAAAACTGACTGTTTGGTGTGCTCTATGGGCTGGTGGAGTCATTGGGCCATACTTCTTCCGAAATAATGCTGGAGAGTCAGTTACCGTTAATGGAGACCGGTATAGAGCCATGATAACCGACTATTTTGTTCCCGAATTGGATGGCATGAATGTGGATGAGTTGTGGTTCCAACAAGACGGCGCTACATGCCACACAGCGCACGTCACAATCGATTTATTGAAGGAAACATTCGATGAGCGCATAATTTCGCGGAATGGACTGTCAATTGGCCACCAAGATCGTGTGATTTGACACCATTGGATTATTTTCTTTGGGGATATGTGAAGTCGATCGTCTACGCCAACAAACCAGAAACGTTAGGGGACTTGGAAGCCAACATTCGTGGCGTTATTGCCAACATACGGCCCCATATGCTCGAAAAAGTGGTTGAAAATTTGACCTGTAGAATTGGCTTTATTCGAGCCAGCCGCGGCGGTCACATGCCCGAAATCATATTTAAACATTAATGGCATAAAATTATCCTTCCAATAAAGCCAAATTGATGGACATTAAAACGATTTTCTTGTGTTTTATTTCAATTCGAAGTTCTATACCTCTAAAAAAAACACCCTATATTATAAAATTTTCTTAATTCCTTTTTCAGTCGCGAGAGCAAAGACAAGTCATCAGTGCTCATATAATTTATTCCCTGAGCAGAGAACGAAGCTGATGCTGATTTTTCGGAGGCGGCTAAAAGCCGACTTGCGCTGAAGAAACTGCGGTGGCGG
This sequence comes from Tachina grossa, assembly GCA_949987645.1. NCBI lineage: Eukaryota > Metazoa > Arthropoda > Insecta > Diptera > Tachinidae > Tachina > Tachina grossa. The sequence continues at coordinate 19,335,916 of OX465275.1, forward strand.
CTGCCGACAAATAAATCTGTCAGAAGTCATCTAATGTCAAGAAAATCTCTTAGCTATCATTAATGTCAAAAGCGGACACGTATTTTTAAGCTGTTTTAAAAAAAGGAGATTTTAAAAAAAGCGGCTAGGCCATAGCGGAAATTAGCAGCACCTGTCGGTGACGGCTCCGACTTAACATAAATGGCCGACGGTGGTTGTTAGCCGGCTTACAGCCGATCGGCTTCGTTCACTGTCTTTGAGTGTGTTATATTTTATGTCTAATTTAATTTTAATTTAATAATTTTCACCATTACATTGCATATAAATTTTTTAATTGAAATATAATACGAGAACTTTTTATGCAAAAACCAAGAAAAAGCTCAATCAATCGCCACACTCACAAGCAATGCGTTGCTTCTTCACATATATAAGTGCTTTTGTTAAACAAATAATATGATGTGGCAGCACAGTTCAAATTTTTGGCAGAATTAAAATAGCTGGCAGCACAGTTCTGGAAAAAAATACAATGAAACCAATTCAAGCTAAAAATGTTCCCAACACAATCAGTTCTCGGCTTTTTTTTCTCTTTCAAGAAAAGAAATGTCAAACTTCATATAAAAATAATTTACAATTGGTGAATCCAGCCTTATTGTCGGATGAGATTTCTTTCTCTTTTACTTTGGAAAGAAGAAGGTAATGCTAATAAAAATTATGAATAGCAATTTTTCTGCTGAGAATAGAAAAATCCACGAGAAACTTCAATTATTAATTTTTCACCAAGCATCACTGTTTGTTACGCTTTATGGAACAGCGAAACTATTTGTCCTTATTTATTGAAAAAAAAACTACATGAGAATAATCGGCTGACCGAAGGAAATATTTTGAGAGCAGCTTATTTCTCGAAGTTTAGTAGACAATTGGCTACAAAAATCAGGCAATTAAATTATGAGCTTGTGAGAGGAAACCATTGCACAAATATTGCCAAGACATGGCTCCAAATGTTTGAAGAAGTAGTATGAAACTGGATTTGCAGAGTGCGGCTTGCTCTAAGTCATATGACAGCGTCAATGGCATTAAGTCATCTTTCTAAAAACAAATTATATTATATAATTTCAGTTTTTCAATTCAATATTGCTGTATCATAGATATTTTAATGGTCCTTCGAACCGAAAAGTAGACATTAGAATTTATTTGCAAATAAATATGTATAGTTTATTTCCTTGTGTTTCAAGAAAATAAAATAGTGACTTTAAAATGCGCTTAAAGAGTTAATTCCTTTTAATTTTATTCCCCAAAAGCATTTAATACCTTTTAGCGCTTTTTATTTGTGCCAGTCAAAATCATTAATCCATATTTTTTTTTAATTTATCTGTAGAAAAAACTAACAATGTAAAACACATTTACTTTAGTTTTAAAGTTTATTTTTAACGTGTCACCATTACTGTCAATCAAACTGTCAGCCACAAACTTGAACTTAAACTATTTCGTATGGTATAGTAATGAAATGATAAAGAGGATCTACATCAACAAAAAACAAAATATAGGGGAGAACTTTATAGAAAAATATTTAAACAAAAGGTGCAAAGCAATGCATAGACATAATTCATTACAGTATATCGAATAATAAATGATACACACATATGTACATACATACATACGTATGCATGCATTCCGGGATGTTAGTGTGTGACGGCGACATTGCAACACGTAACATGGCAGCCATGACAGTGTACTACAATAAAGTTAAAAGTATGTTTTTTTACAAAAATAACACACAAATAAATTTTATAGTTAATGTACTTGAGTGTGAGTATTTACAAATTTTGCTTGGATATTTTCTTGTTACTGTAGTTGTTGCTGATATTTGTTGAAGTTAAGCTGTCGCAATTATGCCCTATTTTAGCACCTTGTCACTTTTTCAGTCAGTCAGTCACTCATACACTTTGTTATTCAATCATTTAAATGGTGGTAATATGTTACATGTACATATGTATATGCAGCAACTTCTTTTTAAATTATTGTTACTCTTGTAAGTAGTAAATTTATATGCCAGATGTTAATATCATTTCAAACTATTAAATCAAATAAAGGCGTGATAAAACATGCTTATAATTCCAGTTGAGACCTGCAAAAGCTGCTGGTTGAGCAAACATTACATGTAGGGTTTATTTATGGTAATTTAATTGTGTTAGCAAGACTTTAGGAGTACAATACACATATACACATGTACATAGATCTTACCATTGACAGTCGGTTTTTTCTCAAATATATTCAATAAGGCCAAAATTCAAATGAATTTAATATTGTGTCTAAGATGTTTAACTTTCCTTAGCTCTCGTCGTACATAAACTGTCAACAACAAACAAAAATACCAGCGTAAGCAAGTGGAAACAAATACATATGTATATAAAATTTAAAAAATATATTTTTTGTTGTGTTAAAATTACAGAACAGTATGCTAAGAAAGTTTTTCAAATAAACAACAAACATGTTATATTATTCAGCATGGGCAGCCAATTTTATTTTTCTACTAACTTGAATGTATTTAAAAGCCAAAATGAATAACAAAAATTAAAAATTTTAAGAACCCTCAAAGTACGGACCAAACGGCTGCACAGATTTTCTTCAAATATAGGTGAGAAGATATTAGATTAACGTACAGACACACAGATACACAGACTCACACTAAAAATATATGTATTATATTTTTATTTGACGTACATATGTCTAAATGAATACGAACTTAAAAAAATTATCATTATAATTAGATATTGAAATAAAAGTATAAACTAACATTCCAAAAAAAATTTTAAATAGAAAAATATACATAACTCGCTGTCACAAATATCAGAAAAATTAAAGTACAATACTAAGGGCCAATTTCACCAACTTATTTAAATATCAATTGATATTTAAAAGTAATTTTTCCATACAAAAATTAATGAAAATCGACATTTAAATATGAATTGATATAGAGTTGGTGAAATTGGCCCTTAGTAGTTATAGAGCTAGTTTTTCACATAAAGATAAACTCTACTTGTCAGTTAACTGTAGTTTAAACTTAAAACTTTGTTTTTCAGATAAAGATTATCTAGTTAAAAATCTAGGTTTAACCGGGCAACATTGTCCAGTTAAACTCAAGTTAGAAGTATCAAATGATAAATATACATACATACATATGTAGACATGTATAAAATAAATACTACGCAATTGAAAAAAAAACAGTTTTACTGAAAAGTTTAATAAATAAATAAAATGGATGCTTCTTATGACGACGAAGATTTCAGCGATTATTAAACCTATAATAACTTGGATAGGACAATTGTGAGAAATATAAAGGAGATACGAACACGCCAAAATGATTTTTATGTGTGGAATGAATTGGAATTCTTTCAAATATTTCGTTGGATTTAAAATTTTATGTTCTTTTGTAGTTTATTTTTGGAGCGTCACTATTTTTAAGTCCATATTACTTATTTTTAAATTCTTAAAAATTTCAAAAAACTTATAGAAGTGTTTTAATATAAATTTAAAGAATTGTCATATCGCTTTTTAAGTGTTGTCCTATTTATATAAAATATTTTTAAGAATGCCATATCTATGTATATTGAAAGCAAAGTATGGCATTTCTAGCTAAATTGACAAATTTAATCCATCACTGAAAAACAGAATTGGCGGTTAAAACCCGTTTAACTTTGTTTCTTGGTTAACTCAAACGTATGTTAAACTAGGTTTAACTAACTAGTAAAAAACTAGCCCATAATGTACCATCATGTATGAAATTACAGTACAACTTTGATAGTCCGGACATGCGCCAGTCCGGTCACTCCAATAATTCGGACGCTTCTACATTTCGGACAATTTAAAGTTTTTACCTCCACAATCCGGACAAATTTTTTTTATGCAAGAACAAAAACTAAAATCCAAGCAAAACATGCGAGTTAACGGGAGTTTTTGTTTTGTTTTGTTATTCATACTTTGATTTACATTTTTCACTGTTATTGCTTCAGTGTCGGTTCATTATTTCGCAAGCGTGTTTGTTTAATTCCATCCGAAAAACTATTAGGCAGGTTGCCGAAAATTTCCATGTTCCTAAATCAACGATTTATGACATTAAAAAAAGTAGTAATGGATGCAAAAACAAAGATCTCCAATGCAGATGGAAAGAAAGCATTTCCAATTTGCACGCAGTGGGCTGAGGAGAATAAGAGAGACTAGAGCAAAAGGCACAAATCAACAGAGTTATGCTAGGAACACAACTGGGACGAACGACGAATTTTTCGGTGCGAACTTTCGTCATAAAAAATAAAACACATTTGTTCATATGAAAATGAACACAACACCGCCGTAGAACGAAATTCGTCGCGCGTGACGAACTCTGAGATAGATTTATTTCTATTTTGTACGCCGACGAACGACGAAAAAACAATTTTCTCTCACTCTCTTTACATACAGAACAAACAGTGTGACCAGGTTTTAAAATAAAATTAAGCTAAATCACGTACTATGTCTTTAATATATTTTTTGAGAATACGCAATTTGGATTAAAAAAGGCTAAAAAAGCTAAATACGTTTTTAAAAAAGCTAAAAAAAAGAAGCTAAGAGCTTAATAAAAATTTTAAAGCTAAATATAGAAGAAATAAGCTAAATAATTACTAATATGGTCACACTGACAATAACCAACTTTATTAATTATAAGAGCTGAATTCGTCGAGTAAATTCGTCGTTATTGTGCTTCACACGACGAATTTACGCAGCGAATTCTTATCGACGAATTCGTCGACGTGGACGAAATTCTTCGTTCGTCCCAATTGTGTTCCTAGCATTAGTCAGCACAAAATAACTTCGTTTTTTAATATATCATATATATGCATGTATGTATTTATGTAATTCACTTAGATTATTTTAATATTTTCAACTGCTATAGTCCGGACAACTCTTTAATCCGAACGAGCCTAAAACTATATGTGTCCGGATTGTTGAAGTTGTACTGTACTTATAAACACTGTCAAACCTGAGCACGCACATGTATTCCGAAAACAGTGTGATTAGTTAGCACTCATGAAAGCAGGTGGTTCTTCAAATCGTCACGGAAACAGTATACAAATAATTTAATTTGCCAACAATCTGTAAGCATTCGATAGAACTACCTCAAATATATCACACATCACTAAATTGTGTTTGTAGATAAATAAATTCAAGGTTCTATTACAATAATATCAAAATTTCAAATAAAGGAAATAAAAATGCGCAGTAAGTATAATTTTAATAGTTATGCTTGATAACATTGCAGGAGGCCGTTGAATTTGATAAATATGTATCATATTACAAACGAAGATCACTGACCAAATCATTGCCGCTGACAATTTTGCATATTTGAAAGTTGTTGTAATTAATTGGCGTTTCTAGCTAAGTCTGAACCATAGTCTATTGAAATAATGAACAAAAACATGTCGATATATATCTGGACTGTTAAGAAATTAACTCTTAGTCTGGTGCAAAATTGATGTGACGTGACAAGTATTTATTTTCCGCTTTTTATAAATTTTACTGTGTTGTTAATTTATTTTGTACCTTAAGTTCCTAAACTAAAGCATTTTTATTTATAAAATAAGTAGAAACAAATTGCCTGCCACTCATTTTTATAAAGTTATCGTAGTTTGAATATATCTGTACTCAATTGAGTACAGCGGCAGAATCCACAAGCGAATTCTGGCAACACTGTTGTTTCCCCAGAAATACAAATGCATACTTGTGTGTGGTTTTCACAATAAAGAGGTGACTCCCAAAATATGCAAACATCAATTATTTCTTTAAATGAAGTTCATAATTGTCGAGAGTGGATGAGATAGATCAGTCAATTTCGCTGTACAGAATTGCCATTCGAAGTAAGAAATGGTGGTGGGTCTTGTTCACCTACATAATAGATATGGCTATTGCAAACGCTTGGCGGTTATAAGTAATGACTCATAATGATGACATGGATCAGCTTTTATTCCGACGTTACATTGCAAGATACTATTTACGGCAAAATACGCAAACTAAAGCTCGACTCTCGTCTTCAATGGTCCTAGGTTGCCACAAGATGGTATAGGGCACTACCCCAAAAAGTTAGAAAATCAACTCAGATGTGTCGTATGCCATGCAAGAGTTCGCTGGCAGTGCAAAATATGTTTGAAAACACTATGTATTGAAAAATAATGTTTTGAAAAATACCACCTGTAAACCGCCGCTGTACTCAATTGAGCACACCCTCCTTACTCCGCCCACTTATTTTGTTTTAATTTTTCCATTACTTTATGTTAACTTTGAGCACAATGAAATTAAAAATAAACTTTTTTGTTAATTATCGTCATTGGTTTCACTTTGGCGGTTAATGGGTTAAAAATCGAATATATATCGAAAATCAATGACAGGGCTTATGCTTGCATAACCCCTGCTTGCCAAGCCCTGTTTTAAAAATAAACTTTTAACACATCGCACGACATTTTTATCAGTGCAAACTTATAAGCAGATTTTGTAAAAAAAAATTCGATTCTAAAGGTTTCAAATTTGTATGAAGGATAACGAAAATTCGATTAAAAAAATATTTTTTTCATACAAAATTTCAAAACAAAAAATCATTTGTGTTCACATAATCTACCCTTTAAATGCCGATTTAGGGCCAAAATCGTTTAATCACTTACATATGCTTATTATGAACAGCAACGTACGGTTCAGAAGAGAAATTTTTTCAACAAAGTTGATAAATCAGTATTACGAAATGTCAGCGGTTGAAAAGAAGTATCAACTCCAAATTTTCAACCATCAAACAGCGATGCCAACTTGGCCGTCGGCACTATTTTTAGTGCTTTTTGAAGAACGAGCCAAACTAAGAAAAAGCACTAAGTAGTGCTTTTAAGAAATTTGTGTATTAAATTTGTTGTATATATTTCTTCAGTATAAATCATACCATTTTCGTTTGATATATTTCATTAAAGATGATATTAATGCCGAAATAGAGAATAGCTTAGAAAATATTAATTTTAAATCGTTTGAATCGTCACTCGTTTTTCATGTTAGTGCTTTTTACGCTTTTTAGATCTCAAAATTACACTTTTTAGTTCTTTTTTTAAGTTTTGATGTGCTTTTAGAGCCAAAAAAGTTGTCACCACTGCCATCAACTACAAAATCACTATTGTGAATAGCTATTAACAGAAATTTATTTTTTTTACTAGAAAATAGAAAGAGAAATACATATATGCACTAGGGTGATCGACTCGGGTTTTCAACCGGTTTTAAAATCCGGTTTTTGCAAAATTCGGTTGTCGGTTTTTTCAAAATGTTGATTTTTCGAATGTCAAATAGTCCGGTTTTTTTACAATTTAAAAACCGGCTGAGTCGAATACTTTGCGATTTGTACATTTTGCATGTTTTGTTGATTTTTGTAAGTATTTTGTTAGTGTAAAAGCTCTAAGCTTTTTTAGAACATGGCAACATTTACTGAAACATGAAATTTAAGAGAATTTATTTTATGAGGTAATAGCAGAGGCGAATTTAATTGGCCTTATGGTGTGCAACGGATGTCAAAATACAGTTGCAAAAAGTGTTTTTTAGTTTTGTTGCCATTTTACTTCATATTTTATATAGAGGTAGATAGATATCCACCTTGTCCATACATTCATATGTATATACCATTAAGGAATAAACTCTACATACAACCATAATTTTTGGGGTTTGAGGAAACTTGGGAAGAAATTCAAAAAATTAAATATGCCAATATATAGGTTGCTAACATATATGATTATAAAAAATAAAATAAAAAATTAAAAAATAATTATAATTACAACAACATAATAGACCATATTTGGATGCCATTTGTTAAGGCTTGGTACCGGAAATCACAGAATTTTCAAACAAGTTGACGACATCAAACATTTTGGCCTGTATGCAGACTTTTCTCCTATGTATTTTTAATATTTTTGGTACTATAGGTGTTATAATTATTTTTTTATTTTTTGTATAAACATATTTATTATTGGCATATTTAATTTTTTGAATTTCTTCCCAAGCTTCCACAAACCCAAAAAAATTATGGTTATATGTAGAGTTTATTCCTCAACTTTATATTATATACAAATATTTATGTACTATACATAAGTATGTATATGAAGTTATTTTTTTTATGTTTTACCTTTAATTTCTGTATTGTTTTATATTATTGACATGAACTGTTAACCCTTTTTTTATAAAGCAATTTAAAATCAAAACTTTTGTATAATAATTTTCTTACTTAAAAAACCCGTTGACCGGTTTTTCCTGAATTGTAAAAACCGAAACCGGGTTTTTCATAATTTCAAATATTCGAACTATTCGAAAACCGGTTTCTGGAAAAAGTCGCATAATTGATCACCCTAATATACACTCGAAATGTAAATAGTAAATGGCAATACATACATATATGAATATACATATATCGTTAAAAATAAACAAAATGCATGATTTTATGCATAGCGTGAGTACTATGAGCAACAAAAAGCAAATTGCAAGGCTTGTAAGCTTGATGGAAGCAAACCCGTACAGCGCGAAGGGACTCTGCTCAAATGGAAGGAATATAACACGGAGTTAAATATTTTAGGTCAACCTAAATGGAATTTTCTACCTATTTTTAAATGAATCTCACATAATCACTCAATCTTACTTTTGTAATTTATCAACTGTTATATTTTTCAAATGCATATTCACAATTGCGAATACCTACTTAATCATTCACAACTTTATCAACTCGTTTTCGTAATAATTATTGCAACCACAGTTCACAAATGTTTACACCTTTCAATTAGCTGATGGTTGCTGTTCGAAATAAGCCGGACTATCTCCTTTTCAAATCTGAATGCCAACATGTGTTAGAAATCGTGTGGTCTGGCAGCCCAGATTTTGCATTTTAATTCAGTCTTAGGGATGTGGCGCTATAGTGATTAGCTTATTATAAACGAATTGTGAATTACATCAAAAAGTAAAGTTGAACGATTCGTGAATTAGATAAGTTAAGATACTCACGCATTTTCAGCGCACAATAAAGTACAATAAGGAAAAACAATTTTGCTTTTAAGCTTAACACCACTTACCTTAAATATATGTAAGTGAATTGCAAATTATGATTCTGCTCCCATCTTGAATTTTTATTAGTTTTATTCGTGGATGTTCCTTTAATATTGAGTAATCTGAGGTACAAATGTATGTCTCTATGTATGTACATTAATCAGCTTACTTGTATATTTTATGTAAGCTAATTTTTATGTAGGCACTTTGATTTTTTTTTTTTCAAATAATCACCGAACTCCTAACTACAGTCATAAAAATATTTAAATTCGTTTGATAATAACGTTCCTATTTCTAAGTATCGATTGAGGTCATTCTCACACAAGTAACAAAATAAACAAAATTATACACCACTAAAATGACAAGACAGCCGGCCGGCCGGCCACCTTAGCTTGCAAGTTTCTCATCACAATTAAGCCCAAACTTTACAGTCATATTTCTTGACAAATTTCACATTTTCGAAGAAACTACTTTAATACACAGATGCCTTGGGCATTTATCTCAAGATTGATATATATTTTATAATAAACTTTACACTTTTTATCACTTTATTTCTCACGGAAAGATGCACAAAATATTTGTAGCTGCACCGGCACTTCAACGAAAAGTAAAGAACTGAAGAAGATGTAAGCAGTGCTGAATGTGACTTAAAAGGGCTGCCAGATTGTATAAATGCAAGATCGTTGAATTTTGGGAAGAAATTTATCAAAATAGCTAATGCGACTTTCTAATATATGTACTAGGGTGATCGACTCGGTTTTTCAACCGGTTTTTTCACAATATGGTTGTCGGTTTTTTCAAAATGTTGATTTTTCGAATGTCGAATAGTCCGGTTTTTTACAATTTAAAAACCGGCTGAGTCGAATACTTTTAGATTTGTACATTTTGCAATAAAATTAGTTTTTACTATGTTGAAACTTAGACCAATGTGTTTTGTTTATTTTCCTAAGTATTTATGTATTTAGTGTAAAAGCTTTAAACTTTTTTTGAGCATGCCAACATTTACTGAAACATTAAATTTAAGCGAAATTATTTTATGAGGTAATAGCAGAGGCGAATTTAATTGGCCTTATGGGTGTCAAAATCGAGTTGCAAAAAGTGAGTTTTAGTTTTGTTGACATTTTGCTTCATATTTTATATAGGGGTAGATATCCACATTCATATGTATATACCATTAGGGAATAAACTCTACATACATACATCATTTTTTGGGTTTGAGGAAACTTTCGAAGAATTTAAAAAAATTAATTATGCCAATATTTAGGGTGCTAATTCAGCCACATAGATGTAGCGCTGCAGTGCTTAGCTTATTATAAACGAATTGTGAATTAAATAAAGAAGAACACAACAAAATAAAATTTCAGCACACAACAAGGTACAATAACACCCCATTTACACACGGAAAGTTTACTTTGCAAAGTCTTAATTCAGGTGGAATACTCTCTCTTTCTGTCTTTCTCCCAGCTGAATTGAGACTTTAGAAAGAAAACTTTCCGTGTGTAAAAGGGGTATAAGTGAAAATAATTTTGCTTTTGAGCTTAACACCATTTACCTTATATATGTATAAATTGAAAATTATGATCCTACCGTCTTGAATTTTTGTTAGTTTTATTTATGGATATTCTTTTAACATTGAGTAATCTGAGGTACACATGGGTGTATGTATGTATGTATATTAATCAGCATACTTGTATATTTTATGTAAGCTAATTTTTATTCAGGCACTTTGATTTTTTTTTTTCAAATAATCACCGAACTACTAACTACAGTCATAAAGATATTTAAATTCGTTTAATAATAACGTTCCTATTTCTAAGTATCGATTGAGGTCATTCTCACACAAGTAACAAAATAAACAAAATTATACACCACTAAAATGACAAGACAGCCGGCCGGCCGGCCACCTTAGCTTGCAAGTTTCTCATCACAATTAAGCCCAAACTTTACAGTCATATTTCTTGACAAATTTCACATTTTCGAAGAAACTACTTTAATACACAGATGCCTTGGGCATTTATCTCAAGATTGATATATATTTTATAATAAACTTTACACTTTTTAATACGTTATTTCTCACGGAAAGATGCACAAAATATTTGTAGCTGGACCAGCACTTCAACGAAAAGTAAAGAACTGAAGAAGATGTAAGCAGTGCTGAATGTGACTGAAAAGGGCTGCCAGATTGCATAAATGCAATATCGTTGAATTTTGGGGAGAAATTGATCAAAATAGCTAATACGACTTTCTAATATATGTACTGGGGTGATCGACTCGGTTTTTCAATAGGCTTTTTCACAATTCGGTTGTCGGTTTTTTCAAAATGTTGATTTTTCGAATGTCGAATAGTCCGGTTTTTTTACAATTTAAAAACCGGCTGAGTCGAATACTTTTAGATTTGTACATTTTGCAATAAAATTAGTTTTTACTATGTTGAAACTTAGACCAATGTGTTTTGTTTATCTTCCTAAGTATTTATGTATTTAGTGTAAAAGCTCTAAACTTTTTTTGAGCATGCCAACATTTACTGAAACATTAAATTTAAGCGAAATTATTTTATGAGGTAATAACAGAGGCGAATTTAATTGGCCTTATGGGTGTCAAAATCGAGTTGCAAAAAGTGAGTTTTAGTTTTGTTGACATTTTGCTTCATATTTTATATAGGGGTAGATATCCACATTTATATGTATATACCATTAAGGAATAAACTCTACATACACACATCATTTTTGGGGTTTGAGGAAACTTGGGAAGAATTTAAAAAAATTAATTATTAATTAATTAATTAATTAATAAATAATTAATTAATATTTTTCTACAAAAAATAAAAAATTAAAGAATAATTATGATAACAACATATTATACCATATTTGGATGTCATTTGTTGACGGCTTGGTACCGGAAATCAGAGGATTTTCAATAAGTTGACGACATCAAACATTTTGCACGTATTTTTTAATGTATTTTATGCCTGTATTTGGACTTTTTTCCTATGTATTTTGAATATTTTTGCTACTGTAGGTGTTATTATATTTTTTTTTTATAAATATACATATTTATTAGCACCCTAAATATTGGCATAATTAATTTTTTGAAGTTATTCCCAAGTTTCCACAAACCCTAAAAATGATGGTTGTATGTAGAGTTTGTTCCTCAACTGTATATTATATATACATATTTATGTACTCTACATAAGTATATGAAGTTCATGTTTATGTTTTACCTTTAATTTTTTTATTTTTTTACAGTATTTACATAACCTGTTAAATCTTTTCTTTAATAAACCAATTCAAAATCAAATCTTTTGTATAATAATTTTCTTACTTAAAAAACCGGTTGACCGGTTTTTCCTGAATTGTAAAAACCGAAACCGGCTTTTTCATAATATCAAATAATCGAACTAATTGAAAACCGGTTTCTGGAAAAAGTCGAATAATCGATCACCCTAATATGTACATATTATAAAACTTATAGTATTTACTTTATCCCACTGAAATATTTTTAACTTTATATTCCTTAAACTTTTTAACATATTTTATCATAAAAGTTTTTGCAATAAATTTTTTTATTTGATCAAAAATGTTTCCAAAAATGCTTTTTTATATTACACTGTCTTCTACGGCGCTGCTATTAGCAAATAGAAAAAGTATCGGTTAATAAATTTCGTTAAAAATTTATAGCGTAAATAATCTACCATGTACTTTGAACTTATTGCATGTAATAAGGAAATAGATTAATTTGTTTAGTCTTATTGTTCGACCTTTTTATGAGTTATCATTTGCACTCTTATAGTTATGTATAAGGCACGATTTGGTATAAAAAGAGTTAACAATATTATTTTTTACGATATTAAGCTGAAACTTTGTGAAGCTTCTTCAGGAAATAGAAATTGCGCGTAAAAATTAATAAATTAATATTTTACTAATATGTATTAATAAAAAAAATTTGGCTTCAAGATAATTTTATAGTCCGAAATCTGTTCTACGTACATATATATTAATTTTTCAAAATGAAAATTTATATTTTGGACGAAAATCAATTAATCGCTATCTTCTTTTCAAATCTGATTGGCAGCATATGCTAGAAATCGTATGGTCAGGCAGCCCAGATTTTGCATTTTAATTCAGCTTAAAGGATTTAGCGCTATAGTGATTGGCTTATTGTAAACGAATTGTGAATTAGATAAAGAAGTAACGTTGAACGATTCGTGAATTAGATAAGTATTAATCAGCTTACTTGTATATTTTATGTTAGCTAATTTTTATTCAGGCACTTTGAAATTTTTTTCTTCTTTTTTTCAAATAATCACCGAACTCCTAACTACAGTCATAAAAATATTCAAATTCGTTTGATAATAACGTTCCTATTTCTAAGTATCGATTGAGCTCATTCTCACACAAGAACAAAATAAACAAAATTGTACACCACTAAAATGCCAAGACAGCCGACCGGCCACCTTAGCTTGCAAGTTTCTCATCACAATTAAGCTCAAACTTTACAGTCATATTTCTTGACGAATTTCACATTTTCGAAGAAACTACTTTAATACACAGATTCCTTGGGCATTTATCTCAATTAAGCTCAAACTTTACAGTCATATTTCTTGACGAATTTCACATTTTCGAAGAAACTACTTTAATACGCAGATTCCTTGGGCATTTATCTCAAGATTAATATATATTTTATAATAAACATTACACTTTTTAATACTTTATTTCTCACGGAAAGATGCACAAAATGCTGCAGATGTAGCTGCACCGGCACTTCCTCGAAAAGTAAAGAACTGAAGAAGATGTAAGCAGTGCTGAATGTGATTGAAAAGGGCTGCCAGATTGTATAAATGCGAGATCGTTGAATTTTCGGGAGAAATTGATCAAAATAGATAATACGGCTTTCTAATATATCAAATTAAAGCCTATAATTTTTACTTTATTTTCCTGTATTATTTTTTACAATTATTTTTACTTAACATTTCTGAATTTTTTTTAACACTTTTACTTAATTTACACGATGCATTTTTTATGAAATTTTTTGCAACAAAATTTTTATTTGTCAGATCAAAACAGTTACAAAAAATGTCTTTTTATAAAACACTGCTTCTTACAGCGCTGCTACACAAACAAAAAGTATAAATTTAATTGAAAATTAAATGCAAAATTGGATACAAGTTAGTAGAAAATTTCTATTTACAAAGGACCAAAATTCTTAAATAATTATTTCCTCTTCAAATCGTAGTGAAAAAAGGTATTAGAAATTTTGTTGTCTGGCAGCTTAGATTTTGTGTGTTCATTTAGCAGTATGGGTGATAGCGCTATTGTGAATAGTTTGTAATAAATCATTGGTGAATTAGATAATTTAAGAAAGGACACAATAAAAGAAAACACAAATATGTAGATATGTATGTGAATGGTTTGTGATGAATGATTTCTGAATCAGATACAAAACCTATTTGTGGAAACTTTGAATGAGGAAATATAAGAAATCATGTAGATGTAAAAAAACACATACAATATTCATATACATACCAACATATGTATTAAAAAAGTTCCCGATAAAAAGTGAACATCAAATGTGCAAAGACAAAATATAATGTATATTTGTAGAATCATATACGGAAGTACTAAATATTGTAGTCGCAAAGGAAACATTCACAATATGCTTGTTACCGAAACTAAAAGTAAAATTTTTACACTAAATTACCGTACCGTTTGATGCTGATTTGAAAATATGTTTGATTTCGATCGATTATAAGAATTGCGATTTTTATAGTTTCAGACCGCAAAAAATTTTAATTTATTTCTTTACTTCGTATTTCCTTCAAGATTTTCAGCTAAGTTCAAGAAATTTTATTGTTTATCCGAACTTATTTCGAGGAAGAAGTTTCCCAAATTAAAAATAACTTTTCGCTCTCTTTTCCCTATATTAAATATCTTTAATTTTATTTAATTCTTTTATATATGTATAACAAACTATTATTTTCACAACTTACAAACATACAAAGAATATAAAAGTTTAACTTAAATCAAGTTTAAGCTATAACTTGCCAATGTTTGTAACTAGAAAACCTATTGCGTTTGTTTATACTATTTATATCAAAAAACATTTAATGACGCAACATACTGTTCAACAGCACTTGAAATGTGAACTTTTAGCTAAATGTCCAAAATCCTAACTTAAGACGGGACTCTGTATTTCTCTACCCAAAGCCGATAGTTCTTTAATAAACTGTTTGGCATTTGTTAGTGTAGAAGAGCCGTAAATAATGCGTTTGGTAACATTGGCAGTTTGCTTCTGACGTATGTAGTCAACTAAATTTTGATATTCAATATAATTGCCCCCGCCCACCACAAAGACTACAGCATCCTGGAAGGGAGCACGATTTTTCGGCATTGTATCACCGCCCTTTAACAGTTTAGGATCCAAATAGAGATAATCATCGGTTTCGGTATTGCTGCGGCATTCCATGATTTGTTCAGTAATTTTGGTAACAGGAAGACTCTGAAATGTGATACAAAAATGCATGAAATTTTTTATTTTGTTTAGTTATTTTTGTAAAATTTTAATATGTTACTAACGTTCCTTTTCACAATGTTTTATTAAGAGTTAACGTGAACTTTAACTGACAGTTATTCATACAAAACTTGCCGTTAAAGTCCCTGTTAGTTTTTAACTGTACATTGTGAAAAGGACTGTAAGTTAAAATTGAAAATCATATTCTTGTTACTTAAAAAACACTTCTCGTATGGGAGTGTCTCTGTTCACTTTCTTTATTATAAAACTTTATTATATCAGAGATTTGATATACATATTTTTAAGAATTGATGAAACACTAAGTTTATAAAGACGTTAAACTGTCTTTTTTCTGTGCAGAATGAATACACATATATATGTACATGCTTATGAAAAGATAAAAATGATTTTCAAACTCACATGTTTTTTCACCACCAAATTCTTCACACCCTCCATAACAAATGATGAGCCTTGGGATACCAATTTCGAAAACATGGACACAGTCCTAGTCCCGCCACCTTCATACTGCGTTGCCTGTTGCACATTAGAATTGCGATTCAAAATACCCTTCCAACGTTGTATATAAGCCAATGGTGAAAGATCACAACCCGCTTCTTGTAGGCACTCCTTTAAACGTTCTATCTCGAAGTCGGGAACATTTAGAGAACAAATATAGAAAATAATAAAAAGTCGCAATTTATCTTCGGCCGTGCCGAATTCCGGATCTTTGAAAAGTTCCATTAGAGGCTTATCCAAAGTTTGCTTTGACATAATTTTCTCTTCCAACTCAAAAAAGGAATCCAAACGCCTTTGCTTAATACAATTTAGAATAGCGGTGGCGAGTTTAGTGTGCATGTCAATTAGGCGTTTCTTTTCCATTAACTGAGGCAAAGAGTTGACAGCATTAGTAAGGCGAGCTGTGGTATCATTTACCATAGAAAAGGCCACTTCGTTTTCACCATCAATACCCATATTAGTCTTTAGACGTTTTATCTCCTCCTCCGAACTGCGATAGGATTCTAATTCTTCTTGTATGGCCTCAGCAACCATAGGAAAAGGACTGCCCTTGTGTGTGCTCCAGAAACGGTCATTGCGATCTAAGTCACATGGTTTTGGCTTTTTTCGAGCACCTAGACTTGCACAAGAATATCAAATACAAAAAATCATTTTCAAATGTAAGCAGTCAAATACTCACCTCCTGAGGGTGTCTCATCTTCCAAATACACCAAATTCAAGCCCAAATCCAAAACATCGTGCACCAAAGCCTGATAGGACCAGGTATGATGTAATGGAGTAGCCAAGTCCATATTACGGTCTAGCAACAGCAAGACGGGACGTTGAAAGCTAAAAACTCCTCCACTAACTTGCGTAGCATCCATATGAAATAAATTAGAGCGGGCATCCCAAAGATTTTCGCGCAACTTCTTTTCTAATTTACGAGCCACCATTTCGGCAGCACTGTTACGGGGACATCTTATTATGGGTACATTTCCCAGCGTAACAAAAACCGCAAATAAAGAATCCACTATTGAATCCATTAGAGCTTCCATTTCATCATCTCGTGTATTAGCACGATTAATGGCATAGTAGGATAATTGATCACATTTTTGATATTTCAAAATAAAGAAGTCATCTTCCAAACTAATAAAATTGACATACTGATCATAAACTCTATGAATGTTGGCTACACAACCGGCCTGCAAGGCCGCTGCTGCCAAATCTTCAATTTTTTGCCTTGAAATCGGTGCTAAAAAGTTCAAGTGATAGACATCATAAAGGCCATTGTTAAAATCTTGCTGTATACGATCTAAATTTTCATCGCTCGGTATACAAAAGTAAATAGCTGGCACGTCTGGTATAGAGTCCCGATCTGAATGCAACTGTCTAGAAATTGTACAACATAAAATTATATTGTTAGTTATTTAATTAATTGAAAATATCCTAACAATTATTAAGAATATGATTCTTACTTACACATGCAGGGTTACACCCAATTCTCTTAATTCCTTTATAGAGATTATGGGTGAAATGATGTCCTGTCCCACCCTGTCATAGATTAAAATCTTCCATACCGGTTCAGCGGCCAACATTTTCGGCTGTTGAATGTTTAAATTAAGCATTTGCTTAATGGCATCTAAAACGAGAAAAATTTCATTACAGTCGATATTTTCATCAGAAATTCAGTTTTTGCAAGGACATTTTTCCAATTACTGCTCTTTCTTACTTATTTGCCTTTCTCTAAGCGTCAACATTGCGTTTATTCACTTCAGCTGTTTTATTGTTTATTTTACGTGGATATCTAAATGAATTTTTCTTAATTATTTAAATGGAATGAGGAAAACATTTTTCTTTTCTTTATTAATAAAGTAAAAAATAATTATTGCCAAATGTCACGTACACGTCATAGGCATGTTCGAAAAGTCAACAGCTGTTCAAGCCATTCATGTTGCAGATGAGAGATGCCAGACTGGTAGGCTAAGCTAAGGAGTGTTTAATTGGTTTTATAGAAATCCGTTATAATTTATTATTTAAATGTTTTATTTTTCCTTTCAATGAAGTAAATATTGAACTAAAGTTCATGAATATAAATTCAAAAAATTTAATTGTAGTTGGTTAAGCAAGATATGCACCTATTATTATTATTATTATTATTATTATTATTATTATATCTTTTCTTTTATTTTCCATAAGTAATCAGTAATAAAATCAGACACAATTATTGTGTCTTCATTTAAGTGCATTAGACATCAAACTTTATTGCAAATTTTTAGCTTTAAATTTGTTTTTTTAAGAAATTTTTATTGAGTTTTTTTTTTTTTTTGTACATCGTTAGTTGAATTGCAAAATCACGTAACTACACTTTTTTACATTTTATAGGACAGATAAAAACTAAAGATAAAAATTTAAGGGACTGTATTAATCGCTTTGCGAGTTGGGTTTGTGTTTGTTATGTTATGTAAGTATGGCTGCATTTTCAAAGAATCAAAGAAAAGTGATTTCACTGTAAATAATTTTTCTCTCGTGAGAAAACTTTCAATTGCCCACTGAGATCGAAAGAATTGATCCAGGGCTGATCAATTAGGTACCGCAACAAGCCTAGCTGTTTAATGTTTTCAATACAGACAAATTTCAAATGTTTCTAATAACAAATTGCGTGCGTGTGTTGTTTGGTATTATAATTTTCTTATATAACAGGGGAATGATTACGACATTCGACATTAAACAAATTTTCATACAATTTAAGTTGAGTTCTCATAGACATTTCGATCGATATGCAATGAAGTAGTTTTAAATTAATCGAATTGAACGAATTTTTCCAGATTTCTTTACAAATACTCCCTTTAGACACGAAAATTTTACTTCGCAAAGTCTTAATTCAACTGGGAGAAAGACAGAAAGTTGTAGTAGTCATCCCTTTATCGTTCACACAGCTGAATTAAGACTTTGCAAAGTAAACTTTCCGTGTCTAAAAGCTTGTTTAAACTAATAATATGTTTTGTGAATAACCCTGCTAAAGTCTATAGCAAATCATTTTATTTATGACGTGCAATTAAAGTTAAAATTACTTATTCACTAAGAATATAAAAGATCAAAGAATAGAAAGAACGAAGGTCTTATATATATATATATATATATATATATATATATATATATATATATATTTATTTATATACATATGTAGAAATATTTGTATGCATGTATAAATATATAAATACTTACATAAATATTAGTGTCCTGCACAAGAGTATTCATAAGACTTTTCAAGACGAGATTTTTTCCAATGCTTTACTACAGCGAAATATTCTAAAAGAATCGCTAAACAACACTGTTGGCAAGACAAACCACAGAAAAAAATTACTTGCCAACAGTGTTGTTTAGCAATTCCTTTTGAATATTTCGCTGTAGTAAAGCATTGGAAAAAATCTCTCATGTCTTGAAAGGTCTTATAAATAGTCTTGTGCAGGAGACTAATACATATCCATATTTCAAACGTCTATCCATGATACAATTATACTAGGTACATGCACGACTACAACAAAAATACAACACCAAAAAACACATGCATTTTGTTGGTATAAACAAACGAATAATCGTCAGAAACAGACGCCTTTTGTTTTTTAAAATAACAATTACAGGGTAACTAAACTACAATTGCAGACGCGGCATTCCTGCATGATTATACATAGTTATTCAGTGTTGCCATTTTGTGTGTAGTTAGACAGTGTGTAATTTCTACTCACATGTGTAGGCCATGTAATTAAATTATTGTATAATCGTGTGTAATTCCACTTTGGGTTCTATATTTATTTATTTTTATTTTAATTTTAACCTACACAAGAGATGTGTAGTGTAATTTTCTTCGATGTGTAATTGGAGACACAGCCATGTTCGAATTCATTGGCAGCACTGTAATCATTTTATTCACACACATACACTAAAATTTTTGCAGCTTGTAAACAAAGTTTGACAACTATTTGCATTGTATACATTAACAGGTTGGGCTTGTGCATGTACCTGTTATAATTGTATCATGCGTCTATCAATAAATATGATTTATACCTTTAAACGTCTATGAACATTGTCATTTTCTCTAATTAAAAAGTCCCCTTTCTTTTAAGATGCACGTAAAAACCCATATAAGTACATATATATATTTTTTAAATTAAAATCAAGGTTTTTGTTATTTAAATAAGAAATAAATATGATGTGTTTTTTTTTCTGTTTCAACAAAGACCAGTTTTTGAGTGTAGAATTAAGTTTTATTTTTTAGTAAGTTCATTTAGTGCGACATAAATTGTGTTCTATATTTTTTAACTATTGCCATACTGCAAACAAAACATTTTAAAAAATTTAAATTTTTTTATTTTTCTAGATGAGAACAAGAAAGAAAAGTGCCCTTAATATTTAAAAGATAAATATTTTGTAATCTTAAGGAGAACTAAATAAATAAAATAAAAACAGAAAATGTCCGTATCTAAAAAAAATTAATTGAGCTTGAAGTGTATGTTAAAACAAAATTTCCCTACAAATTTTGACAAAAGAACACTTGAAGTTCAAATAAATTTTTTTTTGATACGGTCCTAAGAGTTTCATATGGAATAATTTCTTAATTAGGCTAAAGTTCAGCATTTTTAATTCTCATAGATTGAAAAATTTTTATTAATTTATATAACTTTTAAAAGAGAATACGAAAAATAAAGTTAGACTTTAGTTGGGAGAAACAAGAAACTTAAGTTCGACTACACAGAAAAAAATAGACAAGAATTATTTTCAATAAAACCATGTTAATGAATCAAATTTTTAATTTCAATAATATTTGTCATTAATTTGAATATTGTACTTATCAATTCCGGGCATTTTACAATATCACTTAATTTCATTTGTTTGTGTTGGTGTTTTCCTTGCTTGTCGATTGACTCAACGTGGTCATGTGCTGATGTTGTTGTTTATTTTGATTGTTGGTGCTGTATACGTGTAAATTCCGACAAGAAGCCGAAAAACGTCGTGGTTTGTTTTTTTGTAATCAATAAAGTTATTTTTAGATTGTATCAACGAAATGCGCCATGCAGAAGAAACATAATAAATCATGTTTTACGTGTATTCATTATTTGCGTACCCAATAACGATTTGCTCTTTAGCTGAGTGGTAAGTACGTTAGTCTATTGGTCAAGAGATTGCCGGTTTAACTCATCATCCGAAACAACACATTCAATTTTAATTGCAGCCAAGCAAAAACAAACAAAAAGGGGTTGAAAAATGTGACATACAAACAAATAACACAACACAATAACAATTATCACTGAAAGTAAAATTTCACTCAATGACTTTTTTCCTTGATTCATTAAATTTCTTTATTGAAAAATTACAAATTATTAATAAGATATTTTATTAACTCAAATATTTGTATTATTGAAAAAAATAATACTATTCGTTTACAATTTTTGTTATTGATATAGCGGATTTCTTAATCACGGGAAATTCGAAAATTAAAATGATTGAATACCGAGATTTTTGTTATCAAAAATGAAACTTATTTTTTTCTGTGTAAGAAATGATTCCTAATTAAAATTTATTCTACACAGTACAATTAAATTTTGATATGTTTCATATATTTTGTTAAATTTTTTGTTAAAATATTTTCAACAGTAGACTCATTAATTATTCTTAAGCCTAGTAGAATATAATATCATATATTGAACAAATCACACACTTTGATATTCAATATTAAAGTTAGTTTAATCTTGTACTGAAAAACTGGCCATAAGTTAAATAAAACAAATGCAAGGGGATTTATCAGCACTATAAAGAAAATGTTAATTGCATATTTTTAAAGATAAGAAAAATAAAGTGAGTAAAAGGAAATCCCCCATGTAATTAAAAAAAAATCAATACATCTCCAGTCATTCGCTAAATTAAAAATAAATATAAGGAAATGTGACTAGCTGTCTTAAATCAGTCTAAAAATAACTTTCAAGATAATAAACTTAAACACAAATTTTGAAACATGAAAGTGGCATGGACATTCGTATTATCTTGCATTGGCTTCCTAATATTGGCCAATGCACAATTCTCATCAGCTGAACAAAATTTTAAACAATTAGATGATGTCGCACAGGAGCTGAAAAATGAAGGACCAGTACTGTTAAGACAAAAAAGGTTGACATGTTCTATTGATCGGTCTCTTTGCACAACACATTGCATTCTGAAAGGATATAGACGGGGCTTATGTACCAGGCAAAAAGTTTGCGTTTGCCGGCATCGTTGATTTTAAGCTGAAAAATATATAACAAGTAATGGAAATTACAAATATTCTCTTTAATTATTTATTTAAAAGAAAATTGTAACATTAAAAATCAATTAAATTGATAAAATAAGAATAAAATATATTTTAATAAAGATCTTAATGGTTTTAAAAAACTAATACGTTTTGCCTGATTTCATGAAGCAATTTGAACTTAAATAAGATTTGTGTTGAGCGTAATTGCTTTTTTAAAGTTTGATATTTTTGATTCAGAGCAACTCAAAGAACTAGTTCCATATTTTTGTTCAGCTATTCACTGAACTGCAAAGAAGCGAATGAACTTACAAAAATAGCTGACTTATGTAGGGAAACACCTATCGCTTATAACAAAGTAACCAGATGGTGTTTGCAAAAAGCGGGATTTGGGAGAAAATTCCGCCAAAAAGCGGGACTTAAAAATAAATATATTTTTAAAAGCAATATTTGTAATATGTACATAAATAGTTTCGTATGTACTTAGGAAACACAATTTTTAACTCAAAAGAAACATTCTTAAATAAAAAAAATTATATATAAACATTATTTATTTATATATTTAAAAAAAATCAAATGTCGTTCGTAAGCAATCGCATCAATTAAGAACGGCTGCACCGGTTTCTCTATTTTTTTTTTCATGTGGAATACACTTTTACAAGCAAGAAACGTGAAATTTTGCGTACTTAACGTTTTTTAAAATATGCGTTGTCTTACAAAAGGAAGTTTGAATTGCACATGTGTGTGTGGAACATCCCATAAAGAAAAAATATTTAATTTGATATATCTGGAAAACTAGTATAGGGAGAACCTTGAAATTTTACAAGGATAACTCTGTTGATATTGCGCATTATCTCTGGAAACAATTTTAGAATTTATCAAAAAGGCTTGGTGAAAATATAAAATTGTTCGTAAGAAGTAACGCCACTAAAAAATATTTATTTTTAAATATCTTGCTATCTGCTCTAAACACAAACTTGAAATTCTGCCGATGATAGAAAATAATTGGGATTGAACTAGTGAGTGTGGCTCATCTCAAATAGAGAAAATGTTTGCTTAAATATATTGGAAGCTAAGTAAAAAATGTTGAAACTCTTCATGACTATTTATGCATATTAATAATGAATAATGTAATCTACGAAATAGTCAAGGTTGAACCGCAAGCCCACTTCTAATATACATTTTTCTCTTTTCATCTCAAAACGTATATATATGGTGTTTAGCGAAACAGACAGGGTTTTGGCTAGTTAAGCAATAACTGCACTTTAATATATTTGGAATAAAATATTGACAGTTACAATTTAATAAAAATCGAATAAGAGATTGAACATTTCAAAACGTTAAAAAAGGCATAATGCGGGATAGAAATTCAAGGCGAAATCGACCTATGAAAAGCGGGATGTCTGTCATACCTCCAAAAATGGAATTTTTGAATTAATATTGCAGAATTAATCCTCAGATTAGGGTATCTTCATATTGTGTAAAAAAAAATCCTTTTTCCAATTAGTTGAGTGTAAGATAAGAACTTTCCACGTTTTTTCTTTCGAGATGTTTTTTTTATTTATGAACGATATATTGATCTACATATTTCTGTTTGTTTATATGTATGAATCATTTGAAACGTTGTATCTACTCACAAAAATGTTTAAATTAAACAAATATTTAAGCTATTAATGCAGTGAAATATCTCATAATAATTTGTTCTTATGAACCGTAAATGTCACTGTGTGCAAAGAAAATCCCCTTTTTTATTTGTTCATTTCGTTCTGTACAAATAATTTTTATTATTATTATGTTGATAAGAAATGTCTATTTATAAATAAGAATATTAAAAACTTGACTGCAGTTTCCCACAAATCAGCATCATGAAAGTTTTTTTAATATTTGTTATTTACCTGCTAGTAGTTACGCTTAAAGCTCGTGCTGAAATTTCAACAAAGGAATATTTGGAAAATTTTGAGTTCAATTTAAGCCATGAGACATTTACTGAAGCTGAATTAAGTAGACAGAAACGTTTTACGTGTAATAATTATGCCTGCAGAGCTCAATGTATTATCCGAGGACACAAAAGTGGGCTTTGCGCTCCTGCCAACATGTGCAAGTGTCAAAAATAAATAATTGATAATGATATAAAATAATTATTGTATGAAAGTAGTTTTGATTTATTTGTATCTTATAGTTTTCTTATAAATCAAGTATTTTACAGATAAAAAATATTTTATGCGATTGCGAACGAAAACTTACATAAATAAATTCTTTGAAAATGTTGTAGAAATCTGGACGTCTACTGTGTAATTCTAAACGTAAAAATGCTAAAGAAAATGGTAACTGCTAAATCGAAAATTTTGCACCTAATCAACAAAAAAAAGCTAAATTTAGCTGCAAAAATTCCAAAATGGTCACGCTGCCTGTACGTGTAAAATATAACTTAATGGCGTATATTTAGCACTCAGTGTAAATTTTCAAACACATGAAAAGAGGTTGTGTTCAGCTATCATAACGATATCATGTACTGTGCCAATTCAACACGCATCCCACAACAACAACACTATTATTTCGAAGTAAACAAACTTTCTTACAGCGCATTATAGAGTTACCGTATCTTATTTTCTACAGCGATTTTAATCACTTAACGATTTAACTTTTTTTTGCACTAAGAAGATGAATATAATATATACTACGTTTATACACGCACTATTTGCAAATAAAAATATTCGCAAATAAATTAACTCACTGTTTATATGGAATAGCAAAACTACACAAACTTGGTAGTACTTCTATAGAAAATTTACTTTTTTTGACAAAAAAAATAGTGTAAATGTGCAAAATATCAAATAATTATTTGTTTTAATTGTCATTATTTGCTTCTGTTAATGTTTTTTGTGCAATATTAATCCATTTATTGTTTTTTGTTATCAAACATTTGTAAGCGTGGCAACCTCAAGCATTTTATTTGCAAATAGTGCGTTAAACGTGAATAGTTTTCTGAATTAG
This sequence comes from Tachina grossa, assembly GCA_949987645.1. Lineage (NCBI taxonomy): Eukaryota > Metazoa > Arthropoda > Insecta > Diptera > Tachinidae > Tachina > Tachina grossa. The sequence goes on from OX465275.1 coordinate 19,361,252, forward strand.
TAAGTCGCAATAAAAACAATAATATGGCAACAATTTACAGTTTTATTTGCAAATAAGCCCTGCCTATAAACGTAGTAATGAAGTAGTTATGCCTTTAAAATGTATTTTAGGAAAATTTTTTATGAAAAATTGAAATAAAGAAATTTATTTCAAACCCAATTAAATTATATCAAAATGGGGGAAGATATTTAGAACTCTAAAGTAACTACATAAATAATTATAACAGTGCTTAGGCTGTTCACATTTTTTGACAAAACAGCTACACGTTACAGAGTTAAACTTCTTTTTATAATTGATGCTACATAAGATGTTGCGTTCATGTAAAAAACATCAATCTCAGGTTAAGGTTTTAACTTTGGCTGTCTTTTAGAAAAATATTTCAGTTTTATAAAGGGTTTATAAAACACATTTTATACGGAAATCTGTTATGTGAACCTTGTATAAATCAAAATATTTTTAATATTTAATATATACAGGGCAATTATGTAAAAAATTCCGCAGGGAATTTCTCCCTTTTCCAATTAGAATGTTTTGTTTCCCTGTCATTTGTTATTAGTTGGAATTGTTCCCTGGGAGAAATTCCCAGCGGAATTTTTTACATAATTGCCCTGATAATGTTAATACTAAAATAATAATTTGTAATTTATTTGCTGATGGAAACAACACAAGGCTTGGAAACTTATACAAAGCCCAGCAAAAAATTATTATTCGACATAAATTTATTATTTCTTATATTAAAAATCTTTCCTAGGAAGTTGATATGTTCTAGAGAGTTGTTTATTGAAATCGTAGGTAAATTTTCGCGGTGAACTGTTTCCTGCAATTTTGAACTGTTTGCTATCTAAGGACATAAACAGGGGAAAAAAGTTAAAAACATCTATTTTTTGAATTTTTTTTATTTTGATCTTGAATTTGAAGTTTGTTTTTGATTTTATATGTTCACATTTTTTCTTCTTTGTGACAAGAACTACAACTTTGCCTCAGAGAGTAAATGTAAATGTATGTATGTATGTTATTTTAAATTACTTAAATTACTTAAGCCGCGTTCAGACTATTATACTTTGTATTCATACTTGTCAAATATTCAAATAATACGTGCAAGTGTGATAGTCTGAACGCAAAATGTCCTCAAAGTGGCAAATAATACGATAAAAATTTTGACATCCCATAAGACTTTTTCGTTTTTAGAAAATTTTCTAAACTATAATACTTTTCATTAGATCAGGGTTGCATTTTCACACAAACCAAACTTCCAAGTCGGCTGTTTCGCCGCCGAGAGCGTGTCGTCATTGATGTAATGTTTTGTCATATGTATATCGGCTCAAACTTTTGAATAAGTGAATCGTATGGAAGTATATTTCGTTGACGTAATTTTTAACGTTTTTGTAATATCTTTTCTTAAATTTTTTTCTTTTATTTACATAGAATATTTTTAACTGCTGAATTTTTTCAAGTGTCGGCACGTCCCCGCCTGCATGAAACCGTTTTGCCGCCGCTAGTAAATGAATAGCACAGACATTTTCATGGAACAGCTGTTTTGTTTTCTACTTGTATTACACATTTGATTTGAAGTGTGATGGTCTGAACACAATATGTGATTTTACGTTAGATTTTTTTTGACAGTCGCAACGAATGTATTTAGATTTCTGTATCGTAAAATATGATGAAAGTATTAATACTTGTATAATAGTCTGAACGGGGCTTTAGCAGATTGACTAAAGGTACGGTCACACTTGGCAAACATTTGCCCGAAAAACCGTAACCATTATATGGCAATGAAAACTTTAATGATGAAGATACATCTTATTTAAGTTTCATAAATACATAACTAATAGAAAATGCGATAGAATCCAACATTATGGAAAATTGTTTATGTTAATTAACACGTGTCTGAATCAAAAGGTTTTGAATTGGTATGTAGTGGTTAAGTTTTTTTTTTTGGTAAAATGTTTGCCAAGTGTGATTGCACTTTGAGCGACATAACCTTGATGTCGTTAACAGTATTTAGTGAATATTATAATGACTAATTACCTATGATTTATGCTTTCACACAGAGAGCAGTAGCGTTGTTGACAAAAAAATTATACAAAAAACCGCTAAGAACTCGTAGCTATTCGAGTCATATCAATCTACGGGATAAACAGCAAAGACTATACTAACCTAATTTGAAAACCAATTCGAAGACGTGAGCATAAAGTTGTTCAGATATGTCACGAGATGGAAGATAATTGTGCTTTCTGTATGTCTTTTGTGATCTCATTCGTTGCGTAATTTTTGTAAATAAATGGTAAAAATTAATATTTGTGATCGAAAATGCTTAAAACGAAATCCGTGATCATTTGAAAACAAACTTTAATAATTTTTTTTAATTCAACAAAACAAATTCCTCCATTTATTTTTGCACAAATGTTCATATGTTCAAATGTATTTTCATTTTATACTTTGACGTCTCATTTGCTGTGTATTTTTTGTAAGTTAAAGTTAAAAATTATCTTTTGGAAACTAATTTTAATCACTTTTAAAATACTGATAATCTTTGACACATTGTGTATTTTAGTTCAACACTACAATATCATTCCTTTAATTTTGTAAAAAATTTAAGTTGGTCATTTCACTAAGTATATACTTTATGTTGTTTGTTTTGATTATTGTACTTAAAATACTTAATAACAAGCACGTAGTTTTCCCTATTTAACAGTGATCTAATCATCCGGTTTTTCCTTTTTTTAATAGGTCACTTTCTTCAACTCTGGTCTACTTTGTGATGTGATAGCTGCTGAAAACGTAAACTATGATATATAAAGCCATCATTACAAATTTCATGTAACCTTAATTTTTTCCTGTTCTTGTGGCATATACTTATGTATGTATATACATTACAAACCATCAAAAAAAAAAAATTAATATAAAAGTAAGCCACCAAAATTAAAAAGAATATGAACATGTTGTAATTAGATACACCTGGAATATGAAGCTAAAAAAATCATTTTTGTACGGACCATAATACAGCAACGTAACCCAGCTCAGTGATGGGAAAGTTGGTACGATCGTACTTTTTTTTGATACTATTTAACATGAAAAAGTACCGTAGTACTCCCCTAACACATTTGATACTCTCAAGGTCAACTTAGAAATGCAGTCAAATGACGCGCGTATGAATATATTTTTGCCAAGAATTAAATTTCTTTTTCAGATGGCCCGAAACTTTATTAGTAAAGCTATTTTAGAAAAGTGTAATCTTTAAAAATTCAATATAAACGAAAACCAATGATATTTTCTGTGGCTTAGTTAGTTGATCCATATTTAAACACAAATCATGTTGAAACAACTGTTTGAAATCAGTTTAAAGAAAATTGTAAAAAATTGTATGTTAAATTCTGTCAAGTTCTAAGGGCAAAAGTGGACTTTGATAATGAAATGTTAGTTTGGTTTAGTAATACCCCTTTTATACAAGCAAAGTTTAGTCTTAATTCAGCCTTGTGAAAGACAGAAAGAAGAATACCATATCTTTCTGCCTTTCTCCCAACTGAATTAAAACTTTGGAAAGTAAACTTTCCATGTCTGAAATGGGTATTTCCGTGTCTAAAAGAGGTATGAGATTTACCCTGGAAATGTTTTATCTGGTAAAACCAACAGCAATATACAACTTTTAATTAAAATGTTACCTAGCGGAAAGAAAAATTTTGAAGCTATTAACAACCACTACTTGTATAGAGCACTGGCTGATATGAAGGAACTGAAACCATTAACAACAGAAAATATATATGTATCTACAGTGGCTTAAACTAAAAACACATTAGATGAATACATGTTTCATGGTATATCGAGAGTATTATATACTTTGTGTCCTTTTTTATTTCTTTGTAAATGCATTTTTTACCATTTTATGTTAATAAAATTTAAATAAAAAAAAGATAATTTTTGGTACTCTCGGGATCAAAAAAGTACTAATATTTTTTTTTTTTTTTGATACCGAAATGTAAATCTCATTTCCCATCACTGATCCAGCTGTTAATAATTAAATAGGTCAATTAAGTAAATAAATTGCTTGGGATTAATTCATATCAGCGCTTATAGCTTTAGACGATATATTTTAATTTCATCCGGCAGCTTTGATTCGAACATCATTTGGAAAAAATTTGACAGCAAATGTTTTGCTCTCTTGCCAATCAGTCGTTTACAATATGGCGGTCCAAAAGGTTGTGTTCGGTAATTTTGTTTAAAGAAATGTGTGTTAGAAATATTTTTGTGAATTTTTTTACACAAATAAAAGAAACAAGTGCGTAGCAATTTTAAAACGACAACTGAACAAGTGGAAATAAATTTTTGCTGATAAAAAGAAAAGAAATTTGCGTGCTATGTATGGAATGTGTATATGCATTTCATCATATTTGTGTCTGTTGATTTGCCAAAAAAGAATAAAAATAAATTGCCCTCTAGTTTATTACCAGAAGAAGTAACGAAAAGCTTTTTGTTATTTGAGTATTATCAAGGTGAAGTGCTTTGTTTTTTTCAATCGACAATTAATTTAAATCGTGGTGATGATTTATATGGAAACGTAAAACCATTTTACGAATTTTGTTTTTAACAAAAATCCCCACAGATCCATCTATAATAAAATATGTCTGGTTGCTGAATTTGCCATTTTGCAGCATTTACATCAATTTTTATTGACTAACTTTTAGGAGAGAATCGAAATTTCTTTTGATTTTCTTTTCGCCTTAATAAAAAAAATGCTTTTTGCAAAATGTTTTCATGACACCACAAACATTCCACAACTAAAATCTTCATCATCCTCAGCATATTTCACCCAATTGCCCTTAAGAACTGCATCGACAATAACAACAATAAAAACACCAACATCGAAAACAACAACAGAAAGTGTGGATAAATTTTATTGTTGTCTATTTACAAACGCCGGCACAAGGTCTCGCAATCTATTGAAATTTCGGCTGAGACTAAAATACCATGTCTTAGTATTTCTATTGATAAACTTTCTGTTTAAAGCATGTTGCGGCCAACTACTTATTAATGTTCAAAATCAGGTAAGTTATTTATTTCCAATCAGAAATGAAGATTGATAGTTATACTGTGAAGGTTAAAAGTGTCTTCAGGAGTATGTAAAGTTTAAACATATACCACCCAATTATGAATAAAATTCCGCGAGAAATATCTCCCTTTTCCAATTAGAATTTTTTGTTTTCCCTATTACTTGCTATTAATTGGAATTGTTCCCAACCAAAAATTTCCTGCGGAATTTTATTCATAATTGGGTGGATAATTCATGCAATAATTCTATTTGAATTTTATAATATAAATTTTGATTTGTTTGTTTATTTGGGGTTACTCCGTGCCCCTTGTTATTAGTTACAAGGGATGGGGATATACTTGGGCGAACACAAAGCTTATATAGCCATCAAAAATTCTGTAGTAAGGAGCCTCCTCCGAGAAAATTCCAAACGATATACGAAGCTGGAACTCCCAAAATTCTCTCCTTACATGTTCAAACTGCGAGTTTTTGTTTGGTTCTTCAACCACTTTTCAATATTTATTTGTTTAAAAATTAGTTTAGTTCTCTAACCAATTTTTAACATTTATTCTTTATACAGTCAGACAGTTTCTTCCTATGTGAAGGCATAGGTCGTGTATAGTCAGTCACAAAAACTTTTTAAAATTCTATTAAAAACATCTTTGGCATGTGGTCCAGTTACTCCGTCCATATTTGTGCAAACATATTCTACTAAATTTACTTTGTAGAATATGTAATAAATAAATAAATAAATTATTCTTTATAATGAAATAACTATTTTATTAAGCTTAAGGTTAAATACAAATACAAGGTCAAAGAAAAGTTTAAAAAATCATATTCTTTATAATTATTTTTGCATACGGTTAATATAAACCAACGGGATGCCGCAGTGGGTACCGTTAACCGACACCAACCACTAATCACATGCGGTGTGAGACGCAAAAGGTCAATAAACAACAGTGGCGACTGATTGCATTTAAGAAATAATTGCCAACGACGCGTGATGTTGAGTCGTCCAGAGCTGCTTTACGACGAATATAAATTTTTATATATTAAAAATAATTTTTTGATTTCGCGCCTTTTTTTTAAATATATTTTTTTGTTCCTGAAGAAGCTTTATTAGGAAAAAGTAATCAGGGCTATCATGAATAAAATTCCGCGTGAATTTTTTCCCGGGGAGCAATTCCAATTAATAGCAAATAATAGGGAAAACAAAAAATTCTAATTGGAAAAGGGAGAAATTTCACGCGGAATTTTATTCATGATAGCCCTGAATGTGTCAGCGGAAATAAATTTTAGTGCTTTTTATATAAAATATAAAAGATCTATAGAAAGTTTCTTCCTATGTGAAGGCATAGGTCGTGTATAGTCAGTCACAAAAACTTTTTAAAATTCTGTTAATAACATCTTTGGAATATGCAATAAATAAATAAATAAATAAAAGATCTATTGCTCAGAAAATACAAAGCGAAATATCTAAAAGACTTGGAACCCAATCGATTTTGAATGCGGCATTAATTAATAGATTAAAGAGCACTACAACAACACCCCGTTTTTTAAATTAAGAACCTTCATTCCAGTATCAACATCAGCGTCACGTCAATACAATATCCCTTATTGTGTATGGCGTCGTTGACGTCACATCAAGACGACAGTAAATCACTCCTATTCTGCGTTTCGATTACGTTCCCGCATTCAGTTACGCACGGATCGAAAAGAGGTATTCTGCAAAAAAAACTGAATCGAAAGAAAAAAGAAGAGAAGAGTATGTTTAAAACTGCTGCTTTGCTATGAAACGGATGAAATAGGAACAGAAAAATTAAGCAATTTTGCAAAATTTTTAGCAAAAAGTTAAATTTAGTGCAAAAAAACAGTGATTTACCATTAAAACAAATAATAATTAAATATTGTGAAAATTTTCATCACATAAACTCTTGCAAATTTAAATACAGAGAGTTAAAAAAAAAACGAGATAAGCAAGAGGTATTTGTGGCCAAACTTTTCCAGTGTGAAGAATCCTGTAGCGCCGGAGGTGATATTTTAATTTTTTACACATAATTGCAACAAAAATAGAGTCGTATTTGTTTAAATTTAATTAAATCCGCAGACAATATCGTTTTTCGTTGCCATTAAATAGGTATGTAAACAAAACTTTTTATACTGTTCTACCTGTAATAAATTAAATAAAAATCGCATTTCAGTACAGAAAAACAAAACAAACTGTGTAGTTTATTAATTAAACCTTCTTTTGCATTTAATACTTGCATTATTTTTTGAATTAATCACATTTTGAAGCTAAACAAACAAAAATTGAAAACGCTCCGCCACTAAAATAACAAATTACAAAAACGTAGTTACGATCGAAATGCAGAATACATAGAATCGAAAGAGAAATCGAAGAACGGAACGCAGAATACCAAAGTTGCCAAACGGAGAAACTTTCGATTCGAATCGAAACGCAGAATAGGGGTGAATATTGTCACTAGTGTACTCTTTATCGGCAATAATTGGATCTTATTGATAATCTCTTACTAATCTTACTTTGTAAATAACTGGAGCATGTCAATAGTAGTCAATTGTTATAGACGAAGAGTACACATATGACATATTTTAGTGTCGTCTTGATGTGACGTCGACCATGCCATTCACAATAAGGGGTAATATAAAAAAATTGTCGAACCGGTTTCGAAAACAAGTGATTGCTATTGGCAGCCTCAGAAATGACTGTCAATAGTACAAAGTACTTCTCGAGAGCGTGGGTATTGTGTTGACTTAGAGTCAATGTTGACAACTGGAATAAAAATGGTTGCATTCTATATCACGAAATATAAAAAAAATGCGATAAGTCAAAGCCCGGCGTTTAAATAAAATTTTTGAGATTTTTCGATTTGTGATAATTTCAGTTATCGACATGCTTTGTAATCTATTGTGCCCTCATGATTAAAAAATTTTGCATATTCACAATAGGTTAGGAAGCATGACTCTTACAGCCTGTTTATGTAAAGACTGGTACTCTGTTCAACATTTCACGCGAAATGCTGACAAACTACATTTAAAAAAAATTTACACGAATTGTTCATGAAAAAATGTTGCAGAAATAGTACTCTGTTTATTATAGCTTGGTACTCTGTTCAACATTTCACGCGAAATGCTGACAAACTACATTTAAAAAAAATTTACACGAATTGTTCATGAAAAAATGTTGCAGAAATACTACTCTGTTTATCTTGGGAAACACATTTGAAATGTATTTATCTTTAACATTTTAAGTTTTCATACGAAATAAGTAGAGTGACACTTGTTTCGTATGGAATTTACAACAAAAACATGGGGTGTTTCTACAAACATAAGAAATTGTAGCATAGTTTCAGTCGCCAGTTAATATTGTTTACATGTCAAATTTAAATTGAGAAATTCGGTGTTCATTTATAGTTAAAAAAACATCGTTTTACAGACCATCAACAATATATTTAATTTAAAATATACCAAAGATAATCAGCTAGTCCTTGCAATTTATAATTCCTGTAAACATGCCCAAAATAATTGAGATTTTTCCCATTTGAGTATGCAGAAGATGGGATTCCCATTAATTCAAATTCATCTTATCTCGACTTAAGCACTTTATAAATAATAGCTTTGCAGTATATTGTGATTCTGATGAGTTCGATCAAATTGAGATATTTCTCCGATAGACAGAAAGTAACTTTCGAAATTGCTGACAGGGGGCAAATTCCGGCACTCGTTATCGAACGAAATTACGAAATATTTCCATATAAACTCTGTTGAAATATTTCGTAATTTCTATTCGATAACTAGTACCGTAATTTGACCCCAGGCTTCTTTTTTTTTTGCGAGTTGTTTTAAAACTATGTGAGAAGCGAGTTTATGTATTTCTGATTCCGTTTTTTTTTGTTTATAAGGCCGTTTAAAAAAGAAAATATTTTATAAAAAAGGATTTCCAAGTATCGACATGCATGTATATGTACATATCGTCACCTAAAATCCAAAAGGCCGTAACAAAGAAAAAATTTAAAATTAACTTTTTGTCTGATTATGATTTGATTAATCAAAATACATTTTTCCTGAAAATTTTTACGCACATACATATGTAAGTTCAAAAATACCTATTTTATTCATTATTAAATTTGACACCTAACAAATTAAAAAAAAAAACTGAAAAGTGTACTTACGAACTTTGAATTTTAAGTGACGATATGTATGTGTATTAAACAGTCATTTTGGGCACTAAATTCTTCGTTAAGCTGATATGCAGGCAAACCAGAAATATGCCTTAACAAATATGTTTTATGCCCATTCAATATGCACTAAAAACTCAAAAAATATACTCTTAAAGATTATACATATTAATATTTTTTGGAGATGGATGTACATTTTTTTATTTTTAAAATTCTTTGAAAAAATGTATTCACCTGAAATTTGTACAAGCCGCCGCGCCGCGGTGTCATGTTTAGGAGCTGCAAACGAAAATATTAGCCCAATTCACAATCTTGTGTAAATGGTCTTGCACAGTAGCATGTGCAAAGTGGTATATTATTTTGAAACTCACCACTAAGAATTCTTAAGTGGTGAGTATCAATATACACCATTATGCACCTGCTACGATTCAAGACCAAGACTATATGGCTTTTCAGCATATTAAAAAAAATCTATAAGTTATCAAAATATTCTCTAAACGCGTCAAATATGCTAAAAATATGCGTGAAATACAGCAATAAGCAAAAACGTGCTTTAAAGTAGGGATTGGAAAATCGATTTAGATTCCAATCGAAAACCGATTTTATGTTAAAAAACTCCGATTTTTGGTAATCGAATCGTACGTCGGCATTTTTATACTGAAATCGATTATTGGGCTATAAAAATTGATTTTTTATTATTATCAAAATTTTGGCAATTTTTTAAGTATTACTGAGTGAAGAAGATTGGTTTGATAACTAATATTATTCATCTTTATTCCGTAACTTTTTATCGACATCAATGGCAAGACAATATCTAAAAAAGGACACTTACTTTCTCTAAGGGCTAGAAAATAGCAAGAGTCGGTTAAAAATAATCAATTACTGAGAAAAAATAGTACTTAAGTGCCCTATTTTGACATTGCATGACGTTAATGTTAACAAGAACAACTAAAGGTGATTAGTTTAAAACATTTAAACTAATAATCCTTAGAAGTAATTTCTGAAATTTATTTTATGTAATATAAAAAATTGCTAAACTAAAGCAAGTTTACGTATAATTTTAATTTATTTATTTTATTTATTTACTTGATATTAAAATTATATACAATATAACGTTAATATATACATTGATAGCACTGGCAGCCAAGGCCATCGGCTAAAATTTTAATTTAAAAATTCAGCATTAATATCTAATATGCATATACATACATATGTATGTACCTTACTGATTAAAATGTTTCGCTAAATTAACTTTGTGTGTGTTTTTAATGTACATAAATATGTTAACTTTTGTTTTTGTTTGTTATTTGAATTTTTATAAATAAAGATAATTTTGTTTATAAACTAGCCAATTTGTCTTAAACGATTTTAAAATCGGTTTTCACGTAAAAAAGTTGATCGAAAAATCGAAAATCGATTTTTGAAGATATTTACCAATCCCTACTTTAAAGTATAAAATATGCAAAAATATGCTCTAACACAAGTCGACGTAAAATGCATAAAAAGTTCTGAAACTGATAAATATTTTATCTCCGCATTAATACGTCACACAAGAAAAAACATGCGTTAGCATATTTGTGGTTTCCCTGCTGATAAGTTATAAGTTGCAACTGAAACATTTCTTACTCGTATAGGAAAGAAGTTCCCATATAAAAACTCTAAGCTATAGGTATATGTTACAAAAACAGCTTTTAATTGATCTGTATTTCATCTGAAAAATCTTAATTTTTTTTCACGTTGAACCGTTTTTGTATCTAAGTGTGTGTGTAAAGAAAGCCATCTAACAATCCACAATTGTCCTTGAACTTGTAATTTGCCTCTTTGTTTTCTTCTCCCTTTAATAAATTAATTCGTTTGTGCAAAAAAAACGTACAAGAGAAAATGAACCAAACCCATATCAAAACTGATTGCTCCCTACTCCTCCCCTGTACACACACAAACAAATTCTCAAGCATACATATATAGTCTTCTCCCCCTTTTTAACAGCAGTACGCTTCATATCTAGTGAATACTCAAGTTTGTTTTACTTTTCATATTCTCGCAGTTTCAACAAAACAAACAAAAGTTTATTTGTTCACATATTTCACCTTTAGCCATTTTTATGTTCAAATCATTTACCACGCAAAAACATACCTACTCATACGACACTTTTTTTCTAAGGTGTGGGGGTTGGGGAAGGAGAGAGAGAGAGAGAGAGAGAGAGAGAGAGTGATATAGAACGTTGTAAACAAGTATTTTTAGCATATAAATACATACAATATTTCATTTTAATACTTATTATTAACTCTATAGAAATTTGCATTATAACCTTAGTGCGTCTGCTGTTAGCATAAAAATAGAAAAATGTAAAATTTTATATCGGGCATTATAACTGGGGGATTGGATGTATATTCATGCCATGTCTCAAATTTGATAAACATACCGGATAACTACGCTTATGCGCCATAATCACCCTGCAGTGTAGCAGGTTGCAAGTTGTATGTACTCGTAAATTGGAGATATTGAGACATATTCTAAATAACATCTGAGCCAGCGTTGCTTAATGTGAAGATTTATTTGTTTTTCGTAGTTTTTTGAACTGCTAAGCAGTCGTGCAGTTTTTGTGTTGTTTCAAAGATCGGAGTTTCCTTAAAATGATCAGTATTTACAGTATTAATTTTTCAAGGGTGATACACGTTCATGTCAGTGAGAAGTTCATATTCACACTAATTCATGTCCTAATTGTATGAAACACACCTTCAAAATGCAATTTATATGGAATAACAAAAAATCAGAACAGTCATCTTTCAAATGAAAACAGCAAATTAAAATCGGTCTAGCCATTCATGAACAGAGTATGTAGTTCAAAAACAGATGTGATGTATTTTAAACGGCTTCAAACACTCTCGATCAAGTCACCTTTCAGACAGTAAAAATACATAAAAATCGGTCCAGCCGCTTGGTCTATACTTTTACTTGTACGGGCACACAGATGTACATAAACACACTGCATAAATTAATTATAGAATTCATTCATCGGATGCATTAAAATGCATTACTTTACTAGTACATATAACGTGTTAAGAGCAATGAATGAATGGAATGAAACATTGTACTGCCATGCATTACATACTCGTTTCTTATTCATTATCTTTTCCCGCTGGATGGTAATATGTAGATCGGGTAGCGGATTCTATGTTCGCCTGTCGGATCATAATACAATCTTTCAGACTGAGCTCGCGGCAATTACGTAAGGTATTAAATGTTATTAAATTAAATATTTACGGGCAGCCTTAAAAAATTATCACAAAATAGGAAGATTGTTTCAGTTTAAAAATAAGTTAAATTCATACATACATATATTGTGGAAATGTCGACAAAATATGGATTCCAGAATATTAGGTGTCACTTGGAAACGAAGAGGTGGATAGGTTGACGAGGATGGGATCATCATTGAACAACATCGCTTTAGAAAATGCTAAAACTTTTCAATAATTATTGAATTAAATAAATTAATAAATTCAGTAAAGTGCGACTTTGGCTCACACACGAAGGGTTCCGTACGAACACTACATATCAAATATCTTACCAGATGGTTATACTCGTACATATGTTTGAAAAAAAAAACGCTAAATACGCGGTAAACTTTTTTTCGGTTTTTGATGATTTTCTTTAGTTTTTTGTTTAGTAATAAAAGTAATAGATAGATATGTTTTTTTTAATCAAACTTAAAGTTGATAGATAAACTTTTTACATCCAAGTTGAAAAGTTATTAGGACTTAAAGAAAAAATGACAAACATCTTTGTCAACGCATCCCACAATCATAACAACAATATTGTTCACTTCTAACAAGTCTTGTTCAAGTAGGTTACATTATTGTATATAAAGGGTGTTTTTTATTGAGGTATAGAACTTTAAGTTGGCATCACTTTTTTAACTGGCGGCCATTTTGTCAGCTGTCAAGTGATTAATATTTAGTTTGGTTTGCCATTTTATCATGAATAGGTTGACAAAAGAACAACGCTTGCAAATCGTGCAAATTTATTTCGAAAATAATGGTTCAGTTCGCGAAGTTTACCGCAAGCTCCGTCCATTTTATGGTCAACATAATCGTCCATCAGAGCAATTAATTCGGTTAACCATGGATCGTTTTCGCACTACGTTTACTCTATGTGATAATACGCATCCGCAGAGACGTCGAACAGTGCGCACCGCAGAAACAATTGCCGCTGTAGAGCAAAGTGTTGAAGAGGACCCGAATGAATCGATTCGCCACCGTGCACAGCAATTGGAGCCGACTAACCGACTATTTTGTTCCCGAATTGGATGGCATGAATGTGGATGAGTTGTGGTTCCAACGAGACGGCGCTACATGCCACACAGCGCACGTCACAATCGATTTATTGAAGGAAACATTCGATGAGCGCATAATTTCGCGGAATGGACCTGTCAATTGGCCACCAAGATCGTGTGATTTGACACCATTGGATTATTTTCTTTGGGGATATGTGAAGTCGCTCGTCTACGCCAACAAACCAGAAACGTTAGGGGACTTGGAAGCCAACATTCGTGGTGTTATTGCCAACATACGGCCCCATATGCTCGAAAAAGTGGTTGAAAATTGGACCTGTAGAATTGGCTTTATTCGAGCCAGCCGCGGTGGCCACATGCCCGAAATCATATTTAAACATTAATGGCATAAAATTATCCTTCCAATAAAGCCAAATTGATGGACATTAAAACGATTTTCTTGTGTTTTATTTCAATTCGAAGTTCTATACCTCTGAAAAAAACACCCTATATTTGAGTAGATAAAAAAGTGAAAATATCAGTTTTATTTATATAACATGACTTTTAGAGGAAAAACAAAGGAAGAAATAAAAGACAGTGAATATATTTAATAAAAGAAATTGTATTAATAAAAAATAAAAAACAAATTAATTTCATTCACAATAATTAAATTTTGTACTTTGCTTTGATTCACGTTCTTTGAGTAGAATATGCATTAATATGCATTATAACTGCTGCAAATAAAAATATTAATACTTTTTCGTGGGAAATGTGCCGCATATCAAAAAAATTGTTGATTACCGTAAAACAGACTTTACAATGTTCAACAATTGTGGAAATGACGCAAATTTCCACATCTATATCTCCAGATACATATATTTAAGATATCAGACAACTGATAACGAATTTTGAAAGAGGACACATTATTCATATATAGTTAATCAATAACTCATTTTTAACCCTAGCTTGGTCAGTATTTACATTTGTAAATATTCAGTTTTTATAGTGGCCATAATTTCTGTATTTACTGTTCAATATTGATATGGTTTGGACTCAGTGACTAATTTTTTATGTTCTTTCAGAAAAAGAAAAAAAAATTAAAAAAAAAATCATTTTCCGTTATTTTTCCAGGTTTTGTGATTTTTTCTTCATAATTGGTCACTATTTACATATATAAATAAAGTTTAAGATATTACTTTTTTATATAATTCATTTTATTTTATGCATAAAATTATTTATTCAATAAGTGTTAAGGATAAAAACAAATGATAAATTAATGGTTTAAACATTCCATGCATTTTGTTTGCACTTTACTGTGCTCAACGCAGATCGGCTTGTGGCATTGTCCACACACTTTTCGTGTTGAACGCTTTCTTTTGCAGTTGTCTTTATAACACATATAACAACCACCTTTTACCCTAGAATGCCCACGATCATCGTCGTCTGGAACAAAAGCTTCCAAAGTGGAGTTATTCAATGCAACTACGGGGACCCCTGTAATGCACTCAATGGCACTCTTAGTGGGAAAATATGCTACAACACGAGGAATTTTCGCTCTTTTCAAAATTGTAGGCATACATAATTGTTCTGCCAATTGTTGCAAAAATAATCGACGTCCACCTGTTTTAGAAAGCAGTAAAAATAAAAAAGTTTCCTTAGAGCAAATATTAAAAACCAAATTACCATTCTTTGTAGTAAAATGTGAAGGAAAATTCTCAGTGTAAATTATGTATGATGCAAGGGCTGATATGTCCAACATATTAAAAAACAGAGCAAGGGGCCATCTATTTGTTTTTCGTTTTGTTGTGTATTGTCCCAACATGTGATCCATCACATCAACTCCTCCCTTTGTCATATTGTAGAATAAAATTATGTTTGGTTTTTGTTTCGTATCTGAAATTGTGTCGTCATATGGCATTGTTGAGAGTAAAACGACTGTTTTATTCTTTTTGGGAACATACGAGCAAATGGACCTATTCTCTGCAAAGCCGAATATGCTGCTATGCTCAATTCTTTGTGGTGACGGTTTAAATTCAGAGGGTATGCATGTTTTGTTTTTTTTTAATGTTCCAACCATTGAGAGTTTCCAACTTGCAAGTGTATCTGCTAGAGAAAGACTTGTGAAGAAGTTGTCACATGTAACGTTGCGTCCTGTATTTTTGTACTGTTCAACTAAGTCTTTCACTACTCTCTCTCCCTGGTTTTTTTCTCTGTCGCTACCCGATTTTCCGGTATATATTTGCCCAGTTAACGGGTAATAAGATTTCGCATCGCAAACCCACCATAGCTTTATGCCATATTTGGCGGGCTTGGATGGAATGATGGAATATATTGTGTGAACTTTGTTCGGCCTCTAAAAGGAAACAGCTGTTCATCCACAGTAATGTTTTGACTTGGTCGGTAGTTTTGGCGCAAATTGGCATTTAACATTTAAAAAATTTCGGAAATGGGTGCGGCTTTGTCTGTTAGGGATCGCTGCTCTCTTGTGTTTTGTTGATCAAAGCGAATAAACCTCAAAATTATTTTGAAGCGCTTCGCTGACATAGCTGCTCGGTACAATGGAAACGCATTTTTTTTGCCAAAGACCTTCAAGCCTCTCCTTACTTGCATTGTGGCTACCCATGGCAATCAGTATACCAAAAAATGTACCAAGCTCCTCTTCAGAAACATCTTCCCAAATATATTTTCTGAAGGTGTTTTAAAACATATTTCTACATTTACAAACTCCTAAATAAATATAACGTTTACTTACTTTCAACTGTTCGACCTTTCATCTCCCTTCAATTTTTCATATTCAGCTCTGCCTTTTCTGTTTGTATTTCTACAAATAATTGCCTGAATCGTCGGGTGCATTATAGCATGAAATATTTCAATAATGCTCATATTTTTTGTATTTGGGTTGGGACCAACAAAACGGCTATCACGGAAAATGTTCTGTTGACGCATACGTTGTAATCCAGGCGCCGTTTTTTTCCATTTGGTTCCATCTTTGCCAATAAAATAGTTTTCATCATTTATAGGCGGCAAATCTGATACTTCCAACTCATCCTCAGATTCTAACTCATTTTGTGAGTCACCTCCGTGTCCAATTTCCACTGGATGTAATGCTACTTCTTCATCAGAGGCATCATCTCTAAATTCACCAGCTTGTATAGGCATATCCCCCTCGTCATCTGCACCACTGAGAACATCACCTGTTACTATTTCTTCCTCCTCTTCAGAGTCAATATTGTTAACAAGGTTTTCATAGTACTTTAGTTGTATATCGTAGGGCAGCCTGAGATATTTGAAACATAAACATATAACTATGGAAGAATTTCATCAAAATCTTACCGGGATACTACAGAAGCACTTAAAACCTTAAAATTATTATTATTAGTTTCCATTATCACTATAAACTTGTTGACTAAGGCACAAAAACTTTCATAATGAAACGCTGGCTAAACGTTGTACTTACTGCAGACATTTATAACGGTACTTTCAAATACAAAATCTAAAAGCAAAGAATTCTCTCCTCATATTATTTACAAATTCCATAGCAACAAAGAGAAATACACAACAATAACTTTTAGTATCAAAATACACTTTTACTTTGGTACACCAATAACAAAATTTGCATTTGCAAATCTCTCTCAAGATAATTTTTTTTTATTTCAGTATCGATATACATATGTACATAAAGCAAAATGAGAATCTTAATAGATTAAAAACAAAAAGCTAGAACTAAAATTTTGCTCACAAATTATAAAGAAGTATATGTATTTACAAATGTAAATCCGACCGGGTTCGTAGAAAAATATTGGTGACCAAGCTAGGGTTAAATGTCCCATACATCAAAGCAGAAACAAACCGACGTTTTGTCGATTTTTTAGTTTTGGCGATTTTTTAATTTACTTTTGGGGTTTTTAGTTTTAGCGTTTTTGAAAATTTCAAAATTTTGCCTCTTAGTCCTCGTCCAGACTTGCAATTTTTGTTGCTGCAATTTCTTAAAATTCTGCTCTCAAATTGCATAAGTGTCCACATTACGAAATTGTAATATTGCAATTATGTATTAAAAAAACACCACAAATTTCCTTGAAAAATTAACAATTATATTTACTTTTTGTTATTTTTTTTTTATTTTTCATACAACTGAAGAAATAAAATTATAAAAAAACGTCAAATACAAACTAACAACTTGAAATTAATAATTACGAATTTCAATTCAAAAGAGAATTGCCGAGCACATGAAACTGTGTACCCCTCCCCAATCTTCTCACCTCTCTCACCAATAAACTCAAGAATTGCTGCAACAAAAATTGCAAGTTTGGACAGGGACTTACGGTTTCCACGATACAGCAACTTGTCAAAATTACATTAAGAGTTTTCATGAGAATGATCAAAATTCTCGCAAACTGTGCAATTGTGCATTTTTACATTCTCGTAAATAAAATGTCAAAAATTCTATAGAAATTTATTTAAACAAACCTGATAAGTCTGTCAAATAATTTTGACTCGTAAACTTAAGCTGTGCAATTGTGCATTTTGTAAACAAACAAGTTCTTGCTTTTTTTGCTTTCTTTATGCATTTTTAGATACACTCACACACTTTTTTATATTTGTAGAAATATATAAATATGTTTTTAAATTAAAAATTGCTTGAAACTTTCTTATTTTATTTTTATAAAATGAACCTTTTGACATTTGTTTCAAATTTACATAAATCGTTTGCTCAAAAGTTCAAAAGGGGCTTCATGAAACAAGTCTGGCAAGTTTGCCCAATTGCACAAATGGCAATTTTAAGAGTTCTCATGAAAACCCTTATTGACTTATAGTATGCCCTTTAGTTTTGAATTATAAAATTTCAGTATTTATTGATATAGTCTGCATAAAAATACACTAATCTTGAAAATTTCAAGTGTCTATACATATATTACATTAGGATTTCAACACGTTTCTTTGCTCGCTTTTGAATACCTTTTAATTTTTAACTGCCATATATTTGTTGTTGTAGCGGCCATATGCTGTAAAAATTCCAGGTCCGTAGCTCTTACGATTCTCGAAAAAACAGACTGAGGGACGAACGGACACCTTTGGTGTACGGAACCCAAAAAGGGAACTGAATCAATCTCTAATATACGTATCAGACATTGATAGAACTCATATCAATCAAGAACTAGTCATAATTCGATTAAGATGTAAAAACGATTTTAACTAGTCACTGATCGATCATATGCAGTGCTTTTAACTTTTTCTGTAAAAAAAAAACTATTTATAACAACAATTCACCTTATAACGACTCTTCATGCACACATGAATGATTGTTTAAATGCTGTCCGTCCGTTGTTGCGCTGCTGAATTTTGCCATAATGTGATCAGCGTTGCCGTTTTGGTTACTTGTAACCAAAATTGGTTACTTTTTTTCCAATGTGTACTTGTGTACTTTTTTTCCATTTTGGTTACTTTTTTCCAACACAAAAATAACCATTTTTTATACATATACATATGTACATATGTGGTATGTTAAATTTGCACATAACTAATTATCTTGATAAAAGATCACAATTTAAGCGTTTTTAATGCGTTGTAAATACAACACTGGTTAATCAACATAGCGTTGAAAACAAATACATGTCTGTCTCTGAACGTAACAAGCCTGGTTTCCAAAATCAGATGCATCCATGGTTGCAAAATCTTTAAACGTCAAACAGTATCAGCCCAATGATGAATATTCCCGGGGAGTTCTTACCATTTGTTCCCGGCGAATAATCCTCCTATTCAAAACAGCCGGGGAATAAGAAAATACGGGAGAGAGTAAAATCTTCATCAGCTGTTTAATGTTTACATATTTTTTGCACTAACGCAAGGGTTGAACAATATAAGTTTAATAAAAATTTTATGTTTTCATTGCCAATAAGATTGTGTGTTAATATAAATATTTGTTTATGCTTAAATAAAAATTATATAAACCACTAACACTAACCATTCACAGGCATGCGTAATAACATTGTGCTGAGAAAGTGGAGTGAAAACTGAGCCAGGTGCAGATGCAAATTGATTAAATCCCGAAGGGCTGTTTGTACAAAGGAAATTGTAAATTTTATAAAGTTTTTCTTATCCTATTCATAATTGGGCTGTATGTAAAAAGTTAAAAGAAAATTTTGTTTATATTTAAAGGCTCAGTTAGCCGACTATAATGTAATGTAACTGTAACGTAGAAAACAGCTGATTGATATTTTTATATGAAAAGTAGGTTACCTTCCATTACATCTCTATAACCATTTTCATTACTTTTCACATAACAAAATCGATCAGCTGTTTCTTACTGTTGCAATTACGTTACATTACAGTCGGCTAACTGATCCTCAAGTTTGAGAGCGTAACAAGCAGTGAACGAAGCCGATCGTCTGTGAGTCGGCTAACAGCCGCTCTTGGCAGATTTTCTAAATTAGAAGTAAGTGCTGATATGGACATAGTTGATTTTTGGGACGCAGTTTCAAAACATACAAATGGATTGAACGAAAAATGTTTTTATGATTTGAATAATTTTGTATATAATTTAATGTCACTGCCACACAGTTCGACTGCTGCTGAAAGGATATTTTCGCAGCTAAGTCTAGTCAAAACTAAATATAGGTATAAGCTCGATTTTAAGGCTGTAAACTCAATAATGCAATCTAAAGAATTGTGCATCAATCGAAACAATTCCTATTATGTTTGGTCTGCGAAAGATTTGTTTTAATATTAACATATTTAATACTTTGTCTTGTGTTTTGATAACGAATGTATGTAATTAAAGTACATATTATTTTTTTTGTTACTAAAAATATTTTTGGTTTGGAATTTCTAATAATATTACCTGAAGTATTTTTGTTACAAAATTGATTTTATTAATTTTTAACCCCCGACTAAAAAAAGGGGTGTTATAAGTTTGTAGTGTGTATCTGTGTGTCTGTCCGTGTCCACGTACAGGCCAAACGGCTGGACCGATTTTCATTTATTTTTTTCTGTTTGAAAGATGAGTTGATCGAGACGGTCCTTAGCTATGTTTGAAGATAATCGGCCTGTAGGTGGAAACGGACAGACACACAGACACACACTACAAACTTATAACACCCCTTTTTTTAGTCGGGGGTTAATAAAACTGAAGTAAAAATTTAAATGTCCATTTATATTACCTATATATGATTTTGTAATAATACATATCGCTCATTTACTTCAATAGTGGCATAACTCAAAAAATGAGTTTTTTTAGTTAATAATGCAGAAAGATGCGGCATTTCGTGTTTTATTTTGTGTAAAAATTTCATATAAATAGCTTGTACCATCACCTCCTGAGAGAAGAACATTTTTTCATTTCTCCATTGAGTTGTATGCAAATTGAAAACTTAAAACGCGTTTTCTGCAAAACTGGTTTTTTTGAGTTGTGCCACTATTGAAGTAAATGAGCGATATGTATATTTTTCAACTGAAGTACAAATAAAACAGTATTTTAAATATATAAAAATTTTGGTTACTTTTTTATGCATTTGGTTACTTTTTTTTGTATTTTGGTTAAAAAATTTTTTTGGTCGTGGCAACGCTGAATGTGATGCGTGTTGAATGCATGTTTTCAAGCGGCAGAGAAGAAATAAACTTTATAAATAAATAATTCAAGTAGCATACTTTTAGGTGCATTAATAACATGCAAGCACACATGAGCACATCAACACTAATGTGTGTGTGTGCCATAGAAAGTTCAACAATGTAAGCAAACATTTTGCAAGATTTATTAAAGAGTCAAACGCCATAATGCTGTTTACTCTCTTATTCTTCTTGTTTTTTACTGTGTTTAATGTTTATAGTTTTTTTTTTCTTGTATGTAGTTTGGAAATTATTCACTATTTCACAAGCACACACACACACACATGTAAATATTCTTAGTGTGTGTATACTTGTTCATTCATCTTGTCATTCATTTATTCATGCATTTATTCATTAAAGAAAAGTTTCGAGGGTTTTCTTTTTCTACAAGGTAATGTGTTTTTTTTTGTTTTTGAGAAAAAGTAGAAGTAAAAGAAAAAATAATTAAATGTATTGTGCGCTAAAATATTTCTATTTACTATTGTAAATTTTTTTTGTATGTGTATGTGTATCTTTGTTTGTCAATTTCTATGAGGCGATTTTTCTTCATATCTTTTGTTCTTGAACCGTGAATAAACCCTTTAAAAAAATGACGAATGACTCTGTAATATTATTTTTTTATTATTTTGATGAAATTGTGTATTTTTCCTCCTTTCTTTTTTTCTTTCTTTGTTTACTTTTTCAGTTTTTATTATTCATGTGGCCTGGCTTTTGTTTTATTTTTAGTCAAAATATTTTTATAAATATAAAATACGTATAAATGCATAATTTAAGATAAAAAATTTAAAGTAAAAAAAAAAAAATATTTTGAGTAGATTAAAAATTTAAATGGGATTTTTTTAAGGAAATATTTTAAGGAATGTAATGTGTAGTAAAAATACATAAAATTTGTAAATGCCGACATAGAATTAGTTGCACCAAATATCCCACCAAAAAAGTCCTATTTGGAAGAACTAACAACTGAGGAAAGCAATGTATAGCTTACTTGATAGCAAAAGCTTCGAAAAATGCTTCTGGAAAGCACTAACGTAAGGTAGAAAATTATTACAGAAAATTTTGCAAAGCGGTAATCTGGGTACGCAAAAAGTATCTTATGTATTTTTACTTCTGTAAAATGTATAGCTTTTTGGAAGCTGAACGTATTGCTTCTAGCTGGCTCATCTCTAACAAAAAAAAAAAACCTTATTCATGCGCAATAGCAACAGTGTTTCCCTTACAAAAAACGCTTCTGGGAAGCATTAATTTTTGCTGGGATTTTTCAATTGTGGGTAGAAAGTGAGATGGGCGCGTGTCGAGTTTTTTTACGTGACACTATCTGATTTCGTGCGTGGCCGGATCGTGTCGTGTTGAGAAAAATTGAAACGGTGAAATACGAATCGATTTTAAACGTAAAATATGTGTGCATGAATTTCCAGTAAATAAAAAAATTCTATATTTTGTATCGTCAAACACGCAACCAACACCAGCTAATTTGGTGATATTGCAAGGGTGTCTTAAGCTTAAAGTTCTGAATTTTTTTTATTATATTTTCAAAAATTAACTAAGTTCTAAAAATAAACAAAAATATGTACTTATTTGAATAAAATAAAATGATCTTTTGCGTGTTGTGTCATTTCATGTTGGGATTTTTTCTGCGTGGATATCTTAGTATTCGTGTTCGGGTCTGGTCGTGTTTGAAAAATTCGACACGCGCCCATCTCTACACTGAACCAAAAATTCTTCTTTAAACAAGAATTTTGGGGTTTCGTTTTAAAAATGCTGAATTCCTAAGAATTATCTTTAAAATAAGAATGTCTCTTATAACATTAATATATAACCAAGTCACATTTACTTCCAGGTAATATCAGGATTACAAGAACAATGAAAAAATACAACAATAAAAAAAAAATAATACAGCTTTTAGTTTATCCAAAATGTCAAAAATAGAATTTGTTGTAACACAATAATAATAAAAATTATTCACATAAAGTTAAAAAAATTTCTCCACGGCAGCTACCACTAACAAAATTTGCAACGTTTAGCACTTTTCACAATTTTTTTTAATAGTGTTTTTCATATTTTTAAATTTGTTTTCACAGAATTTTTTTAATAAAATATTTTTCATATTGAATTTTTTTTAAATTTTTTTTTAATTTCTCTTTCGTAAAAATTTTTTGAAGCTTCGTATGAACTTTAATTTGAAAACAAAAAATAGCTCAGTTTCGTTTCCGCTACTACCTGGTGAATGTGCCTTGTATATAACATTGTTATTTTTATAACAGCAATTTCAAAACAAAAACGTGCACTTATTTTGTTATTTTATTATAAAATTAAACAAACTTAGTTCTATTTTATAAACGTTTCGTTTTAAAATGAACTTGTTTCTTCTTGATTTGAAAACTTTTTGCTATGGGTTTAGTAGGGATGTGCGATGTACATATGTAAATAAAAAAAAACTTAAAAAAATTGCACTTCGAGTTTGAAGAAATTTCATATGGGTCTAGAGGAGCTTAATGGTTTAATTATGGATTATTATTTTTTTAAGTTTTCAATAGCTGAAAACTGTGTTACCGAAAACAGTTGGCAAATAACAGCTGATAGTGCAATACCTTACTTTCGCAACTTTTTATACTGAACCGGTATAGAAAATCGTAAAAGCTTCGTATTTTATGTGTAAGATGTGTTCAGCACTTTTGTATAAAATCTCACGAGGAAAATTTTTGAGACAAATTTTACTACCTTAGATCTTATATAATTTCGTAGTTTTCAAAATTTTTACCAAATTAATCTTTCAAATATGATTCTGAACTATTTTAAGCTCAATATCGAGCTTAAAAATATTGTTAATATTTTACTTATTGAACATTTTGGGTCGAATTTTTAGCTAGAAAATAAACTGCTCTTAGAGCGTCAAACAGATTTCCGATTCTTGGACTAAATGTTTCTAAAATGTAATATATAATCAGTCTAATTTTGAAGAACAGAATATGTTTACCTGGATTCAGCAACTTTAATTACGGTAATCGTATCACTATAATAAGTATGTATAACGAAAATCTATAGATTTTGCTATTCAGTAACATATTTTAACAATTTTTTCTGTCGGTTGAAGTAAAAAAAGTAAAATAACAAGCTAAAATTCATTTAGTTTTTCTTTAATTCTTCTTTGAGCTTATTGCTTATTTCGACATTTTGCATGCAGGAATGCCACATGGTAACCAATTAAATGGCTGGTACGGGACAGATGTTCACTATCGTAAAAAATAAATAACAGATTCACATTATCGTTACCTAAAAACGAAAAAATTTAGCAATAAATATTACGATTTTCGGGGCGCAAGAAGTTTCTGAAATAGGTTAAAAATTTAACATGCCGTCTATTATTTTTTTGTGCAAAATTAAAGGTTGTTATCCCTTAAGGTGAATTCACCCATTGTTTCGGAACAAAATTTTTGTCTGGAGAAAATTTTTTTTACTGAGAGTTTTTTGCAAGACGATTCATCTATTTCGAACATTTTGTCTGGAAAATCAAAGCTACCATATGAAATACGTGTGTGAACGATGCGTATTAATTTTACAAGTGTTAGCACAGCAGCAAATGATTAGAATTTTCTGTGTCACACACATCTTTTTAATTGTTTACTGCAATGGTTTCGTTCAACTCCATAAATATGGATATGTTTTTCTTAATCTTTCTTTATTTCTATTGTAATAAATACAAGTATACTCTATTCTTTTATTATTCATATAATATGATGTGGCAGCTCAGTTCAACTTTGGCTGAAAAATTAAAATAGTTGGCAGCTCAGTTCGATTTTGTCCGGACAAAAACCAATTCAAGTAGGAAAACGTTCCGAACAGTGATGCCAAATTAGCCCTTTTCGGGCTAGATATAGCCCGTTTTCAGTCCCTCAAAACGCGAAAAAAATGTTTGGCCCCAAACTAAAAAACGCGTAAATCTAGCGCTTTTTACAATTACCTTTCAGCCCTTTTAGCCCCTTTTTTAGTTTTTGCTCGATATGGCTACATTTTAATCTGCGTGAACTTTTTCTGCCTTAAATATACTCATTTTATTTTGCTAGTTTGCTGTACCAATTTAAAAAAGAAGAATATAGAATAATCTTCTATTTCTTCCAAATTTTCTGCGCTTTGAAAGATATTCAGTATAGCATAAAAACAGATAAAAAATACGAAAAAATTTACTTTATTTTGCGCTTAAAGTATATCTTTTTTTCAATTTAGCCCTTTTTAGCCATTTTTTCTAAAAAGTTTACGCGTTTTGAGTCTCAAAAGTTGGCATCACTGGTTCCGAACAAATTTTGTTCTCTTCTTCTCTCTCTCTCTCTCTCTCTCTCAAAAAGAGAAATTCCATATAAAATAAAATTTGTCAGGACAAAAATTTTGTTCCGAAACAATGGGCGAATCCAGCTTTACACTACTGATGCCTTATCTGATAATATTCCTATTTCCTTTTTATTTCATAGCTAAGATTTAAGTATACGAGTATATTTAAAACCTTTTCAAGAATATTAAATTGCTTTTTAATTTAAATTGCAAAAGTGCTATTAAATTGTGTATTTTTTTTCATTAGAACAAAGTTTTGCAAACTTTTGCTTGCAAAGGAATGTAATTTTTTATTGGTTATATTTGTTTGTTTGCTTTGGCCACGACCCGCAAAAAAATAAATAAAAAATAAAACAAATATATAATTCACGTACAAAATAAAATTTTTATTTATGTCGCTATTGCTATTTTATTACTTTTTTATATTGTATTATTTTCTTAACAATTTCCACTTTCTTTTTGAAAAATAAAGAAGAAAAAAACTTGCAGAAAATTTTCTTTTTATACTCTCGTATTTCCCCAATTGTTGTAATATGCCATACAGTGAGTGTTTTATGTTGATGCTACAGACAGCCGCAGCCGCACCAGCTGCCAATGTTTTCTATTATTTCTCTTTACAATGATTTTTTTTATTTTTATTTTATTTCGCAATTTAGTTCATGGGCACTTACTTTGTTGTTGTTGTTTTTTTTTTGTTTTTGTATATATTTATTATTTTTCATTTGTATTTCTCTATTGTTTTAATGACCTTTTTATAGTGTACTCATCGTTTGGAATATTATTTTCCTTTGTGTACTTCTCGAGCAAATTTTCATGGACATACATATAAATTAAGTTTGGCCACAATTTTGCAACAGATTGTAAGAAAGTCCCTTTAGTGGTTCTGAGTAAAAGCAGATTTCATTGTGGCTTTCATTTATTTTCTTGCCAAGTTCCTAAAATGTATAGCAATTTAATTTTTAAATGTACTAAACTCCCTAAAGCGTGCTTTTAATTCTTAGATATAATAATATATAATATTCTTAGAAATTTTTTCTTTTATGCATAAAAGACAATGAATGATAAGTATAAATTTCTGCACTTTCTTTATTATAATAAAGGTTAATAGAAGACACGTATGTACATATACTTATGTACGTATTTAAGTGTAGACACACTACAAAACCTTGTGAGCTCTTCATTAGAAATGAGCTTTTAACAATTTTTTATTGTCATTTGCCTCTTTTGTTTTTAAATGTTGCACTACTTTTACCCTTTCCTAAGTGAAATAAAGTTGTCTTTGTTTTTTAATAGGAATTGTTGAGGACAAGTTTCTGTTTTTTTTTTTTTTTTTTTACATCAATAAATCTTTAGCTGAAGTGAAAGCAAGCAAAGTGGTTACGGTTTTGTGAATATTTTAACAAACAGGCTAAAGGAAAAATAACTATATATATTTCTCAGCATCACTCACTCCCACGTTAAGTTTGCCAGAAATATTGTTTGCTCATTCCTTGTTTATTGCTAACAATGACAATGATATTTTCCAATAAACACTTACATACATTTATATTTTTCCTTTTAGCGAGAAATGTATAAATAGATTTGTTATTCTAAAGCACATAATCATAAATATATTTCCCCTTATTGTGAATGGCGTCGTCGACGTCACATTAAGACGACACTAAAAATTGTCACTTGTCTACTCTTTGTCGACAAAAATTTACTATTACTAACATGTTCCATTAATTTACAACGCCTTAGAGATTAGTAAGAGATTCTCAATAAGATCCAATTTTTGCCTATAAAGAGCATAAAAGTGACAACATTTACTGTCGTCTTGATGTGACGTCGACGATGCCATTCACAATAAGAGGGATTGTTGATATTTGAATGAGCGAACAGAGTCATTCCTAGTATATTCCATCTGACGTAAACACAGCCTCCCTGACAATAACCAAAAAACCAATAAGCAAGCTGTTACAAATTAACACAACAATCAGGAAATTAAATAAAACAAACTTCCCGACTTATTTAAATGTATTAATTATTTTTCTAAGAGGGCAATTATAAATAAAATTCCGCTTGAGTTTTCTAATGTGGAACAATTCCAAGCAATAGCAAGTAATAAGAAAAACAAAAATAAATTCTAATTGGAAAAGTTAGAAATCTCACGCGGAATTTTATTCATAATTGCCCTGTTACTCTATCGAAAATGTAAGCTGACGAAAAAGTACACTGGAAAAAACCATAGCAACACACAGAAAAAAATACCAATGTAAAATCACCATACAAAAAATGTTGATATATATATGATTTTATTGGGCTACAGTTCGTATCGCTTTGTAAGCCAAATTGCATGTGATAATTATTAATGAACAAATAACACCATTACTAAAACAAATTGTCTTAAGTAGAACACAAAACAAGCAAGTTTATAATAAATAATTAGTGAAGAATAAACTGCAATGGCAAGACTGTTGTAAACTTAGAGATGGTAAAATTGAGCTTTCATTACAAAAAAGCTTTCAGCAAATTGAAATAAGATGAATCAAAACAATTCACATATTCCATTTGCAATAATGGCTGAGTATATAAAGCAAAAATCTACATCAACTGACACCACACACAGTGGACCAAACACAAAGAACGCTGATGTTGTTCCGTTCTACTAGGTCATTGTCAGAATATTTACAATTAACTTTGGTGCTATGTGTTCATTAATAATTATCACATGTAATTTGGCTTACAAAGCGATAAGAACTTTAGCCTGTTCAAATCATAAATTTTTAAGGTTATTGCGGCTGCAGCGGCACACAAACTTTTCTGAGGCCTGTGCCAATGCACACAATCACTTAAAAAAATAAAAAGTTAAATAAAATAAAATTGACTAAATTAAATTTTCATGTTGTTTCAACATGATTCTTCATTTTGATTAAATAGAACTGGAATGTGAAATCAGTATGAAATAAAGGTATTTCAAAAAGTAAAAATTGCTTTAAATATTGCTATAAATCATGGTGAATTAACATGAAAAACATTTAAAGCAAGATCATTGCCGAAAAATATTTAATAAACCTTGTTTTCGTATATTTAGAAATTATATGCCTCTGAGTGTAGTTCCAAAACCTTGGAACTGGGGCGAGATAACTAAAAAAACTGTATAAGATATTTATCTTTTTAAGAGTTATTTAATGAAATTACAATAGTATGATAATGGAAATATGTCTGGTAGATTAGGGGACATATTGGTGAAACACTGAAAATACACTAGAATAGGGGAAAATCTGGTCCAAAAACCAGCACTGCGGCACTTAATGGATCTTTTGTGCCCTAAAGTATATATCTTAAAGGTCCAAAATGTTATTCAATTGGTTTTTTCCTGAAATAATTTAGGAAATTTAAATCATCGATTTTGAAAAATATGATTTTTGGTTAAATTTCTTGAGAAGATTTTCGCAAATCTCGAGTTCGTTGAGATAGAAAAGGTTATGACTGAAAGTAAAAAAAATAGTTTTACAAAAAAAAAAAAAAAAAAAAAAAACAGTAAAAGTTTGATGATTTTATTCCCAAAAATATGAGTGAAATCTATTTGCTGGTGGTTAAGCATTGTCTATATACATATTTCATTGGGGCTTTAAAAAATCATCAGCCGACTTCAACCACATATTATGAACCGTCACAAACTTCTTATCTTAATTAACAATGAATATTTAATTATTAGACAAAAAACTTGGTTGTTTTCAAAGGGCGCTACACCTTCATCATCATTTGCTTGGGCCACCCACTGTGTATGGTGTCTGTGTCGATATTAATTTCAGTCCTATATATGAGATTTTTTTTCGTAATTTAATTCCCCAAGTGCCTGGTAATGCTTAACAATTCTTATCTTATAAACCTAGAAAATAAATTCTGCGTAAATATTTAAACAGTTTGAGCATAAATTTCTGCACATCATCTATTAAAAACCTGCAACTAAACTAAAATGCAAATTTTATTAAATACAACAAAGCACAGATAGCAGCACTAAGTGTTAAATGTTGACTTTATTTTCCTTAATTAGAGGTCAAGCAAACTTCCCGTTTGGATTTAGCAAACAAGTAAAAATGTAAAAAATAAAATAAAAATAAAAATAATAGCAACTACAAGTTTACAACTTTTATTTTGGAAAAACACTCTTCTGGTTAGTTTGCTTGTTTCCATTTTACGTCCTTTATATTGCTTCAGTTTAGTTTTTTTCTGTTTGTTTTGTTGCTACGGAATGCCATTTTACTGCCATCATCACCATCATGTTTGTCCTTATACTTAGTTCGTGCTGTCTCTTAAATGTACTCGTACTCTACTTTGCTTGTAGTTTAATAGTTTTAAATACTTAACTAAATGATATCCGGTGGAAACGAATTTCAAATACTCTTCGTGATTTAACTAAAACTAAAATGTGTTTGGGGTTAGTGAGTGAAGCATTAAACACATAGACCACAGCAGGCTACCGACTGCAATCTGTCAAAATAGGAATACACACTTTTATATGAAAACGATTAGCAAGAAAAAAATTAAGTTAAAAAATTATTTCGCTTCAGCTTTTTTGGCGGTTACGGCACGATATTATTCCTAGTACAGTTAATATCAATTTCAATCAAATTTTTTTGCATGTTAATTTAACATTGGTGTTTTATTTTTGCAGTGTGAATATGTATTTATAGCTCAATAGCAGCTGATTATGATGTTGCTGCAGTCAACAGCATTTGTAGTCCTCGTTTTGTTGTATAGCCTGCTATTCTTTATTCGTTGTTGTCTCTAGTCTATATGTTTCTTTAGTTGTTATTGCCAATCCTGTTTCGTGACTCAAACTTTTTTTATGCTGTTGTTAGCGTAGAATGTTCTAAGTAAAGTAAACAAAATTTTATTGTTAGAGTAGACGGGGCAAACTGCCACAATATGCCACGTAGAAATATTTTCCTGTAAGCACTGCGGCAAAAATATTTCCATTGCCACCACGTTTGCTCCCTTGTTTCTCTTGCTGCGGTGTTTCTTTTATTTTAATGTTAATTTTTAAAGTATACAGAAAATTTAAATTTTAAATAATTCGTTTCTCTTAACGTTTTTTTTTCATCTAAAATGTTGCTGCACACGAAATATTTATTTAAAGTTTTCACAACGATTATGATAAAATCTTTAAATAATTGCAGAAATTAGCATTTTTATATGAATATTATATACATTTATATATGTATAAATATTTTTGTTGTTGTTGTTAAGTGCAAAAGGATAATAAAGATAAAAATATTAAATTATTACTTAATACGAGTATATTTTAATTTGAGTTGGTGTGCAAACGAGCATTTTGAATTTGTGACGTTATAATTTTTTGTGGTGAAAAATTTTAATTTTACTATCTGCCAAAATGTAGGTCAAATCAAGGACATGGCAATAAGATTTACTGACAAACATAACGGGTATTTTTTAGAGGTATAGAACTTTGAATTGAAATAAAACACAAGAAAATCGTTTTAATGTCCATCAATTTGGCGTTATTGGAAGGATAATTTTATGCCATTAATGTTTAAATATGATTTTGGGCATGTGGCCGCCGCGGCTGGCTCGAATAAAGCCAATTCTACAGGTCCAATTTTCAACCACTTTTTCGAGCATATGGGGCCGTATGTTGGCAATAACGCCACGAATGTTGGCTTCCAAGTCCCCTAACGTTTCTGGTTTGTTGGCGTAGACGAGCGACTTCACATATCCCCAAAGAAAATAATCCAATGGTGTCAAATCACACGATCTTGGTGGCCAATTGACAGGTCCATTCCGCGAAATTATGCGCTCATCGAATGTTTCCTTCAGTAAATCGATTGTGACGTGCGCTGTGTGGCATGTAGCGCCGTCTTGTTGGAACCACAACTCATCCACATTCATGCCATCCAATTCGGGAACAAAATAGTCGGTTATCATGGCTCTATACCGGTCTCCATTAACGGTAACTGACTCTCCAGCATTATTTCGGAAGAAGTATGGCCCAATGACTCCACCAGCCCATAGAGCACGACGCATTGCATGGTCTCGCGGCTTTAATTCTTGCACAAGCTGGATCTTGTAAGGTCGCAAGCCAATATCTTTGCGCAAAATCTTCCATAAAGTTGATGGACAAAGCTCCAATTGCTGTGCACGGTGGCGAATCGATTCATTCGGGTCCTCTTCAACACTTTGCTCTACAGCGGCAATTGTTTCTTCGGTGCGCACTGTTCGACGTCTCTGCGGATGCGTATTATCACATAGAGTAAACGTAGTGCGAAAACGATCCATGGTTAACCGAATTAATTGCTCTGATTGACGATT
Source organism: Tachina grossa (assembly GCA_949987645.1). Classification (NCBI taxonomy): domain Eukaryota; kingdom Metazoa; phylum Arthropoda; class Insecta; order Diptera; family Tachinidae; genus Tachina; species Tachina grossa. Next base: position 19,392,987 of record OX465275.1, read on the forward strand.
ATGTCGACCATAAAATGGACGGAGCTTGCGGTAAACTTCGCGAACTGAACCATTATTTTCGAAATAAATTTGCACGATTTGCAAGCGTTGTTCTTTTGTCAACCTGTTTATGATGAAATGGCAAACCAAACTAAATATTAATCACTTGACAGCTGACAAAATGGCCGCCAGTTAAAAAAATGATGCCAACTTAAAGTTCTATTCCTCAATAAAACACACCCATTACATATCTTTTTAGTCTTGTACAAACATCATAAAGTTTGCACAGATTTGTGAAGCCTATAAAAGCGTATGTATTTTGATTGGCCCCCCCAACTTATGTACTCGTATTTATTTATTAAGCTTATAAATCAAGTAATACATTTGCTATTAAAACAACAACATTGCTTACCAACTAATACATTCAACATTGGGGTGTTAAAGTAAATGATTGTTCACATAATATTTACGAAATACAATCCAAAGCTGCTGAAAAATTTGAAGCCAGCTTATTAAAAAAAGCTGTTTAGAATTTATTAAATGTGCTTGGAATTAAAACCTCCTCAAAGAGTGTTAAATAATAATGGCGAAGTATGCAGTAAGAGGGAAGAAAGTACTCATAATTTTAATCAAAACAAAGTCCACACAATCGACCCAGATCATCATATAATTCATGACGCAAATACGTTCTGTGATACTGGCTACTGTAGTAAAACCAGAAGTCTCGTGTAAATCATTATTTCGCTGTAATAAATACATACAGCCTTATTTACCACAAAAAACTGGCATATTAGCATAACTGTCTTAACGAGTTTTACATGACAAATCACGCTAGGATTTAACAATGGTTTAATAATACATCATGTGCCAATTTTTTAATGTCAAATTGTACACACCCTAAAATTTTCCATTAAAATCTACGTAAACAATGTTAATTTAAAATTTTCAGCAATGATTTAGCATGATTATGTGTTTCATGTTGATTCAACGTGATTTACAATATTTTATTTACTTTAATTCATTTTGATTTAACATTCCTGCACTGTTAAATTAAAAATGAAAGAATCATGTTGCACCAAAGCTATTTCGAGTTGGAACAGCATGAATTTCATACTGAAATACGACGCGAAGATTCATATTGAATCAAAGTTATTTCAAGTTGAAACAACAGGAATTTAATTTAATGTAGTCATTGTTTTTTTAACCAACTTACAAAAAAGAGGAGGAGGAGGAGGCGGGAATACGCCCACAATTTTTCTTAATTTTATGATGTTCTACTTATTTGATTGCTGCGAAACCTGTAAAAGACCTTTGGTGGATGTAATTACATAATTTGAAAGATGAAAAAATGGTCGGGGGTTACGCCCATTAAAGTTTATTACAATATTTCACGCGGTTCTACCTAACCGATTTTTATGAAACTTACCACACACCTTTAGTTCTAAAACAGACACAATCTTTTACCGATTTTTACAAGACAACACACAGCCTGAGCTCTGAAAAACACACAATCTTGCATTTAAAAAATGGGAGGAGGCGCGCCCATAAAAATATAATTTTATATATTTTATATTTATATCTTCTATCAGATTTTTGCACTGAAGTCGATTTTTTTCAGAAAGAATTATTTTATTAGTTATATAACTTACCTTACGTTTACACCTGATGTTTTTTTTTTTTTTTTTGAATACAGCAAAGCACTATAATGCTTAATATGGTTATTATTACCAGGATCGCCCGATGGTCTAAATTAGACCACTTGACACCTAGTATCCCAGCAAAAAAATAATCGAGATTTCGAAGCAATTGCTTCTAAATTGCTTATTATTAAGTCTCTTTTGCATTTTTATAGCTTCTTTATCTGTTTTTTTTTCTATTTTGGTTTCTTATATCCCTTCCATAAATACATTTTGGAAGGTGTAGTTTAATATAACACAAAAATAAGCGCTTCGGAAGCGTGGAAATGCACACAGTGCATCCCCCTGCCTTACGGGGATGCAATAACGCAAGCGAATGACGAAATTTAACACAAACACTACGAAGTCAATCGGCTGTTTATATTCAAATTCTCAAAGTTTTTTGTAGATCACCCTCTCTAGCTTACCTGTATACAAATTTTGATGCGAATGAAATTTTTACTTCGAGTTTTTATTTTTTATATTTTAATTGCACTGTGTACAAAAATAAATATGTGCTTCGGTAGTTCCGTTGGTAGTGGTCTAGCCTAACATACGGAAATCCTGGGATCGACTCCTGATTCAAGAGCAAATTTTTTAAGTAGACGAATATTTTTGCTGAATTCAGGTCACTCCCGCAGGCATGAAAGAATCACATTTTAGTTCGACGTGGCAGAGCTTCTACGCGAGGAATCCCATATAAAAATCATGCAAAATTTCAGGCATCGGGTAAGCACTTGCATACCAAAAGAGCACTTTATAGGTGCTTCCAGCGAAGCACCATTTTTTGCTGGGATATCTTTATTTATTATAAATACATGTGTACAAAACAAACACAAACGAGAAAGTTGCCTTTTTCAAGCAAATTTAAATCGCTTTTTACTACTTTTAAGCCAATAATTTTGAAAAAACATTTACATTCTACACAAAAATACCTTTCAAACCATATACATATGCTTCACCAATAATGCTGGACGATAAGATAACTAGATTACTAAAAAGTGTACGACAAAGAAATGTATGCCGTATTTATTTATGTATATATAAGATTTTTCTTTAAAGAGAAGTAACACTCAGGCAATGAATGCCTACTGCTATTAATAGGTGCTACCTGCTTTTAGGAAAGGGATAGTCTTAGAGAAGACAAGTGTTGAAGGAAGAGATAGAGGAAAGCTTCATTCTTTTTAAAAAATCTGCTTTTTGCACGTATTTAATAATGCAGTGGTGCAGCGCCTCTGGTGTCAATCAGGCGTATTAAATTTTTGAAGCTGTACTTTGTAGTGGATTTATGTTATACAGATGTCTAACATGTAAGTTAAATTTTGTAAGGCAAACTCGTAGGTAAAAACTAAGTAAATTACATGTTTGTAGAAATCACGTGCATTAGTAGTAATTCCTCACAATTGGGGTTAAAAAGTTCCAAAACTGCGAATTTTACGAGTCTAGTTTATTTAACGCGTAATTTAACTATAAGTTATCAAATTAAAAAAAAAAAAATTTCAAATTATATTATTCGAATATTATGACTAAAACTGATTTACGAACTTTTGAATTTATGTAATGGGTGTTTTTTATTGAGGTATAGAACTTTAAGTTGGCATTACTTTTTTAACTGGCGGCCATTTTGTCAGCTGTCAAGTGATTAATATTTAGTTTGGTTTGCCATTTCATCATGAACAGGTTGACAAAAGAACAACGCTTGCAAATCGTGCAAATTTATTTCGAAAATAATGGTTCAGTTCGCGAAGTTTACCGCAAGCTCCGTCCATTTTATGGTCGACATAATCGTCCATCAGAGCAATTAATTCGGTTAACCATGGATCGTTTTCGCACTACGTTTACTCTATGTGATAATACGCATCCGCAGAGACGTCGAACAGTGCGCACCGAAGAAACAATTGCCGCTGTAGAGCAAAGTGTTGAAGAGGACCCGAATGGATCGATTCGTTAATGGAGACCGGTATAGAGCCATGATAACCGACTATTTTGTTCCCGAATTGGATGGCATGAATGTGGATGAGTTGTGGTTCCAACAAGACGGCGCTACATGCCACACAGCGCACGTCACAATCGATTTATTGAAGGAAACATTCGATGAGCGCATAATTTCGCGGAATGGACCTGTCAATTGGCCACCAAGATCGTGTGATTTGACACCATTGGATTATTTTCTTTGGGGATATGTGAAGTCGCTCGTCTACGCCAACAAACCAGAAACGTTAGGGGACTTGGAAGCCAACATTCGTGGCGTTATTGCCAACATACGGCCCCATATGCTCGAAAAAGTGGTTGAAAATTGGACCTGTAGAATTGGCTTTATTCGAGCCAGCCGCGGCGGCTACATGCCCGAAATCATATTTAAACATTAATGGCATAAAATTATCCTTCCAATAAAGCCAAATTGATGGACATTAAAACGATTTTCTTGTGTTTTATTTCAATTTGAAGTTCTATACCTCTAAAAAAAAAAACCCTTTATATGTATTCAACTAGACTTATTTTTAAATGATTTTTTTAAGGATTTTGTGGCTTTAACTAAAGTCTTAAAGCGTATTTAATTGTTTTTACTCTTTCTCTCTCTCTCTTTTTAATAGTTTTCTTTTATCTCCCTCCATTTCTTGCGTATGGCTTAACACTTTTTGCCATTTATTTATTCCACTATGAAAAGTTGTTGAACAGTTTTTTATTGTTTGTTTATGTGTGTGTTTCTTTTTCAATAGTTTACTTTTTTTTTTGTTTTTTTTTTTGTTTTTAAATGGTTAAATAAATGCAAATAACTTCAACAGCTTATTTTTCTGTTGCTGTACATTTTTTTTAACACTTGCTGTTTACACCTACACGCGTGTCTCTTTACGGCAGCCCACTAAACTTGAATTATAATGGGGAAAAAATATATGTACCCAGCTAGCATTTTGTATCATAATCAAATCTTTTCCGAATCAGCTTGATGGGAAATATAACCGCGTATTAGCTCATTTTTCAATCATAAATGATACTCCCGTTGTGAGAAAATTGTACTCTACAGATCACAGAGAAAAAACTGCCTCATAGAATCAAGAAGATTTTCTCTATGAAACGTTTTTAGGCTAAGGGGTATCCCAGCAGAAAGAAGCGAAGATTTTTTCATAGAGATTCCTTATTGTTTTTTTTTGTGGTAAATCTTATTAATTTTATCAAGAAGAAAACCAAATAAAATCAAGAAGAAATCTTATTATTCACAACTTTTTTTTACTTAATTTCTGTTATTTTTGGCACAAAAAAAAAACAATCCATAGAGAAAATCTTCTTGATTCTATGAGGTTTTCTTATAAATTGTAAACTATAGTTACTTCTTATTGATTTTATAAGGTTGCCTTATTGATTTTTTTTTAAAAAGGCTTTCTTCTTGATTTTAGTAGGCTATATATTATTGATTTTTTCAATAAGGTTTTCTTCTTGATTTTATTAGGTTTCTATATGATTATGTGTAAAGCATGTTATTGATTTTTTTTAATAAGGAAATCTTGATTTTATGAGTTTTCTTGTTATTTCATATCTATAAATAGACATACAGACAATTTTTTTTCATGATCTTTTCCGTTTTTGTATAAGCATATTTGCACAATTATTTCAATGGTTATTTAGACAGTTTGTTGGCATATTGATTAGAGTGTTTGTCTATCAGTCAGAAGTTTGCTGGTTCAATAGTTGTCTCCTTTCAATTAATAATATGTATGTATGGTGAGTTAGCTAATTAAGAATACAATATAATATGTATGTATGTATGTAAGTATGTATAAATACCCTGCAGGCGAACGAACTGGTGTCCAACTAGTATTTTAGTAGTACAGACATCACCACCACTAGTTACCAACTGTAACCCTTCCTATACTATCTTAATGCTCAAATTAGCATTGAGTTTGTTTAGAAAACTACTAGTACCATTGTTACTAGTTTAGGACTAGTTTATTACCAGTTCTTTTGTAAAGAAAAATTCTATAAAATTGGTGGTTTTATTCCTTTGTTACCCAGTGGCAACGCTATTTAAAATTTGCAATTATTTATCAAAATTCAGAAATACAAAAGGGTAATTATAATTATTTAATTATAATTATTTTTAGGTCAAGCTAAAATTTTAGTAATTATATGATACCAATTTTCATACAGTGCAAGAGCTCTGTTAGACAGTTAAAATTTATTTTGCAATGTGGTGCCTTGGAACTACTTCATATACTAGTACTCATCAGCACTAGTAATTTTACACAACAACTTTAGCCCATTTTGCACTAGTTCTTGCTATTCTAGTGATTATACTAGGAGCTTTTAGACAATTATCGCCTATTCTCCTGCAGGGTAAATAACATCTACATATACTACATACATACATAAGTATATGGTATAGAATTTAAATGAAAATACATAAGCAAAGCACAAATAATAAAGACATAAATTTTTTTTTTCTTTTTATGAGGTTGCCTCATAAAATCAAGAAGAAAACCTTATTAAAAAAATCAATAAGATAACCTCATAAAAACTACAATATTTCTTCTTGATTTTTTCAAAAAGGTTTTCTCTATGAAATTAATAAGATTTCCGTATTGAAAAAAAAACCATAGAGATTTCTTATTAATTTTGTTCTATTTTAAGAGGTATTTAGTAGGCACTGTTTGCTCTGTGATGAATCATACCAAAGAATTATTGATGATACGATTTGCTGATACATTTTATAGCAATTTTCTGATAGTATTAAACCATTAAATCACCTTTTTGTGGATTCTTTGCATTTCGTTCCACTATTTTCAAGAAATCATTGTGTGATTATATATATGAATCATAAGTGAATCCTTTTTCAATCATCCAAGAGGAAAATCATATAAGAGATTTCTGCAAAAAATTATCTCCCAAATGCCAGCTGGGTATATGCAAGTATTTTTTTTTTTTGTATTTGTGTATTTACCAATACCGTTGGAATAGTGTAGAGAAAGCGAAAAAAATATTTGAAATTTTTAGCAATTATACTGATTCGTGTCGCTGATTTTCCAACTGGCCCACTTCCGTTTATCATTTATCAAAGGAAGCTTCACAATTGCACTCTGGCGTAAAATTTAGTAAAAATAATCATCGATTTGGCTTCGTTTGCCGTTTTGTTAACATTTATTTTTAATTTCCACTGTTATTTTTATTTTTATTTTTTCGTTTATTTAATGTGCAATATAGACAAACGCAGCAACGGAACGCCTCCTGGTTGGCTCTTGTTGCATTATACGTTTGCTGCATGCTTTGCCACAATTAAGCGGATAAGTCTCAAATTACCAGTAATTTGTCCATTTAAATGTTTCATAGAGTTCACAGCGTCGACATGATTTAAATTAAATTTTAATCTTTTCTTTTATGGCAGAATATTTATGTAAAAGAATGAACTGAATATTATAATTTTTTTTTTGAAAATTCTTAAAAATTTGTCTTACAACTTCATGTGTATTAACTTTTATTTAAAAGCAATGCTTACATTAATGAAACAATCGAAATTTCCTCAACTTTCATTTAATAAATGTACTTAATTTAGAAAATAAGCTTTTCCCGGGAATGCGATTTTTTTTATTCACGTTTCCCGACAAGTGGAAAAATCTGGAAAACTCCAAATCCTAGATAAGATGCATAATTTTCGATGGTTTGATGTTTAAACAACGCAAGAGAGTAATATTAACGGTAATCTATACGCAAAGAAAAAATATGGTTGAGGTAACCATAATCAAACCGCAACATACTATGGTTGAATTATATGGTTGCAGTCAAATCATATTATTTTTAATAGAAAAAAAAACTTTAACAATATTATTATCTGAGTTAATTATAATATTATCTGAGTTAATTATATTATAATCTTAGTATTGTTAATATGACAACACTATTGTTAGATGTGACTAAAATATAATTGAGACTCACCATACCAATTTCTAATATTATATTAATATTGTTAAATACGACCACAGTATTATTTAATATAATAATTCTATTCTATTTTTTAATCATACATTTATTGTAGAAACAGCTGTGCGTCAAAATATAAATAAAAATAATTTAATATTGTTGAAATAAAATGTATGTAATTATATATAGAAATGTATACTTACACGACATACAGACATGTATGTATAAAGAGATACACAAATGTTTATATATTTTTATTGGTCTACCCTTTTGTTTATTCTTTATTTATTTATTCATTTATTTAACACCACCCGTGCAATACCGATAGCTTACAAACGAAATACTGAACTAACAGATGTTTCTGAAAAAGATTTTTTTAAAAACTTAACATAGTATGGTTTTAGATAACATTATAGTGTTATTTACATCATATTATTTTTAAATAATAATACAAATTATGTTGTAGTCATAAATTTTTAACAAGACTATATTGTTAAACTCTAACCATATTACACTTTTTTATGGATGTGATAATGTAATGATTAAATTCAAACATTACTCTGTTTATCGTAACGAATTAAATGTTTAAAATAACAATAACTAGTTTTCGACGACCTCACATTTGTTTCAGAGAACATAATATAGTTTTCTCAACCATTCTACAACCATATCTCTTCTTTGCGTGTATGAAAAAACCGTTTTTGCAAAATATGTGTCTTACAACGTTGTTCGCGGCTTTGCTTCAATTTTTGAAATCCTTGGCACCTCCCCAGCTCTCATGCCGAAGATGCTAGTAAATGTTATATAATGGGTGTTTTTTTTAGAGGTATAGAACTTCGAATTGAAATAAAACACAAGAAAATCGTTTTAATGTCCATCAATTTGGCTTTATTGGAAGGATAATTTTATGCCATTAATGTTTAAATATGATTTCAGGCATGTGGCCGCCGCGGCTGGCTCGAATAAAGCCAATTCTACAGGTCCAATTTTCAACCACTTTTTCGAGCATATGGGGCCGTATGTTGGCAATAACGCCACGAATGTTGGCTTCCAAGTCCCCTAACGTTTCTGGTTTGTTGGCGTAGACGAGCGACTTCACATATCCCCAAAGAAAATAATCCAATGGTGTCAAATCACACGATCTTGGTGGCCAATTGACAGGTCCATTCCGCGAAATTATGCGCTCATCGAATGTTTCCTTCAATAAATCGATTGTGACGTGCGCTGTGTGGCATGTAGCGCCGTCTTGTTGGAACCACAACTCATCCACATTCATGCCATCCAATTCGGGAACAAAATAGTCGGTTATCATGGCTCTATACCGGTCTCCATTAACGGTAACTGACTCTCCAGCATTATTTCGGAAGAAGTATGGCCCAATGACTCCACCAGCCCATAGAGCACACCAAACAGTCAGTTTTTGTGGATGTAATGGCGTCTCAAGGGTCTCATGTGGATTCTCTTCACTCCAAATGCGGCAATTTTGCTTGTTGACGTAGCCATTCAACCAAAAATGAGCCTCATCACTGAACAAAATTTTGCGAAGAAAATCAGCATCGGGATCAATCTCATTTTCGGCCCATACACCAAAATCACGACGCATTGCATGGTCTCGCGGCTTTAATTCTTGCACAAGCTGGATCTTGTAAGGTCGCAAGCCAAGATCTTTGCGCAAAATCTTCCATAAAGTTGATGGACAAAGCTCCAATTGCTGTGCACGGTGGCGAATCGATTCATTCGGGTCCTCCTCAACACTTTGCTCTACAGCGGCAATTGTTTCTTCGGTGCGCACTGTTCGACGTCTCTGCGGATGCGTATTATCACATAGAGTAAACGTAGTGCGAAAACGATCCATGGTTAACCGAATTAATTGCTCTGATTGACGATTTTGTCGACCATAAAATGGACGGAGCTTGCGGTAAACTTCGCGAACTGAACCATTATTTTCGAAATAAATTTGCACGATTTGCAAGCGTTGTTCTTTTGTCAACCTGTTCATGATGAAATGGCAAACCAAACTAAATATTAATCACTTGACAGCTGACAAAATGGCCGCCAGTTAAAAAAGTGATGCCAACTTAAAGTTCTATACCTCAATAAAAAACACCCGATACAACATTGAGCTTTATCGTTTTTCAACTTCGACTACGACATTTTGGTTCAAGATTAGTCCTAATTTACACTATGCGAGTCTTACTGCTAAGATGATTAGTTTGTTAGGATAGAGAGAGAGAGACCAGGGGAAAAGAAACTTTTCTGTTCCCCTCGTCTCTCTCTCTCTCTCTCTCTCTCTCTCTATCAAACTAATCAGCTTAGCAATAAGACTTGCAAAGTATAAATTAGGATTTAAAGAAAAAATGTCGTCGTGTTCCTTAATCCATTACAAAACTGTCGTAGTCAAAGGCGAAATAGGCCAACCAAAATAAGGGGCATTCTTCAACCATCATCTTACGACTCAATATACAATTACATCGAGTGTATCAGTTGCATTTGAATTTCATATTAAGAAAAAATTATGAACATAATCCTTAAAACCTCTGCTTTTCTTCGCAATCAAACGTTTGCAGATGACAGTTTGCTCTCGTACGTATGTATGTACTCGTACAACAGTGTACATGGTGTAGGAAGTTGAAACCATTTTTGTAAAAATTTTTTTTTCTAACAAATCAACAAACATCACTGTCGTTCGTTCGTCGGTAGTTATTGTCAGAATCAGAGCAACATACATACATAATTATCATTCTGTGTAGTTCATTTTAGTGGTGTTGAAAGTTCAACATATATAAATGCAACTTGTGCGAACATAACTTGTTGTCTGCTTGTCACTTTTGTCGTTTGTCAATTGCTTTACGTCTGCTACATTTTTCGGGATATGTACAATATGTCTATATACACACAAAATATGTGCAGGCAACAAAATATTAAGGGTTTTCATGAGAACTCTTAAAATTCCCATTTGTGCAATTGGGCAAATTTTGCGAGACTTGTTTCATGAAGCCCATTTTCAACTTTTGCGCAAACAGTTAAGTAAATTTTAATGAAATGTCAAAAAAATTAATCCCCCTTATTGTGAATGGCGTCGTCGATGTCACATCAAGACGACAGTAAATTTGGTCACTTGTATACTCTTTATTGGCAAAAAATTGGATCTCATTTAGAATCTCTAACTAATCTCTAAGGGTTTGTAAATTAATGGAACATGTTAGTAGTAGTAAATTATTGTCGACAAAGAGTAGACAAGTGACAGTTTTTAGTGTCGTCTTAATGTGACGTTGACGACGCCAATCACAATAAGGGGAAATATAATAAAAATAAAAAATTGAATTTCAATTAGTTTTTAAATTAAATACATATTTATATATTTCTATAAAAATAAAAAGTGTGTGTGTATCTAAAATGCCTCAAGGAAGCAAAAAAACCAAAAAGTTGTAGTTTAATAAATGCACAATTGCACAGCTTAAGTTTACGAGAGAAAATTGTTGGGAAAAGTAATTACGTTTGTGTAAATAAATTTCCATAATATTTTTGACATTTTATTTACGAGAGTGTAAAAATGCACAATTGCACAGTTTGCGAGACTTTTAGACATTCTCATGGAAACCCTTATTGAAATTTTTTTAATGAGACCTAATTGGAATGTTGGGAAAATTTGAAAAATTCACACGTTAAGTATTTAAAATTTTTTTTTTTTTTTTGATTACAATGTACATATTTTCTACTCAAGTGCGGTGTGTTGCAATTGAGCTCATTAGTATGTGGATTGTGTGTATAGTGCATCATAAAAGTGTTGCACTCAATTTACTGTTGCGATTGCAGTTTTAGTTTTGGAAAATCAAATTGCTAAAATTAATTTTTTTTATTTACTTTCCACTGAAATGCATTTTGTGCACTCTACTCGTTCGTAGTAAGCACTTTTATACTAAATTAGTACTTTTACAATTTTAATTATGATTTGTGGCCTTTACACGCTGCCACGACTTTTGTTGGTGTTTGGTTTTTAAAACTTGTAGTTTTTGTTGAGGGCTTAAAGTTTTAGTTTATAGTTAATTAGGGGTATTGTTGAACTTTACGTTTAATTGAATTTGGGGTACTTTTCAACTTTATGTTTGATTGAATTTGTTTAAAGGTTGAATTGTATGTTTATGCTACTTACTCGTAAAAGTTGATTACTTTGTTTAAAAAATTTATTGAATTTATTTTTTTTTCAATAATTTTTACAGGGTGGTGAAGTGATACAGGAGAGCATTACCTCAAATGTTAGTGAAGACTTAATAACATTGGAATTTCAGAAAACTGATGGTACTTTGATAACACAAATTATTGACTTTCGCAATGTAAGTACTAAAAAAAATTTCATATCGTTTTTTTTTTGTTGGGAAATTAACATTGAATGAAATTCAAAGTTGTTAAAAAATAAAAGTTATTTTTTATTTATTTCTTAAGAAAAAAAAATAAATTTTTTGAGTTAAATTTTTTAATTAAAAAAAAAAAGTTATATTTTGAGTTTATCCTTTTTTTTTTGCTTAGAAAGAACGCTATTTTTAAACTGAATAAAATACAAAAAAAACTTAACTTGATTGATCAAATAAGGCTCAAATTCATAGTCTTTATTTAACTAATGAACGTAGTTTAACCAATGAAATTGATAAGAAAAGTCGTTAGTTAACTATAGACTGTGAATTTGAGCGTAAGACTTTTTGCATGGACTCTGGTGATAGATTCGATCTTAAATCGGTTAATATTTTACCATATACCATATCCGCACCGAACACCGCAACATATTTTCTTTAATCTAAGACCAAAATTTAGTATTGAAAGTCGAAATTCATCGTCCACGATAAGGTCCATTAAATTTAACGCTCTTTCTACAGTTTGAACATGAATTTTTTTCTGAGCAAAAACAAAAATTCGAAAAGTAATTGTTATTTTCTATTCACAAAATCAAATAAAAAAATAACTTTTTGTCTAATAAAAAAATAAAATTAAAAAAATGTCAAAAAACCGACTTCAATTCAAAGATCTCATAGAACATAAAAAAAAATTTGTTTGAAAATCTGTTGGTTAAGAAAAATTACGTGAAATATAAAATTAAATTTTAAAGGGCGTGCCTCCGCCCATTTTTTTGGATGCAGGATTATGTGTGTGCAAGTTTTGTAACAATCATTAAAATAAAACCACTTCAAATAAAATATTAAATTTTAATGGGCGTGACTCCGCCCATTTTTTTAATTTCAAGATTGTGTCTATTTTAGAGCTCAAGGAGTGTGGTAAGTTTTGCACAAATCGCTTAAGCAGAAACACCTAAAATAAAATAATACATTTTAATGGGCGTGACTCCGCCCATTTTTTCTGCTAAAAAATTGTGTAATTACAAGAACCAAAAATGTTTACTAGGTTTCGCAGCAATCAAATAAGCAGAATATCATAAAATTAAGTAAAAAACATTTTGGGCGTGTCCCGCCCACATTTTATTTTTACAATAAGACCAATTTGAAGCTACATGTATCCTCGCAAACAAAAAAAAATTTTACAATCGGTCTAAAATGTACCGAGTTATGAAGTAATAATGTACAAAAAGGATATTGCAGACGAATTGATAACCTCCTCCTCTTTTTGAAGTCGATTAATAAATAATATTTTCTAAAAAAATAAAATCAAGAAATAACTTTATTTTCGAAGTAAAAAATAAAACTCAAATAATGATTAAAAAGTAATTTCTGAAATAGAACTTATAAATGTTACGGCCCCTGACTTATATACATGTGTATACCATGTACAGATACAAAGTTGCGAAACATTGTTCTTAATTAATATTTGTCTACAACGTGGGCATCATTAATGTTTTGAACTGCGGCATTATGAAACACTACACTTTGTGCGAAGACAAAGCCATTGATGTTCAACTTCGAGTACGATGTTTTGGAATAGACTAAAGAAAAACTGTTGCAAGTTTTTCTTTAATCTAGTCGTAGTCGAAGTCGGAATACAACATTTTTAATTAGGCCCATTTTGTTAAGTTCTTGCTTCAGCTATGATTAATGTTAGTTAAGCTCCTCATTTGTTTCAATAAAAATTTAACATAATGGGCCTTATTACGAGTGTCGTATTACCTCTACGACTATGACGATTTTGTACTAGATTAAAGAAAAAATCTTGCAATGTTCTTAAGTCTACTACAAAATCATCGTACTGGAAGTCGTAATACGACACTCGTAATAAGGCCCAACATCTCTAGTTCTTCTGAGAAATTTTTGGGTAAAGGTTCCCTGATGATCTGCATTAGCAACAATAAAATATGCATAAGACCTAGCTAACCGCTCAAGTTAAATATTAACTTTGAAAAAAGTTTTTATATAAATATTAAAACTTAACTTCTGTTTCTACTCATCTAGAAAATTTTTATGAGTATCACTCAAAAAATTAGTGTTTTTCATATACATTTTCTACTCAACACGACCGTCCGTATTGTGGAAACAGGGTATTAATATAAAATAAATTCCCAAAAGAGCTCCAAAACTCATCACGACGATTTGAATAGCAAGTTTTTATAAAACTCAAGTTTTTATATATCTTTCTCTCTCTCTCCCTTTCAGGAAGTACGCGTACTTAAGGCACTGGTTTTGGGCGAAGAAGAACGTGGTCAAAATCTATATCAGGTCATGTGTTTTGTAACGAAATTCCAAAAAGGAGATTTTATATCATCCGATGCCATGGCCAAATTGCGACAAAAGAATCCCTGCACAATTCGCACACCCGAAGAGGATAAAGGCAAAGAAACGTTCATCATGACCTCGTGGGTACATCTCAATCGATCACAGCCCATAACAAGACATTTAACGAGTATATGCGGCGAAGCAATAGATGCAACCTATGTCAGAGATGTCGATTTGAAGGCCTGGTCGGAATTGCCGGGTGAGTAGAGACTTTTTTTAATTTTTATTTTTAGTTTTTTTTTTTAATTTTCGCTCCTGAATTTTCTTTATTATTTCGTAAAAATAATATCACACAAATATACATGTCTCCTTATTTTTTTTTATCAATATGCTAATTTACCATAAGCGTTAATAGACTTTTTGCAGTTTTTGTCTCCAATTCATTGAGGTAGTATAGTACCTTTTGAAAGCACTAACAAATGGCATTATCGGAAAGCGTATAATTAATTTTTGACATGCTAAAGAAAAAAGTCATTAGCTTCTACATTAAAGCTGCATTAATTTTAGGTAGAGAGCGATCTTTTTTTAAAATAAATTTTCAAATTATTTAAGTCCACAGAGCTCTAATCCAGATATTTTATGAAAATGTGCACGGATCAAGCCAACATAACTGAAACTGTTCCAACCCCATCTAACTTAACGTAACATAATTTAAAGTAACCTAACATAAAGTAAAATAAAGTAGCGTAACATTACGTAACGCAACGTAACATAGCTTAACATAACATAGCGTGATGCAAGATAGTAAATAAATTAAGACTTTTTAACTCAACGTTACGTAACAATGTGTAGCGTAGCAACGTAAAATAGTTTGACACACTTAGCAAATTAAGACTGCGTATCATATCGGATTGTTACGTATTAACAATTAACGTAACGTAATAACGTAAGATAACCTAACTTAAGGCTCAGTTAGCCTGCTTTAAAAGTAATGTAGAATTTGGTACCTTCCGGTTACGTTGACTCACATACATCTATTTAACTAATTTTCACTAATTTTCACATAGCAATATCGCTCAGCTGTTTCCTATCGTTGCAGTTACATTGCATTACAGTTGGCTAACTGAGCCTTTAATCTAATATCTAATAAAGTTCCAGGTAACTAAGGGTAAAGTAAAGCAACGTATTATAAAATAACGTAACTTATAAAATAAAGTAACTTGACATAACGTAACGTAACTCAGCATTGCTTAGAAAATTAAAATATTGTTGTCAGCTATCTCTGTACATTTATCACATTATCATATTGTAAAACGTAAGGGGACAACATCGCTATAGATATATAACTTTTATAACTTTTTGGTTTATATATCATGAAATCCACAGAAAAGTCAACCGCAGGGTTAAAAATTAAAATTAAAAAAATGTGTTATTTTCATTGAACTGAATTTTTTTTTCGTTTCCAATAAAAGATACAAATAAAGATAAAAATCAATTTGGATTGCATTTTATTTATTAGCTTGTTCGAAACAAATGAGTACATATCACAAACGTACCGTGTAATTGTGCGTGACGACGTTAAAAGTTAAAAAACTATAATATATATAATTTTGTCAAAGTTGTAATGCTATTTATATAATCTAAGATAGCTTCTTATAGCTGTAAAAAAATAAGAAAATGCTATCTCAAGTGGATTCGCAGAAATCTAAAATATAAACTGACGTCATAGTTTCAGAGTATTATTTTTGTAGCGCGTGCGTACGCAACATTTCGCTTTATATCAACGAAAATAAAAACTCGTTTAATAAACACTTTACACATTTTAAAAGCGGGTACAAAATTGAATAGTTAGAACCTAAATGTACTTACGTAAGAAAAACCTTCCTTAAAAAAATCAGCTATAATTATACGCACGCCGAAACAGTGCGTGACATGGATTTCATGATATAACAATAACCTAGAAAACGCAAATATTATATTTGAGAAACGTTATCTTGTTACATTTACCACATTATCATATATCAAAACGTAAACATTTGTTTTACTCATAACAATAACAATGCGAAGAGAACCGAAACATCACCATCCGATAAATTCACCAAATATTTAATTGCATTGTTTAAAATTTTAACATGTTTTTGTTCGCATTCCTTTGGCATCCCTTCTAGGCTCATCTATATCAAGTCTTGAATCAGCCACCCGAAAATTTCCTGATACCTTATCGTCACGTTGCAACGAAGTTAGTGGTCTATGGGCACCTTGCATTTGTACCTTAGAAGCCTGTATTGGTTGGTATCCCTGCGGCCTCAAATACTGCAAAGGTAAGACCAATGGGGACTCATCGGCTGCGGCACAAGCAAACTATCGTTGTGGCATTAAGACGTGCCGTAAATGTTCACAGTTTTCGTATTATGTACGGCAAAAACAGCAATGTTTATGGGATGAATGACGAGAACTGCAGCCAAAGTTCACCACATTACCAACAATACCAACAATAAAAAAAATAATTCAGAGGAATACTCACACTAACGTGCATATTTTAAATTATTATACAACAATTAATACTATAATAACGATTGTTATTTTATGCTCATTGTACAAAATTCAAAAGACAATAAGAAAGACGAAGACGAAGAAGATAATGATGATGGTAACGATGATGAGTAGTAATAACATCAGGTGGAAATTTCTTAGTTATCTTCTTTGTCTAAGTGTTATTGGCAAGAAGAAAATACTCAATGCTAATACTCATAATCATCGACATTTTACTCCCATCCCAAAAACATTGCTGCTGTAGCCAACAGTGACGAACAAATAAAATTTACATGTTAGCTAAAGCAAAGAGTGGAGGAAGAGGAGAAGAGCGAGCATTCACATCATAATCCACTCACTCCACTTCTGGCTGCTATTACAACTAATCGTATGGTGGCTATGGAATCTACATGACAAAAACTAACGAAAATCCATTGAAAATGGTAATTTTCTTAAGTGCTTATAAACTCGTATTAGGTGTGTGTTAATGTCTATCTGTCTGTCTGTCTATAAATAATGTAAATTATTTTTTTATGTGAGTACATATTACATAATTTTATATTTTATATATACAATATCGAATTTTAAATCATATTTTTCTTTACTCCAAAAATATTTCCTTCCAAAAATACCCACTAATTCCTTTTTTTGTTAACTTAATAAAAAAAGACTTGCTGGAATAATTATTTGATATACATTTTTTTTTCGTTGCTTGCTTAGAATTTTTTTCGTTTGCTTTTTATAAATTTATAAAGGTTTCATAATATATAGAAAAGTTATATGTACTCTGTTTTAAATGATTTTTTTTTATAAAATCACTAGCAAGATAATTGTGCACAAACAAACATCTAACAACATTTTTGTTCTAAAAATAAATTAATTTAAAGTAAAATTCTTTAAATGCTATATTACATTAGATTGCTAATGAAATGAGAAGATTAGAAATCATTTAAGAGGATGGCATGACGTAATGCCCTTTTAAAATTTAAAATCCAAAAATCTAACGGCCTGTCCCACGATGTCACCAGAAATCGTTCGATCGAATACATACATATGTATATTGAAAACAATAACAAATTTTCTAATGTTATTGTTGTTTGCAATACAAGTTGCAGATCGAACGATTTTTGGTGACATCGTGCGACAGGCCGTAAATGTGACAAATATAAGCCGAAGCCAACGCATTTCCAGAGGGATTACATGTAAATATATAAATATGTGAATGTCTTCATGTAAATATGTTAACTAGTAGACGGCATGTAGCCAATATAGCTTCATGATGCCATCAAAATTAGTACAGAGTCCCAAGAGCATGCGGCTTTTTGCATGCCGTGTATGCGGGCTTAATTTAGATGTCTCCACTAAGCAGAGCATATACAAATCATGGCGAGTGGAGAGAGCCAAAGAGAGAAGCAGTTGAGGATAACTAGAGAGCAAGAGAGAGATAGAAACATGAAATGAAATCGCCAAATACAGGGTTGTCAGCAAACATGGCGATTTTTTAACTTTCTTGGTGTCTAAATTTTCGATTTGGTGACATAGCGAGTTTTCTGGCGATAAATAAATTTATTGGCGATTTGTATGGCTATTTTTTCCGTTAAATTGAACTTCAAAGAGAGAAGCAGTTGCGGATAACGAGAGAGCAAGAGAGAAAGATATAGAAAAATTTAAAGAAATCGAGAGATACAGGGTTGTCAGATATGGCGATTTCTCGCTCGCCAAACGTGGCGATTTTCCAAATTTTTACGCGTTTAAATTTTTGATATAGCGACATGGCGATTCTTCTGACGCTAAATCAATTTATTGGCGATTTTTAATACTATTTTTTTTTATAAAATTGAACTTCAAAATTTGTGTAATTCAGGAAAATTATTTTTCAAAAATAAATCCTAACAAAAGTCGTATGAAACCAATTAAAACAATTTTATTTTGAAGGTTTTTCTTATAAATATAAATTATAATAATTAATGCGTTTTGTGTTTGAATGAGAAAAGTTTGTAAAAAATAGTTTTTGGCTATTTTCTATTCTATTTTATTTTAGAAAAAAAGTGTTATATAAAAACAAATTTATTAGCAAATATCTGTGAATTTCGTTATCACCCCAAAATCGCCGTTTTATTAGGCCTCTTTCGGGAATTTAGGCAAAATCCTAAATCTCACAGAGTGAAGACTAGTTCCCTTTAAGAAAAACTACTCATAAATTGATTTTGGTGACTTTTGACTATTTTTAAAATCACTTTGGCGGAATAGGTAGGAAACAATGTGACAACCCTGGCCAGATCTTGAGAGGAAGAGAGATAGAGAGAGAAATAACTGTAAAGGAAAGAGGTAAAAGAAGAGCCGTTTTGCAAAAAAAAACCATCTTTTGGGAATTGTAAGCGTCTGTGAATTTCGTTCTTAGCCCGAAATCCGGGCTGGTTTCGTACTCGCTTATTGTCAAAGCCTATTTCAGGAGTTCAGGTAAAAGCATAAATCTCGCAGAATGAAGACTTGTTCCCTTTCAAAGGACAAAGCCCTGAGCTGCTATAGCATTGACATAAAAATCTGCTTGTGTGTATGAGTTTTAAATCGGATAAACGCCTCTGCGAGGGCCTCATTCGTCGATATTTGTAGCAATGAATCATCGGCGAAGGAAAATAACTTGAAATGCCTATATAGCCTCTAGTTATGCATCTTCTTAACACCAGAGGCGCTGCAGCTATAACAATTAAGAAAACCCACAAAAGTATAGTTGAAAAACGAGTTTCGCTTAATAATTTAATGCTTGCTGCACCATTTTGGATTTCAAAATCTTCAAACATTTTTACTCACAAATTACAAATATTAAATTATTATATTACATGTTATAAAACTGTCTAGCTTAACATTGCTCTGTTAACAAAAGTCTTTGAATTCGAAAGAGTGCAATGCAAATCTGCTTGAGGTTGAGTTTGAGGTGACATTAAACATTCTGTATTCCAATGTTGCCAATAACTTAAAAAATTAAAGAAAAAAAACATAGTTCTTTTATTTTGCTTACTTTTTTGTTTTGCTTTCAAAATCAGAAAAACTTAAAAATATGCTCATGTTTCTGCGAGTCTCGTAAATTTTATTCTACCATTTCGTTTTTTCTTTTATTAAATCACATTTTTTTAGCTACTACTTTCCCTTTAAGACTAACAACATTTTATTTTCTTCTAAAAATGTGGCCTTAGTATCTAAAAAAAATAAAATAAAAAATTGTAAAAACATCTTTAAACAAAAGCGTTAAAAGAAAAAGTGTTCAAAAAAACGAGAAATAAAAAATAAACAAACCTTTAAAATTCCAAACTTATATTCCAAAGCAAACATAAAAACCCCACACAAATTTTTAATACAACCTTGTATTTATTTAAATTTCAAAATTACTTAAAGTTGAAGAATAAAAAAAATTAACATTCCCTTAAAAAATTTACATAAAGCAGAAAATTTAAATACATACCACAAAACAAAAAACAATAAATGAACAATAATATTTATAAAACTTCTACTATAATTAACTACCTACTACTACTACTACTAATAACTTAAAACTACAATATTTACAATATTTATAATAAGAATTAAGAAAAAAAGAAAACGTACAGCTACCGAAAGTTTGTGGAAAATTGAAATTAATTTAAAAAAAAGCTTGGCTTAAGAATTATAAAAGTTGCTCCCTTTCCAAACTAAATTATTATTATAATAATGAAATTTTCTTAACCCTTACTCGTTTATATATATAAAAAAGAAGAGATTTTAATATTTATACATATATATTTTCCAATAACCTAACTTTACCTTAAATAAACTTGCTCCTTAATAGTTTTTACCATTTTTTAATTTTTCTTAAATTTCAAATAGTTAAATTTTTTCAATTCATTAATAAAACCTTTTTAATAAAACGTTAATTCAGGCGCCAATTTGTGTATAAGCAAAAAAAAAATAATAATTAAAAATGATTTAATAAAGTAATGTTAGAAACACAACTGGGACGAACGACGAATTTCGTCCACGTCGATAAGAGTTTGCTGCGTAAATGCGTCGTGTGAAACACAACAATGACGCATTCACGCAGCGAATTCCTCTCTAATATTTTACAAAGTTGGTTGTTGTGTGCAGCGATGCCAACTATTTATAATCCAAAAGCGCTACTACCCTTCTTAAAACGCGCTAGAACGCGCTAAGTTACAGCATTGTCAAATATTTATAGCAAAAAACGCGCTATTTTCTACGCGCTAAATTAAATTTCGATAAAAGTCGATGTAGGTATTAGTACTCGTATCACAATTAATTTTTCAGATTTTGCAATATTGCTTCCTCGACGTTATGTTTTAATAAACTAAAATCATTTAATACAGAATCAGAATCGCCTTCCAAATAATAGAAATCCTTCCTTTTTACTTTTAATGTATTTGTAACACTTTGTAACAACATATAAATTATGGAATAGTTTTGCGATTCAAATGCTTTTTGTACTTCAGCTATAGTAGATGCTTTGTAATTTATGTTAATTTCTTGGGTCATTGTATGTAGTACATATTTTTAGTTGTAAAATTTCAAAATATTTGCCATTACAGTATTAAAATGCGTTTTTAATTCTAACCAAGGTCAAGCGAATTTTGTTTGCGACAGCTGAATCATTAACTAATTTAAAAAATTTTATCAGAGTTTTTGATATTAGAAAATTGTTAAATTTATACAAAAAAAAAGCTAAAAAATATGGAACTGAAATGGTATTATTGACTTTATTCAAAACGCGCTAATTTAGCGCTTTTTTTTATTAAACGCGCTAAGACGGAAAAAAAAGCGCGCTTGGCATAGTTAAAACGCGCTAAATTGGCATCGCTGGTTGTGTGTACACAGACAGAGAGAGATAGTGAGAGAGAAACTTGTTTTTTCGTCGTTCGTCGGCGTACAAAATATAAATAAATCTATATCAGAGTTGGTCACGCGCGACGAATTTCGTTCGACGGCTGTGTTGTGTTCATTTTTATATGCACAAATGTGTTTTATTTTTTATGACGAAAGATCGCACCGAAAAATTCGTCGTTCGTCCCAGTTGTGTCCCTAGCATAAATCCTTTAAAAAAAGTAAACAAATTTAAATAAGCAAACAATTACTTAATGTAAACCAAACCCTGCGTACTATTAAATTTTAAGGTTTAGCATGTAAAGTAACATTAAATGAAATTTAAAGACAGAAAAATAAAAACACAACATTAAATTAAACTCAATTAAATTTAATCGAATATACATTAAGAACTAATCCATGACAGAGGAAATAAAAAATTTTATAAAAAAAATAAAAATATACATATATGCGAAAATACCAAACGATTTTCATTAAAAATTCTCAATAAACTTATTGAACCTTCTTCAAAACGAGAGAAGAGAAGAGAATATGTATGTAAGTAAAGAGAACATGTTAACAAACAGCTCTATGTATATTGGCATTTCCACAGGAATGTCAACTTTTTGTAGCGTGCGACACCAAACAATTATTTTTGTTTTTTTTTTCAAAGAAAACGAAACATTTTTTTACTGCTTTATATATTTGTGTAGGCCGTCAGCAGCTCTACATTAAGTAAAATTTTAAGAAAAATCCAGTCACATTGTTGTGAAATACAAGCTTAATTGCTTGCTGTCGCACGCGACAAAGAAGTGAACTTTATCGTGGAAATGGCTTTAAGCATAAGCTTTGAAAACTGATGGGTGATAATAAATTTCTTACAGCATGTACTAACTTCCAATTGTTCTCAATAAATTTTAAAATGTTGCCTGTCAGTTTATTTTCAATAAGTAATTTATTTCCTCTTTCTAATTTTTTTAAGTTCTCATTTCATCTTCCATTTTAATGAAATCTTATTTTTAATTATTTAACATAAAGTGCACTTTTTTTTTAATGTACACCGAAAATCGTTTATTACAAACAACCTTATTGCGTATAACGAAAAATTTTTCAAATCCCAAAAGTTTTGAATTAATAACTCATCTAGTAAGTATGAACGATTATAGTGAACTCTCCAGTTCCTAACTTCCAATTGTTCTCAATAAAATTAAAAATGTTCCCTTTCATTTTTTTCAATGAGTAATTTATTTATTGTAAACAATTCTTTCTTCTCTTCTTTTTTAAATTTTTTAAGTTCTTATTTCATCTTCATTTTAATGAAATCTTATTTTTAATTATTTAACACAAACTGCATTCAATTGGGAGTGCGATTTTTTTTGAATCGTTTATAACGAATACCGGGTATACCGAATGCTTATAACGAAAAATTTCTCCAATCCTAACAGTTTTGAATCAATAACGATGAACGATTATAGTGAACTCTCCAGTTACAACTAACAAAATATCAAAAATTATTGTCCGGATTTTTTTAATCAGCTATTGACTTAGCACAATTTTTAATTGATTTATGAAATCTAATAAATGTTTTTTTTTGAGTTAAATATTTTTAAAGTAAAACGCATTATTATGTTTATGGTTTGTTACTTTTTTTGAATTTAAAAAAAAAAATATTTATTTCTAATTTAACGAACTGTGCCTGTAATGAACAAAACTTCCAAATACCTCGGAATTCGTTATAGATGAACTCCACCATTAACAATTATTTTTTGCTTCTAAGCAGCCAAGTTCTTATTTTAAGAAATCGTTTGGGGTTACTAAACACACTTCAGCTAAGTTTTCACAAAAACTGTGTTATCGACGCACAGTGGTGTGAAATCAGAAAAAAAGTGGCAATAAGTATGAAACTTCCTAAAGTACTGTCAAATAAGAAAAATTCGGTGCACAAAAAAAACAATTAGTGTTTTTTTTCGGGAATTGTTACAATTTAAGTTTAACATTTGTTAACGCACTAATAATTCCAAATTATTATTTTACTTTTTTTTATATTATTTTAATTTTTTTTTAATTGAGTTTTGAAAATCTCTAAAAATTTAAAAGATACGAAAACAATTATATAAAATTCTTTTTGCATTGTCTTGCTTAGCAACATAAGAAGGTTACATAAATGCTGCACAAAGTTTTTCATACACGAGGTAGTGAACTTATATATCCTGTAGCCCCGTCTCTGGTTCAGCTGTGGATATCACATAACTTGAAAACTTGACTCGTCTTGTACAAACATTTAGATTTTCAGGCAAATTAAATATTTAATATTAGTTAGTTTTAATTATTATTGTTTGAACTTTATTTGTTTCTAAAGGGTGTCCCAATAAGAACGCAAGATTTAAATTTTAAATAAAACACAGATATTGAAAAAAAATCGTGAAACTTTATTATATCGTAAAGTAGACAAAATGAGGTTATGTGTGGAACAACAAATCGGGCAGATGGCCGCCGCGGCTTTGCTGGCACACACGCGATCTTTTAATGAAATTTTCAATGGCCGTTTTGCATAAATGCTGCGGTATTTCATTAATGCAGCGTCCAATTTCCTCTTTTAAGGCTTGAGTCGTCGTCGGCTTATTTGCGTAAGCCATCGACTTCAAAAAACCCCAAAGAAAAAAGTCTAATGGTGTTAAATCGCACGATCTAGGCGGCCAATTCTTGTCTCCAAAACGCGAAATAACACGACCGGGAAATGACTGATGTAGCAATTGAATTGTTTCTCTGGCTGTATGACATGTGGCGCCGTCTTGTTGAAACCACATGCCCTCCACATTCATTTCTTCAATTCTAGGCACGACCTGCGCTTGACCTGCGTTTGAGCGACATCATCACGTACAGCTGGGACATTTTCGGTCGATTGACCTGGTCGAAGGCGCGTTGTTGTCTTTACATCACTAACAGACCCAGTTTCGGCAAATTTATCCATTAATGTCTTTACAGTTGACTCTTTTGGAGCATTATTGTGACCCCAAATTGATCGCAAATTTGCGAACTGTAGCCGTAAAACTTTCACCATTTTGGTAAAACAATTTCACAATGAGAATGCGTTGTTCATTCGTTTAGCGCTTCATTTTTACTAACCTCGTACCTTCTACTAGCAAACAATAACAATTGTTCAAATGTCAAACAATGACACTTCGAATGGCGCCAAATTTAAATCTTGCGTTCTTGTTGGGACACCCTTTATATATATGATTCGATTAGATTAAAGTTCGTATTGCTCTTTAAGCCAAATTACATGTGATAATTCAAATGTTCACTATAAATAACACAAAAGTTAATTGTAAATATTCTGAAGGACACGTAGTAGAACGGAACAACTAGCTGTTTTCGAAGGTCACTATACCTTCATCATCAGCGTTCTTTGAGCTTTTGGTCCACTGTGTATACATTATATTATTTTATAAGTTCCATACTTTATGTCTGTTATGTCCTGAAAAAATTTCAATACAAATTGTCGAAAGAAAATTCTTTTCGTTTTCTAAAAAGTTAATTTTAAACTCAAAAAAAAAGATTAATTGATTTCATGTACAAAAGCAATTTTAAATAAACTGCACGTCTAAAAAAAAAAAATTCAAAGGATTTATTTTTAATATATGTATGTTCTACTTAAAATATGCATTTGTTTGCACCATTTTTAGATTTTGTTTTTTTTTTTTGTATTGTTGAACATAAAAAAACAATGAATATCAAATAAGAATTTTATAAACTTCATGTTTTTATAATATGTTTAAATTTGTTTTTTATTCTAAAATACCATTAATTCAAAAATAATTGTTATTATTATTTAAAATGTTATTTGCGTGTTTTAGAGCAAAAGCATAACTAAGGCCATAATACTTATATGTGTGTGTATGTGGCAAAAGTGTATGATATGGCCTTTTAAAAAGCCATAGTTATAAGTGGGTAATAACAGTCTTAAGATTTTTTTATAATAATGATAATGATTCGATAGTTGTTGTATGAAATGAAAGCAAATAAAGCTTTAGGCATTTTCAAGAGATTAATTTCTATGCTGGCAAGGAAGTAGACTTGGGTCGAACTCGTTCACTAGTTCATTTTTGCCACAAACCACTGATCAAACTAGACTTGGGTCGAACTAGTTCACTAGTTCATTTTTGCCAAAAACCACTGATCAAACCCATTTAAATTATTACATGGGTTTGATCATTGGTTTGTGGCAAAAATAAACTAGTGAACGAGTTCGACCCAAGTCTAGTTATTATTATTATATTAATTATGTCTGTGAAGATAAATTTCAATTCGATTAGTATAGACAAAGCCCAAAAATTTTGGATTAGTTTAAGTATGGTAGAGTTGAATTGAACTCGTCCAGTCGTTAATTTTAGACACAAACCTATGATCAAACCCATGTAAGTTAAATGTGTTTTATCATAGGTTTGTGTCTAAAATAAATGACTGAACGAGTTGGACCCAAGTCTATTACATGGGATTGATCATAGGTTTGTGTCAAAAACGAAGAAAAATGAAAAACTAGAGCTAAGTCCAACTCGTTCATTCGTTCATTTAAATTACATGTGTTTGATAATAGGTTTGTGGCAAAAAATGAACGACTGAACGAGTTGGACCCTCTATGAAAAACTACAAATATTAAAGAAATTCTCAATTTGTCCAAATATAGAAATTGTGAAATGCTTTTTAAATCAGATTTTAGGATAACGAATAATGTCGTTGAAACCTAAGTAATTACGAGTATGTAAAATAACATTACGGAACATAATTATAAAAAACATAACGTACACCTAAAATAGTTCCTTATTTCGCTGACTTCGCCGACTTACATACATACTCGTACAAACATACATATCATTGATTTGGAGTATAAAACTGCTAAATAACTTCAACCAAATTTTATATGAGGGACAAAAACAGTTAACATTTTCTATTCAAAGCTTAAGGAACTAGCCTAATACTCGTACATTAAGTTTTTTCGACACGTATGGTTTCAAATTGAAATAAATAGTTTTGCCAGTCGAACGGCATTAAAATTTCATATGTTGTAAAAAATGGATTTATTATGTTTACACCCAAGCCGACGATATACATACATATATTTCTTTCCTTACTAAAAGTACTGAAATTATTTTTTAGGCTAAACATATTCGTATTTCGCCTTCAACTCCACAAACAGTAGCCAATTTCTTAAGCCACAATTTTTGGGGCTTTCAATTATATGTATGTTTTTTTTTTACTGAAGTGCCAAACAACTCGTCTTCTTAAGACACGCAAAGCTGTCTGAAAGCCAGCAAAAATTTGGAAAATTAATTTAAAATTCCATGTGTGACTATACATACATACATACATATGTATGTACATACATCGGCACATACATATACAAAGTTTCTTTGTAGCAGTTTAAGGAAAAAGGGGTGAGAAATATAAAAACAAAGTGTGAAATGATAAATATTTTACACACAAGTAGGCCAAAAAGCAAGCAACCAAGAAAGCAGGCAGGCAGGCAGGCATTCAGTCGCATAGGAATATTTGTTCGTTCATTTATACAAATTGTTTAAAGAAGTGTAAAGGGACATGTGTTTTTCCCATTTTCATGTAATGACACGCATACATGCATTTGGAAAGGATTAAAGCAATTGAATTAGGAAGAAAATAAAAATGTGCATATGTGTGTGTGTGAGAGAGAGTAAATTTTAGGAGAAGATAGAACAAATTCAAGAACAAGGAAATTAAAGACCAGAAACAAATTTAAAACTTAAAGCTTTTGAATAAATAAATATGTTTGAAGTTAATAAATTGGATTTAAACTATCATCATTTGAGATGATTTTCAATGCGTTTCCATTAGTTTTAGAGTTTAAAGTTAACGTAAAGCATGAAAAAATTTTTCGCATTGACTTGCATAATCTTGTTTGAGGCTGCAGCATCTTGCGTGCAAAAGTTAACGAAAATCTGAACTCTAGAGCACTGCTGGTCGTTTTATAGCGCAACTAGCTGACCCGTTGTTGACGTTGACGTTGCTTTGCCACATAAATTATTTCTAGGGAATTGCTGGGGTAGAAAATAATAACTAACTCATTGTGTGTGAGGATGTGTTATACGATTGATAGAGGCAAGTAGTGCTGTGAACGATGACGGAATATAAAAATAACAAAACACCAAACATTATCTTTTTTTTTAATTTATTATAATTTATACTTATATTGTTTTCAAATTAACTCATAGCAAATTTGACAACTTTTGCTATTATAGATTTCAAGATGTAAGATTTTTGTAATTACTTTGTAGGGGGGGGGGGTGGTATTACTTCCTCCGGTCATATTCTACCAATATTTTGAACTACTTCGCACCTCACTCTTAAAACACACCATACCAAATTTAAGGACTCTGGATAGTATAGCTTTCAATATGAATGATTATTATTAATTTCTTTGTAATGGGGAAGCCCTTCCCCTGTTCCTATTCTACAAATATTTTGAAAAACTTTTCATCTCACTCTCAAAAGAGACTATACCAAATTTGAATACTCTGGCTCGCATAGCTTTCAAGATATAAGAAATTTCATTAATATGGGTGTGGCACAGCCCACTTAGGGGTATAAAAAATAAATTACAACCTCTTCTCAGACCTACCGAACATACATATAAGATTTCATAAAAATCGTTCAAGCCGTTTCGGAGCAGCTCAATTACAAACACCGTGACACGACAATTTTATATATCGTCATATAAATTCAAAAAGGGCGTAACTTACAAAAATTTTAAAATCGTCTTTTTGAGTGATTATGATGTAATTATATAAAATCCAACCCACAACATTTTTATCCGAGTATGCTCAAATATATCAATACACAAAGACTTATAATGTGTTTTGCTTGTTCTGTAAACTATTTTAAATATAACTTACGCCTTTTTTTAAATTATATAACGATATATAGATTTAGCTGGTGTGACTTCACACATGTTCTTAGGCTCTTGCGATTAGGGTAATATCCAATATTTTTAACGTTGTGAAAGATTTAAAGAATATAAAATATATAATTCACATTGTTTCAATTGGAAATAATTTTGATTCAATATGATTCTTCATTTTAATTTAACAGCACTACAATGTTAAATCAACATGAAATAAAGTTATCTCAAAAGAAAACATATTCTTTGAAGATTTAATGTAAATCATGTTGAATTAACATGATATATGACGCAAAGTCATTGCCGAAAATTTTTAAATTACCGTAAATAATGTTGAATTAACATGACACATATATGAAGCAAAATCACTGCCGAAAAATCTTAAATTACATTTGTTTTCGTAGATTTTAATATGAAATTTTTCTGTGTGGCCCTGCTGAGTTTACTTTTCCCCCACTTTCTCTTCCATACTTCCTTTCTTTCCAAGTGCATTTTAGTGCCATCTTTTTTTATATCTTTGCTACAATCTAATTTCTTGCACAACTTTTCTTCGCCTGTCAATTGATGTTCTTCCGTTGTTTTCTATATTTATTGCAGAATATTCATTCGCTTTCCCCCGCAAACAAAAAAAAAAAAAAAATGCAAGTAGCAATAAGAAAATTTACACCATTCACCTTGAGGCCAATATTTATAGAGCAGGCAAAAAATAAAATAAAAAAATTTAACACGAGCTCAGTTTCCAATTTCTTATTTTTACAATTATTTTATATATATTTTTTTTCGGCTTTATGTTGTCAATTGCTGCTGTCACGGCTTCCCGCACTGCAGTCAATTTTCATAGCAAAACGTTAAGGTCAAATACATTAAAGTTTGTTTGCCGGTTGCTACATCCGTCGTCTATCTACCAAACCGGAGGAAAAACATTATTATTTTGATAGTTTGAAAATGAACGGCTAAAAATAAAATAAAATAAAATAAAATAAAATGAAACGAACATCTTTATATTTGACAGTTTGCTAAATTATAGACATTTACAACAATATTATATGCTGAACAACAAGAAAAGGAACAATTTAATATATTGTACGATATTTTCACATCTCTTTTATTTGGCTCTTTTTTTTGTATGTATCTGGGAGAAGCGCTTAAACTATAGTATTTTTAATATAAAAATATTGGTTAAAGAATGTGGTCGTCTTAGGAGTGAGTGACAGGAGTGTGATTTGTTATGAACGCCTGGTTATACCTTTTTCTGGAATGTGAAACAGTTCATAAGTAAATAAAGCTGACATAGAGTGAGTGGAAGGAAGTGGGGAGAAACACTTAAATGATGTTTTAATGGTTTTTATTTGGTTGCCAACGCAATTACTTAACATCATTCAGCAAGAAAAATTAAATAAAAAAACAACAACAGGAAAAGTATAATAAATGACAAAGGGTCTTTTGTGCTTTAAATAATAATAACAATAATAAGGAAGCCATCAAATTGCTAAATTTAAGTGTCTTAGATTTTATATTTAGATAATATCAGTATGTTATGCTTTCTCATTTGAAATCATTTAAGGCTGCAGAGGGAATTATATTGAAATGTTATATGATTTGAGCGCATTCGATTTTCAATCTTCGCTGGCTATCGAACATCGAGTATCGAATGTTGAATTCATATTATGAGCTGGCAACACCATCAAAAATTTCTTTTATTAACGAATTTTCTACCAAATGAAACTTTACGCTTCCATTACTGCTGAAAATTAAACAATTGAACAAAAATACACAATCCTTGCACAATGTACTTGTTGGTTTAACGTACGGCACGTTCGAGTAGAATACATTACGGGACGCTTACAGCTACTTTAAGTAAAGCTTAAATTACACGTGCCATAGTCATAATGCCATAGCCATAACCAAATTAAAATTCAATTGGTTTCTATGGTAATGGCTATGGCGTTATGGTGAGTCACCTATAATCGAATACAGTGTTGCCCAGTAGTTTGGTTCGAACGGCTGTTTTCTATGGCTAAGGTTATGTCACGTCTGATTGCACCTTTAATGAAATCTTCACGCATCTACTTGGTTAGAATGTCTCAGTCCATTAACTCTCTTTTGAATTTTAAATATTTGAGTGAATGTTGTTTTGGTTGGGTGCAGCGTTACAAATGAGTGTCTTGTGCAGCCTTTTAGTGTTAACATCTAAAACAGTGCTGGCCAACGAGACTAATGCATTCGAGTATGTGTATTAGACCCCTGAATAATACCAATTACAAGAACTTTTAAGACATGAGGGATTTTTCAAACGATTTCCTACAGCGAAATCTTCTAAAACAATCGCTAAACAACACTGTTTGCAAGAAATTTGTTTCAGTTACTGCACGTATAGGAGTAGAGAAGAAAATACTTCATGACGAAAGAATTTGTGGTGCTTGCTTTTTCCTACGCATTGGCGCGTATAAAAACGTCATTTGCGTACATACACACACACACGTTGTGTGTATGATCTTTTATTTTTCTGCGCACATACAAACGCACACATGCATTGACATTAGTTGTGTGTGCTTGCTTTAAAAAACCACCCTTAAACACATAAAAGCTTAACGTCTACATCTTACACATACACACACCCACACACACTCAAACATACAATATGCAAACAAGCGTACACGCATCAACGCTACTTCTTTTTAATGTTTGTTACGAAGTCTTCGCGACATCGCTTAAAAACACTCATATACACTTATATCAATACATCCGTAGTGCTTCGCTTATTAAACGACATCATATATTATTGGTTTAGCATCATATATTACAGCAACAATGAAATATATAGACAACGCAAATAAATTTCAAATTATTGGTTTAGTATAATACAAGCTACGACAATACATTTAAAAAACAAGACGTATTTACATTTCAAGATTGTTTAGGCAGCCCTCTAATGTGTATTCATTTGTATAAGAAGCCGATTCAAGTTCGCACTGTGGTCCCATATTGGCCAGCCTTAGTCTAAAATATAAGTGCATTAGTCTTTCGATTTACGCCGTCTTGGCTTGCATTGTTCCTTTCAACTTTGATTTATTTTGCAATGCGACTATTTTGCGATACGAAAACCTTGCTTGAATTAAAAATCAGAAGAATAATCATTTCTATTTTTTTTTTGAAGTTTTTGAACCAACATTAAAGTAATATCGATTTACATATTTTAGATAACAATTTCCTAAAATAATATTGACGTAAATGGAGGAATTAATACATTATATCAAGTATGTATATGTATATCGTTAACTTAATATAGAAAGGCCCTAAGTCATTATTTGTTTCAAATCGACTTTTTTGTATATTTCGAGAGAAGAACATCTAATGTATCAAAAAAAAATGCATAAATCTCGATTTAACAAAAAATAATGACTTAGGGCCTTCCTATATTAATGTACATTGTAATGAAAATTAAACTTCCAATTCCTTAATAGAATATTAAATCAAATACAGAATGATTAACCCTTTAATGCGCAACATTGAGAAAATATTTTTTTCTACAGATTCTAAGCAAAAATTTTCTTCCAGGATTTTTTTTTGAAATTTTATTTATTGGAGTGAAAAAGTTAAAGAACTAAAAGGAAAGGAGCTCAGATATCTTGGTAATAAAAGTTCTACACTAGAATTAATTTTATTGATAATATTCTAATAATGAACATTGGACATTCACAAAATTTATTAAATTAAAACGCAGGCCAAATAAGTTTTTAAAAAATTTCACAACGGTAACATTGTTGTAATGTAACAGATACGATTTTTTATTAAAAATGAATTTTACAAATTGAAACTAGATACTGTACCAAAGTTATTGCATTAAAATAAAATTAAAAATTGCCTAAATTTAATGGTTTTTATGAGGGTTGAATGTTTTGTTGCATATCTGCAACATAGCGCAGAAAATGGTTAAATTATATATTTAAATCAGCAAAAAGTTCTTGGTTTAATCCCTTAATAATATACAAAGTATTCATTAATCCCCTCTTCTTAACGATTTACATACAATAATTATTATCTTCACTTTTACCATAATGTTTTTGCTCATAATTGAAAATTCTGTGTTAAAAATTATGAAAGAAAATGTCTGGCAAACAAATACTTCAAAGTGTTGTTGAATTTCGTCGTCGCAATAAATGTGGCCTCAAAGAAAAAAAAAAAAAAAAAAAAAAAAAAATACTAGAAAGACAGCAATCAAGAGTATTTAAGTTTAAGCAAAAAGACGACAAATATCAAAATGATTTTACATGAAGAAAAAAAACATAAATTGCCAAGAGTTTTCACAAGCCGCCTGCATATAATAAAAAGCAAAAAGGAATAAAACACCAGCCATGCAAAGCAGCTGAAATATGGTAAAGGCAACTTATACTAGTCATAATCAAAGAATAATTTCGTTTATACTAAAGTTATCTAAAGGGTTGTTGTGCTCTACCCAGTCACTCCGTGAGTCATACAGCAAAGAAAATAAAATTGTGTAATTGTTGTTTCTTGTCACTTTGATGATGATGATGACGATGATGGTGCAGATGAAGAGAGTCCTTTTGTCAACCAGCAAGAGGATTGCGCTATACTCAGCGTGTTTAATTTAATGGAGATTAATTACATTTCAAGCTTTAAAAAGGAAAAGAAGGGAAAACAATTCTAAAAAACTTGATGTCAACCTTTTTACCTCCTTATATTTGTTTTTTTGTTTATTAATAGTTTTAAAAGGGAGTTTTTGTTGTTAGTGGATAAGTGGTTAGAAGTTTTTGGACAACATGGATGAAAAAGTTTGGAATATAAACAGTGTACAGGTAGTTAGTTAAGATTCCCACAGCATAGATTTCTATTATCTTTTCTGCATTTCGGAGGAGAGAATGCTAAAAAAAAGAATTAAAAATTTTATATTATAGGCCACTGAAAAACCATTTGTGATTAAATATATGTGTATCTACATATATACATTTATTAAATCCAGCATTAAAAATCTTACAAGCTTGGCGACGATAAGTTTGCTAATAGAAAACTTAAATGTGTCCGTTACAGCTCAATTCGCTTGTAGAAAATGTCACTCTTTCCTTCAAACTACACTCTTTCCTATAGAAAATTTGACTCTGCCTATCACAGCACACTTTTATTGCAGAAAAGCTGACAGTGCCCAATACTTCATAATTTTCTTATGCAAAAATTTATTGTGACCATCACATCACTCTTTCCATACACAAAAGTTGTCAGTTCACTCTTCTAATAGAGAAGTTGTCAGCACACTTTTCTTATAGAAAAGTTGACAGCACACTTTTCTTATAAAAAAGTTGGGATTACACTTTTCATATAGAAAATTTGGCAGCTTATTTTTTTAAAGAAAGAGTTCACAGCACACTTTTCGTATAGAAAAGTTGACTGTGTTCATTACCCATATCAGCACAATTTCATGACAGAAAAGTTGACAGCACACATCTATATATATAAAACAGGATGTGTGTATGTATGTATGTAACGTATGGACTCCAAAACGGCTGGGCCGATTTTGATGAAATTTTCAGGGAATCTTCGGAATAATCAGGCGGGTGGCACTGTGAAGTCTGATTTTTGATTTTCGGTCTGCGGGCGGGGCGGCGTGGCAAAATCCAATTTTCATATTGTACCACCAATGCGCAACACTTTCAAATCAATATAAATGAAATTGAAAAGACAATGGGGGTAGCGAAGCACACCGGGTGTAGCTACATAGTTTATCATAGAAAAGTTTGCTGCACACTTTCCTTATACAAAAGTTGACAGCACACAGAAAAGTTGACTATTCTCGTCTCAGCACATTTTTCTTATAGAAAAGTTGACAGCGCATTTTTCTTATATAAAAGTTGACTGTACCCGCCACAGCGCACTTTTCTTATAAACTTGACCAAGACTATCGTTAATGATATCGATTTCGAATGTATCTCAAACATTTATCGTGTAAAACCATCGATAATGACACTAAAAAATTAATCGAAAAAAGTTTACCTGTCGTTCAGTTTTGTTTCAAAAAACATTTGAATACGGTACCTCTAGGTTGACATAAGAAAAAAAAAAAATAAAATACAAAATAAAAAACAAAATAAAAAAATTAAAAAAATAAAATAAATAAAAAAAATAAAATAAAAAATTAAATAAAAAAAATAAAATAAAAAATTAAATAAAAAAAAATTAAAAAAAAAAATAAAAAAATATAATAAAAAACTAAAATAAAAAAAAAAATAAAATAAAAAATTAAATAAAAGATAAAATAAGAAAATAAAATGAAAAAAACAAAAGAAAATAAAAAAACAATAAAAAAATAATAAAAAAATAAAATACTAAATAAAATAAGAAATAAAATAAAAAATAAATAAAAACATAAAATAAAATAAAAATAAAATAAAAAAAATAAAAAATAAATAAAGTAAAAAATAAATAAAAGAATAACATAAAATAAAAAAAAGTAAAAGAAAATAAAAATTAAAAAAAAATTAAATAAAGAAATAAAATCAAAACAATTAAAAAAATAAAATAAAAACAATTTAAAAAAATAAAAACAATTTAAAAAAATAAAGACAATTTAAAAAAATTTAAAAAAAATAAAAAAAAAAAATAAAAAATAAAAAAATAAAAAAAAATTAAAAAATAAAAAAAAATAAAAAAAAAATAAAAAAAATAAAAAAAAATAAAAATTAAAAAAAAATAAATAAAGAAATAAAATAAAAACAATTAAAAAAATAAAATAAAAACAATTAAAAAAAATAAAATCAATTTAAAAAAATAAAATCAATTTAAAAATTAAAAACAATTTGAAAAAATAAAAACAATTAAAAAAAAATAAAAAAATAAAATAAAAAAAAAATAAAAATAAAAAAATTAAATAAAAATAAAAAAAATTAAAAAAAATACAATAAATTAAAAAATTAAAAAAATTAAAAAAAAAAATAAAAAAAGTAATAAAAAATAATAAAATAAAATAAAAAAATAAATAAAAAATTATTTCAATAACAAATACTAAAAAAATAAAATAAATAAAAAAATTAAATAAAAAAGAAACTAAATAAAAATATATATAAAAATATAAAATAAAAAATAAAATGAAAAAAGAAAGAAAAAGAATAAAAGAAATAAATAAAAAAAATGCAATTCACCCGTGACAATGTTTCTCTGAGAAACATTGCCGTGACCAGGATTCGAACCTGGGTTACTACGGCCACAACGTAGGGTCCTAACCACTAGACGATCACGGCTATGTGAATGTTAATCAATCAACTTAAATTGAGAAATGGATTCATTTTAAATATTGGATTATTTTTCGTAATATGCAATTGAAGCTGAAATAAAGTTAGGATCCATTAACAACAATATATCAAAATCTACGGATCTCTGATTCATAAGCAAAAGCAAAAAATCTTTAATTAATTTTTCTAGACAACCAATAAAAAAAATCTTAATACATTTATAAGTTTTGACATAATTTATATTTCAATTAGCTTATTTATTCTTTCTTGCATTACTTATTGAGAATTAAATTTTACACTCTCACAACTTAATGCGATTTTTTTTCGTTAAAAACTAATTTAAAAGCCATTTCATAAATCATATTTTATTTCAGATAAAATTAAATGTACAAGGCAATAAAAAACAACAAAAAAAGAACGCCATATTTAATAATGAAAAGTGAATCTTCTCTCTCTAATTGTCTTATGAAAATGTAAAATTAAATAAACGCGTTTAATGTTTTATTCTGATACAATTCATAACACTTCCATTACTTACAATTTCATTAAAAGTCCTTGAAAACATTGCCAACGTACATACTCGTACTCCTTCTTGTGCTCTCTGGATACAGTTTTTTTTTTGTTCGCAAAAGCAAAAGCATTCAATGCAACATTTATGCGGTAATAACATAACGGTAACTAACTACTAACACACAGACGTGTTGCTCTTATGAATGGCGAGGTTTTTAGAATTTTCTTTTTTTTTTCTAGAGTTTTACCTTTTATGTTTAAAGTGTGAGAAAGGAAAATGTTTAAATGAAAAGAAATGCTGCAAATTTTACTGTTGCAAAGCATAAAGAACAAAATGTAGTTACGTTGTATCTTGTTCATGATGTAAGATAAATATTAACTTACATCCTTAAAGTAAATTGCTTTTCTTGCTTCTTTTTTATGTTGTTTCGTTTTTTACGTTTACCATTTGAACACTATGAAACCTTATATAAAATTCCTTAAGCATAAAAATATAATTTTATGTGCTTGTCTTTGAGGGTTCATTTGCAAGGATGCTACACTGTGTACTTGCAGGTAAATACATATTTAGATGTAACTGTATCGGAATATTTGTAAGTCAAGTTTAATTATTAAAAGCGAGCCATTGTGCAAAGAGCAATAAAGAGTTTATTTTACTCCAGATAACAAAAACATAGCCACTGCTCTTAAACATTTATGATTTAAACTCTTGCACAATTTTCTGTGTCATTTTGTGGTGTAGTATTATCTAAAGTGTACTGGCGTTAACGTCAACTTTTATATTCAGCAAATCAGCAAAGTTCGAGTTTCCAATTGTTCATAGAAATAAATAGCAAAAGTAACATTTCAATTGTCATTTTCATTATGCCTTATACCATTTTTACACTCACTCACATCTTTGACGAATGCGTGGAATATGTTGAAAATTTAATCATCGTTCAGCTGTCATGTATTATAATACTATTTTTTTTGCGAGTGTGGGTAACTAAAAATTAAATAATAAAATGCAATTTAAAAAATTCAGTAGAAATTGAATTAATTGCTGGCTCCTGAGGAGCAGAAAAAAAAATAATGAAACAACATGCAAAATTAGTAGAAATTATGCCAGCGGACAATGCTGATGAAGAAATATTAAAAACTTTATCCGCAAAGATTTCGCGTAGACATTTGCAACTACTTTTATGTAATTTATTTCGATTTGGAAAAATATATAACAGATTTTGTTTTATATGCATACATATAAATACATATGTATATAATAAATTCTTAATTACGGATCTTTTTTTGGGAAGGATATTCCAAAATGTAGCCTTCAATGTATGTACATATGTACATGCATATGTATGCATGTGTGTATATAGTCCCTGCAGAAAGTGCGAATAGTGAAATTGTGGTGATTTACTAGTGACGT
Organism: Tachina grossa; assembly: GCA_949987645.1. Taxonomy (NCBI): domain Eukaryota; kingdom Metazoa; phylum Arthropoda; class Insecta; order Diptera; family Tachinidae; genus Tachina; species Tachina grossa. Next base: position 19,430,678 of record OX465275.1, read on the forward strand.
TGTCAGTAGCACTACTGACCAGGTGTACCCCAGCCAATGGTATCATCTATTGACATTTAACATTAGCTTGTCATTGAAAATCCACCACTAGACTATAGCACTACTGACTTAGTAGTTCTTTCGGCACCATATGGAGACATTGCTACCAAAGATTCACTAGTAAATTTTAGGGGCTCTAGTCAACAATATCGATATATCCTCTCTCGTTATCAATAGTAAACTTATAGTGATTTTCTAGTGACACTGTCAATACTACTACTGAATAGGTGTACCCCAGCCAATGCAAATGCCTATTGATAAATAACATAGGGTTGTCATTTCAAATCTATCAGTAGACTTAGCACTACACAGAAAAAAAATTATTTGTAAATACAATTAATTTTTTTGTTACATCAATGAAATAATTAATTGATTTTGAACCTACTACGATTTTTGTAAATACAATTAACGGAATTGTAAGTTAAGGGAAAATCTTTAAAATATTTTCAATTAAATATATCAACAAATAATTTGTTGAAATTAATTTTTTTTTCAACATTTATTTTTGCTAGATTTCAAAGTTATTTCAATTCAAGTTATTGTTATATTAACAATGTGAATTGTTGAATTTCTGTATCATAATTGTTATATTAACAAGCTTTTTATACACAATCACAATACTCGAAACGATTTTTTGCTTGTCTGCGAAAAACACTAAATGTCTTTGGGCGGTCTTTGGTCAACACTAATAAACTGACTCACTTACCTCTCAGCTAAAGAGCAACACTTTATTAGATACGCAAATGATGAATACACACAAAATATGATTTCTTGTTTCTTCTACATGTGAGCATTCCATTATGATATAATTTAACAAATAATTTTCTTGAATAATTTAATTGACTACAAACAATTAAATTTGTTATATCAACAATTATGATTGTTAATTTTTAAATTAAATGTTAACAATTTGTTTTGTTGGTTGCATTTCGATGATATTTTTTTCTGTGTATTGAGAAGGTAGTTCTTTTACGACCATATGGAGATATTTGAACCGAAGATTCACTCGTAAATTTTAGTGACCCTCGTCTACACATATTTATTTAATATTATTGCACAACATAATAAAAAAGAAAAATAAACTATTGGCGCGTTCATTGACAATATCACCAGAAATACACTACCTAGAACCGTCGTCTCTAACGTATCTCTACTCGCGCATAAAAGGAAAGTTGTCGACATTTTAACTAGTGCAATTGTCGCTGGAGAAAGAGTATTGACATAGAGACATATGGTTCTAGGTTGACTAGAGGGGTTGTATACATTTTTTTTAGCGATGACACTAAAATACTCGAAAGATGTTGAACGGAACAAAGTGAGATAGGAACATCTTTTGAAGATGTTGAACATTCAGCCCTGTATAATTCTTATTGGAAGATGTTATCATCTTGCCAAATTGATGAAAGATGAAAGATGTGAGTAAGTGTGAAAAGGCTATTAGGGTGAGAATATAAATCTATTAAAAAATCAATTCTGTGTTTGGGAAATGTACGCATGCGCAACGTGCTATAAGTGTACGTATTTTATATTAATCATTCGCACTAATTTTGAACAAGAGTATTTTGGTTAAGGTATTCATAGACTATACAATATTATTGAGCACTTAATTTCTATTGTTATTTTCGCTTTGCTGTACACCGCTGCTGGCCAGCGAGAGAGTTGTATTCGTGTATGTGCATTCATTTGTATAAGAAGCAGATTGCAGTTCAGCACTCTGGTGCCACTTTGGCCTTCTATGCTCTACACAATTCAATAAGTTACACGACATTAAAAGGTAGATGGCGCAATTTTTAGTATGTAAATGCAAAGGAAATCTACACATATGTGTCTTTAAGAAACTGTTTAATTAATTTTTCGTGATGCATGCATACATACATATCGATGGCTTAATATAAAAAGGGCCTAACTCAATTTTAATCGAAATCGTGTTTTTAATATTTTCTGGGCGACAATAATTGCATCCTCCTTGAAGATCTTAGTACGTTACAGTTCAAAATCAAGGACTTATGGCAACTTTAAAAACTATTTCTGCATGTAAATGCTTTATTTTTCTTCAGTTTTTTGCTTCTCCTGTAAAATATCCAAAATTCGAGTTAGGCTTTTTTTATATTAAGCCATCGATATGTACATATGTATATGTATGTGTGTATATATATATATAAACTTGAGTGACGTGAGCAGTGAGATATTATTACTGTCCAATGTTGTTAACATGTCAAATTTTTGCGCAATATAAAAAGCAAAATGCATTTGATTTTATCCAATATATTGTGCTACATACTAATATAATACACAGGCAAATTTATTGTAAAAAACCAATTACTGCACAATAATATTGCAAATGTATGGGTATCTGTAAAAAGCCTATTTAGTATGCGAGAATCACCTTATATTTATAAAAAGTACCTTTAGCAAAAAACAACATTTATAAAAACTTTTTTTTACAAAAAATATTTTTTGCATATAGAGCCTTTTTACAAAAAGTACAATTAAGTACCATTTCCAAAAAAAAACAACACTTAATAAAACTTTTTTACAAAAAGTACTTTTTACATATTGAGCCCTTTTACAAAAAGTACTTTTCTCCAAAGGTACCTGTTCAGAAAACGTGCTTTGCAGAAAGTAATTTAAAAAAGCGTCTGCTATAAAAGGTACCTCTTTAAAAAAATGTATTTTGCAAAAAGTACTTTTTTTAAAACGTGTCTTTTATGCAACAGGTACTCAAAAAGGATTTTGTACAAACAGCAAATTTTACAAAAAGTACTTTTTGCAAGCAAAAGTACTTTCACAAAAAGTAATTTTGACAAAAATTACAAAAAGTACATCTTTAACGAAAAGTGCCTTCCTCAAAAAAGTTCCCTTAATAAAATTTTTCATTTTAAAAAAGTACCTGCTAAGGAGCACCTGTTAAGAAGTACCTTTAACAAAGAATACCTTTTGTTAAAAGTACCTATTGTAAAAAGTGCCTTTTGTAAAATGTACCTATATATGCGTAAAAAGTACCTTTTGTAAAAATTACCTTCTGTAACAAAGCAACTTTTGTAAAAAGTACCTTTTTTAAAAAGTACCTTTTGAAAAAAGTACCTTTTGTAAAAAGTACGTGTATGTAAAAAGTACCTTCTGTAAAAAGTACGTGTATGTAAAAAGTACCTTCTGTTACAAAGCAACTTTTGTAAAAAGTTCCTTTTGTAAAAAGTACCTTTTTAAAAACTACATGTGGTAAAAAGTACCTTATGTAAAAAGTACATTTTATAAAAAATACCTTTCAAAAATGTAACTTCAGCAGAAATCAGATTTAAAAAATAAGTATCTTTAACAAAAAGTACCTCTAAAACAATTTTTTTTCTTCTTTCAAAAATTAATTTTAAAAATAGTACTCGTACATACCTTTAAAAAAAAGTGTGTTCCTTATAAAAAAGTACTTAAAAAAAATTATCTTTGGCAAAATGTATCTTATACAAAAAGTAGCTTTAACAAAAAAATACCTTTTACTTTTAGGAAAAAATACCCTTTATGAATAGTACCTGTAACAAAAAGTACCTCTACAAAGTACATTTAACGTTTCGAAAAAAACATTTTTCCCGTACCATAAAAAAGTACATCATTTTTACAGAAAGTTCTTTTAACAAGAAGTACCTTTTACAAAATGTACCTTTTACAAAAGTACTTTTTTGCAAAATGTACCTCCTTCCTTTTAATTAAAATAAACTTTGCAAAAATTATCTTAAAGAAAATGTACTTTTTACAAGTAGAAGCTTTTTAAAAAAGCATTCTTCACAAAAAAAAACTTAAATTTTTTTTTGTATAATTAACACTATTAGTCGAAGTTTACGTTGAATTAAAAAAAAATAATTGTACCGTTCAAACGGTGTCACAAAGCTACAACGTTTTAAAATTGTTGTTTGAAAGAAAAAACAAAAGCAATTATACTAAAATAATTTAAAACATTATCAGCCTTATTTATAAAAATTAAAAGAATAAAAAGAAACCAAGGGGTGTAAAAGTTTAATAACTTTTTTGCTTATTAATTTTTTTTTATTTTTTCTTTCAGATTATATAGACAACACTTGGAGAATTTATAATGGAGAGGTTCACAACTGAACAGAGAACCAGAACAATAGAATTTTATTATTTAAACCAGAGATCAATTATTTTAACGCAAAGAGCATATCGTCGACATTTTAACGTCAGAATTTCGCCATCTGAAGCGATGATTCGTTGCTTAGTTAATCGTCATCACCAACATGGCAGCGTAAGAGATTTGCCTCGAACCGGTAGACCACGTTTAAGTCGCACTGCGGAAAATATTGAACGAGTACAGCAAAGTGTTAACGAAGCACCAGAAACATCTGGCAGAAGGCGTTCTGCTCAGCTAGAAATGTCTCGTACGTCACTACGGCACATTTTAAAAAAAGATTTACAGTTATACCCATATAAGGTGCAATTGGTCCAAGAATTAAAACCCGCAGATCATCGGCAACGTCTAAATTTTGCAGTTAAATTTCAAGAGTTGGCCAGAAATGAAATCAACTTTATTGAAAATTTGATTATGAGTGATGAAGCTCATTTTCATTTGAATGGCTTTGTACGTTCTGGGATTCTCAAAATCCAAGAGCAATTCATCAACGCCAATTGCACCCCATCAGGTGTACAGTATGGTGTGGGATCACATCTGAAAATGTCATTGGGCCCTACTTCTTCGAGAATGAAGATGGAAGTGCTGTAACCGTAAATGGAGAGCGGTATCGGTTTGTGATAGAAAATTTTTTACGTCCTGCTCTTGAAAACAGACCTGGTATGTGGTTTCAGCAGGATGGAGCCACTGCCCATACCGCCCGAGACACAATGGCACTTTTAAGTCAAATTTTTGGAGAGCGAATAATTTCTCGAAATTCGGAAATTATTTGGCCAGCGCGATCCCCAGATTTGACAGCACCCGACTATTTTCTTTGGGGTTTTTTGAAGGAGCGAGTGTATGTGAACAAGCCAGAGACAATCCTTGAACTCAAGGCAAACATTGTTGCAGAAATTCGAACGCTACAGCCACAAGTTTTGAAAAATGTTATGGAAAATGCTCTAAAAAGAGCCCATCAGTGCGAAGCTGAAAACGGCGGTCATTTAAGAGACATCATTTTTCATACTTAGTGTAAAAAAATTTCCATTTTGTATATTATATAATCTGAAAGAAAAAATAAAAAAAAGTTAATAAACAAAAAAGTTATTAAACTTTTACACCCCTTGGTTTCTTTTGGCCCACCCTGTATAAAGGGGTTTTTAAAACAAATTTTCATGCACAATTTTTCTTATTAAGCCTTCAAAAAGCCTTAATATTTTTTTTTATAAATAAGGCTGTATGACACTTGAGACTGACGTTTGAATCTCCCGAATAAATAATAAAAAATTTTAATCAGGCATAATATCTTAAATCAAGCCTAAGTCCAATATTTTCATTTCTTATTGAATGAAATATTTTTTTTTATTAATTAATGAAATTTTCTAAAGAAGAGAAGAAAACTTAATGCGCATTTTTTTGTGCTGGCACGCTCTTCATCAGCACCCATATCTATCTACTTGGGGCAGAGATTGTTATTTACATCAGGTATTTAATGTGAATTTTTAATGAAATGGAATATGAGAAATGATTATATTGGGTATACAATTATTGATCTACTTCTTCAAAAAAAAAAAAAAAAAAAAAAAAAAAAAAAAAAAAAAATAATAAATTAAAAAATGTCTTGCGAAAGCTTTTTTGCGGTTATGGCGCAATTTTAGTGATTGTACATATATATTTATTTAATTATTATAACATATTCTATAAAATAAATTTGCTGGAAGACCACTTGCCCATGATGCTATTAACATTATTCTTAAAGAAGTTTTTGTGACTGACTATACACGTCCTATGCCCTGACATAGCAGCAGACAACGAAGGTTGTCTACGAAATTCCACAAAGAACCCCAAGGCTATACGGTTATCCGTGTAAAAGCAGTCAACCAGTGCGAAGTATAGGAAAAACTTTCAAAGGCAAAACAGCACACACAACCGCCTGTCAGCACTTAAGAAATAATTACGATGACGCGAGATTTGTTCTTCAGCCCAAATCTGTTTAACGACTGGAGTTATTGTACTTCTATTTCCCTGTTATCATGAGTTTACTGTATTTCCTTTGTTGTTGGCCACAACACTATTTCTTGCCTAAATCCTCTTCTATTTCCCTGTTATCATGAGTTCACTGTATTCCCTTTGTTGTTGGCCACAACACTATTTCTTGCCTAAAGCCCCTAGAGCTCTATGTACATGCATACATATGCAGATTGCGTTCATGCATGTGCCAGTAATACTCGTACGTCTGAAACCACTTTTACAGTTCTTACAACTGCAGAATTGTTGTGGTGAAATGGAAATTGGTATCTTTTCTTTTTCTTTGTTCTTGCTCTTTGCCTTAAAAGTTAAAATTGTTTCACTTTTTCCGTCTTCTCCCAAAGCATACTCATATCATCATCTCTCGTTGTGTTCATAATGTCAGGTAATTTTACCTTAGTACACGACAGGCAGAAAGAAGCAAGAGCCAAGAAAAACACAAAACATGTAAATTGAATAATAAATTTCATTAAAATGTAGAAAATAATGTGGTGTTAAATTGAAACAAGTTTAGAGGTTTTTGCGGTTAAAAAACAGCTTGTAATATTTTTACATCCATTTCTTGTTTAATTTTTTATATATAGTTATTTTTTCTTCTTCTGTTATTCTCTTTCGTTATAAATAGAATATTTTTTATATTTTTTGTTTGTTTGTTTTTTTTATGGCTAAATGGTCATGTTATCTTCGTTGCCGGTTAAAAGGCAAGACAAGGAAATTTTAATGCAGGTAATGAGTTTTGTAATCCGGTGATAAAAAAAATGCTTTTAAAGAGGACATTTATAAATGTTTAATTCATTAATATTATTTTGATAGGAGTGCAGTGTTGTACAGTGATTACAACAAGACTTTCAAAAATGAATGTAATTTTAATAAGTGTAAAAGTTAAATATTATATGCAGCAGCAGACTGATTGTTAAATTTTTTCGGATGCTTTCTTTTTTTTTGGAGAAAGCAAAAAATTTGCAATAAAAATATATTATGAGGATGGTAGAGTGAGTGCAATAGACATAAAACTATTAATTTTTCTCATTTTATTTACATTAAATAAATACTTTTATAAACAAGTATTTATACATAAAAAATCAAAAAACCCGACTGCGACCAACTTTTAACCGTATCCTAAATAGATCCTAAAAGATGATTTTAAAATACCTGTGGAATGATACCCATTTTGATATAGTTCGCCGACTTTTTTTTATTTATTTTTGAATTTACAAAATGGCGCCTGCTGGCCTGGCCGTCATATTGAATGACAACTGACAAATCTTTAGTGACACTCCCGCGATTAAGACAAATCAATTGACGTAAGATAGTTCGAATCGGTCCACCCGTTCGGTTTATATGCTGTAGCAAACACACATGCATACATACATACGAACATACATACATACATACATGCTAAAGTCCTGCACAAGACCACTTATAAGAACTTTTAAGACATGAGGGAATTTTCAAATGCTTCACAACAGCGAACTCTTCCAAAAAAAAAACGCTTAACAACACTGTTGGCAATACATTTGTTTCAGTAATTGCAGGTATAGGAGTAAAGAAGAAAATACTTCGTGGTGAAAGAATTTGTAGTGCTTGCTTTTTCCTTCGCATGGGCGCATATACAAACGTCATGCATGCATGTGTGTATGACCTTTTATTTTTCTGCGCACATGCAAACGCACACACATGCATTGACATTAAACAACCCTCTAGTCAGCCTAGAACCACATGTCTCTATGTCAATACTCTTTCGCCAGCGACAATTGCACTAGTTAAGATGTCCACAGCTTTCCTTTTATGTGCGAGTAAAGATACGTTAGAGACAACAGTTCTAGTGTATTTCTGGTGATATTGTCAATGAACGTGTCAACAGATTGTTTTTCTTCTTTATTATTCTGTGCAATAATATTAAAAAAATGTACATATGTAGACGAGGGTTGCTAAAATCTACTAGTAAATCTTGGGTTCAAATATCTCCATATGGTCGTAAAAGAACTACCTTCTCAATAGTGTTAAGGTCTACTGGTAGATTTTCAATGACAACCGTATGTTATATGGTAATAGGCAATTACATTGGCTGGGGTACACCTAGTCAGTAGCACTATTGACAATGTCACTAGAAAATCACTATAATTTTACTATTGACAATGAGCGAGGAAATATCGATATTGTAGACTAGAGTCCCTAAAATTTACTAGTGCATTTTTGGTGTCAATGTCTCCACGTTGATCCAAAAGAACTACTTGGTCAGTAGTGATACAGTCTAGTGGTGGATTTCCAATGACAAGCTAATGTTAAATGTCAATAGATGATTACGTTAGCTGGCTGGGGTACACCTGGTCAGTAGTAATACTGACAATATCACTAGTAATCACCACAATTTCACTATTCGCACTTTTTGCAGGGAAATAATAGCTTACCATCTACATCTTACACACATACACACTCAAACGTACAATATGCAAAATAACAAGCATACACCCATCAACACTACTTCTTTTGATTGTTTGTTATGAATAAAAAGTCTTCGCGACATCGCTTGTCAACACTCATATATACGAACAGCAATGCATCCATCTTGCTTCGCTTATTATACGACAGCATTTATTATTAGTTTAGTATACATACATACATACATTCCACGAGAATAGATTTAAAAAACAAAAGGTATTTATGTTTCAAGACTGTTTACGCAGGTCTCTAATACATACACTGATAAACACAATACCCTTCTTTGCGTTGCCCAGTCGGGTAAAAAGCAAATCTATTCATGTTTGAATAAGATGTTTAAACATATTCCTGGTAGTTGCAATTGCTCTTTGGCTTTGAAGAAAAAATTCTTTGCCTTGGCTAAACTAAACCTTTAATTAATTTTCTTTAGCTTGGAAATATATATTTTTCTTTAAACTTTTCATTATTAATTATTCATAACTAAAACTTTGTTTTTATAAATATTTTAAACAAATACTTTTTGTTTTGGTACTTAGTACTTTAAAATAAATACACTCAAAAGTAAACCCAGATGCATTCATTTATTCACATCCTTTGAAATATCATATGATGACACACTTAATTTTTCTTTTTTTAGTAATAAATGTAGACACTTTAAACTCTTGTACATGAGATTTGCCTTGTAAAGATTAAAAAAAAAAACGAAACGTCATAGATACTAGTATGCACATATGCATACAAAAATGAAATCAGTTCAAGGTTTTTGTGTTAAAATATAAACTTTGTTGGGTTTTATGTGTTTTTTTTTAAACAAACTGTGTGGTTTTTATTTTGTTTTGCAAAATAGAGAATTTTTTGTGCTCAAGTCTTGTTAAGTACGATTTTCAATTTAATGATTACATATAATTTACGAGTATACATATATTTTTTTTTTCAAAATGTCTACACAGTAATTAATGTAATCATGTGAAGTGTACTGCTTGCTGCTGATGACAGTAACTAGAAAATCTTCATAAATAAGATGACTTTTTCTTTTTGCTAACAATTTCAGTGGGTTGTTGGAAGCCTGAAAATATTTTTAATGAATAAGACTCACTTCAAACTATTGAAATGTAAAATATTATGTTCAGAAAGAGGAATTTTTTTCTCATAATTTAAAAAAGAATGATAGAAAAAGCCTGCGACATTCAACATTATTTTCATTCATCAAGTAATGGATGTACAAAATCGAATACAATTTTATTCGGGTATTCAAATAATTTTTATTTTATTAAATACATTTTTATGATCTTGAAGTAAAGCAACCTAATTTAAAAAATATGAGCTTCTGACATGGTAGGAAAACAGATAAACATTTCTATGGAGTAAAAGTAAAAAAAAAAAATATGAAAAATTATCACAATTTGTTTTATTTGAATGAAATGAGTATTTGAATATCCACTTTACATCACTAAAACATTCTTGCATAATTGTATTTATTTTAATATTTTTTCGAATCAATTGGATAATTTGTAGATGTTTTCCATCACATGACGGAAATAATAAATTTAAGATAAGATCTAGCAATTCTAGCTTCATTTTCAAATGTAACATGAATCAATATGTACTATATTAATAAAAATATTTGAGGTACAAAATACACATTTTGAAAATATCAATTTAAAGTAGTGTTAACAAACGTGGGTGCCTACTTTAGAATTTTGATATAATAAATTTTTTAGAATACAACTTTACTTAACATTGCTTAACAAAGCTTTACTGTTTTTTTTTTGCATACGACCCTTTATCTTTAAACGACATTATATCTTAAATTTAAGATATAATTTAATATTCGACTTATTCATAGTTAACGTTTAAACTTAAAATAACTTATACAAGAACAAAGTGCAATGATAAAAAGAAACGATAAAATCACTTGTTGTGTCTAGATTTTTTTTTGCTGGCTGCAATTTTTGTGCACATTTTTTTACTGCAACTCTAAATAAATAATACTTGTTTCTTAATCACAGCGGAATAGAAATAAATAGCATAATTTTATTTACAACTTTTTTTAAACAACAACTACACTTATACGTAATAAAAAAAATAAATTTATACATATATAATGATGAATTTTTATCAGGAATAACTTTTTTTTTATTAATTCATGTGGTTTTATGATACAGACAGAAAAATTAAATTAGTTTTTAGCTGGAGGAAATGTCGACATTTTTCTGTGCCACCACGCAATCTAGTTCAATTAAATAATAAATATCGCTCATTTACTCAAACAACGTCATAACTCAAAAAACCTGCAGCATTAAAATTATATTTTTATGCTTCGGTCAACAAAGTATCAAAATACAAATATATAAAGACCTAAAGCTTAAAAAAAATAGTTTCATTGAACATATAAAAAAGATCAAAAAATTAGATAAAAATACTTAGGTAGAGTAATATAACTTCGTGCTAACCTAAATAGAAAAATTAAAAATGGAAAAACAGAAAATGAATAGTGAAACTTACATATGTATATACCAAAGGTAAATCAGTAATTGTACACAACAATTATTTCTCATATTCCGTTTCATTAGAATTTACGTTAAATAGCTGATGTTAATAACAATCTCTACCCAAGTAGATAGACTAGGGTGCTGGTGAAGTGCGTTGCTGCACAGAAAAATATCGGTATTATAGGGTTGCATTTGTACACTCGTTTGTATAGCCAAAACAAATATACCATGGTATGTACCGTATAATTGTAGTGTAAGCGACAGAACTAGTATAAGAGTTATTGTGTGTGCGTGCTTTTCCAAATTAAAATACAATTGAAAACAAATAACAATTGCTTATTGTATTGCTGCTGAGCAACTGTTTGATCTGTTTTTGCCCCAAAAATACGTATTTTAATACAAATATATGAAAAAAACACTATTTGAAACAGATACATGATGTGCAGATGTATGTGCGGACGTTCGTTATGTTACAAGGCAAATTCATGACAGGTAAAGTCAATACTACAACAAAATACAAACAATAAAAACAATATGGTATTTTGTTGTTGCCTTTGAGGCTCGTATATCAAAAGCAGCTGATTTAAGTTACTCCAGCAGAGATCTAGGCCGTGATGGCGCGCAACCGGCTGAGCCGAGCCGTCGATAATTTTAGTCAGCTACGCCGCCGCTGGAAAAAGTTTGGTTTATGTTGCCTGAAAAACAGCCGCCGATTCTTCATGTACAATATAATCTAATAATTATTTTATTTATTTAAAAATATTTATTATATGACATATTTTCATACGTTTATTTTAATTGATATGTACTTGATAGTGGCTAACCATTGTCTATATATTTCATTGGTGCTTTGCCAAATCATCAGTAGACTTCAACCATATATTTTGAACACTTACAAACCTCTTATCTTATGGACAGACTTTCAAAAACTATTTGAGAATTCACAAATAATAATATATTTGAAAATCACAAAAGAAAAATAAGCGTAGTAGGCTTAGAAACTTTAACAAAATATATGGTTGAAGTCTACTAATGATTTGGAAAAGCACCAACCAAATATATAGATAATGCTAAACCACCAGCAAATAAATTTCAATGAAAATAAACATGAAAATATTACCTGATTTACATTAAGCATTTTTTCATGAAATTTCATGAGTTTTGTTGCACGCTACTTTTTCTATTTGCTAATTGCAGCGCTATAAAAGATAATGTTATATAAAAAAGGGCGTATAATGAATCGCTCATGCATTTTTCACAACTTTTTTGATATAAGTTGCTCCTCCAGGCCTCTTATTGACAAATAAAAATTTTCATGCAACTAATTTCATGAAAAAAATGCTTAATGTAAATTAGGTGTATGTCAAATAATAAATTTCTTAAATGTTAAATTTATACTTTATTTTTCATTTTGCCTTATAAATACTTTTATTGCTATCCAATGGATTTTATATTGTATAAAGGCGTAGAAAAATAAAATATACCTATTCATATCGAATATAAATTATTTGCTGGGTGAATTCTCAAATAGTTTTTTACACAGGAATTTTTAAAAGTCTGTGCATAAGATAAGAGGTTTGTGACTGCTCAAAATATGTGGTTGAAGTATGCTGATGATTTGGCAAAGCACCAATGAAATATATAGATAGTGCTTAATCACCAGCACGTAAATATCTGCTTTATTTATTTTTTAATTCTTTTTTATCTTAAATTTTGTATTTCATGTTATTTGATTATCAGCTTCCGCCAACAATTTTTCCAAGAGCTGGCGCCGCCGAAAAAATTGTCCGGCGCAGTTCTGTATATATAAACAACTTTTGACATACTAGCCAACAGTTAAATGAATTCGCCTTGAATTAGGCAAAAAAAAAAAAATAGATCAGCTGTGTTTTCAACTTTACCTGTTATGAATTTGCCTTGGTTATGTTATTTTGTGGGGCAGCCAAAGTACAGAGAGAGAAAGAGACAATTTTGCTCTGAGAGTAATTACAAATGCATGTGTTTCATGTACATGTATCATTTCCTTACATGTGTATGTGAAATTTTACTTTCATTCATTCATTCATCAACCATGGATATTTTTTTCAACACACCATGTGGTACTTATGTTAAAACCAGTTTTATATATCTTATTTGTTATAGAAAACCAAATACATACAAACGTGTTTTTCTCATTTGGTCATTGCACAACCATACAATAACTGCTTTAAAAAGCAACATTTACAACTAGTAAAAGAAACGCTAAATAACATATTTTTTCATACAAGAACCAAAAAACACGCAAAACTGGTACAAACAGATGCATCTGTGCAATGCTATAATCGGTATTTCCCTTAGCTAAAAAGTCTAGTTTAATCTTTCTTCTCTTCTTTAGAAACTCACATTAATTAATAAGAATATTTCATTCAATAAGAATTGAAATTACTGAACTGAAGCCCGAATAAGAAATTATTTCTGATTATAAAAAAACTGCATCATAAAATCAGAGATTCCTTCGATCTTCGACTGTTGTCGAAAGTACTGATCGAACGAATTTTCATTTATCTAAAAATAACAAAAATTAAAAATTTAAAAAACCCGAGAGTTTTTCTTAAAACCCTCTCGATCAAGTCACCTTTCAAACAGCAAAAACTAAATAAAAATCGGTCCAACCGTTTGGTCAGTACGTAGACACAGGCAAACACAAATATACACCAATACACACACTACACCCCTTTTTTTAGTCGGCGCTTAATAAAAAAATAATCGTTTTCAATAAGTTTTCAAATTAAAATACTTCATCGAAAGCTAAATTCTGTTCGCTAGAATATTCGTTGCTCAACCAAATTTTGCATGCTCATGAGATGAATTGAACATTCGATTTTCCAGCAAAGATCGAAGATCGATCATTTGAGTAAATGAGCGATATGTATGATATTACTTTTCTTAGCGCAGCTTAACTATAAAGGTAATTTTTTTTAAAGATTTCTTTCCACAAGGAATTTTTTCCCAGACATTTTCTCAAAAAGTACTGTTTGCAAGGTACTTCTTCCAAAAGGTACTTATTTTGTAAAACACTTTTTCTCAATGGTACTTTTTTTAAAAGTGCTTTGTTTTATCAAAAGCTATCCAAAGGTGCACTTTTCAAAAATTTCTTAAATATATCCAAAACAAAGGGTTCTTAAAGGTACTTGTTGTAAAGGTATTTTTTTTAAAAAGATACTTTTTTAAAAAGGTTGTTAAAAGTACTTTTTTAAGGTATTTTTCTAAAACGTAATTTTTTAAAGGTATTTTTTTAAAGGTGCTTTTTTAAAGTGTGCTGTTTTTATAAGTAACTTTTTTAAAAGGTACTTTTTTAAAAAGAACTTTTTCCAAAAGGTGTTTTTTAAAGGTAATTTTTTTAAAAGGTATGTTTTATTAAAAAGTACTTTTTTAAAAGGTACGTTTTTTAAAAGGAAATTTTTCTAAAAGGTACTTTTTTATAAATAAATTTTTTAAAGGTTTTATTTTTAAAGGTACTTTTTTTTTGTAAAAGGAACTTTTTCTAAAGGGTACTTTTTTTATAAATAATTTTTTTAAAGCTACTTTTTTTAAAAGGTTTTTTTGAAGTTATGTACTTTTTATAAAAGGCAACTTTTCAAAACATATTTTCTTTTTCAAAAGTTTATTTTTTCGAAAGGGAATTTTTGCAAAATAGATTTTTTCGAAACTTACTTTAACTTACATTTTACATATATATTTTAACATTTGGACGAGCATATGCTATTTACTTGCTCCTCACTGTCTTGTTATACGTATGTATGTATTTTGAATAAAGCATTTATTATTTTTGCTTTAAAACACACCTTTCTAAATCGTTCTGACAGTTTCGGGCTGATGGTTGTGGCCAGGAAATTGTCCAACTGAAATGATGAATAGAATTTTTTTTTAACGAGTATATTTCTTTTTATTATTTTCAGTTTTAAATAAAAATGAAGCGATAGCTTCAACTGTCATTGCCACCTTTTAACGGATGACATGAACACACACACACACATCATACACAAAACGCACTCAGGCATTTGTTAAATGAAGTGACAAAAAAAAAAAAAAAACGGGAGACTTGAAAAAAGAAATAAAAGGAAAACAAAGTGAATAATAGACTGCAGGTATGTTCATACATATATTTGACGCGCAAAATAGAAAGGGACCTAAGGGTAAAAACCGGTTTTGTTCAGGACAGCCATTTTAAAGATTTAAATACGTGCATCTTTGGTGTACCATCACATCATAAGACGCTTATATCTCTGGGAGGGAACACTTTGGGGGCATGGGATCGGTCTCATTCGATGCTCAGATGTTGTTCACATCAAAAAAAAAAAAAAAAAAAAAAAAAATGAAGAAAAAAAGTGAAAATTGATTTTTTTACCCTTAGGTCCCTTTCTCTATGCGCTGTCACATATACTCGTTTATACATAAGTAATATGATTTTATTATTAGAATTTTGCAAAATTTATTTAAGATTTTCTTTGTTTACGTTAAAAATATACAGAGGAGTGCTTTAGATGAATTTATAAATTTTCCAAGATTGAATAATTTATAAACTTATATGTAAAATATGTATATAAAATTTAATTACCCCCTATTTCTACAACCCAGACGGACGACTTGAGTATAAAATTTATATGGAAAACGCTCATATTTTTTTTAGTGATTTTCATACAAACTTTCTAGACGAGTCGTCTGCACTCTACATTATTTCCACAAAACAGCTATCCATACACATACATAATTATTTATTAATGGCTTTATATAAGAAAGGCTTAACTCGAACTTTCGATATTTTATAGGAAAAGGAAAAAACTTAAGCATTTTTATTTGGCTACCGAAAAACGTTCAAAACACTATGTCGAAAAAAATTGGGATACGCCTTATGAACTAGTGTTCAGTAGGTTTCAATTAATTTCCAGCTCCACGTGTAATTATGACTTGAATTTTCGTCTTAGATGCACATACACAGAAAAATATATTCCTACAATAAGCAACTTTGATTGAAAATAAAAGTAAAAATCAATTAAAAATTTGAGGGTAAAAGGAAACAACATCATCCGTTTCCTCCAGTGTGGTACATGTGGTATGTTGTGATGTAGAGTGTAATAGTTTTGAGTTTAGTATGATCTATATGTTTTTGTGTACGGATACGCGGCCGGCAGGAAGTGTTGGGACCTCCTGAGGAAAAATTAGCTAATCGGAAGCCTCGCCGTGTCAACCGGTCCGTGACATAAACTTTGTAATAAATTAAGTTATTAAACAAAAGTTTAATTCACTCAAATACATTTGTATATACATGTATTTGTTTTATGGTTTTATTTTCTATTAAAGTTGTTTATTGCAGGAATATGTTTTTTACTGTGTAGTTATTAATAACTATTTTCCATAGGTTTACAGATGACAATCGTTTGTATTTTAATGTTAAAAGTAAAAAAGAATAATGGCTAAAAATTTAACTAGAAAAACTTATGCTCCTTTGATGTTCATTAAATAATTTAACATCTGTATAGGTAGATATGATGTGCGCATCTTTTTTTTTAAATACGAGTTAAATTATATCAAAAAGACTTTGGCATTCACCCTAAAAGTTAAAAATGAAACAGACCTTACAGCACACTTATATGCCTTTAATATTTACATTACGTTAAATATGCAAGCACATCTCAATTGACCAAAAACAAACTCATTTTACTCTCACTTATCTACACGAAATCGGTTCTTAATAGTTGTGTACGATTATAAAAAAAAAACCGAAAACTGCATAAATGTAGCTTTAAGTAACCAATAGTCATACCAGAGAGAAGAACTTGCAAAATGCACATAATAAAAATGTTTAAGGCTTTGATTGCTTTATCAATATTTCCGCTTGAAAATAATATGGACGATTGTGCGAGTGTATCAGTGTGTAGAATAAAGTAAGAGCTTTTGAAAATTGTCTGCTCTCTTACATACATATACTCGTATGTAGATGCATGGACCTTATTTACTTTAACTATAAGAAATGTGTACAAATAAGACAATGAAATTGGAAAGTAATTGGCTGAGAGAAAAAATCATTTCTAAGAAGTAACACTTAGATAATGAGCAACTACTACCTACTAGTACTACTAGGTGTTACTTTTTTTTAGGAAAGGGATATTGATAGAGCACTAAAGCTGAAAGAGCACACAACATGCTTCACTTACGTATTCATCGATAGCTCTAAAAATTGAACAAAACTTGGCATCACCGAATATCTAAACAGCTTGATATCTTCGTACGCCACTTATTATGCTCACAAAAGTAGAGAGAGTAAACCTATTTTTCTAGTTTTTTAAGAGACTCATAGAACGCGCGTTGTGGACTTCCAGCTCAATAACTTTTGCTGTTAAAACAAATTTTTAGAAAAAAAAAAAAATGTAAATACCCAGCTAAAAAAAATATGTATGGAGCATATATGATAACCCATATATGGTTCGGATCCGAAAAATGAGGGTATATGGGCACATATGATTATATATATTCATAGATTTTCATACATCTATGTGTAAATATTCCCTCTACAGTATGCAAAGTTCATATTCATTCTCTTTTGATTACGAAAGTGCACTGCTGTGCAATAAATTAAATTACTAAAATTACTGGCTATTAGATTTTGAACAGGGAGGTTGTATTTAATGAAAATTTTGTTTGGACAAATAATAAAAATCGAACTAAAAGTCATTTCATTCAACATTTTAAGTCAAAAGGTGAATCAATTATTTAAAAAACACAAAAAGCATATTGGTACATAAAATTTCATTTAAGAAATCAGATTAAAAACTAATGCTAACAACAATAGTTTTCAATATAATTTTTTTGCAGTAATATGAACTTTGTTTCTTATCTACACAATTTTGTTATTTTCTATAAAATTAATGACTGGATTATCCTTTTGATTATTTGATATAATAAATGGGGCCACAAAGTATAAAATCATACAAGAATGGTTTTTTTTGTAATAAAAGTTTTTCTTTTGTAAACATTGAGGGTACGCATGTAAACTTTGCATACCGTATGTATTTTCTAATGGATTTCCAGTTCACAAGTGATAAAATACCAAGCTTTTTTGATTGCAAAAACGAACTTATGTGAGATATCATGTATGTCATACATTCTTATATGGCTCCATATATTAAATCACTTCTATACATATATGGATCCACATATGAAGAGCTTTATAATGAAATTTCCATATATGAGCTCATATATTATAATAAATTTCATATATTAGTCCATATATTAGTTTATATATAATAGTTTTGCAATGTATAATCCCATACATTTCCATACATGAATTCATACATATTCATATATAGTTATATAAATTCATAATTATATTCAGCCCAATCATGAATATTCCACCGGAATTCATTTCTTACGGAAAATAATTTTCTCGAGAAAAATTCCTCCAATCATAAATTCCTTGGGAACAAAAAAGAGTAATACGTGGCATCACCACAGTACGAAGCTCAGATTATATCATATACAAAATGGAAATTTTTTTACACTAAGTATGAAAAATTATGTCTCTTAAATGACCACCGTTTTCAGCTTCGCACTGATGGGCTCTTTTTAGAGCATTTTCCATAACATCTTTCAAAACTTGTGGCTGTAGCGTTCGACTTTCTGCAACAATGTTTGCCTTGAGTTCAAGGATTGTCTCTGGCTTGTTCACATACACTCGCTCCTTCAAAAAACCCCAAAGAAAATAGTCGGGTGCTGTCAAATCTGGCGATCGCGCTGGCCAAATAATTTCCGAATTTCGAGAAATTATTCGCTCTCCAAAAATTTGACTTAAAAGTGCCATTGTGTCTCGGGCAGTATGGGCAGTGGCTCCGTCCTGCTGAAACCACATACCAGGTCTGTTTTCAAGAGCAGGACGATACCGCTCTCCATTTACGGTTACAGCACTTCCATCTTCATTCTCGAAGAAGTAGGGTCCAATGACATTTTCAGATGTGATCCCACACCATACTGTACACCTGATGGGGTGCAATTGGCGTTGATGAATGGCTCTTGGATTTTGAGAACCCCAGAACGTACAAAGCCATTCAAATGAAAATGAGCTTCATCACTCATAATCAAATTTTCAATAAAGTTGATTTCATTTCTGGCCAACTCTTGAAATTTAACTGCAAAATTTAGACGTTGCCGATGATCTGCGGGTTTTAATTCTTGGACCAATTGCACCTTATATGGGTATAACTGTAAATCTTTTTTTAAAATGTGCCGTAGTGACGTACGAGACATTTCTAGCTGAGCAGAACGCCTTCTGCCAGATGTTTCTGGTGCTTCGTTAACACTTTGCTGTACTCGTTCAATATTTTCCGCAGTGCGACTTAAACGTGGTCTACCGGTTCGAGGCAAATCTCTTACGCTGCCATGTTGGTGATGACGATTAACTAAGCAACGAATCATCGCTTCAGAGGGCGAAATTCTGACGTTAAAATGTCGACGATATGCTCTTTGCGTTAAAATAATTGATCTCTGGTTTAAATAATAAAATTCTATTGTTCTGGTTCTCTGTTCAGTTGTGAACCTCTCCATTATAAATTCTCCAAGTGTTGTCTATATAATCTGAAAGAAAAAATAAAAAAAAAAATTAATAAACAAAAAAGTTATTAAACTTTTACAACCCTTGGTTTCTTTTGGCCCACCCTGTACAAGAACTATAAAATAGAAGTTTATGTATATAAATTCTTGTTTAATGGAGCATTAAGTGTATTTTTATGTAGACTCCCTTCTGTTTTGCAAGTGAAAGATTTTTAGTGAAAAAAGCAAGTTCAACTGCGTTCATGATACCTACTTTTTTACCCGGGGAGTTTTTTTATTCCCGCATTTGGTAAAAAGAGGGAAAAAACAAGTTCATAATAGGAGAAAAGGGAAAAGTGAGAAAACTCGTGCGGAATTTTTGTTTATGATTGGGCTGATGAAAAATATATGGACCATATATAATTTTTTTAGCTGGGTAAATCTTTTTTTAAGTTTAACATTTATTCACGCACTAATAATTATTTTATAAATTATTATTTAATATATTCAGTAAAATATTTTTTTAATTAAAAATACATATATTGAAATTGATTATTGATGGCTTAAGCTGGATCCTATGCGCATTTCACTGTTGCTAATGCAGATAATCAGGGAACCTTTACCCAAAAATTTCTGAGAACAACTAGAGTTGTTATGTTATAAACTTTCATTTAAGCTAATGAGAAGCACAACATTTAACAAAGTCGAAACAAGATCTCAAAAATAAACATGTTTATTACTTTCTTACTTTACTACATTGGCTGACATTTTTTCAGCTCTAATTGTAGTTGTAAAAAGTATGTAAAGAAAATAAATGTGAATAACAACAACAGCTATTCAAGAATAGAGTGCTGTCACACAAGTATTTTTCTGACCGAGTGCAGTCAAGTTAATATATAGTGTTTTTTTTTGGGAATTGTTACAATTTAAGTTTAACATTAACTAACGCACTAATAATACAAAATTATTATTTTAGTTATTCAGCAAAATATTTTTTTTATTAAAACTAAATTGAAATTGATTATTGAGGGGTTTAGCTGAATTCTATGGGCATTTCACTGTTGCTAATGTTTCTCTGTTTTAATTCGATTAAGCTAAAATTTGTATATTGCATCAGCCAAATTGCGAACTCCGTACCAGGCAGCCTTATCCGCGCAGCTGATCGTCAGCTGACCTTACACCATCCGTCAAAGTCCATATAAAATAGCATAAAATCCTTAACCAAACTGTCAAGATACAAATAAAAATAAACCTACCACAATTTTGTAGGTATGTATGCCACTTATTAATATTATTAATTCGAAATGGCTTTGATTTTTAAAGAATAAATTGCACCAAACAGAATTGTAAATATTTTGGCAAACATTAGCAAAAAAGGAAGGCCGTTACATCTTCATCACCAGCGCATTCTTGTGTTTGGCCCACTGTATGTAGTGTCAGTCAATGTAAGATTCCGCTTTATATTCATATTTTTAAGTAAAAATGGAATACGAGAATTGTTTTCATCGTATTCGAATTTGTTGAAAGCTTTTTATGTAGTGAAAGCTCAAATTTGCCATCACTAATTTATGTAATACTAACAGTATTGCCGTTGTGTTTCTTTTTCCTTAATAATCATAAACATGTCTTGATCATTTGTTTATTTTTGTTTTGGTTTGCTACTTTTAAGAATGTACATATTGCTCATTTACTCAAAGAACGTCTTGTGCTGCTGCTTTAAGAACTAACTCTTGCTTTCCTCTAATAATTTTTTTTGCCATCAATAGTAAAACATGAAAAATCAAATATTAGACCAGCATGCATTGTTGCCATTTTAGCATTTTCACTGCTAGATCTGGCATTTTCATTAGTTGGAAAGCATTCAACTTTCAAAAAATTCTGCTAAATGCTTTCTGGCAGAATTTGTTGACAGTAAAAAAATTTAATTTGTTAAAAATATTCTTCTGTATATAGGATTTTACTCATAAATGTATATGTATTACAGGGTAAAGGTTCCCTGATGATATGCACTAGCAACAGTTAAATGCGCATAGGATCCAGAGAACCCCTCAATAACCAACTTCAATGTATTTTTAATAAAAAAATATTTTACTGAATAAGTAAAATGATATTTCGAGATTATTAGTGCGTTAAAAAAATTTTAAACGTAATTGTAACATATTCAAAATGGCCAATTATTAACTATTTTATGTTTGTATGTGCTATAAAAATACCTGAAAATACTAATAAGTTTTTATACAAATAAAATTCCAAGCTATTTCAATAATTTTTTTAAATTTAAATCTGGCATTATACTTTTGTTCCTTGGAACATTTTAGCAGAATTTTTTGACCGATTTAGCATTCTCTCATCATAATTTTCTGGAAACACTGCCAGCATGTTTTAGTAACAGTGTGACCAGATCCAAAAAAAATTTGCGGCTAAATTGACTTACATATGAAGCTAAAAAATGCTAAAAAATATATAATATAAATATATATGTATATATGATATAAAGATGATGTACTTGGCAAAAGAAAAAATTCGATACCCATATTGCCCTATTTAAAAGGAAGGGTTACCACCCCATTGCATTTTTGTCAAAACGCGAACTAGCGCGAATTTCAAAAAAAGCTGAGACCCGTATTTAATTAAATCGACCAACGATAAAAATATGTTAATTTGGCATTTTTATTACAAACAACCCCGAACAAAAAATTCAAAAACCGTTTTATTAACAGACTATCCTTAAAAAAAGGACATGGATGATAGTCCTTGACAAATTGTATATACAGTTGGACGCGCCTTAAAAAAAACTTTCTTATGATACCCATATTGTATATGTTGGCAAGGAAACAGATTCTCAAATTGACAAAACATGAAAAAATAGACCCTTTTTCAAAATGGTCCAGCTCACGAGAGGTCAAAGCTGTAGCCGAAATATTTTAAATGTCATCTTAAAAAAGTCCAAGGTTCATTTTTAGGAGGGTACATCGAACATTTTTTTTGGTGAGTCGCTCTAATGTACATATATATATTTCTTTCATATATGTATGTATATGCTAACTATTTAATCTACGTATGTACATACCTTATTGAAATGTAATATGAAATGTAAATGAAATATGTAATTACAATATTGAAGCCCTCAAGCTATGTATGTGTTGATCTCATGATAGTTATTTATATTCTAATAAATTACTTTACAAAAATTGATTTGATGTTTTTATTTTCAACAGAAAAATTTTAATAAATACTAGCCCCTTTTCGCGCTTTTTCGAAAAATTTTGCCATTTATTTTTATTTTTGAATATTTTTTCAATTTAGCCCTTTCTAGCCCTTTTTTAAAAAATTTTTACGCGTTTTGAGTCTCAAAAGTTGGCATCACTGACGTTTTGTATATTTTTCTTGTGTGTGTGTGTGTGTGTGTGTGTGTGTGTGTTGATTTAAGTATATTTTTATTTTTATGTTACATTTGTTCATGTTGCAATAATGATGCATGATGTTTCCCCTGTTCAATGGCAGTGCGATCAAACGAGACAATAAGTTATCTTTACAAAAGAAAAAAAGAAGCTACAAAAAAAAGTAAAGGAGCCACAACCAATTCAACAGTAGCAATGACTACAAGAACTATTGCATACAAATGTGGAATGCAAATTCATTTGAAAACTGATGGTTACATGCGAGCAAATAAATTGTGTGTTTAAATCTAAAAAAAATAAGAAAAAAGTAAAAAAAACTTAGAATACTTTTAAGCATTTTTAGAATACTGGTATCTTGGTGCTGAAAAAACTGATTGTGTGAATTGTGTTGGTTGATTTCATTTGAAAATCTAAGGGTTGAAAGCATTTGATATGCATTGTTTACTTTTTAAGGACTTAAACAAGAAGACAAATATCATACGAATTCAATCAAAATGTTTATGTATGTGTGTGCGGTATAATATGGGCGGGTGTGTGTGTTTGTGTTTGTCTAAGCAGACTAGTCATCCATAGCTGGAAAAGAAACAAAAAATATGCAAACACTACTTTATTTGCAATCATTTGTTTCAATCAAAATACATGAGAAGCATAAAAGAAGAATAATTTTATTTGAATAAAATATAAAATTTCTCGATATGCAGTGAGACAGAGAAACTAGAGATTTAAGGTTGGGCTTGTTTTCCCTCTGACTTTGAATTTGATTCATTACTTAGATTTTGTATAATATTGCTACGTTTATACCTTTAAAGAAGTTTTTTTTTATAGGTTTGAAGACTTGCACTTAAATAAAAAGACCGAAATGTAAAATAATTATCAAATAAGAACAATTTATTTACTAAACTTTTTTTTCGAAAAACACATAATGTTAAATAATCCACAGCTGAATACCGCGATGTTAAAAAGACTCACTGTGCGGTGCTTTACACAACACTGGCTCTCTTGCAATGCCCGTTTAGCGCATGCATCGTTCTTTTTATACATAACATAAAGTTTCCAGAATAATGTTAACAACATCCAGAAATTTACAGCACATTTAACAGCTTCTCAGGCACAACCTTTGGATGACGTCATTACTTCGTGAAATTTTTCAAAAATGCTGCGGGAAAAGATCTAAAGAATATTTAAAGTTGTGGCTGCAGCGGACTTGAGTTCAAATCTTGGCAGGGAAAGCCAACTACATGCACAAATATTCTTGTGATGCCTGTGCCTATACACACAATTACTTAAGTTAAATAATTAATAAAATCAAATGACTTCATGTTTTCATGTTTTTTCCACTTGAAATAATTTTGATTCAATATGATTCATCGTGTTATTTCAGCATCGAATTATGTTGTTTCAACTTGAAATAGCTTTGATTTAAGATGATTATGCATTTTATTTTAGCAGTGCTGGAATATTTTATTAACATGAAATGAAGTTATTTCATGTTAAATTAACATCGTTTTCGTAGATTTTAGTATAAAACTTTTCAGTGCAATTTTTTCTTTAGGTGGAAGTTAAAAAGGACCCCTGTTATCGAAGATATTTCTGTGAAACAAAGCAAAAAGGGCAAAATTACCTATACGGTGAAGAATTAGAGGGATAAGATTCTCTTTAAATATGTTTTTGGTAAATTTTTACAATAGACATTCTTTCCTTAAGGAGCAAAAATTTCATGGTGTGTTATGCCAATTCACCATTTTAATAGATTCAGACATTAACTTTGAAATCCCCGATGCTTCTTACATTTTCTTGGATCTCCTCTGACCGAATCAGTTTTTACATATCTGCTATTTTTGTAAATGTAATATAATATAGGAAAAATTTGTTGCGTAAAAATATGTGGGAAAAAAGCTTTTTTCTGTCCCTTTTAATATTCGTTACATGTTGTATTAAATATGCACAAATAAAAATTCTATTATTTCTAAGGAAAAGTATAATTTAATAATACATAAACAGGAAAATTGAGTTCCTAGAAATTTCTATAGATAAAGTACAATTTTATGCTAAGAAAATACTGAGTCTCCAGTTTTTATATTTGTTGCATTGGCATGTGCATGCATATGGAAAGATTTTGCTTTAAGTCAACCATAGCAAACGAGAACAATGTACAATTTTACTTGTTTTAAGCACAAAGCATAAAGTTAAAATTAAGAAACATTATGACTTTGCTACAAACTATAGATTAAAAAAAATCTATTTATTTAATAAATCAAAAATTCCTGAAGCAATTCTCCACATTCAAGTGAATGAATGTATCGAGTGCAAAATTAAATGTGCTGTAGTAATTTTTTTTTTGTTTTGAACAAACTCATATACATCTATACAAACACGAATGGAAGCATGTCCACTGGAACTATATATGTACATATACTTTATTCTTTGAGTCTGTATATTTTTCGTAAGTTTATTTGTTCACTTTGTTGCTGTATGCTCAATTTAATATTTACAAATGGCACAAGTATTTTCTCTTTTAATGTTTTCTTTCCTGTATGATTTTTATTGCTTATTGCCAGAAAAGTATTCCTCTTTATTTTATTTTTTTTTTTTTTGAATAATATACAATAATTCTTTGTTCAACAGCCAAACTAGAGAAAAGTTTTAAATATTGAAGAACATTAAATATTCTAGTGTAAAAAGGCTTAAATTTTCCTATAATTAAATACATATAATTTGTGTTATTGTGCTATTGATATGGGCAGTCAACTATTGTTTAAATGTCATAAAATCTGTCTCTTATATTTGAAATTAGTTATTAAAATCACGTAGTTTCCTTCAATTATTTATAAATTGCCTTTACTATTACTAAAAGTTCACTAACCTCCTGCTGTTATTCTTCAAATACATGCCAGCACTTTTAAATACATATTCTACTTTATATAAAGTTTATATAAAACTTATAAAAAAAAAAATTAAAAAATAGTCTCAATACAATGATATTGTTGTTCTATACACGTGTGTGCTTAGATAGAAAAATTATCGAAATACATATCGCTCATTTACTTATTTACTTCAATAGTGTTACAACTAAAAAAATAAAAACAGTTTTGTAGAAAACGCGTTTTAAGTTTTTAAGTTGCATACAACTCAATGAAGACATGAAAAAATATTCTTTCCTCAGAAGGTGATGGTGTTGTACAAGCTATTTTTATGAAATTTTTACACAAGATAAAACACGGAATGCCGCATTGTTCTGCATTATTAACTCAAAAAACTCATTTTTTGAGTTATGACACTATTGAAGTAAATGAGCAATATGTAAATATTATGGCTTTGGATGTTACAGTTCCATACACTGTTAGTTGTTTATATTGATTTGTAACCCAACATTTTCTAAAAATATACATGTGTGCCTTTTTTATTTTTATTAAACTTCTATCAAAAGCAAGCAAAAGCAAAAGCTAATACAATAACAAGTTAAGCAACCATTACCTTCACTAAGAAATAAAATAAGGGCCAAGCTAGGAAAACAAGTAGAACAAGAGTAAGTCACAAAGAGAAGGGGGAAACTTAAACGCAACAAAGTAAAATTTAATCTGAATCAAAAAAAAAAAAAAAAAAAAAAAAAAAATAACAACACTAAAAACCAACCAACCATCAACTACCTTTCAACAGAACATTAACATTTATACAACTGTTACAAATACATAATGTAAACAGCAAGTAACAAACATAAAAATATTAAACAAAAACAAGCACATAAATGTGGTATAATGAAGGATACAACAACAATAAAATGGCAAAATTTTAAAATAGCAAAAAAAAAAAGAAGAAGAAGAAGATAGATAAACAATAGTGGCTTTTGCCCTCTCAAGAGAAAAATTTATAATAACAAATGCAAACAAGAAACAATGTCATGAGAGATGATAGTGTGTGTGCGTGTGTGTGTGAAAAAGTATGAACTCTTGTAGCGGATAATAAGCTGCAGCAGGATTGTATACAAATATTCGTGTCTGTCATGACTTTCACATCCGTGTGAAAGTGAATCTTTTCAGCATATTTTGGTGTCCTAACATTCACTTCCGAATAATTTTTTTAGTTTTACTTTCGACTGCACCAAGCAATGTGAAAGTAAATAGAATCGCCTTTTTTCCACATTAAAATTAATTTAATTTAAACGAAATCTTTTTTAAAATCAGGCTTGATATCTCATCTACCTAATTCGGAAATTTAAACCAATATATATTTGGTTTTAATACATAGAAAAGGGGACATGAAAAACATGCCCACTTTTGCAATCAATTTTGCAAAAATATTCGGAAGTGTGCAGACATTAACAGTCTAACCCACGATGTCGATCGACAACTCGATAGACTGACGACAAGTCACTCATTATAGCTCGTTTGAGCGACCCACTATCTACTAACTATCGACTTGTCGGTCGTCAGGCTTAACGTTGTTAACGTAATGCATTTACTCATTGTCAAATTTACATATTGCCACATCAAAAATTTCACAAATAAAACGCTACTTTACAAATAAAAAGCGCTGAAATGTGAAAAGTATTCCATAAAAAATGCAACTCTATGCTACTTAAAGTTTCTTCAAATAAATAATAAAAATAACAACAATGATAAACATAAGACAATACAAAAAAATTAAAGTTATTTTCAAAATTTTGTGTGTGAAATATAAATAAATATATAAGTTGAAATGTGTAGATACTCCTAAAATAATGCAAGCGGATTGTGATGAAGAATGGACGGGAGTAGCACCAATGGGACAAGCAATCTATTGAATTGGAAAGAGTAATGTGTCTAATTGAGTGTTTAGAATTGGTGTAATAAATTGCACGTATACACATTCATACATACATGTATATGTATTTATGTATGTATATATGTATGTAATTCAAAAGAATTATGTGACAAAAATGCATACTTGTGAGTTAAATAAATAAAATAAACGCAAAAAAATTAACATTTTTATTTTTGATTTTCATAAATGTCATTTTTATTTTTTTTTAAATTTAGTATTTATGTGTACTTTTTTGTTTTGTCGACAAGCACAAACCAAGTGACTGATTTTGACATTTGTTGTCGTTTGAATTTTCATAGTGGGTACCCAATTTGTATGGAAATGCTTACGTCATCGTTCGCATGCATTGTCGATCGACTTGTCGTGGTGAACAAGTTGAACAAATCAGCTGTTTGTCTTTAAAAATGATTGCGAACGACCAAGTTCGATATCGTGGGTTTGGCTGTAAATCTTTTTTTTTGCGACTCCGAAATAATCATTCTAATTGGAAACGTTCGAAAGTCGTGACGACACGATTGTATTTGTTTGTGTGTGACTTTAGTAAGATGGTCACTACAGTTATAAATCTTCGTAGTTGTGGACTAACAAATAAACAAAGTATAAAACGAATACATTAATTCTTCTCTGGGTAGGGGAATACTTATTTATTCTTTAGAGAATATAAGCGGCAAATTAAAATTGTTTTCTTTTACTGACATTAGAAACAAAGTTACTGGCCTAGTATATTATATAAAATTCAAAGCCTCTGCTAAGTTATTCTAAGTGATAACAAGTTTGTGAAAGTTTTAAAAAATGTTATACACAGTCATAATCGACCAACTTATAAAATGTATTTAGGGAAAGCTTCCCTACAAGAAATGAATGACTGAAATTAACACAAACAACATTTTTTTGCTAAGTCGCTATTCACACTATGCCTTTTTAGCCTGCCTTGTATTGACAATTTTCTTTTGAAAATGACGAAAAGTCATATCCATTTACATTAAGCCGTTTTTATTCATGCCTTTTTGGCATTTATATACACTTTTAATGCTGAGAATACGAAAGATGCCAAGAGAAATGTCATAAATCCCCTCGAATTTTCATTTCGTGCCTTTTGTTTTATACCGCAAGCTTCTCACCTCCTCTCACCAATAAACTAAAAAAGCCTGCCAGCACAGGCAAGCAGAAAAGGCTCAGTGTAAATTGCGTGTAACACATTTGCAATAATAAAATTTACAAAAATAAAAAAAAGAACTTAATCTTAATTTTAATATTATATTCTTAAATTTAAATTAAAAAAATAAGTACCCGGTTGAGTTTTTTTTAGGTTTTCGGCAGTTTTTCTATAGGTAGTATTGGCCTTTTTCTCTTATTTCTGGTGCTTTTTTGTTTTTGAATTTTTTTTTTGGGCGTTTGACGTTTTTTAATATTGGCGATTTTTTGTGTTTTTGACGATTTATTTTAGTTTTCGAGATTGTTTTTAGTTTGGCGCTTCTTTTCGTTTATGCGATTTGTTTGGTTTTTTGGCGATTTTTTGGGTTTGGCGATGTTTGGATTTTAGTATATTTTAATTTTAATTTCAAAAGTTTGCCTCTTACTATTTGACAGAGGCAACAAGTTGTCAAAATTACGTAATATAAATTACACTAACTGATAGATTACCCTTTAATTTTATTTTTTTTAAATTTTAGTGTTAACTGTTGCAGTCTGTATAAAACTACACTAATTTGGCAAATTTCAAGTGTCTAAATATAATACATTAGATTTTTTACATTTTTCGTTGCTCGTCTTGGAACACCTTTCAATCAGTGTTGTCACCTCGGTGCTTTTCGCACCGTTTTTAGTGCTTTTTGAAATTTTCGATGCGACAAATTTTGAAGTTAGTGCTCAGTGCTTTTTTAAATTCAGTTTCGGTGCTTTTTGTTTCGAGGCGGTGGCACTAAACCAAAAGCTCAAAGGAAAATTTCTTTACCTATATTTTTCGAGGAAGTCTTTCATTCAAAAACATAAGCTCTGAAGTTAAATATAGCATCTCAAAAAATCTACTAAAATTTTAAAAGGTTTGGTTGAATAAATACGTGCCATATTACAATCAAACTTTAACATTTGAAGCATAATTAATATAAACATTGTTTTGCCATACAACAAAGAAGACATAATACAAGTATTTACTCAAATATAGCATAATAGCGAAATTTTGTCTAGTATAGACAATGGGTGGAGAAAGATTGATTCACTTAATGCAATGGGAAAAATACTGAGTCCACTTTTGACAGATTCAGTTGATATGAACTCGGTTGAGGCATTATCAAAACTTGCATTCCCATCAAACTTCTGTTACATCCAGAAACGCAGAAAGTCACCATTTTTATTTCGATCAAAATTTATTATCGTTGTCACATAGCAGCCGAGAGAATGTTCCCAAAGCATAATTTAATAAAAACTAAGCTAAGCCCATCGAGCTCAAAATATACGAGTAATCGGCTCTTAACCTCAGAAAGACTCGTGGATTACTGCCAATTTGACTAAACTCGAGAGATTCGTTTGTTCATTGATTTAAGAATTCACTTATTCTTACAGAAATTAAATGTTTATCGGATGCCTCAAATTTTAAATCTTAGGAATGGAATGCAAGGTCAACCGATTCCTATATTTTTTATGTACATATCGTCGGTTGGTTATTGGTTTGCGCCACAGTGTATTCAAAATACATTACGTCTGCAGCAAACCAATAACCAATCGACGATGTGTAAAATTTTTTTATATAAAATAATAAAATTTTAAATTTAGTGCTTTTTCACTTAAATTACGCGCTTTTTTTCCTGGTTTCGGTGCTTTTTGAAATTTAAAAGTTGACAACGCTGCTTTCAATTTTTAACAATAGGGTGCTTCTCACCTTTGGTGTATGGAACCACAAAAATGTGCAATATCACAAATCTATGTTGCGCAAGCGTATGAGTAATATTAAACAATAATGAAAATTGCTCATACGCACTTTATCTTTTAAAGAAGTTCCTCTCAGAGCGGATTTACATTGAGATTGATTTCGATGCGACAAGCAAACACCCTGGTACCACATGCTTGTTGTAGCGTGGTATAATAGTAAAGCTAAAGTGGAAGTAAAGCATGCATAAAATAAAAATTGAGATGTAAATTTTTGTCAATTACTTTTTACTTCCTTCTCTTTTATATATCTGTCATCATATGTAGGAGAAGTGATGCCAGTTCGGGTTATTTTTATGGAATTGGAAAATCGGTTATTAATTAACGCAATCACTGCATATAATAAAATAGCTATAAAATAAAAAAAACTCACAAGCAATTTCTGTGTTAAAATTAAGTGAACTTTATTTTTTCTGTCGATAAATTAGACATTTTGCTCCCAATAATTTTTCGAGTTTGCCTTGGAAAATTATTGTTGCCAATGTTTACCAATTTTGTATATTTACGAATAATTTAAAGAAAAGTTTGTTGACCGTTTAAAAGTCTCTTTACTGTTGGAGCAAAAAAAAAGACTGCTGCAAATAAATGCTAGCGGCTTTAAGAAGAGTCTACAAAAGAAAATTAAAGCATTGTATGACCTTCAATGGAAGCCAGCTCTAACTTTTACACTGCACAAGAATATCAAACTTTTTTACAAAATAACAAATTTCTAACAAAAGATTGTGACAGAAGTGGCTACACTTCCTTTTCACTTCGATTTTCTTAAAATAATATTTTTGAGGTTATATTACAATATAAGCTCTTCATATGTGAAAAATTTTTATATTCTAAATTCTTTAATTAAATAAATTATTTGTTGCGCTTCAAAAAGCAAAGAGAAAATTTTTCCACAAGGAAAATTACTTTTTAAAAGGGCTCAATACAATATTCTTAAAATTAAATATTTATATGAAATCGCATCTTCAATCAATGTTTTCGTGCTTTATCTGTGAAAGGCAAGAAAATATCATAATCAGATTGTTTTGCTTATGACAACATAAATTACGAACACAAGTTTAATATTTGAAAAATATTTTTATGTTCAGAGATTAATTTCTCTTGAAATGTAACTCTTACAGGAGAAGCCAATTATAAAGAAAACAAATTTGTAATAATATCTTTTTAAGAACACTTACAAACAAGCCCTAACTTAATGGCAATATATCAAAAAACTATCACAAAGCATTCTCTTGATGTAACAATTCGTTATTGTCAAACTCTACTGTACATCTTTTTGCATAGCTTGCAAATGTGTGTCAACTCACACAGTAGTAAATTAAAAGACGCATTGGGTAGAAGAGACTTTTTCGTTTAGCTAAGTGAAAATAAAAATGAAATAATTTATAAAGCATTTGGATGTTCACTTATACGTATGTATGTATGCATGTATGTAATTTTCAAACATGAGCAAATATTGCATACTTTTAGGAGTTGAACAAAGAGCAGCACAACAACAAAAGGGGAGACGCAAACAAGAGCGCTACATGAATGGTAATAGTTTATTAAAAAATATTCATTTGTATCAACTATGATGATTATTTAAATAGTCTACTTTATATATCATTCTGTGAGCGTGTGTGAGTGTATGTGTGATTTTATATGAAAGAAAACCTTTAACATAATAACGCTCTTTTACAAATACGCACATATGCTCATACAGCAACGTTGCCCACAAAGAGAAAACCGAGAGAAATGTATAAGCGGATGTGTATTCATTTGTACAAAAAGCCGATTGATGTTCGGCACTCTGGCGCTTCTCTGGGCTGCCTGGTTATACAGACACAAGCACACACTTATTTATGCTAGTGCAAGCATTGAACATATTCAAAGACATGAATTTATAATGCCACTATAAAACTGAACATCAAGTCAACAAGCCGCTGCATATGTGTACATGCGAGAAATAATATGTCAGTTCTGCTTGTATTAATGTATGTATGTTTCCAAATAAATGTGTCTACATATATATGTGAGTAAAAGAGTGTGTGTGTTTTATGCAAAATATGCTTGAGTATGAATTGTAAAGCAGTAGAAATTTATGAATATGCAACTTTTAATGATATGTCATGTTAAAAAAAAATATATATATATAGTTGCATTTTAATTCATAGTTATATATCTGCATATCGTAACGGAAAATGTCAGTTGTTTTATAAAAAAAAATTTTAAAATTTTACAAGAGAAGTATAAAAATATGGTTGAAGAAATTCATACACTGCTAAATTAAAAAAAATCAAATAATATTTTTACGGAAATAGAACCTACCACAAAATTCGTAGAACTCAATACCAAATTTCGTAAAAATTTAACAGAATGAAAAACGAATTTCTACTTTATTAAAATAATGTAGTCAGCAAATACTGACCGTAATAAAATTTAAAATCTATTTCAAAAGAATATCTGTAAGAAGAAACGATCACATTTTTTTCTGTGTTGTATGGAAATCTGTTTTATAAATGAGAAATGTTTTTTTTTTTATAAATGAGTTATTTATAATTTTTATAATCACCCTTATTCAGGTTGTCGACATCGACGTCACTTTAAAACAATATCATAAAATTGGGGCTTGTGTATCCGTTGTCGAAAACAACTTACTCCTATTGGCATGTCTATGCTATTTTCTAGACCTTAGGAAACGGAAATAGATTGTCAGTAGCACAAAATTGTTCTCGAGAGCGAATAAACAATTTTTTGACATTGTGTCCCAGCATGAACACTCCCAGTCAAATGACCGGTCATGGTGATGGCTTTATCTGTCTAACTTTCTATCAGTTTGTTAAGGGCAATGTGGAAAAAGTGATGTAAGCTGTTGTGTACGTGTGATTTTGCATCTTTGTCTAACTAATTAAAAATGTTTACTATGGAACATATATAGCTGAACTGCTTACTCTGCCGTACTTTTACTTGACATTGATGATGCATGTGGTAGTCACATCTGGCTGATCACCCTTGATGTATATAACCGTCATAGCAAACTAATCAAACCTACATAATTACATTAATTAACATGATTTTCATATTGTTTTAATTGTTTTTTATATATTATAGAAAAATAAAGATATGTATAATTAAAATATTTAAAAACAAATAAAAGCACAATATAATGTAGGTGGTCTAGCCTCTTCACGCTTCCTTCAACCTGTAACGCACTTTGATATTTATAAATACGTATCTAAAATTTGAAAAAGAAACACATATGTGCATATATATATATATATATATATATTTAATTAAACTTTTGAAAATTCTTTTATACACTATTGATTTTTACTTAACTTTTTTAACACTTATATTAATTTTAGTTTCACAGACCGAACGAATTGTATATTTTACAATAAAATGCGTTTTTTTTATTTTTGGCATATATACATTAGATGTTCCACTGTTACATACATGTTAGAGCAGAGCAACTATCACTGTTGATTTCAATATAAAATTGTTGTAATTGTGTTAGTGAAAAAATTACTTTTATGTTAGTTTCGGCCATTCATTTCTTGCACGGGTTAAAGTAACGTCGATATTGACAACTGGATTATTAAAACTGAAGGTTGATATATTCTTTATTTGTTGTTAACTGAAAGGGTCCGACATTTTATTGTTGTCCACTAAAAAAATTTTTTTGGGGCGCTATACTTTAAAGTAATAAACCAGAATTAATAAGAAAATAAAATTTTGAAAATTTTTCCAAATTACATGAGATTTTTGTAGTTTCATTGACGATATTGATATAAAAAAAGGTTACATTTTACTGAAACGATGTATTGAATGTAATTGTATTGTATGAATACACTTTTATATTAAGGATTTACTAGAATTTCATTCATATTGAACTTACATTATGAAATTTCAAGAAATTTGCTGCAGGGATTTCCTTTTTCTCTTTTTTTTGTTAAAAGCTGCGCTAGAGAAGGTAGTGAAATGGAAAACGTGACATAACATGAATCTTTAAATAATTTTTGGAAACTTTTGTTTTGCATCTTCTAAGGACAAACAGAAAAAATTTTCAGGGACTTATAGTTCAACCCGGATTATGTGGGTCCTAAGAAACGGATAATAGAAAAATACTGTTAATAGAACTATAAAAATCAAGCAGCACGGGTAATAAAAGTAAAAGTTTGGATAATTGTGGTTGTAAAACAAATCGAGTAAATTCATGAAAATTAAATGGAGATACAGTCTCACCTTCTGCCAATAAATAATGTGGTTTTTTTTTCGTTAAATTGGGCTAAAAGGGCATCTGCAACCATACGAGATCTAGTAGATTTTAATTAAAGTATTTATCAAAATCTATACCATTTACACCAAGTTTTTAACCGACTTCAAAAAAAGGAGAGGGCTATCCATTCGTCTGTATTTTTTTGATTACGCAAAAAAATATAATTCCTGCAATAAAAAAATTTAATTGAAAACAAAAACAAAAATCAATTAAAAATTTAATTAAGTCAGTTAAAATTTGTAATTAATTAAATTTTTAAAAAAATTTTAATTGACTTAAATATATTTTTATTTAATTTTTTTGTTTTATTTTCAATTAAAGTTGTTTATTGCCGGAATATTTTTGTTTGTGTATGTTACTTTATAGGTCGGTATATTTTAGACTGATTGTAAAAGTAATTTTTTTCAATTTGGTCCCACTGTAAAAAAATGGGTGGGGACACGTCCACCAATTTTTCTATTTGATTTTATTATATGTATTTGTTCGATTGTCACGAAACTCACCCAACATATTGGGTTCTCGTAACGATACAAACTCGAAGTAAGCAATTTGGGCGGAGCCACGCCTGATAAAACTTTATATTATATTGCTCCTGCTTCTAAGTGACTGATTTTTATGAAATTTGCCACACACACCCTGAACTAAAAAAAGACACAGTATTACATACAAGACAAAAAAGTAGGCGGGGTCGCCTCTATTTAATTTTAATATTATATTTCACGTGAATGTGCTTAATCAATTTTTACGAAACTTGGCACACACCTTGAGTCCAAAAAGGTACAATATTGCATGCCAAAAAGTAGGCAGAGCCACGCCTATTTTATTTAGATATTATTCTTATTGTGCTAGTACTCAAAGAATTTTTACCAAACTTGCCACACACCCTGAGCTAAAAAAATACAAAATATTTGATTTAAAAAAGTGGGTGGAGACACTCCTATTTAATTTAAATATTATATTTTAGGTGCTTGTATTTAACCAACCTTAAAGAAACTTGGCACAAATCATGAGTCCAAAAAAAAGACACAATATCGCTTTAAAAAAGTGGGCGGGGCCACGTCTATTTAATTTTAATAATAAATGTTGCATGCTTGTATTTAACAAATTTTTACGAAACTTAGCACACACCATGAGTCCGAAAAATTACTCAAAATCACAATCAAAAAAGTGGGCGGGGCCGCGCCTATTTAATTTTGCTATTATGTTTCACGTGCTTATGCTTAACCAATTTTTACGAAACTTGAGCTCTTAAAAATACACAGTTTGGCTTTCATAAAAGTGAGCGGGACCACGCTCATTAAATTTTAATCTTATATTTCACGTGCTTGTAATTAAAAATTATTTATGAAGCTTACCACACACCCTGAGCTCAAAACAGACAACATTTTACTTACAAAAAAGGGGGCGAGGCTGCGCCTCTTTAATTTTAGCATGATATTTCACGTGCTTCTACTTTATCGTGTTTTACGAAAATTAGCACACACCTTGAGCACTGAAAAATACTTAATTTTGTGTTAGAAAAAGTGGGTGGCCACGCCCATTAAAATTTAATGTTATATTTTACGTGCTTCTACTTGATAGATTTTTACAAAACTTGGCAAGGAGTTTCGCTTCTTAGAATAACATAATTTTTTGCTTAAAGAAGTGGGCGGTGGCATGCCCATTAAAGAATAATATATTATTTCTTTTTTTTCTATTTGAGCCATTTTTACAAAATTTGACACACACCTTGAGCTCTGAAAGTAAAGTGATGTTGAATTTAAAAAAGTAGGCGGACAATAATAGTTGTCGAAGTGGGCGCGATCACGGCCCTTAAAGTATAAACTTGGCACTAAACTTTTGAAAATAAGACTCTAAAACAAAATTAAACTGTATTAAAAAATCATCACTAAAAAGGTTAAAATAATTTAGATTTAGTTAAATAAAATAGTTTTATACATATGACTCGAGGACGCCAAGCTGTTGGCCTTACATTAAAAAAATTCACTAATTATTCTGACGCATGAAGTTCGCTACATGTTCATCATCAGCATTCACGTGTTTGGTCCAGTTAATGCAATGGTGTCACTTAATGTAGACTTGAACATTGTATAAAGTCTTCTTAGTGGAAATTGAATACATGAATTAGTTTGATTCATCGTATCACAATTTGCTGAAGAATTTTTTGGTCACAATATATTACACCTTCTTTGTTAAATTTATTTATTACTTTTTAATAGAAAATATATTTTATGGGCAATTTTGTACGATATCGAATCAAGGATTTTATATTCGTTCTTCTCTGTTCTATATTTAACTTAAAGTTTAAATTTTTTTTCTTATCATTTCTCTTACCTGTCTGCAATAATAATTCACTTATTTTTTTTATCGATTGGACTTGGTGACTATCAGATTTCGAATTATATATAAAAAAAATATCTGTAGGAAAATCACGGCTTGCTCTTACATAAGCTTGTGGACAAAAGCTCTTACTTTCATCAATGATGTAAAAATATATGTAAAACATAGTTTAAGGCTACAAATACTCAAGTGAATCTTGTTTGCATAAGGGGAAAACACGAAAGTGTTGCTATAGTAAAAATTAACCAAGTACAAGATCTATATGAAAGCATATTCATGTATTTTAAAGTGACTAAGTGTTTGGTTGCCAGAATTGGTTTGGCTAGCAAGCGCAAAAATAAAACACAAGTGTATATAAGACAAAGAAAGTAGATGCACGAGTATAATAAGACTGGCAGTCGTTGAGGGTTCTTTGAATTTTATCTTAATATTTTTTATTTTTATTTATTTTTTGCTTGTTTCGCAAGTCTTGTTATAAGTGGCACTACTTTGCATAAGGGAAATTCTTAAAGCCAGCTAAACAAAAACAACTGAAAGAAAGAAAGAAAAAAAAAGATACTATGAGTGGGTGAAAAAAAATTAAAGTGTGATTTTGAACAAATTGTTGGTTTTTGCTTAACAGAATGCTTTAGCAGTGAGGTGACCTCATTTTTTATTTTTTATTATTATTTTTTTGCTGACAAGTGACTAAAGACTCGAATCTGGTTGCGATTATGATTTTTGAGGGCAGTTAACCTAGAAACCTGTATGCTGACAATTTATGCTTTAAGCATAGTTCTTATAAAGGGTGTCCCAATAAGAACGCAAGATTTAAATTTGGCGCCATTCGAAGTGTCATTGTTTGACATTTGAGCAATTGTTATTGTTTGCTAGTAGAAGGTACGAGGTTAGTAAAAATGGAGCGCTACACGAATGAACAAGGCATTCTCATTGTGAAATTGTTTTACCAAAATGGTGAAAGTTTTGCGGCTACAGTTCGCAAATTTGCGTTCAATTTGGGTTCACAATAATGCTCCAAAAGAGTCAACTGTAAAGACATTAATGGATAAATTTGCCGAAACTGGGTTTGTTAGTTATGTAAAGCCAAAAACGCGCCTTCGACCAGGTCGATCGACCGAAAATGTCGCAGCTGTACGTGATGATGTCGCTCAAACGCAGGTCAAGCGCAAACAGTCAATGGTGTTCGGTATCGTGAAATGATAACCAGTTTTTTCATGCCTAGAATTAAAGAAATGAATGTGGATGGCATGTGGTTTCAACAAGGCGGCGCCACATATCATACAGCCAGAGAAACAATTCAATTGTTACATGGGTCATTTCCCGGTCGTGTTATTTCGCGTTTTGGAGACCAGAATTGGCCGCCTAGATCGCGCGATTTAACACCATTAGACTTTTTTCTTTGTGGTTTTTTGAAGTCGATGGCTTACGCGAATAAGCCGACGACGACTCAAGCCTTAAAAGAGGAAATTGGACGCTGCATTAATGAAATACCGCAGCATTTATGCAAAACGGCCATTAAAAATTTCATTAAAAGATTGCGTGTGTGCCAGCAAAGCCGCGGCGGCCACTTGCCCGATTTGTTGTTCCACACATAACCTCGTTTTGTCTACTTTACGATATAATAAAGTTTCACGATTTTTTTTTTAAATATCTGTGTTTTATTTAAAATTTAAATCTTGCGTTCTTGTTGGGACACCCTTTATTTAGATAAACTTTTGTTTTAATTAAATTTATGTAATTTTTTGGTTTGCTGGAAACTCAATGAATAAATCATTTAAAATGTTGTTTAAAGTTTGATCACGTTGTTTTTCCCTGTTTGTGTACTTTGTTTCTTTCGGTATTTGTATTATATCGTCCTGCCTGTTGGGGATTGTAAATGTCTCATTAAGGCTTGATTACGCAGGCAAAAAAAAAAAAAAAAAAAATTGTATACATGAAAAATAAAATGAGAGAAACGAAAAACAAACAAAAAAATGGTTTTGTGGAAAAAAGTGCTTACAGCCAAAATAATAATGTTTACAAAATAATATTTTTAGGTAAATATTTTCAGCGGGTAGTTTCAATAAAAAAAATAGTGTTCATAGGCTGTGGTATAGGGTTCTTACGGCAATCCAGCTTCCCACACACAGAAAAAAAACCAATGCAAAATCACCATGCCAAAAGGTTGATTCAACTTCATTATAATCACATTAATTTTACAAGAAATAATATGTTGTTTGAGTGTGTTGGTATTTATTTGCTTTGTTCATATCTGCAATCAGTGCTGCCAGAAAAATTTTGACTCTTGTCCCCAATTTAAAACGTCATGTCCCCAAAAATTTATCATTCATAAAAAAAGAATATTAAGTCTTATGCGCAGGGATGCAAAATAAGATTTTCACAAAGTTACAAGAAAAATTGTACTTTTTTCAGTACGATTGACCAAATTCTTTATTTTTATTTTTTTAAAATGTTTTTATTAACTTAAAACGTACATAAAGTTACATATGTATGTGTGTAAAATCTTAACAATTAACAAAGAGGCACTTTCAAGTTTATTTATTACAATATTATTAATTAATACTATCAATTAATATTAATGTTTAATTTTAGAAGGTACATAAAAGAGTATTAGTTTTTGAGATCAGAATATAAAACTAAAATTTAGGATTTACTTTTTCATCCATTAGTTTGATTCGATTGGAGTCAGTCTAAGTAAATAATCTGAAGAAGATAATAGAAAAAAAAAAATAATCAACCCTATCGTGAACAGTTTTTCCCTCGAAATATTTTCCCTGTTCCCCAAATTGCAATCGTGAATAATTTTTCCCCTGAAATGTGTTCCCTTTTTTGATTCCCCTTATCGTGAATAATATTTTTCACATGGATTTTTTTACTTCGTTTTGTTCACTCTATTTTTGCAGGCGAACTGAATTAATACACTCCGTAATTCCAATACTATACTTGCAATTATATATTAAAACTTATAAATAATCATTTTTAGGGAAAGATCAATAAATAATGTCCACGATTAATAACAATAATACCTTGGAACAACTTTTTTCATTGAACATGAATCTCTTTGGTTTACATGCCGTAAATTTTATGGCTGTGGTGTACTAAAAAATTTTTTGCACGGTGCCTAAACAATTAAGAACTTTACACTATAAAATACTAAAATATGTGTATCTCTTATTATTAAACTTAATTTCTTTGATTTTCAATTGATTTTGAAGCTTTACAAGTCTTCTTCCCGTTTTTTACACTCACTACGCATTGATAGCGGGAACAAATGTTCCCATCAAATTGAAGATTGCAAATTTCCCTTCATGGGGAATGAAAATTTCATGGGAACAAAAATTTCACATTTTATTCACGATAGGGGTGAATACGGATTTATGAAGATATTACATACATACATACATTCTTGCAATCGAAATATTCTAAATAATTTCCCAATCCAAAACTTCATAGACATCAACTTCGTCCCCGTCCTCTACAACTCGCTTGTACATATTTTCCGATTTGAACTTTTTTATCATTTCTTTAGGAAGGAAAATCAAATTAATGACAGTAGATCTTATAAATATTTAAATGTGATTTTATTCTTATCAAAGATTCTAACATTTCATATTAAAGATTAATTTGGTTTTGGTAGTCGTCATGCATGAAAATATTCTCTGCATAAACGCATTACTTATTGACACTATCAACAGGTTGAACACAGCAGCTGCAATTTCACGAAAGAAGTAATTTCCGAAATTATCTTCGTACTGATATACTATTGTCCAAAAGCCAAATATGTCTTTAGGAAAACTTTGATTTGTTTTTTTCCGCCAGTCGATGTAAGCAATTTTATTCCATTGGTTTACATATACGCTTAATGACACTTTGGGTCTATAACATTTTTAAAAACTCCATACACCGAATCAAATCTATGTTTTGTAATGTGCTTAACGGCCCTTTTCACAATATACAATTAAAAGCTAACAGGGACTTTAACGGCAACTTTTGTGTGAAGAACTGTCAGTTAAAGTTCACGTTAACTCTTAATCATACATTGTGAAAAGGGACGTAATTTGCAAGTTTTTAAAAAGTTCAAAGTTTTTCATATTTTCTGGGAATCACACATACATAGTTTTTTTATGCG
This sequence comes from Tachina grossa, assembly GCA_949987645.1. Taxonomy (NCBI): domain Eukaryota; kingdom Metazoa; phylum Arthropoda; class Insecta; order Diptera; family Tachinidae; genus Tachina; species Tachina grossa. The sequence continues at coordinate 19,472,205 of OX465275.1, forward strand.
TGACACAATAACTAAGGTAGAAAGGACCGTGCATAGAACAATTGCACAATTAAAACTTTCAACAGTAATTTTTCTTTTTCAAAAGAAAATGTTAATTGAAAAAAGGCCGGGGCACAGTGAATCCGTCATACGTTAAACTTCGCCTTTTTCAACTGACATTAACGCAACGACGTAGAAGGTTGGCACAATGAGTACTTTATTGACGGAAGCATTTGAACAGCTTCAATAGGTCGATTCTCCATTTTATTTATTAAATAAACTTTTTGTATTTATTTCGTTTATTTCTTTGTTTTAATTTTATTTTGTCTACAACAAAACACAAAAGTCTACATCAGAACATACCAAAAAAAAACCAACCAATATCTGACAATATACTCAACGTACACAAAAAGTTAAAAGTTGACGAAATTTTGCATTTTGCGTTGACGGACACGTGCTGAATGTAACAGACCTCATAAGAAACCACGTATTTCAATTTAGCTGTCAGTTGAAAAAGGCGAAGTTTAACGCATGACGGATTCATTGTGCCCCGACCTAAAGAGCTAGTTCTGCAGCTGCGAGCACGTTTTTGCCTATGTACATACATATGTATATATGTTCGCGGTATTACCATGATGGTAATATCATCTTGATTATAAAGTATGGTTGCCACACTACTCTAAAAGATTTTTAAAACTGAAATGTTACAAGTACTAAAATATTATGTCAACATCCACGATTATTTTCCTGACACATGCAAATTGTTAGAGCTCAGAATGAAAAGTTCCCAAATTCCTCCCCACGAAATTCTGTCCCCAAATTAGAGGCGAAATCCCCATTTTGGGGACAAATCCCCTAATATGGGGGCACTGTCTGCAATACACTTTTGTGCTTAGTTGTGTTGGTTGTTTTTGTATTGTTGTTGTTTTTTTTATGTTTGTAAACAGCCCACAAACTGCTGCTGGCTGGTAGGCAGTGTGCTAGTCTTGCATTCGGAGGATCGCAGGTTCGAATCCTGGAGTCAAGTCACAGTATTTTGTATTTTTTTTAAACTAAAACTAAAACTTTTTAAATAAATTGTATGTTAAATGATAAGAAATAATGCTAAATTATAATATAATTCAAGATGGTACCTTAGGACACCCGGTTATAGCTTTGCTGCTTATCTATATAAAACAAACTTAATGTGTTAAATAACAATGCAATAAAATTATATGATATGTTTATGTCAAATTCTCTGCAAATATTTCAAAACGTTTCCATTTATTTCCCATTATTTTCTTTTCTAGCATCGTACGATCAAATTGATGTATTGTTTGTGTCCGGTAGCGGTCTTACTGCCGATCGGCTGTATTTTCTGGTTTGTACTCAAATCAAAAACAAATTGAGTAATCGTTCTCATTATTTTTGTTTTGCTTTTGTTTCACTCTCTTCAAACAACGAAACAAAACAATATTAAAATACAGGGTGGCGCAGAATGAGCTATATGGTTTAAATGGTTTATAACCTTTTTATTTATGCGATTATTATCTATTTTTTTTTAAATACAGTATATTATTGAGGAATTTTGTTGCAATTAACTTTGAAAACTGATATCCTGTAAGTGATGTCCATTTCATGCTTCACACATACGTGCTCTTTTTAGCATATTTTCCATATTTTCATTTCGAATGTGGGTTTTTAGTTGGAGTATGGTTCTTGGTTTGTTAATGTACACTCTTTCTTTCAAATATCCCCAAAGAAAACTGTCTGGTGAGCGCGGAGGCCAGTTAAAATCACTTGTGCGCGAAATAATGCCTGTGAACAACACAATAGACTGTTGGTTTGAAAAATAAAATTCAATTATTTCTGTACGTTGTTCTATCGTGTGATGATTCATAATTAATTACCCAAGTCTTCTTCACAAAACTCTAAAAAAAGAAAGAATAATAATTGAAACCGTTATAAATAATTCAAACCATATAGCTCATTCTGCGCCACCCTGTATTTGTTTCGTTTATTTTCGTACTCCGCTTTTAGGTACAAAGAAATCAAAACAAAAATAAATTTATAACTGTAATAGTCTCGATTATTTTCGTTACGAAAATCACGTCCTAACTCCTGTATAGCGCAATAAATAGCAAAGCTTTAAAAATGCACGATAATTATAGATTTAAATTTTGTTTCAAAAATAGTGGCTCTTAGTCCCTTTTCGGCTGTTAGTGAAGTTACTGAAATTATTCCTTTAATCCTTTTAGTTTTTATATAACTTTTCCCATTTTGTTTGCGTACATGTTGTGGTTGTTGTTGTTGTTATTCTTGCTTTAATACTTTATTTATATTTTTTTCTTACTGCCTTGATGTATGACGTTTTTTTTTGTTGTTTTGTTGTTGCTTTTTTATAAATGTTTAATCATTAATTACGTTTGTGTACACATGTTTTGACATGTGATTTTTACAATTAAATTTTTGTGCTCAGTGTGTTTCTTTTGTTCTCACTTCTCCTTGACGTTTTTTTATGACACATGTATATATATATATATATATAATTTTATTTATTTAATTTTCTTGTGCTGAAGATTAAGTTGTTCAGGCTTGCAATTACAAAAGGTGCGGTCAAGGTGGATGTAATTATTTGTGTAGCAGCAGTGTATAAGGGGGTAAGTTTTATTTAGGGCCAATTTCACCAACTTATTTAAATATCAATTCATATTTAAAAATAATTTTTCCATACAAAAATCAATAAAAATCGACATTTAAATATGAATTGATATTTAAATAGAGTTGGTGAAATTGGCCCTTAGTGTTTAAAGTATAAGAAAACTAAATAATTTTCATATCTTCGGATGTCCTCTTGTTGGCTTTTTTTATTAATGAAGGTTTGAGCCTCGTTTTGATATTCGTTTTTTATATTTTTGAATTTATTTTCTTAAATCTTAAGGAATTATTAAAAGTTTTTATTTCCACATCCCTGCTTTTCATTTCTTACTTATTAAGTTGACCTTTAGTCGTGGCTTTTTTTATTATTGTACTCTCAAGTACTCGAACAGCAAAAAGTAAAATTATAAATTAAATTTTATTACTTTAATTCGCATTTTCTTCTCTTTTTCTTACTTTATTAAATGGCAAAAAGAAAAAAGAAAAATGACTGCAGTAACCACAAGAATAAATCGTGAATTTAATTTTTGCGTTAAAGACAAAGTGAGAGTTACTTAAATCAAATTTACATGTTCTTTTAAAGGTTTAAAAAAATGAACAGTACTAAAAGCAGTAAGAAGTGATAAAAAAAATAAATGAACTTATTTCAAAGTTTTTTAACATAAATTTAGTAAATGGGAAGTACAAAAATTAATTGCTTGTGTTTTAAATTTTGAAGAATTTTTTTCAAAGTAATTACAAAAAAGTCATTAAGTTAATGAAGATGGAATTGTGAGTTAATTTGTTTCACTATCGGAACACGCTTTACAAGTAAAGAAAGTTATTAATAATCCAGTGATTACTGAGTTCATAAGTCAAGAAATTAGTAAAACCGACATTAAATTCTTTTTGTTTATTACGAAAACTGATTAAAAATATTTATGCCCGTGATTATGAAATTGGGTGAATGAAGTTAAAATATATTTTGTTTCCAAATATTCAATGGACTACATTTGAATATTTTAAATAAATTATTAATATTATGAAATATTTTAATCTATCTATTATTAAAATAAACTTCTGACAATATGTCGAATAATAAATTTCTTAAATATTAAATTTAGATTTTATTTTTCATTTTGCCTTATAATTACTTTTATTGTTATCCGATGGATTTCTAATCGTATAAAGGTGTAGAAAAATAAAATAGTTTCATATGGAATATATATTATTTGCTGGGTTTTTGATTGATTGATTTTTGAAAATATTATTATTTGTGAATTCTCAAATAGTTCTTGAAAGTCTGTGCATAAGATAAAAGGTTTGTGACCATTCAAAATGTGTGGTTGAAGTCTACTGATGATTTGTTACAGCAACAATGAAATGCATATAGACAACGCTGAACCACCAGCAAATAAATTTCAAATTAAAATAAACTTCTGACAATATGTCGAATAATAAATTTCTTAAATGAAACATTTTAATTTTGAATTTTATAAGACTTCATGAATAACAACTCAACGGAACAATGACTTTTGGTGTTTAAATAGCTGATTTTTATTTATTTTCATCTCCTAATTAAGATGGCCCGAGCAATTATACACACTCAAGTATACGCACGCTCATGCATGTGTACGATCTCACATTCAGGCTCACGCTCATGTACTATGACCATGCACTCACGTTTATGCACTCATGCTCACACATTCACGTTGACGCACTGAAGCACATGCACTCACGCACACTAACTCACGCCCACTAAATATCACTCACGGTAACTTCATCGTACTTGCACTCACGCATGATTACGCCTACTTAAGCTCATTTAAGTTTACTGTATTCTCTTAAGCTTACTTAGGCCCACTTAAGCTTACTTAAGCCAACTTAAGCTGACTTAAGTACCCTTAAGCTTACTTAATTTCACTTAATCTTACTAAGGGCTGATTTCACTAACTCTATTAAATATCAATTCATATTTAAATACCGATTTTGATGATATTTTGTATGGAAAAAATTATTTTTAAACATGAATTGATATTTAAATAAGTTTGTGAAATTGACCCTTAAGCTTACTTAATTTTGCTCATATTCAGTTATTATAATTTAAGTTCAATTGATCACGTTCACGCTCATTTAAAGTCACTTAATTAATTAATTAAGATTACTTACGTTTACATCACATCAATCACTCTCACTTAATATCACTTTATCATGCTTTCTTAAACTCACTTAAGCTTACTTAATTTAACACATCCTGAGTTATAATAATTTAAGCTTACTAAAGCACGTTCATGCTCATTTAAAATCAGTCGTGTTCAGTTAAGATCATTAAAATTCACTTTTTCTCAACTAAACTTAATCTTGTTTATTAAGCTTATTCACACTAGGCTCGTGGCCACTGTGTTAAAGTCACTGACGCTTACTTACACCCATTCACGCTCACTTACACTCACTAACGATAACTAACACTCACTCATGCTCACTTGTACTCACGCACGCTCACTAACACTCATTTACGCTAACTAACACTCACTCACGCTCAGTAAAACTCACTCACGCTCACCAACACTTACTCACGCTCACTAAAAATCACTCACGCTCACTAAAAATCACTCACGCTCACTTAAATCCACTTACGCTCACTTAAATCCACTTACGCTCACTTACACTCAATCACACTCACTTTCACTCAATCACGCTCATTTACGCTCAATCACGCTCACTATCACTCACTCACGCTCACTATCACTCACTTACGCTCACTACCACTTATTCACGCTCACTATCACTCACTCACGCTCACTAGCAATTACACTTACTCCCACTCACTTATGCTCACTTATATCCTTACATGCTCACTTCCACTCATGATTACTTAAACTGACTAACGCTCACTTACAATCATTCACGCTCATTTACTTTAGCTAACTTATACCCACGTTCACTTTTGTAGATTTTTTTATTCGGATGCATTTACGCTCACGCGAATGAAGAGAAATCGTTTACAATTACTTGATAATAAGTGAGAAAGTTTTTTTACTTACTTAGCTGAGGGATTGTGATTAATTTTCTCACGAGTAAAAAAGTAACTTATACACGCTTAGTTCTCCTTTCAGGAAAGAAATAATATTAACAAAATTATTTCTTTTCTGCTATCAAAATTTAACAGAAATTTTGTTGCCAATGGTGCAGAATATGTTGTTTCAGTTTTTTTTCTATAATTATGCCATGAAAACGGATTGTAAGGTTTATAAGCAATCTCGTTCACTTATGCTGAAATTTTTTTTTGGTCTCGGTTAATGCACGCTAGCGTTAATCACGTTAGCAATGGCCATCCTTTGCTACCAGCAATGCAATGAAATGATTGAGGCAAACAAATAGTCATCCATCAAAGTCACATTAATTAATTTCTTATAATGCAGCAATCAATCCATCTTATTCAAATGTTTGAGGCCTGCTCTATACTTTAGGTAAACTTGTAAACGCACCTCTGTAAATGTTTATAAAATTTTTGATTAATGGATGAATGGATAGAGTGAAATTTAATTAACTTTAGACCAATTTATAATTAAAGATGTTCGTAATGTCAATTTCGTAGGAAGACAACAAATTAAGGGCCATTATTACAACTTAAAGATAGTTAAAAGTAGGATTTTATAGGACGTATAAAAAGCTTTCCATTATTGCAAATTGGATTTAAATTAAAATGGAGGATAAACTTGCCTGTAATTAATCGCTTACTTTAGGTTAAAGTAAAATTTTGCAAATGATAAAATTTTTATACGTCCGATAAAATCCTACTTTTAACTATCTTTAAGTTGTAATAATGGCCCAAAGAGATGTTAATGCAAACCAATTCTTAAAATTTATAATAAAAAAATTAAATAGTTCATTGCAATCGTATATATATTTTGATACAAAAACTTATTTTTTTATTAACTGTACCTTTAAATTTCTTCTCGCATTAGTTTACATTAGCGTCATGTTAACAAATAAAAAACTTTTATAATTAAAGGCAACAGTAAAGAAAATTTCATTTTCTCTTGCTTTCAACACCGTCAAGTTGATTTGAAAACTAAAAGTATAACAAGCACACATTTAATAAGAAATTATAGTAAAATAAATGCTAGAGTACGAAGTATGTACAATAAAAAATAATAATTCTCAATTAGTTTGAAAAAATATTTTTTTTTCAATGTTAAACTTAACTTTTGCAAATAAGAGAGAAGATAAAAGATACGAACGAGTATTAAACTAAAAACTCATAAAGACAACCGCATAAATTAATTACCAACATTATGAGTTTCAGGGGGTTAAAAGGTTTACTTTGGCTTGAACATGTATGCATTAAAGATGTGCCAGAGTAGACAATAAATGTATTGCCAACAAGGAAACAAAACCAAACAAGTACAATTAGAAAATGTTTATAAGACAAACACGAAATAAATTTTGTAAATTTTTTGTTTTGCAGAATCAGAAAAATATTGTTTTGTTATACACTTTCATAAATATTTTTATATAAATGGAGAAATGTGTATGAAAGTATGAAGTGATAGCATAAGTACTCATTGTCAGGGTGACCGATGACATTTTTCAAAAAGTGGCACCAAATAGGGGATTTATCAAAAAAAAAGGACAACATTAAAAAAAAACGAGAAAACTACACTAAACTTTTTATTTTTAATATATTTTCATATAACTCACCCTAAAAAAAGTGGGGACAAAAAGTGGCAGGGCAGTCGAAAAAGGGGAAAGACAGTCGAAAAAGTGGCAATTTGCCACTTTAGTCGGTCAAACGGTCACGCTGCTCATTGTATACACAAATATGAGCGAAATATTGTATAAGAAGCGTATTACTCTCATTCCCATTTTATTCCCCTGAAACTGCTTTACACTTCAACACACTAAGATACCGAATGATATGCATTTACGACATAAGAATACGAAAACTTGTGCACTAACTTCCTACTGTGCACATCTTTAGTGTGCATGTGCTTTTTTTTTTTTTGCAGAAAATTGAAGTTAAAAAACCAAGTTTCATAGAATATTGTAGAAAAAGCAAAAAAAAAAAAAAAAAGAACATGAAGATAAATTGAAAATAATATGAAAATGGCAACTGAAAAATTTACTGAAACTTTTTGGTGTATGTAAAAATTTCAATTATATGTACAAGTTGGTTTGGTGCGTGAAAAGCACCCAAAATTGCTTTAAAGTTACACAGCTAAAATATATTAAAAATTGTGAGTAGCAGCTAAGGAATTAATTAAATTTTTATTAAGTATTAACGGTCTAATTCATAAATGATTATTAACAGTTCAATAACACATTAATAGTCAAAAATCGCTAAATGTGTATTCATAAATGATTAATAGCCTATTAGACGTTTAATAAACGTTTCATAACTCAGAGATTTTTAATGTAGCCTCCATGCTACTTTAAGCGTTTGATAAACAATTATAAATAATATTTTCTTGTTTATTCTTATGCATGTCTCCTGAATAATGTTCTTGGGCAAATGTATTAATTTATGTAAGTTGGTACATGTATGTATGTATGCATAATTGTACAAAAAGAAAAATACATACATATAAACATCGTTGAAAATTAAAGAAATCCCATTCATTGGCAAAAAGAAAAATAGAATTATAAACATAAGGGCATATGTAAGTACAAGCATACGTATGTTTGTATGGTACTGCATGCTTACATATGTATGTATGTATGTACAATAACATTTTAAAATTAAAACAAAATAGTGATGCGTAATCGACCGCTATAAAATGGGTATTTGCCTACCTCTGTACTCAGCCGAATATAAATGTGTTTAAATACAATTTTTTGTAACATATAAATTTTTTTGGTTTATTTATTAATAAAAAGTGAAACGCCTACTTTTTAAGTTATTTTTTAATAACATTATGCGTAATGATTTACTTTTTTTTCGACTCATACAGACTACCTAGATAATCGATTCTTCGTTGTATGCATCACTAAACATAAAATGAGAGCGAAAGTAGCATGATGTTGCCAACATAAAATTACAAAAGAAGCAAAATCGTTTAATAGTTAATTCACTGATATTAATCAGTTATGAATACAAATTTTTATTAGAGCTTAATAAAGCAAAATCTGTTTCATAAGTAATGTACAGATTAAAGCTGAAATAAGGAATTTTTATGAATTAGACCGTAAATATAGAAATATTGGTGCAATGGCTTGTTACTTGCTAGCACTACAGACGTTTAATTGAAGAAATTTTCAATAAATTTCGAATTAATAAACATTTTTAGTTACACCCAACAATTTTTTTAAATATCCGTCTGAAAAAAAAACTCTTTCGCAATACTTATTTATGTTCTGTTTAATGGTAAGAATGAGAATTTACATATCAAATACAAACGAGACTTCGTATTTTATTGTTGTTTTCAGTTTTAACTGTCTAACGAACGTAATCCTTCGCGAACTTATTAAATTTTTTAAAGGCTCATAAACGAACCATACTTTAAAGTGCAAAAGATCATAAAAAAATAAATTAAAGTATTTTTGTTGTTGTTATTTTTAGTATAAACTGTCAAACGAAGGTAAAATTCTCTGTCTGTCAATTAAAAGTGCGAGAGAAGATAATAAAAAAAAAATAAATTAATGTTAAAAAAATGTCAAAAAAAATTCTCAACAAAAGTCGTAAGTAAACGACAGAAATACTTGATATTAATAAATTTAATTTTCACTAAATCGTTAAGTACAAGTCTTTGAAAAATTTATTTTATTCGATTAATTTTACTTAATGATTTGAAAAATTATTCGGTTATTCGAACAAAACTTTTTGAATAAAAAAAATCAATTTAGCTGTTATTCCATTAAAAATATAAATTAAAAAAAACACTTGATTATTCGAATAAAAATTATTCGATTAGTTAAAAAAAAATTTTGATTGATTAGAAAATGTAAAAAATTTATTTTTTGAACAAAATTATCTTAAATGAGTTGTATCTGTTACTTTAGTAAACGAATAAATTAAAAAAGAACTTAATTAATCGATTGTTCGTATAAAATTTATTGGATTAGTCGCGAAAATTTGCTTGATTATGAAATTTAAAACCATGTTTTTGTCGACAAAATGGTCTAAAGTGAGATCTAGCTGTTATTGCAATAAATATATAAATTTAATAAACGAATTAAATTTATTCGAAAAGAATTAATCGAATAAATTTTTTTCGATATGTTAGAAAAAATAGCTTCGTTAGTTATACAATATAAAATACTTACTTGCTTTTTCAAAAAAAAAAAAAAAAAAAAAAAAAAAAAAAAAAAGTTATGCAATTGATTGTTGGAACAAAATTTATTCGATTAGTCGAAAAAATTTGCTAGATTCATTCTGAAATTTAAAAATATTTCATTTTAGGAACAAAAATTATGTTAAATGAGATCTAACTGTTATTCAAGTCAATATATAAATTTAATAACCAAAAAAAAATTTATTCGTAAAAAATTTATTCGAATAAAATATAATCGATAATTAGAAAAAATTTATTTGATTTTAAAATAGAAAACGTTTACTTTTTTGAAAAAAAAACAACAATCCAATATAATTGATTATTGGTACAAAATTTATTCGATTAGTCAAAAAAATTTTGCTAGATTATGAAATTTAAGAACATTTTGTTTTTTGACAATTTGTCTCTAGCTATATTTTCAGTAAATATATAAATTTAATAGTTGAATTTAAATTAAATTTAATTCGATTATTCGACAACTTTTGATTACAAAATAAAAATTTTTGCTTTTTCAAAAAAAAAAAAAAAAAAAAAAAAAAACCATTACTTAAATTAACTAAAAAATTAGATTCAATTAAGAGAATCAAATAAAAATTATTAAATCATTTATTGTGTTTAAAATCAACAAGCAAATGTAGTTTTTATTATATATTTGGTTATTCGAATAATTTGAGAAATTTTATTCAAATATCTGAAAATGTTTTATGTGAAGAATGGAATACATTTTATTGCCATATTTAAATGAAACTTATTTGATTATTTGTTTTTATCTCTTTAATTTATTAAAATTAATTAAATTGATATTTTAAATAAAATTTCCCACTTAAGTTAGAATTATAAAAAATTACAAATGTTTGTTTTAAATGTTGTAAAACATTTAACAAATTTATTCGATTTTTGTAATAATATTTTTTCGTTTAGTCGTTTCAGTGTACTCTATTAACCAAATACTTTATTTTTATTTATTTTTAAGTGCAAGCAATATTAACGCTCTATATGCACTAAACACCGTTGACTGTGCAAACGAATAAATTTTAATCGATGAAAAAAATCGAATAAAAATAATACAATTTATTTATTTTTTTTAGTCTATTATCAGAATTAAATAAAGTCTAAATATTGAGTTATGCACTTATTCGTATCAAATTTAATCGATTATTTATAAAAAAAATTTAAAAAATATATTCGACTTCGAATAATTTAATAAAAACTTTTTGATATAAACGAGAATATACATGAAATACCGAAAATAAAATAGATGTGCAATCGAATAAATATGCTTGTTTTGGAAAGGTTTTTTGTTTGCGGCTTTCAAACTTATTATGTTTGTATATTGTGATTCGCAATGTAGTATTAAGAGTTTTACTATAAACATACGAAGTTTGTTAGCTAAATTCACAAGTTTTTGAGTCGAAGTCTACTGACGAGTTCCAAAAGCGGGAACGAAATGCATATAGATAATTGTTTAACCGTAAAAACAAGTAAAATTTTCAAATTAAACGAGAATATTTTACAAAAAGAATCGAATACATTTTATTGCAATAATCGAATAAAATTAAAATTCGATTATTGTTTTAGTTTATTAAAATACATAAATAGTATATACATATGTAAACACATTTTGATTGATTAAATTTCTCAAATAAAATTGACTATTTAAGTTCTTTTAAATTCGATACGCTATTCGAATAAAAGCATAAAATTTGTAAATTTATTTAAAATATTCAAAAAAAAATTAACAAATTTATTAGATTACTTCAAATTTTTTTTCACGTTTGCTCGAATTTTACTCGAACAAATGAGTTATTTTTTAATTTAACTGACACCGTTTGCTGGTAGATTGCGATAAGTTCTATTCCTTGCTATGTGGGATATTATCACCCTTTATGCGCTTAATACTATTGTTTAAAGCAAACGAGTAAATTCTAATCGATTAAAAGAATCTAGTAAAAATTATAAAACTAGCTATTTAGTCTATGATCAAAATGCAAAAAAAAAATCATATAATACTTACGCGATTATTCGTGTAGGGTTTAATCGATTATTTCAACAAAATATATTCCGTTAAACGAATAATTTAAAAAATAACTTTCTTTAAATAATCGAAAATTGCAAAATTAGTTATTTAGTCTCTGATCAAAAAGCAAAAAAAAAAATATCATAATACTTACGCAATTATTCGTGTAGGATTTAATTGATTATCTAAACAAAAATAATTAGGTTAAACGAAAAATTTGAAAAAAATTTTCTCAAACAAAAATATTTCGCATAAAGAAAAATTCAGATTCGATTATTGTTTTAGTTTATTTAAATAATTAAAAGCTGATCGGCTGTGTTCTCTGGTTTGTGCTCACGTGCAAAAAACAATACAAAAATAAATTGAGCAATAGTTCTCATTGTAATTGTTTTGTTTCACTCACTTCAAAGAAGGAAAAAAAAATAAAATCAAACAAATCATTTTGTTTATTTTCGTACTCTGCTTTTTAGCACAAAGAAATTAAAATCAAAATAAACTGCAATAGTGTTGTTTATTTTGGTTACAAAAATTACGTCCTAACTCCTGTATCGCACAATAAATAGCATAGCTATAAAATTTAACCAATTTATTCCAATAATAATTTATTCGAATTTATTTTTTCGTTTACGTTTAGCTCACCTTATACGCGCTAAATATGTAGTTCCCAGATTGTTTCCAGGCACATTTTGGAAACATAATTTTCTCTTATTTTATCCTTACGCATTTTTTTTTAAGAGCATATACATTAGGGTGGCCGTTATTTTTATTTTATTTTTTTTTTTGATTTCTTCGCCTCTCACCCCCGAAATCGGTTCAGTTTTATATAAAAAAAAAAAATACAAAAAATTTCATACCGATAAGTTGCGTCTTAGGGGGTGCGTCCGGCCCTCAAAGTTGGCCCTCATATTCAATGCAATTTTTTTTTATTTTTTATTTTATTGCTTAGTTTTATTTTGACTATATGTATATATATGAAATAATTTAATATATACTAGATATACCAAACGGACGACACACTCGTCCGTATTCTAGAATCAAAATGTAAATAATTTAATATTCAAAGAAAATGTATCTAAACGTCATAAAAAAATTCATTAAAACACAGCCACACACAAACTTACATACATATGCAAGCATAATTAAATAATACATGAAATTAAAAAAGCATAAACAATATCCCTTCAACCTACCTAATTCAATTTATTCAACTCTCTTCCTTTAAGTATTATGGCTTTGATACAACAACAAATAAGAGAAAAACAATTGTAAGGTCAAGAGAAATCGTACAAACACACACACACATTCATGTTTTGTTTCTTTTTTTACTTGTAAGCTAATAAATGCGTGTGTAATATGTGTGCATGTAGTAGTAGCAACTTTAAACGCTTATAGCTCCCAAAATACTAAACCGATTTCAATAAAATATAGATTCTGCACATCTGTATAAAAAATCCTTTAAAACCATATAAATCTTTTTAAAATCGGTGCGGTGGTACCATCGTAAAAGGGATTACAAAAAGCATGTTCGCCTATTAATTATATAGAAGATAAGCTCTTATTGTAGATGCTTAAAATAAAAAATTTCCATATAAATATAATTTTGTTACATAAAATTGTTGGTATTTTGTTGATTATTTTCCGCATTATTTTCTAAAATATTAATTTTAGCAAAAAACTTTCTTTGAGGCTAATGTTGTTGACTTGAAGAGCTAAAATATTGCCATATGTTATATTCTTGTAAAATGATTTTTTTTAAAGATAGTCATTTGCAAAAAATTACATTGAAAAATGGGCTTGAAGGCCAGCTTTAAGGGCCGGACACACCCCTAAAACGCAACTTATCAGTATGAAATTTTTTTGTATTTTTTTTACATAACACTGAACCGATTTTGGGGGGGGGGTGAGAGTAGAAGAAATCAAAAAAAAAAAAAGTCTCCATACAATTAACGGCCACTCTAATATACATACATACATCATTATTTCTCTGCTTTTAAGCTATTAAATTTGTGAAAATTTTTCTTAGCAAATGCCTTAATTCCCCACAGATTAGCTACTGCGTTCTCATGCATGTCTTTTTTCTTTTCTCATTAATCCTTAAAATTACTGTTGCGCATAAAACGATAAGACAGCTCGCACATAATGAAACAGAAAGTGTCATAAAAAGTAACATACATACGTCAATAATCGTATTCTGGAATGTATGTATGTATGTATGTGCAATGCGTGTATATTTGTGTTCTGACTTGTTTTGCGAGGCAGTATAATACATTTTAAATGAGCCAACAAAAGTGTTTTTTTTAACATGCTCCTTTTATGGTTAAATCGATAAAATATGCAAAAAGGAAAAAACAAGAAGTAATTAAGCAAACATCAGTGTGTTAAAGTCATTAAAAAAAAACAAGCATCAACTTAATGGCAGCTGTTAAGGAAAATAGCAATTTTCAACATATTTAATAAATAATTTTTAAGCTGTTTTAAGAAGTTATTTCTTGCTAATAATGTAAATTAAAGCTGTTAAATGTTTTTTTAGAGAATTTTAATTTTCTTAAATTTAAACATTTGCTTGAATTAAACATTTTTTTTAATCTCATCATAAGCAAATTCTTTGCTTCTCAAACTATACAAATTTATTTCTGTAATAAATAAATTTAAAGAAATTTGTAACATTTTTCTATAACTTGTATCTGATGAAATTTTCTTTTTTTTCTATTATATTATTCTTGTAGTTTTATTATATCCATAACTTTTGTGTAGTAGTGTATACAAAAAAACTTTTTTTATATTTATTTTTGCTGCGTTTCTCTTCTTTCACTGCCTTCATTATACTTTCGTTTTAGTTAAAAATAACAACAGGTGCAAGTGTACTTAAATGCATTTTATATTCATTGCATTTACATTGTGGATTTGTGTGTTTTTAGGTGAGCACGACGACTGTGGCTATATGTATGAGTAAATGAGCTTCCGACACAACAAAAGATAGAAAAAAAGAGTGAAACAAAAAGTCTTAACCTTAACAACCTGCATTGAAAATTGTGATGCATCAACTTCACATCTTTGCGTGAAATGATATGAAAGGTAAATTACTGCTACTCACACAATAACTACATATAAAAATATACACATACAGTGAACTAGCGATAGTTTGAACACCCTAAAGTATCCAGATTTTGTTCCGCTTTAGCGCAACACGCTTTGCTGGAAAAAATCGGATTACTGAAAGCGATACAAATTCCCTCATTGATTTTAAACTTAGCTAGTCTTATTCACTTTGCTTTAGCGAAACATCGCTTTACTGAAAATATCGTATTAGTGAAAACCAAAAACAAGTCTACAGCTACATTTTGTATGAAACTTACTTCGCTTTAGTGAAAAAAATAAACAATGACAAATTTATTTATTAGAAATCGGTTGCATAACTTCAGGCTGAGAAAATTGTGCATGTTTTGTCCGTAAAAAAGTAAATGGCAAAATGTATTATATTGTCAATGCAAGTAGCTAGACATTTACTGATTTTAAGCAGTACGCTTAACTGTAACAAATTTTAGTAATCTGAACTAAGTTTTAGAGAACAAATCGGATAATTGGAAAAATTGGGTTTTGGTAATTTCCAGTAAAGCGGACTCGACGTACATATTAAATGTTAAGTTGGAAAAAGTTTTAAAATATGAACAGCTTATTTTTGAATTTTTTTAAACAGATTTTATCTAAAACAGTTTGTAATCTAAATCAGTGCTTCGTTTCTGTAACTAATATGAGAACTTTTGGATTCGAAAAATTTGTTATCAGCTTTAAAACACAAGATGGTTAAAAAAACTAATCTAATTTGTTAAATTATTTTGCAAGTTTATTTAAGTTTTTTATTTGAATATCGCTGTGGAAAATAACACAACCAATATAATTATTTAATTTTTCTCTTTTTGGAAAACTTCCCACAAGTTGTAGTAACAAGGCACATCAGCCACTATTAAATTAAATTCTGATTAAAGTGCGTAATAATTTAAAGATTTTCTTCGCTGTCTTTAGCTGTCAATCCAAATTTTCTACGCGTTTTAGTTAGTGTTCACGTTAAGCTGTAATTCCATATTAATTATTTAAATATTAATTAACGTAAAAAGTTCCTTAATATGCACACAAGAAAGCATACGGTTTTAACTTTATAAAAAAGCACAAACATTTCATAATTTTTAGTAAAAGTTTAGCGATTAAAATTATAGAATAAAATAAAACAATAAAAATTTCATTATTAAAAGTGTTAACAATACGTTTAATTGATCTGGAAAAAGAAAAACTGTGCGTTTCAGTAAAAATGAAAATTAAAAAAAGCGAAAATTATTTCGCTTTAGCTTTTTTTTTGCGATTAGCCTTTTTAATCGCATAACTTACCTGATGTAGAAATTAAAAAAAAATTTTTGACGTTTTTTTTCAAGTTTCAGCTCCTTTTTTCGTCTTGTCTTTTTTTGGTTTTTGGTTATATTTTATTTTACTTATAGCATTTTTTTAGTTATTTTTTGTTTTTTAAGCAATTTTTTACGTTATGGCGCTATTTGTTGTTTTTGCCGATTTTTTTTTCGGTTTGGCGATGTGTTTCGATTTTTGGCGATTTGCTTAATTTTATTTTTGATGATATTTTTCATTTCAGCGCTTTTATTATTTTGGCGATTTTTCGTTTAGACGTTTGTGTCTAAGCGATTTTTATAGTTGAAGCGCTTTTTTTGGTATGGCGATTTTTTCGGTTATTTTTTAGTTTTAGCGATTTTTTTTTACTTTTGACGCCTTTTTTGGTTTTGGCCATGTTTTTCTTTTTGGCGATTTTTTTTATCACTTTTGCTGTTTTTTTTTTGCATCTGAGTAATTTGCTTTATTTTTGGTGATATTTTTCATTTAAGCGCTTTTATTTTTTATGGCGATTTTTCGTTTCGACATTTTTTTTAATTATAGAATTTTTTTAGTTTTAGCGTTTTTTAGTTTTTGCGATTTTCCGGCTATTTTTTAGTTTAAGTGATTTTTTTTTACTTTTGCAGTTAGTTTTTGTTTTGTCGATTTTTTGGCCTTTGGTTATTTTTTTCGTTCTTGGAGATGTTTTTTTTTTAGTTTTTTAGCGAAGTTTTCACTTTTGCTATTTCTTTTACATATGAGCGATTTTTTGTTTCGCCATTTTTTTTTAACTTTTAGGGCTTTTTTAGATTTACCGTTTGTTTTAATTTTAGATATTTTTCGGATTATTTTTCAGTTCTAGTGATATTTTTTACTTTTGACGTTTTTTATTCGTTTTGCCGATTTTGTTCATTTGGCGATTTTTATTTAAATTTTGTTTGCGATTTTTTTTTTGTTTTTTTGCGATGATGACGATTTTGATGATTTTTTATTTTTAGTGATATTTTTAATTTGAGCACTTGTATCTTTCTCGCAATTTTTCGTTTCGACATTTAAGTTTTAGCGATTTTTTTTTAATTTTAGCCCTTTTTTAGTTTAAGCATTTGTTTTAGCTTGGGAGATTTTTCCATTTTTTTAGTTTTAGCTTTACTTTATTACTTTTGAGGCCATTTTTCGTTTTAGCAAATTTTTTTCTGTTTTTGGCGATTTTTTTTTCGCGACTTTTATATTTGGTATTTTTTTTTTACATTTTAGAAATTTATTTTATTTCTCTTGATGTTTTTGATTTAAGCTTTTTTTAATTTTGGCGATTTTTCGTTTTGATTATTTTTTAATTTGGGGATATTTTAGTTTTATCATTTTGCCTCTTAGGCTTGTGAAGATACAACAAGTTGTCAAAATTACATTAACGGATAAAATATTTTTTGATTTTTTTTAAATTTCAGTCTTAATTGGGGTAGTCTGCTTTAAATTAAAAACAAACTAACTTTGAAAATTTTAAGTTTCTGTATATAATTGTATATTACAGTAGGTATTCAATATTTTCGCTTTAGAATACCCTTTAATTTTTAAATGTCATATATTTTTTGTAGTAGCGACTAAAGGTTTGTCATAACTCAAAAAAAAAAAAAAAATACAGTTCGCCAGAAAATGATTCTGAAGTTTTCAATTTGATTAACAAAGATCTTTGTATAAAATTTTTACACAACATGAAGAGCGATATGCGGATTAAATCTGCGAAATTAACGCAAAATTCCAACTTTGAGTTATGACGTTAGTTTTTAGCAAAGAAGCGATATACATATATCTTTTAGAGAATCTTTTATTATGCACTGTAACTGCATTTTGACTTTAGAAATGAACTGTATGCATAATTTTTTCATGTCAAACGTTTGTTTTTCTTTAACCACAAAATATTCTTGCTATTTTGCAAGCCACCATCATCAATGCATAGTTTTAGTTGTTTGGATGATGTCATGGTCATTGAATATTCAAATCCTGTTTAAATTTCTGTTTTTGAATACATTTTGTTTGTAACGAAAGCAAAGAAAGCGATATCGTTCATGGTTGGTTTGATTTCAGTCAATGTCGCAACATTAAAATTCATCTAATTATAAAACATTAAAAAAAATGATTTCTGTCAGCACTTAGTTATATTTACGCTGATTTACTCAAGAAACGTCGTAACTCCAAAAAAAAAAACAGTTTCAATGTAGTTTTTTGTATATGACTGTCTTTTTAAGAAATCATTTTACAAGAATAAAACAACATTATTCTCAAAGAAATAATAAAAAATAAGATTAATATTTTAGAAAATAATGAAGAAAATAACCAACAAATAGCCAAAAAATTTTTTATATCAAAACTATATTTATATGAAAATTATTTATATT
The DNA here is from genome assembly GCA_949987645.1 of Tachina grossa. Taxonomy (NCBI): domain Eukaryota; kingdom Metazoa; phylum Arthropoda; class Insecta; order Diptera; family Tachinidae; genus Tachina; species Tachina grossa. The sequence continues at coordinate 19,490,858 of OX465275.1, forward strand.
ATGCATCTATTAAATTATTTCATACATATACACACATATAGTCAAAAGAAAACTAAAAAAATAAAAATAAATTACATTGAATATATGGATTTGAGGGCCCTAAAAGACAACTTATCGCTATAGATTTTTCTATTTCTTTTTTACATGAAACTGAACCGATCTGGAGGGAGAGAATATAAGAAATCAAACATAAAAAATTTCTCCATACAACTAACGGCCACTTTAATGTGCATATATGTATGTATGTATAAACCTTAAAACTGAAGCAATTTTCATCAGCCATATTGCAATAGTTATTCGCCTTGCTATCCTTATTATTGACTATAATTATAGTTTAGTGCTGTTTCACTAAAGTTTTTAAGAAAAATCCCATAAACACAATACAATTAAATAAGAAATAATAGTACATACTGCTAATAATAAAAATAATGATAAACAAGTAAAAGTGCTATATTCGGCTGTGCCGAATCTTATATACCCTTTACCAAAGTGCTTTCATGTAGTATAGAGACACATACATAAGCACATACATAAAGTATAAACAAGAAGAAAAAAATAATTTGACCTAGCTACTTTTATGTACAAAAAAATTAATTTTCAAACCCTAAAATCATCATTTTAGATTTTTCTGATTCGTTATACCAATCTAGTAGTTCTTAAAAAAATATAGAAAGTGTGTTAAGTGAAAAAAGAAAATTCAAAAAAATGTTTTATTTATTTACTTTAATATCCAGGAAAAAAGTGCAAAGTTTCCAGCTCTGGAGATGGTTTTTTTCTACAAAAAACTTTTATTTCCAAAACGTAAAATATATACAATTTATAAAGGCAAAGATAAAAATTAATTAGACTTAGTTACTTTTATATATCACAAAATGTGTAACTTTTCAAACCCTGAAATCATCCTTTTTGATTTTTCAGATTTCTTTTATTTTATTTATTTTTCTTTTAAGAATATAAGATATGTTTAATTTATAAAGAAAGGGAAAAATTTGTTTTAGTAAATTACTTTTTTACAAAAAAAAAAAAAAAAAAAAAAAAAAAATTAAAGTTTCTCAACCCTGGAATCGTCTTTTTCATTTTTTAATTGCTTTTTTTTATTTGAAATACTAATTTTATTCGTACCCAATCATAAAATAATTTTATTTAATAAAAAAAAAAAATAAAAATTAGTTTTCGGTAGTTAATTTTTTATACCACAAAGAGTGTAAGTTTCCCAACCCTGGAATCCTCCTTTTTGATTTTTCTGATTTCTTATACCAATCTTTTTTTAAGAATGTAAGATGTGTTTAACTTATAGTAAAAAAGGGAAAATTTGTTATAGTAAGTTACTTTTGTATAAAAAAGTTAAAGTTTTCCAACCCTGGAAACGTCTTTTTAAATTTTTTAATTTTTTTTATTTGAAATATCAATTTTATTCGTGGTGAAGTATAAAATAAGTTTATTTAATAAAAATAAATAAAAAATTAGTTTACGGTAGTTAATTTTATATATCACAAAAATCGTAGGTTTTCCAACCCTGGAATCATCATTTTTGTTTTTTGATTTCTAACATCAATTTCTTTCTTTTAAGAACATTAGATATGTTTAATTTATAGAAAAAAAGGGAAAAATTTGGTTTAGTAAGTTACTTTTGTATAAGAAAAAAAGTTAAAGTTTTCCAACCCTGGAAACATCTTTTTAATTTTTTTAAGTTTAATTTTTTATTTGAAATACCAATTTTATTCGTGGTGGAGTACAAAATAAGTTTATTTAATAAAAATAAATAAAAAATTAGTTTACGGTAGTTAATTGTATATATCACAAAAACCGTAGGTTTTCCAACCCTGGAATCATCCTTTTTGTTTTTCTGATTTCTTTCATCAATCTCCTTCTTTTAAGAACATTACGTATGTTTTGTTTATAGAAAAAAAGGAAAAATTTGTTTAGTAAGTTACTTTTGCATAACAAAAAAAGTTAAGGTTTTCCAACCCTGGAAACGTCTTTTTAATTTTTTTAATTTTTTTAAATTTTTTTTTAATTAGAAATACCAATTTTATTCATACTGAAGTATAAAATAAGTTTATTTAATAAAAAATTATTAAAAACTAGTTTTCGGTAGTTATTTTGTATGGCAAAATGAAGTTTAAGTCTCCCAGCTCTGAAGCCGTCTGCTCGATTTTGCTGATTTTCTATACCAATCTTATGTCGACGATTTCTGACCCACCAATCCAAGAACGAAGTCTCTAGCTTTTCTGGGAGCTTCGGAAAACCGATTTCACGTACAGACAGAAGGACAGACGGACAGACGGACATCGGTTATTCGTCTTCCCTATGCATAAGGATCCAGAATATATATACTTTATAGCTCGCTTATTAATATTCTAGAAATTACAAACGGAATGACAAACCGATATATACCCTTTTACCATTTTTCATACCGAAAGTGCAGCTCATTTAAAAAAAAAAAACGTATGATAATTTTTCTGCTTGTGTGCATTTAACGTCAATCATACGCCACCGCACACATACACCCTTTAAAAAAATTTACTTTTTTAATGTTGCTGTATGGACATGCAAACATACATACATACATACATATCTATGTGCATATGTATATGTATGTATGTATATTATTTTTCACATTTTTATCGCGTTTTACAAACACATAAATATAGACTATAAACATTAAAATATATACATACATATTTTTTTTTCAATTATCATCAAGAAGAATATTAAAAGTTAACTGCTTAGGGATTAATACTCGCATGCTAATGGTGAAGTAATTTGATTAATGAAAAGTGCAAAACTATAAATTGCAACTCCAACGGAGCAGCAGTGGATAAGTTTTGATTTTGTTGATGTTATTTAATCTTAGTTTATTATTTTTATATTAATGAACAAGAGGTGGCAGGCAATAACTTCTAGGTAAATAATTTCAATTTAAATTTTTTTTAAAATAATATCACTGGATATGAAAAAATGGAAATAAATTACCCTCTAAACTATCTACTAGCCTTTGAAAAGTATTTATTCTTAGAAACATGAAATACTAAAGTATATTTATTTGAAAATAAAATAGATGCACAGCACAGTTGAATAAAAATGATTTTTTTTAAAGATTTTTGGTTTTCAAACTTATTATGTTTGTATATTGTGATTCTCAATATAGTATTAAGAGTCTTAATAAAAACATATAGAGTTGGTTAGCTAAATTCAAAAATTTTTTGGGTTGAAGTCTACTGACGAGTTCCATAAGCGGGAACGAAATGCTTAACCCTAAAAACAAGCAAATTTTTTTAAATTATTCTTAGAAACAATAAGCAAAAAAAAAAAAAAAAAAAAAAAAAAAAAAATTGTATGATTTTAAGCAATAGATTCGCAATGTAAAGACTCTGCCGAGCCGATTTTCAGACGGTGTGAGAGATTTTGAGCTAATAAAAAAACTTTTGTGCGCGATATTTCACTTCTAATGCTGTTTTTTTTGTCATTATTTTATGTGCTTTCATTAGAAATAAACAAATGTCGTGGTTTAATACGGTTGAGTCACTCATTAGTCACGTACGAGTCTCGCATGAGTCATGCGCGATTGTTGTTGTATTTTTATATGATAACGATTTAAAAAACAGTGTGTGTGTGATTTTATCTAACTTTTTTAGGTTTGCTAAAAAATCTATTATGACTTCGTATCCGGTGTGATTCAATTGCAGGCATTTCATCAGGGGAGTGCGTGCATAAAAATCATGAATTTTTGCTTTATTGTTGGTAAAGCACAGTTTATATGCATAATGCTTCAGCTTCCTTATTTTTTATATAAAAAAATCATGTTTATTAATAAATTAATAATTACTTTTTATCGGGGATACCCGCCTCTCCCTCCTATCCCCCTAAGATTTTGGCGGAAGATGCAGCTTGTTTTAAGAGTTATGCACATAAAATTTAGTAAGCCTCTCTATGAAGGTCTAAATATATAGGAAATAAAATAAGTACTTTGTATCGTGGATATCTCCTCTCCTATACTACCAAGATTTGGTTGGAAATGACTATGACTATGACTATGACTATGATTATGATTGTGACTATATGACTGTATGACTATGACTTTGAATATGTCAATGAAGATGACTTTGACTAAGATTTTGTTATGTCACGTTATATGTTTTATTATGTCGAAAGTCCGTATCTACTGTTTCAAATAAAAGTTTAATTTTATTTTGTAATTACTTTGACTTGAATTATCTCGTAATTTTTCTTGATATATAATTATTGTATATGCGAAACAAAAAGTTTTAGCAAAATTCATTCATATTATATATTTCATTTTGATTAATCTTTTGCTTTCATCTCTTCCATTTAAAACTCCATTAGAGCGAAATAATTAGTATTTAATTTTGTTTATTTCTATAGGTAAATCGTATTATTTTATTTGCTGTAAATTTCTATGAAACTATTAAATAAAATACATAAACACGCTATAAAAAAAAAGAAAACATAGATAATCCTCTAAGTAGGAAATGTTTTATTTTATTTCTTCTGCGAGTAGTTTTAATTTTTTTTATGCTGCTGCTTAAACCCCAATACAAATGCTTTTATTCATAGTTTTTTTTTTCTTTATGTGAAAAGCTTAACATGTGTAGTAGATACTGTTTTTTTCTTTTTTAGTTTTTTTGCAGATGTGCTGTTTAATGCAGCTGCATAAAAAAAATTTTATGCACATACACCTTTAACTGCAGACTAACAAAAATATATAAAATTCTACAAATTGAAATTGTACTTAATACCCAAAGCGTATCATCTATATAATCTATTCTTTGCTATTATAGTGATATATACATATATATATTTTTTATCCAGCAAAAGGCTTTATAGTTTATTGTATGTTCTAGAGCCAAACTTAAAAAGAATTGCTGTTTTATTACGTTGGAACACAGTGTTAGTCTCTAATTTCGATTTAAAACATATAAATTGCATTTGTTAGCCGTAGTTTTATATGTTTGTTTTATAGTTTTTTTTTTCGTTTTTTTTATTTAACAGAAAACAACGAATAATGTGTTTTTTTAGCTTTTCTAGTTAAAAGAAAAACTACAAATGCTTTTCTATGGCATTTAGCAAATGTATTTGTTAGTGCTGTTGTTTGATATCGCTTGGTTGAACATATTTGTTGCATTTTGCCAGGCTTTTAATCGAAAATGATTGTGCTGTTTCGAAGGCATTAAACGGTCAGGGATGGCAAAGCCGATTATCATAGTTAATCAGTTAATAGCAGTTTGAAGCAAATAACACTGAATGCTGGTAATACTTTGTATACAAATTGCAGTCCTATAAGTCAAAGCGATGATATTTCGTTAACAATACATTTATTTAAATTATGGTGAATAAAAAAATGATTTAAAACCCTTTTCTCCAAAACTGTTTTGTTTAATGTTTTTAAATCTTGAATTGCGGCGAGCCAAAGTCGGCGCATCTCTGGCTTTAGCCAATACACTTTAGTTATTGTTTTCATCTCTGCGCCATTATTTCCTTTTTATGCTTCACTGGATATTTTTTTCATTCCTTCTTTTTATAATTCTAGTCTTAAATAACATTTAGTGCTTTTCCTAATTGAAACTGGCACAAAGACCCAGCTAGCATTTTGCGAGATTTCTGATCATAGATGAGTCGCTTACGACTCCCTTCCGCGATCTGATCGTATATGCGTCTTCTTTATTTGTTTGGCTGACATCACTTTTTTTTATTTAGGGTGTGTGCCAAACGGTAGAAAAGTACTATGGTAAAAAAATATTTGCCTGTAAAAAATTTCATTTTTCTGCTGTGCCAAATGATATCTTTTTTGACAATGTAAAATTTTGACAAATTCGCTTTAGCATAGAAAGAAGCTGATGAAAAAATTGCTTCGGCGGCGAGACAAAAACTTTGACTACAAGCCGCCGACTACCATCAATTTTTTTAAAAGAAAATTTTTTTATAAAACAATATTCTCTTAGCAAAAAATTATATAATATTATATAAATGATGCAAAATTTTTCACAAATTAAAATAAACAATGCATTTTTCACAGTCTAACTACAATTAAGATACGTAAGAATGTATGTAAAAGGCGACGGCTCGAAGCGACGGCGGTGGTTTTGCCTTTTATGATACCATGCTTCTTATTTGCTGTTTGTCCAAAAATTATCTGTTGTGTCAAAAATTCTACTAGCCCCCAGGGCTAGTGAAATTTTATTCACCTCAAATGTGTCAAAAATTTACTGACACTAGTAGTTTGCTACCGTTTGGCACAGGCCCTTACTTTTTGATTTGAAGGTATTTATTTATTTGAAGGTATTTATTTTCTTGTATTCTTAAATCTATCACTTTTAATAATATGTTTTATACTTTTGTCAACTTCACTTTAATAAGCTTCTGATCCACTTGTGTTCACGCTTCGAACGAAAATAAGAAACCAAACCAATTCTTCTTTTTTTTCCTCTTGATTTCTTCTTTGTTTTGTCAAAAAATTCCTCGAAATTAGCAACTACAAATTGAATGCCAGATGTGCACAGAGCAAGTTTACCCGTTATTTGCTCTTTTTCTTATTATTATATATTTTGTTATTGTAATTTTGCTGAAATCACTTTTGAAGCATAGACACGAATCCCTCTCGAGTCGCGTTTCACGCACACAGCTGATTAATCCCCTTTCTGTCATCCGGGGGACTCGAGGAAGACTCGCGTAGATGATTTTTGCCAAAACGATCATCCAAATGCTAGCTGGGGAATGCTGTGTAAGGAATATTGCTGCTGTGTGTATATGTGTGTGTGTATTTCATTGTATATTTTTTCCTCTTCCTGTTTTCCTTTATTTTGAGTTTTAACGGAAACGAAATGCTTTTAGTCTCTTCTTAAATTATTTATTGTATTTAGGAAGGCAAAAAAAAAAAGAAAAGAAAACGTTGATCAAACAACACAGAAGGTAAATAAATATAAACACAGCAAGCATTCCGTTGTAAGCGCAGTAATGATGATGGGTATGATCATACTTCGGCTTCTTCTATTGCAATGTATTTTCTTACAGCAGCAAATAACTAGCAAATAATTTTCGTTTTGAAAGACAAAAAAAAAAAAACATGCTTGCAACTTGGCTCTTGCCGATACAAGTAATTTTATTTATTTGTACACAATCCAAAGTCAAGAATTAAATTAGACGTATTATTTTTCCAGCTTAAAATAATGGCAAACAGAAAGTAATAAATAACTAAATTACAATCGAACAAGTTGTAATGAGAACAAGGTAGAGGAAAGTATTAAGAATAAAATATTTTATTTATAAAGGTATTCACATCAGTTTTTTTCTTGTTGGAAAAATGGAAAAATGTAATTTTTTACAACAAACACAGGGAAAAAAATTCACCAAAAGTTGAATTTAAAAACTCATTTTTTGGTGGAATTTTTTTTCCTGTCTTTGTTGTAAAAAATTTACATTTTTCCATTTTTCCAACAAGAAAAAATCTGATGTGAATACCTTTTATATATTTTTTATGAAGATAAAGAATGAATGGAATAGATTTAAGAGAATTTTTTTTTCCAAAATTACAGGTACTCGTACAAGTTTTAACAAAAATAAAGAATATTTTCGAGTAACTTGCTATTAGTTTTTAGGGTTCCGTACACCGAAGGTGAAAAGGAACCCTATTGTTTTCGCTACGCTGTCCGTCTGTTCGTCATGGCTATTTTCGCAGGAACCGTAACAGCTACGAAACTGAAATTTGGGCAGAGTATGTAGAATCTTGGCCACTACAACAACAAATACATGAGAGTTAAAAATTAAATGGTGTTCCAAAACGAGCAATGATAAATATTAAAATCCCATGTAATACACATACAATTGTATGTACGTTACATTACACTTGAAATTTGTACAATTAGTATATTTTTTTTATAGACTACAACAATAACACTAAAATCTAAAAAATTTAAATTAAAGGGTGTTTTATTAGTAAATGCAATTTTGACTATATAATTTTCAGAACTTGCTATATTTTGGAAACCGTAAGAGGCAAACTCTTGAAATTTTCAAAAATGGTAAAACTAAAAAAATCCAAAAATTATAAAATCGCCAAACCAAAAAAAAAATTGCCAAAAATTAAAAAAAAATCACCAAAACGAAATAAAACGCCAGAATTAAAAAAAATTCTAACACTAAAATAAATCACCAAATTTGAAAAAATCGCCGAAGTGAAAAAATTTCAAAAATGAAAAAAAAAAAACGCCAAGAATCGAAAAAATCGCCAAAACGCGAAAAAGGCACCAAAACTAAAAAAAATTGTTTATATGAAAAAAAAATCCGCCAAAATGAAATAAAATTGCCAGAATAAAAAAAAAATCGCTAAAACGCGAAAAAAGTGTCAAAACTAAAAAAACGCCAAAACTTAAAAAAAAATCGCCAATACCGAGAAAACGCAAAAAACGCCGAAACTAAAAAACGCTCAAAACCGAAAAAACCCAAAAACGAAAAAAGTGCCAAAATTATATTTTATATAGGCTAAAGTTCGTATTGAATTACACATCTACTGTTCGTACGGAACCCTTCGTGCGCTGGTCAAAGTCGCACTTCACTGAATTTATTTTAATTAAAAAATAAAAATACATTTAATAAGTTTAATTATTATTGTCCAAACTTTATTTGTTTCTATAGTTTGATTTGATTAGAAAAAATTTTTTCATAAAAATTTTCTTTTAAGAAATTTTTAGATTTATACCTTCTTTTAGGAAAGGGATAGTGATATAGAATACAGGTGGTGGAACGAAGGGATAAAGAAAAACTTCATTCTCTTACAACTCTGTTTTTGTGCACGTTTTTAATGATGCAGTGTTGCAGCACATCTGGTGTCATCGAGGCCTATTAAATTTTTTGAAGTTGTACTTCCTTTTTTTGTTTTATTCATTATTTTACTTCGCCGATGATTCTGCTATACCGCCGAAGGAGGGCGCTCTGATGTAACATTAGGATTAGTATACGCTGAAGCCGGTGTAGTTCAGGGTCCAGTGAAGTGATTATGCCTTCATCACTTGCGCTTTCCTACAACAACTGATACAATGACTGTCGGAGACCGGGCTCGAACCCAGGGCCTTCGGTTTTATAGTCGAAGTGCCCCTGTAGATAAGTGGTAGCGATGCTGGCTTCTCAGTCCAGAGTATATTTTTTATACACAATCAACTTTTATAGCGCTGAAGAAGACATCGATAAATTGATAAATAGCACTGTGTGTAATTTTTTAAGTCATGGAAATATAACCATATACGGACACCACTACGTGATAAAAGACAAAAAAAAAAAACAAACAAAAAATGACCCATGTCTCTCAGTTTTGCCCCAAGTCATGTACTTTTTTTATGTGCCACCAAAGATTTAGGGCCTCTGTGTCATTTTTGCATTTTCTCATGCTCATATCTTGCAAACAGTTCAAAATTTTGATTTACTCTCTCAGGCAAAGTTGTAGCTATTGTCATTAAGAATAAAAATTGTGAATATATGAAAACAAAAAAAACTTCATCTTCAAGATCAAAATCGCAAAAATTTTTTTAAAAAAATTAGATTTTTTTACCTTTTTGTCCCCTGTTCAGGTCCATAGGTAGCAAACCATTCAAAATTCAAGGAATTAACTAAAAAATGTACCTAAGATCTCAATAAACAACTATCTAGAACAAATGAACTTCCTAGGAATGATTCTTAACACCGTTTAAGTAGCGCTTAAGTAGCCGCAAAAGTGAAAACTTTGCAAACAAATGAAATTAAAAAATTTTTGGGAAAATTTTCACTTTTGCGGCTACTTAATCGCTAGTTAAACGGTGTTAGGAGTCATTCTTAGGAAGTTCATTTGTTCTAGATAGTTGTTTATTGAGATCTTAGGTACATTTTTGTAGTTAATTGCTTGAATTTTGAATGGTTTGTTACCTATGGACCTGAACAGGGGAAAAAAGGTAAAAAATCGAATTTTCTAAATTTTTGGCTATTTTGATATTGAAGATGAAGTTTTACTGAGTTTATATGTTGACAATTTTTGTTCTTTATGGCTAGAGCTATAACTTTTGATAAATGTCGTAGAACAATTTGGTGTAAATGGTATAGATCTTCATATATATTTTAATTAAAATATGTTAGATTTTTTTATAAGTAGATATATACATATATATAAATTTTTTTTTTGAGAAGTTGGTGTATAAGTACCATCGAAATCCTAAATATAGACTTGCTAAACCAATCAGCATGCTTGGTTTATTTTATAAAATTTCAAGTTTTTTCTAGTCAATTAAATTATTTAATTCAATCACCAGGTTAATTGATTTTAAACTTATTTTCAAAAATTTTTTTTAATCATGCAAATAAACATTTAATAGAAATTCCACTAATTTTTATTTTTTATTTGCTATTTTTGTATTAAAAATAAGGCTTTAATCAACTGGCAATAAAATAACATATTTTAAATTTGTGCCATTTAAAGAACAATTTTTTATATTGTGTTTTTTCAGTGTACTATGCCCCTTCTTGCTTTAGTTTTTTTGTGTTTACAAAGCTCAAAGTAATTTTCCTTTTAAACTTTAAAATAGTCGTCCCGGAGCAAAACAAAACATGTGCTGCAAAACCGACAACAACATCGAAAAGTGGATACTTAACTTTGCACTTTGCTTCCTTTTTCTTTTTTGAGTATTTAAAAGGTTCTTAGACTAAATACAAATTTCTTTATGTACTCTTTCACTTTTGCGCTGGAATTATGTCAAAGCTGGTGTTCCAGTGTTCTTCCCTGTCTCTTTAAAGTCATTCATTTTTGCATTGTTTAGAAAATGAGTTTCTTTTCATTTTTATCACAATAAAATATTGTGGTCTTTCAAAAAAAAAAAAAAAAAAAAAAAAAAAAAAAAAAAAAAAGGATTTAGTTTAAGTTCTATTTAAAACTTTTTTTCTAGTCTTAAAAGAACGTTTATGTAAATCAAGGAATAATTGCTGTAGTTTGTAATGTAATGTAATGAATTAATTCATTTAATTTTTCGGCAACGGAAAATAAAATGTTTATAAAAGTTTTTAAATATATTTACATTAACCATAATTCAAAAAAGCTTAGAAAACACTCAATGAAATCTACTGATGTATTGCTTAGCAGCAACCAACTGCATCTAGTCATGCTAAATCAACAACTATTTTTTTTTTAATTCGTTTTCACTTTGAAAATCGTTAAATAAATCAAATCGTTTGAAATCAAAAACTCTTTAAATTTTAATCTCTCCAAAAAAAGGGCTTAATATATATTTTTAGCAAAATCTCTAAAAAAAAATTTATTTTTTTTCTCTGTGCATTTCTTTGTGTATTTAATACACACAATACCTGAGTCAAGGCCTTTACATTACTCAAAAGCTCCAATCAAATATAAATATTTAACAAAACCTTCAAATATTCACACAACTGCAGGCAAACAAGCCGCACTCGTGTGTGTATGTTTCAACTTTTTGCCAATAGATGCCTTGCATACAAGAGACGATGTAACACGGACGACAATTCAATTTGGTGTTGATAGCGATGAGAATCCAATCCAATCATTTTACATATGATGATGGCTGTGTAAATGAAGCTCATCGTCATCATCATTGAAATCACAGAAAAAAAAAAAAAAAAAAAAAAAAAAAAACTTGAATACATTTTTTTACTCAATCACTTTAGCCTTCACATGAGCATGACTATGCATAAAGAAAGAATGGAATTAAAAAAAATTAGAAAATGTATATTTAAACATGATTAGCTTCTTTCTGTCAATATGAGAAATTAAAAAATGAGGAAAAAAGAGAAACAAAAGAGAACAACGCCTATTTAAAGGAAAATATCAGAAAATCATCTTAGTTGAGTGCTTTTTAGTTAAGAATAGATAAAATTTGTGTTTCACTGTTGTCGAATTAATGCGAGTTACATGGAAGTCCTGTAGGTCGATTAATCAAGTAATTTTAGCAAAAATATAATAACTTGAATTTTCAATATTTTATAGGTGAAGGAGTGTAGATGTATTTTGTTGCTGCTTAGCAACACTTAAGTAGATTTCAATAACAATTCAAAAAAGCTTACAACACCCCAGTGTATATACACATGTCTAGAAACATGCATATAAACATTGGACAGTTAAAAATTAAATGGTGTTCTAAAGCGAGCAACGAGAAATATTGAAATCCTAATGCAATTTACAGACAATTTACAGACAATTTACAGACAATTTTATACAGACTCACGAATTAACGCCGAAAATTTAAAAAATCAAAATTAAAAGATTTTCTTTCAGTTAATTTAATTTTGACTATATAATTTTGACAACTTGTATCTTGGTAACCATAAGAGGCAAACTATTTAAAGCGTTAAAACTGAAAAATTCCTAAATAAAAAAATCGCCAAAAACTAAGAAAGACCTTCCCAAACGAAACAAGGGCCAAAATTAGAAAAGCACCAAAACTAAAAATACGCTAAAACTGAATTAAATCGCCAAAAAAAAAATAATAAAATCGCCGAAAACAAAAAAAAAAAATCTTCAAACAAAAAAAACGCCGAAAACAAAAAAAAAAAACGAAAAAAGCGCCAAAGCTACGAAAAACACAACAACGAAAAATCGCCAAAAACCGAAAAAATTGTCGAAAACCCGAACAAAACGAAAAAAGCGCCAAAATGAGAAAAGCACCAAAACTAAAAATACGCTAAAACTGAATTAAATCTTTAAAAACCAAAAAATCGTCGAAAAAAAAGACAAATTAAAAAAAAACGCCAAAAGCAAAAAAAAAAATCCCAAAAACGAAAAATAACACCAAAGCTACGAAAAGCATTAAAACGAAAAAAATTGCCAAAAAACCGAAATAAATAAATTCAGTGAAGTGGGACTTTGACTTGCGTACGAAGGGTTCCGTACGGACACTAGATATGTAATTCAATACAAACTTTGGCATTTTTTTTTCGTTTTTGGGTTTTTTTCGGTTTTGAGCGTTTTTTAGTTTTGGCGTTTTTTTTTTGGCTTTTGTTGATTTTAGACATTTTTAGATTTTAATTGAACTATAGTGAATTTTTAATCAGAAATAATGGAAAAACAGGGGAAATAAATAGTGATACTTACAAATGTATTTACCAAAGTTAAATCAATAATTGTACACAACAATCATTTCTCACATTCCGTTTCATTAGAATTTAAGTTAAATAGCTGATGTTAATAACAATCTCTACCCAAGTACATAGACTAGGGTGCTGATGAAGTGCGTTGCTGCACAGAAAAATATCGGTATTTCCCCCAGCTTAAAAGTCTAATTTAATTTTTCTTCTCTTCTTTAGAAACTCATATTAATTAATAAAAATATTTCATTCAATAAAAAGAATTGAAATTACTGAACTTAAGCCTGACTAAAAATTATTTTTGTTGAATATTTTTTAAGTTTTGGCACTTTTTTTAGTTTTGGCGATTTTTTTCATTATGGCAATTTTTTTTATTTAGGCGATCTTTTTTATTTTGGCGCCTTTTTCGTGGTTTGGCGATTTTTTTCGGTTTTTGGCGTTTTTTTCATTCTGGCGATTTTTTTTCATTGAGGCGATTTTTACGGATTTGGCGATTTATTTTAGTGTCAGAATTTTTTTTAAATTTTGTCGATTTTGGTTTGGCGATTTTATAATTTTCGGATTTTTTTAGTTTTACCGTTTTTGCAAATTTCAAGAGTCTGCCTCTTACGGTTTCCAAGATACAGCAAGTTGTCAAAATTACATAGTCAAAATTGCATTGACCGATAGAACACCCTTTAATTTAATTTTTTTTTTAAATTTAAGTATTAATTGTTGTAGTCTGTATAAAAATACACTAATTTTACAAATTTCAAATGTATGTATGTATATTACATGGGATTTTAATATTTTTCGTTGCTCGTTTTGTAACATCCTTTAATTTTTAACTCTCATGTATTTGTAGTTGTAGCGGCCAATGTTCTACATACTCTGGCCGAATTTCAGGTCCGTAGCTTTTACAATGCAATTGTATGTACATATATACACTTGAAATTTTAAAAGTTAGTGTATTTTTATACAGGCTACAACAATTAACACTGAATTTAAAAAATTTAAATCAATCAAATCCATCAGTTAATGCAATTTTGACTATGTAATTTTGACAACTTGCTCTATCTTGGAAACCGTAAGAGCAAAACTCTTGAAATTTTCAAAAACGGTAAAACTAAAAATTCAAAAAAAAAATTAAAATCGCCAAATATAAAAAAATCGCCAAAAACAAAAAAAATCGCCAAAACGAAAAAAAGCACCAAATTAAAAAAATCTCTAGGACTAAAATAAATCGCGAAAACCCGGAAAAATCGCCAAAATGAAAAAAATCCTTAAACAAAAAAATCGCCAAAATGAAAAAATCGCCTAAATAAAATACCCCAAAAACAGAAAAAAATCGCCAAAATGAAAAAAACCCTTTTTGACAAAAATCGCCAAAATGAAAAAAATTGCGTAAATTAAAAAAACCGAAAAAGAGAAAAAAAACGCCAAAACGGGGAAAAAAGCGATAAAACTGAAAAAAAATCGTTTAAACTGAAAAAACTTAAAAAAAGAAGAAAGCTAAATCAAAAAAAATTATCAAAACCGAATGTGCGCGAGTCGAAGTCGCACTTTACTGAATTTATTTTAATTGCAATGCGTACACAACAACAAGAACATCAAAAACTAAACGATAAACAACAGGAATTAAAAATTAAAAAGTAAAAGTAAAGACATTTACCATAGATGAGCACTGCAGTACCACTAAAGTTTCAGTAAAAACAATAAAAAATGTTTAACAAGTAAATTTTTACTGATTACTAAAATTTTTTTCTAAAATTTTTATAAATTGCCTAAATGATTTGTTATATGATGAGGTGCATTGAATTTTCAGTAATCATTAATGCCCGTATTCATAATGAAATTCTACCAAGTGGCTAAATGTTTTTCATACAAAAGTTTCAAAATTTGAATGAAAAAACTTTGCCACTTGCTACAATTTTATTATGATTACGGCCCTACGATTTTACTGGTAATGCAAATTAAATTTCATTAGCTTTTGAATGCAGTACATATACATATACTGCAGTGTGCCCATTTACTAACCAAATAAGTTTAATAAAACAAGCAAAAACCAACAAATTCATATGTATTTACAATATTGAAAGTTTTGATACTTTTAATTAATTAATTTAAAAAAAGATACTAAAAGCATTAGTACTTCCAACTTAAAAAAAATTCATTACTAGATGTTTACACATCTCCTCTGTGATCGGACTCACATTGCTTTTTTTTTTTTTGCTAATATGAGGCATATTTGCATTATTTTATTTATTTATTTATTTCCATTAGACTTTAAGAATAAAATTCTTTTACAGTCCAAAAAAGAAATATTACATAATGCATTTATTTTGTTTTTTAGAATTCGGTATATTTTTTTTTTGTAATTTTCGTTACCTGATTTTTTTAAATATTACACTACTGTGCTCATTATTTAATGTTCAAATTTTCTACTAACATACATACATACATATGTACATATTTATGTATAACAACTTTTGCCAAGTTGTACATTTTTGCATTTATTTACGAGTAACATTAACTGTAACAGAAATGCTCAAAGCAGGCTACGTGAGGATAACAATGCATACATATGTACATACACATATGTATGTAATACATTCTCCATTTCATATGCACTGGCGTGTTAGTATCGGAAACAACAATACTAAAAACAGCAATAACAAGGATAGTCGAAGCAGTAGCAGCAGCAGCAGCACGAAAACAATTGAAGCACAATATGATGGCAAAATACTCGTCGTAGTTTTTCTTGTTACCGGAACAATCACCATTTTAAAAAGCAATAGGCATAATAACAAAATTGTTTAATAGCAACAACATCGTTTTGCAGCAAGAGCAGCAGGAACACAACAACAGCAACAAAAAAAGAACATATGACAAAGCCTGAAAGTATGCTACAGAGAAATAGGGTTGAATGTACAATTAACCGGAAGCTCCCACATTTATTACGCTGTCATTACATTTTATATAAATATTTCTGCCGGCGAATGCATTTTTTATAGTGCAGACAGAAATTAATTTTTATTTTTTTGGGGAAACAAAAATTAAAATGATAGTTGTTTTATTGTAAGTAGAAAAGGATTCATTATTATTGAGGTATACTTTTTTTTTGTTGTTTAATTGAGGTTGATTTTTTTTAATTAAAAATTAACTCTAGGAAGAATATCTTGAAGAGAACGCTGTGTTTCTCAAACGTTTAAAATGACCTCATGCCATAAAATCAATGTTCCTTATTCAAAGTTTTCGTGCTGCAAACACTATTTCTAGGCCATACCTAAACAACATCGGCAAGCGTGGTAAGCTATCAAAGATTTTCATGCCCATACAATTTGTAGAAAACCTTTTTATACCCTTCACCAAAAATTGTAAAAAGTATATCGTTACCTTAATATAGAATAACTCATTATTTTTTTGAAATCGAAATTTTTTGTATATTTCGATAGAAGAACATTTAATGCATCGAAAAATGCTAAAATCTATATATAAAAAAATAACGAATTAGGGCCTTTCTATATTAAGATAACGATACATGATAAGTTAATCATTGCGGATGTAATTTCCAAAATATTCGTATGCCAACCATAAGGCAACAATAAGGGAAGACGAACAAGCGAAGTCCGTCTGTATCTACGTGAAATCGGTATTCCGAAGCTTCCAAAAAAATATAGGCTTCGTTCCTGAACTGGTGTGTCAGAAATAGTCCAAAATAGATGGGTATTAAAATTAGTCAAATCGAAGATATAGTTTAAGAGCTGGAAAATGTAAACTTTTTTGCCACATAAAACTAACTGGCTAAAACACATATTTGTTTCTTTTTTGTTGTTAAATTTACCTATTTCATATTTCAGTAAGAATAAAATTGGTATTAACAATTAAAAAAAAAATTTAAATAACGATTTCAGGGTTGGAAAATGTGAACTAAAAATTAAGTTTTTATTTTCCTCTATAAATTGAACAGATATTAACTTTTAAAAGAAATAAATTGTGTTAAAAAATAGAAAAATCTAAAGGGGTGATTCCAGGGTTGGAAAGCTTGCACTTTTTGCTGTATAAAAGTATTTAGGTCAGATTAAACATTTTATGATATAGAAAGATAATTAATTTTGTTATAACAAAAATTAGAAAAATAAAAAATACATCTCCAGAGCTGGAAAATTTAATTTTTTTGTTTCTAAAAGTAACTAAATAAAACGATTTATTTCCTATATATTTTTGAATAACCGATCCTTTTGGTTTTAAAATTTTTAAGAAAGAAATATTTTCTTAGATGAGTTTTTGTTATTTTTCATACAAATTTGAAACGCTAAGAAAATAATTTAATGAAAAAATGTGTGTAATAGAAAGAAAGAAATAGTATTAAAAATAAGAAAAGAACCAAAATTATGTTTCCAGCCCTGGAAAATTTAAACTTTTTTTGTATGCAAAAATAACTAAATGAAACAAATTTTGTTTCTTATATTTTACTTTGTTAATTAAACATATTTTATAGTTTGGAAAAAAATAAATTAGTATTAAAAATGCAAAAAAAACGCAAAATATGTTTTAAGGGTTGGAAAAGTTAAATTTTTTTGGGTTAAAAAAGTAAATAAATAAAATTTTTTTGTTTTTCTTTTAAGTAAACATATTTTTTATTTTAGGAAGATCTTTGCCCAAAATTTTTTTTAAAATATTTTTTCAAATTTTATATAAAAATATAATTCAACCGCTTTAAGTGTTGCTTTTTTAAGTGTTGCTTAATTCGCTCTCAGCATAATTATGTTTCAAATCGATGGTCATAATATAAAATATATTGCTAAGTACAAAAAAAAAAATTAAATGACATTTCATTTTCCTGAAAATGTTCCTTTTTACTGAACAAGTTCTTATTATTTATTATTTATTTTAGGATTATCAAATAGTCGCATGGTTTTTGAAAATCATACATTATGAAAAAACTATGATTGTATACTCACTTTTCCACTCTTGCCATAGTTTGTTATTATTTTTGTAAAAGTTTTTATCTTTTTATATATTTAAGATTTTGATTTAATATGTTGTCATAAATAAATATACATGGTCCCAGATATACTTACTGCCTTATTCATAAACAAATTTCAGGTTTATTAAGAGAATTTCCCATAGAAATATGGGAAATTTGTCAAATAAATCTGTAAAAAATCTAAAATATTTTTTATGAATTAGACCGTTAGTCAATAGTACCAAGTAGTGTAGACTACACACAAAAAAATATTCCTGCAATAAATAACTTTAATTGAAAATAAAACCAAAAATCCAAAACCAAAAAAAAAAAAAAATGTATTTAAGTCAAATTAAATATTTTTTGTTTAAAAATTTAATTAATTACAAAGAATAATTGACCCAATTAAATTTTAAATTGATTTTTTGTTTTATTTTTAAATAAAGTTGTTTATTTCAGGAATATTTTTTTCTGTGTAGAGCTACTAAAATGTACTACTGAGTCTCAAACTCCAATGTCTACATGTGATTCCAAAAGAACTGCCTATACAAAAAAGTATTGTTAGTAAAGGGTGTCGCAACAAGAACGCAAGATTAAAATTTTAAATAAAACACAGATATTAAAAAAAAAATCGTGAAACTTTCTTATATCGTAAAGTAGACAAAATGAGGTTATGTGTGGAACAACAAATCGGGCAGATGGCCGCTGCGGCTTTGTTGGCACACACGCGATCTTTTAATGAGATTTTCAATGGCCGTTTTGCATAAATGCTGCGGTATTTCATTAATGCAGCGTCCAATTTCCTCTTTTAAGGCTTGAGTCGTCGACTTCAAAAAACCGCAAAGAAAAAAGTCTAATGGTGTTAAATCGCACGATCTAGGCGGCCAATTCTGGTCTCCAAAACGCGAAATAACACGACCGGGAAATGACTGATGTAGCAATTGAATTGTTTCTCTGGCTGTATGACATGTGGCGCCGTCTTGTTGAAACCACATGCCCTCCACATTCATTTCTTCAATTCTAGGCACGAAAAAACTGGTTATCATTTCACGATACCGAACACCATTGACTGTTTGCGCTTGACCTGCGTTTGAGCGACATCATCACGTACAGCTGCGACATTTTCGGTCGATCGCCCTGGTCGAAGGCGCGTTGTTGTCTTTACATCACTAACAGACCCAGTTTCGGCAAATTTATCCATTAATGTCTTTACAGTTGACTCTTTTGGATCATTATTGTGACCCCAAATTGAACGCAAATTTGCGAACTGTAGCCGCAAAACTTTCACCATTTTGGTAAAACAATTTCACAATGAGAATACGTTGTTCATTCGTGTAGCGCTTCATTTTTACTAACCTCGTACCTTCTACTAGCAAACAATAACAATTGTTCAAATGTCAAACAATGACACTTCGAATGACGCCAAATTTAAATCTTGCGTTCTTGTTGGGACACCCTTTAGATTATAGATAAAATAATTGGGAAAAATATAATTATAAAAACCCTTTGACACAAATTCTAGACTGCTCTGTATTGAATTTAGCAAATAAGTCTCTTTTATCTTCCCTTAATAAATGAATGTGTGTTAACAGCAACAAGAAGTTGTTGCCAAAATATGCTTTAAGGAAAAAAAATAATACTTTTCCAAAGAAGAGAAAGAAAAGTGCTTAATAAGCTGCTAATCATTACAAAAGTTGCAACACGTTTTATGCAAATAAATTTCATATAAAATTAAAGCATAAAAACAGGCGAAGTAAAAAAATTTTACTAGCAAAGGATTATCAACATGTAAAGGGTGTTTTTTATTGAGGTAAGTTGGCATCACTTTTTTAACTGGCGGCCATTTTGTCAGCTGTCAAGTGATTAATATTTAGTTTGGTTTGCCATTTCATCATGAACAGGTTGACAAAAGAACAACGCTTGCAAATCGTGCAAATTTATTTCGAAAATAATGGTTCAGTTCGCGAAGTTTACCGCAAGCTCCGTCCATTTTATGGTCGACATCATCGTCCATCAGAGCAATTAATTCGGTTAACCATGGATCGTTTTCGCACTACGTTTACTCTATGTGATAATACGCATCCGCAGAGACGTCAAACAGTGCGCACCGAAGAAACAATTGCCGCTGTAGAGCAAAGTGTTGAAGAGGACCCGAATGAATCGATTCGCCACCGTGCACAGCAATTGGAGCCGACTAACCGACTATTTTGTTCCCGAATTGGATGGCATGAATGTGGATGAGTTGTGGTTCCAACAAGACGGCGCTACATGCCACACAGCGCACGTCACAATCGATTTATTGAAGGAAACATTCGATGAGCGCATAATTTCGCGGAATGGACCTGTCAATTGGCCACCAAGATCGTGTGATTTGACACCATTGGATTATTTTCTTTGGGGATATGTGAAGTCGCTCGTCTACGCCAACAAACCAGAAACGTTAGGGGACTTGGAAGCCAACATTCGTGGCGTTATTGCCTACATACGGCCCCATATGCTCGAAAAAGTGGTTGAAAATTGGACCTGTAGAATTAGCTTTATTCGAGCCAGCCGCGGCGGCCACATGGCCGAAATCATATTTAAACATTAATGGCATAAAATTATCCTTCCAATAAAGCCAAATTGATGGACATTAAAACGATTTTCTTGTGTTTTATTTCAATTCGAAGTTCTATACCCCTCAAAAAAACACCCTATAAAAATGCCATAAGCTTGCAAAGAAAGTAAATAAAAAAATATACAAACATACATACATATGTACATATACATATATATTTTATGTTTCCATACAGAAGCAATATGGTTGATTGCTATGAAAACTGTTTCCATAGTGAATAAACTCAAATCTTTTGCTTGTTTTTATTTGGTTTTTTTTTCTGTACGAATTATGCTACAATGTCACTCACTAATAAATGATAATGTATGAACTTTTGTTTTAGCAGGAATTGAGCACTCACAACACACACACCCACACGTATACCCACACACACCCATAAATAATTTAAGCATGCCAACTGGTTGTTGTTGTTGTTGTCGTTTATTTTTTTGGAATTGATATGTGTGGCCTTTGTGTACGTGTAATAACTTATTTCTTTCATTCATGACTTATTGAAAAATATACTGGGCTGTGTAAAACACACTCATAAAAAGGGATTTCTCATGTGAAAGTATTTTTTTTTTGCATATACTTACATACATACATACATATTAATGCTGAAATAATTTTTTTTTTTGTAAAAAAAGAAAAAATTGTAAAATATTGAAGTAAAGCATCATGATTTTTTAATGCTGGTTTTTGTATACATATGTATGTATTTAATAGGGGATTCATTTAATCGGGGTTTTGCTTTAATCGGTTAATCGCACGATTAATTAATCGAGGTTTTGGTTTTTTCATAAATCAAGTTTTTTCATAAATCAAGTAATTTGCACAAGTAAAAGTGCATAAATTATTTATTAATTTGAGTTTATTAGTAAAACAAAATAAACATAAGAATTCTTAAGCTAAGTCAAGCAAAGACAAAAAAAATCATATATGTATACGTTAATATACTTCAATAGTTTAAAGAGATCTTCTAACACAATTTTTCAGAAAAATAATTTGGTTTAAGTGTTAAGAAGTTAAGCTAATTATTTTTGATAAAACCTGACTTGGAAAATCCTTTCACTTATCGTAGACGTTGCGGAAATTGAAAGCAATTCATAATACAGAATATCTAGTTTCTCAGTCCTTTTACTGGATTTCTCTAAACATATAAAATCCTTCATTATGCCAATAGCACTTAGCACTTTCAGTTGTTTCGGTTAATTTAGTTAGAACATTTCTTGTATTACTATCAATATTTTTTCCTATTGGCCCGTCGTCATCTGACTCAGCGGCGAACATTCTGCAGAAAATTTTATTTCTGAATTTATTTGTTTTCGTTTTTGTACATTAAAACACTGTTGCTAGATGAAAATGTTTCAGAGAGTAGGTATAAAATAATTGAATTCGTCTCTTAAGCTTAAATTAGACGTGACATAGCCATAATGCCATAGCCATAACCAAACCAAAATTCAATTGGTTTCTATGGTGAGAGTTATGGCGTTATGGCGTTATGGTGAGTCACCTATAATCAAATACAGTAGTTTGGTTCGAACGGCTGTTTTCTATGGCTATGGTTATGTCACGTCTGGTTGAGCCTTTACTCATGTTTTAGACTCCGCAGTTTTTTTTGAAGCAATTCTGAGTTTATGGGAGAGAGGAAAGAAGAAGAAGAGGGGTACTGACTCACTTTTACAGAAGAATTACTTCAATTATCTTTTGTTATTTCATTCGCAGCATTAAACAATAGGAGAATTGAACAAGAAACCGTCCGAGTGTAAACAAACGAGCAGTTTTAAAAGAGAATTGAAGATAACTGCTTCAAGAAAAACTGCCAAGTCTAAAACATGACTTATTAAATCTAATCCTTAACTAAATCGTTGGCAACAGTACTATTAGCTTTAAGTTTTTTTAAATTATTAGAAAAAGTTCAATTAGAGTAGAAGAGTCCTTACTAAACCCCTTTTATAGCCACGTCAAAATACTTTAAATTTTTACTTAAGTTATAATCACTGAATATGCTTCTTTGTTTTTATGAAAAATAATTTCTAAACAATTACCTTTTGTATATGAGACGAAACAAATAATTACGGCCTGGCCCACGATGTCGACAAGAAATTATCTGTCGCTTAGTTATATTGAAAACAAAAACAAAATAAGAAAATTTGTTTTTGTTTTCAATATAAGTAAGCGATAGATAGTTTCTTGCCGACATCGTTGGCCAGGCCGTTAAATACACAAAAACTTCGTTATGTAGTACAAAATATTAAAAAATTTTTTACTACGGTTAATCGGTTAATAGGCTGAAATTAACCGATTTAACCCTTAATCGCAAAAAGGCAATTTTTAATTAACCGATTAACGGTTAACCGATTGAATACCTTAGTATTTATATGTATATGCATCTAAGTATACATATATTTTTTATAAACTTTTCTTCTTCATGCTCTTGCATGCATTAAAATCATAAATCATGCATTAATAAAGTTGCAATTATAAATAATTCCTGAAAATGCAATTGTGAGAAAACAGCAGCAGCCAGTCGAATTTGAATTAAATTTTAATCGTGTTAATTAATGCAAATAGTTCTTTTTAATATTACAGTGAAATGAACTCATCTGAACAAGTGTGAAATCAATATAATACTAATTAGGGTTATTTAACATTTTATTGGTCATAGCTCGTGTTGAATATTTATCAGCACAAATGAAAAAGCTTTTATATGCGTGCAGTTAAATCAATCAACTTCAATTTAAAGTGTGAAATTTTAGTTAATTTAAGTTGATAGAGAAAACAATTTGTTTCTAATATTTTGATTTGAGTAAAGTTCAAGTTGGCAACAATATTTGTAGTCACAGCTAATTTTACAGTTGTCAGCTGTTTGGCTGAAAGAAGACAGCAGCGAAGACTGTTCAGAGATGTATAAGACAAAAGTGTTAACAAGTATGGGACTTCTAAAATACTGTATGGATTTGTATGACAATTCTAAAAGTCGAAAAACATGATTTTAGGAAAGACTGAATATTAATTAATTAATTAAACAAAAGTTTCATTTGACTGAAAAAATCTCCACTCATATTTATAACATCCCTAAGTTAGGCTATACATTTCAAAAATTCCATGTACATATCTTGTGAAAGTCCGTATCAGCAAACGGATATATATTTATGAAATTCACCAACCAACAGCTTGTGCGAGAACTTGAAATTTCGTATGAACATTGAAAAAAAAAAAATTAAAAAGGACAAATTAAGACAATAAAGTGCGTGTCTGCACAGAAAAATATCGATATTTCCCTTAGCTAATAAAGTCTAGTTTAATTTTTCTTCTCTTCTTTAAAAACTCAAATTAATTAATAAAAATATTTCATTCAATAATAATGGCCAGTACGGAGTTCTTGCGGAATTTCACGTCTGTAAATTTACATTTATTGCTACACGTCATATTATGACGTTTAAATTCTCTTGCCAAATAATTATATTCACTTATAAAATCACAAACTTTGCAATCAGCAAAATAAAAAAATTTTTTATTTCAGTTTTTTTTTTAATTATATATATTTTTAAAGTCCTGCAATTCACTCCTTCTCACTAACATCAAGTGCGTGTGGCCATAAAATATAATTTCATTTTGTATTTCATTAACTTATTATACACCTTTGCCAACAAGCACACAAACACGCATTTAATTATTAAATTAAACGCACTCGATGCACAGATAACGACAACCTGATAAACGGGCATTCAAATAGGCTGACATACAAATAACGCCGGAACGGAAGGGTAAATAAATAAGCGAACAAGCAAGCATTCAATTGCTTTGCAACGTGGTAATTGGTTTAATAATTTGCTTGTTGCTGGTAAAAACGACGCAGCATTTCAACCAACAAAAGACTTATATTCAACATGGCAAGAGAAGGATATTTGTTAAAAATAAGCGAAAATCCTTTATTTAAAATTTTTAAAATTATATGCAAAGCTTGCAAAGAGTATATGTGAATAAATTAATTTATGTTTTCATTACTATATGTTATTTTATATGCCTAAATATATGCTTTATAACGCTATACTTTATAATGTTTGCCTAAATGTGCACTTTAGATAATACAAAATTATTTAAACACACTTGTGAACTAACAAACCCACCCATAAGTTATAGTATAACAATTAAAACCTTAAATCTTAAATTGTTCACAAAATGAGTCTGTTACAAAGTTTGACGTCGCTATGTACTATACCAAATAAAAAATATGTAGAATACGAGTAGTAGTTCTTCAATATCCAGAGATGGGCATTTAAATTTCTTTGCAATATACAATTATATTTACATACTTTTCAAAATGTATACACATTCCCACCCAGGCTGCTCCACCAGATGTATTGCAAAAATTGGGCCAGAACAACCACAACCACAACCACAACCACACTACTGTTAACAATTTTGCTTCACGTGTGCTCTATTTTGTCATGAATATATTGACTTTTGACCCATCTCAGTAAAAATTTGTAAATGGTTTCACAACCATCAGTATGTTGTATTCCACAAAAAATTTTGTTTAGTAACGAATCTTAATTGGTTTAGTAATGTGTTGCTAATAAAAATGCTGCAAGAACTAAATTTTTAATTTTTTTTTTTTTTGTAAATTTTATTGGGCGTGCTTCCCCATTTTTTAAGTGCAAGATTGTTTGTTTTTCAGAGCGCAGGGGTATGTTAAGTTTTGTAAAAATCGGTAAAGTAAATTTTAATGGGCTTGAATCCGCCCATTTTTTTAAATGGAAAATTGTGTCTTTTTTAGAGCTCAAGGTGTGCGGTAAGTTTCGTGAAATACAATTATAAATTTTAATGGAGGAAGCTTCGCTCATTTTCAACTTCAAAATTGTGTAATTACAATAGCCAAAGGTATTTTCTAGCTTTCGCAGCAATCAAATAAGTAGAATATCATAAAATCGAATAAAATAAACTGTGGGAGTGTCTCCGCGCGGTTTTTTACAATGAGATCAATTCGAAGTTGTATCCTTTCATACAAAAAATAATTTTTACTATAGGTCTAAAATTTACTGAGTTATGAAGTAACCATCTTAAAAAAAAACATGCAGACGTATTAATATAAGAATAATATAATATAATTAATATAATAGCATCCTCCTTTTTTTAAGTGGGTTAAAATGTTGTTTTTCTTGTATAATGAACAACTATCTGTTTTGTTAAATTAATCGAATTAAATTTGTTTTTCTTTGTTCGTTCGATTATTCGAGCAAAAGTTCAAAATAATCCGTCTATTCGAACAAAAGCAAGATATTTCTGATCTTTTTTTTATTCGAACATACATTCATAAACACACATTTTAAAACCTATACATACATACTTCCATCCAGGCTGCTCGCTCCACAATGTGTATTGCTTAAATTGGTCTCGAACCAGCATAAACACACTACTGTTAACAACTCTGCTTAATACTCGTACGTGCGCTATTTAAACAGCTGTGAGTTTTTTCTGTATTTATATTGGTTTGCCATTTTGTCATGAATGGAGTGACACTTGAACAAGCTCAGTCAATTTTTGTAAATTTGCTTACAATGGAGTGGGTGTTGAATTCTACAGTAATTCCTTTTTTTCAGCGATGAATCTTATTTTTATTTGTATGTAATGTTTTTGACAGATTTGGAGTGAAGAGCAGCAGCTCTATTCCGATTTTTGGAATATATCTATATTATTGTTTTGAATGTTTTATAAGTGGTGGAACGTTGAATGTTTAATGAAAGTCACTAACGTTTTTTTTGTACCATCATTAAATGCTTGTGATTTCGTAAAAAAATTTAGGATATTTAAAATATCAATATTTTAAATTCAAGATGTAACATTTCTTACTCACAAGCCTTTTTATTCAGTATTTTTATTTATCTTATCATTAAATATATATTTATTATTACTATTAATTCACTAGCTTTGATATGCTTAAAAAATACATAAAATCGGGGTGTTTTTCAAACAAATTTTTGTAACCAGCCCAAAAATGTGTTCTTCGGAAAAATGCGTCCGAAATATAGAAAAACCGGTTCCAAACGGCATAAAAAGTATTCTTTATTTGACACTGGTAATTAAACTTTCCATTGGTGAAAGAATTTTTAAAATAATTTTAGCGTTTTGGACGTGAAAACGTAGCAAACAAAGAAAATAAAATAGTTCAAAGTGGTTGAAAAAATGCTTCATCTATGCCATCAAGCACTTTTGGTTCCTAATATCTGCTTTTTAACATAAATTCTTAATCAAATAGAATATGAGAATTGGTTTTGTTGTAAATACAATTATACCATCGGCAAATAAGTAGATGTAACTATTCAGGCCTGTTTTCTAGTTTTTCATTTCATATTCAGGTTAGCACGAACTGTTATTACTATTCATCTTCACATCACATTAACTATTTGTACTTAGTTGATGTAATGTTGCTACATACTCGAAAGTATATTGTAGTGCATATAATGTTACATTGTTGTTGCTTTTAAAAGTTTTTTTTTTTTTTTTAATCAGAATTGCAAGGTTTCTGTAACAACGACTGCATGTGTTTGTACTTACGCTGTTTTAAGTAATTAAACTATAACATTAATATTTGACTAAGCAGAATATGAAAAATAAACTTTTATTCGTTTTGGTTTTCATTTATACATACATATTTAAATTGAAATTTAACTCGAGAAACTATTTTACTAAATAAATATTTGGATACTCACACTAAAACAATATTGTCAGCAAAAGTTTGAATACACAAGGAAAGTTTTTTTTTTTTAGAGGGGAATTATGCATAAACAAGAAAACTAAACTGAATATGGAAGTTAAGGGAACCACAAAAAACAAAACAGAACAAAAAAATACTTGAAAAGTTTTACAAGGAGACAGTTTATCAAAATGAAAAAAAAAGAAAAGTTTAAAAGCCAAATTTTTTTTTAATGTAAACAAGACAACCAAATTGTGATTTGTTATTTAATTTGAAGACTTATAACTATTATCAAGCAGTCAAAATTTATTTCTCTTGTCTGCTTGATTTCAAACACTTGAATTAATAAAAAACACTTTCATTTCTAATGAAAAAAAAAAAGAATTGAAAATGAATATATAAATGTCATAAGAATAATTTTCCAAGCAAGAACAAGTTTATTTTAGTAAAGTAGAAAAGAATTATTGTGTTTTGGACTTTGTGTTCCGAATGGAACTTAAAATGGCAAATTTATGTAACCAAAGACCCAAAGTGTCCCACGTGTAGGAGCTTCCTTTGGGAGCTGCAAACGACTTCTACCATTTTATAGGAAGTAGTGGATTGTCAAGATCCACTCCTAGAGTTTTTATAATCTTCACAAGCATAAATCTTATTAAAAACGTTTTGAACTTGATAATGGAAAATATCACCACATATTTTAAGGGATGGGGGGTAGAGTTAGTTGTGTTAACCATTAATAAGTGCGTGTGAGGCGCAGGACTCTCGAAGGCCCAATAAGACACACAAGCCTGATTGTAATACCGCATTTTCTATACCACGCACTTTATTAGCTCTCTTGTACATATATTTGGGTAGAGTGATATAGAGTGCAATTTATTAAAAAGTCACAAAAGTACAATTCTTTTCAAAATGGAATGCTTTATTTACTTGACAATGATATTAAGAGTTATTAGAACACACAATGTCAAATAATTCACAATGTTAACTTCTGCTCTTGATATAATACTGTTTGCTTAGCATAAGAGGATTCATTGACCTTTTATACGTAACATCTAGGCGCACGATAGTGCGCCAGGCCAAGTTCTGGCCAATGCACGCAGTGTGTATATTTACACGAAGCCATTCGAGCTGTTTTTACTCCCCTCATAACTTTGTTCCCCGCAATCGTAAAATTATGATATTTAAACCATAATTAGAATAAATTCATATAACCTCATATGCAAAGTTAGAAAGTTTTACAATGAAAGGTTCCGGAGATATGGAGGTGCAAAAAGTTCATATTTTAAGACATACTCACTGACCACTGACCACTGACACACTCATCAAATTGATGAAGCACTTCCGCTATAGATAGAGACCTAAAATTTGGTACACGAGAAGATCTAGGTGAGCAATGAACCAGAAAAATCTAACAACCCACAAATTTTAACCAGGAGGGCGGGGCTACGCCCATAAAAATTAAAGTTTGTGCTATTGCGCTGAAATTCGATACAGAGCTAGGTCTAGGTGAGAAATGAAATAAAAAATATGAAAACTCGGAAATTTTGGTTAGGAAGGCGGGGCTACGCCAACAAAAGTCAGAATTAAAAAAGCTAATACAAGGCGCTTAATGGGAGCGTTTTTTTTATTGAAATTCGGCATATATACTGCGATAATGCAAGGCTATAAATTTTTTATTAAAAAGTGGGCGTTGACACGCCCATACAATTTAAACCTCATTTTAATGCCCTGCGGCTCAGCATATTTAGATATACTATTTATATAGCTATTATTATCCGTTTGTAACGAAACTAGACACGAATAACCAGCACTGACCCAAAAAAAATTTGACTTTGCAAAAGTGCGCGGGTTAAGCCCATAGAAAATAAAAGTTAAAAGTTGCGCTAAGGAGCTGAAATTTGATATACAAGTAGGTCTAGGTGAGAAACCAATTCTGAAAACCCAAAAAATTACTTAGAAGGGCGGGGCTGCGCCCATAAAAATTAAAAATTAAAAGTTGCGCTAAGGCGCTGAAATTTGATATATAAGTAGCTCTAAGTGAGAAACCAACTAGAAAAATCTGAAAACCCAAAAAATTTTACCAGAATTGGCGGGGCCACGCTAATATTATTTTGAACTAAACACTTAATACACAGCTTTTAATTCAATCCAATTTAGTGAAATCTTGCATACGCATTGCACGTACACAATACTTTAAACTATCACCTTAATAATTTGGCGTGATCACTTCCATAAAATGTTAGCCTTGTGTTTAGTCTACATCGGTATAGCATATTTTAGAACAAAAGTAGCATGAATTATAAGCGCTGCTCACAACAAAACTTTGAGTTAGGAATAGTAGGAGAGGTAATGCTGATAAAATCTAAAGATATTATTCGCGCTAGAGAGCTGACATTTTATACACTAGTAAGTGTAGCTGCGTAGGCCAATGAGAAAATCTTAACACCAAAAAGTTTTACGCGGTATGCGGGCCACGACCTTAAAACTCCAATTCGCACCAGTGAGCTTAAATTTGATACACATATAAATCTGGACAAGAGATCAATAAAAAAATCTTAAAACCCAGAAGTTGCTATCAGAGGGCGGAAACAAGCACTTCAAATTCTAAATTAACATGCATTTCATTAAAAGTTTTTTTCGTTCAGGTACTTCGGCTTAGCAGTTTTTAATTTAATACTCAGGTATTTGTTATTAAATTTTTAATACCAAACTTTGCATGAACCATAAGAACTAGCAGATATAAAAGTCCGCGACCCAGGCCCATAAATATTTTACATAATATTATACTATAGAGAGCTGACATTTTGTACACAAATAGTAATTGATTTACTCAATCGGAAAATCCAAAAATTAAAAGCACCAGCTACCCTATTGAAACTTTGCATGTACATTGGGCATATCCTTTTGATTTATGTACTTCGGCTAAGCAGACTTTAATATGTAAATATATTGAGAAAATAGGCGGAGTAAAATTTACGCTGTATTTTACATGTTTTTTCCAGTCGACTCTTACCAAATTTCACACACACTGGCGACCCGTTGTAATGGCACAATAGTGCATTTTTAAGGTCAACAATTTAACACCCATCACACTTTTACTGATTATTTTATGTACCTCTACCATTTTCAACTGGCACAGTGATCATGAATAGAAATAAAATACACTAGAAATTTTAAGTTTAAAAAGTGTTATTATAGAAATCTTTTCAAAAAGTAATCAGATCCTCACAAAAACATAAATGTGAAAAACGGCCAAGTTCTTATCCAAAATTTCGGCCATTAAAAGTTGTGAGATATAAATTTTGACCAAGTTCTTCTTTGCCACAATACCTAACACAGAAATATATTATGTATGATATAAATTTGTAATCGTAAAGGTGTCATATAACTTCTAGATAATCTGTTTACTTGGCAATATTTTTGCCTTTCCAAAAAAGGAGAGAATAATGTATAAATGTTCATTTCTTTATATTGCTAAAATGTTGTCAAGTTGGCAGATTATCTAGAAATTATATGACACCCTTACGATTACAAATGTATATAATACAAAATATATGTATTTCTGTGTTAGGTATTGTGGCAAAGAAGAACTTGGTCAAAATTTATATCTCACAACTTTTAATGGTCGAAATTTTTGATAGAAACTTGGCCGTTTTTCACATTTATGTTTTTGTGAGGATTAGCTCTTACAGCCACAAAGAGTGGTTTTTTTATATAATTCTTAAAAGGTCCTGCAGTTCTCAGTAAAAAATATTTAAATATTTAATAGATCAGTTAAAAATTATAGCGAAATGTACAATACTATGTTTAAATTTCGATGTCAGTTATTTAAAAAATTTGTGTTTAAAATATTAATTAATGGAGTTAAATTTAAATGACATCCAAAGTATAATAATAATATAAGTATTTGTGTGAAATGTGCGAGTTAGGGCCTTTCTACTCAAGACCATCGATGTGTTTATATGTATATATACATAAGACTTCTTTTAATTGAACGCATATACATACTTGCATACATGTGTATTAGAGGGCTGCGTAAACAGGATTGAAATGTAAATACGTCTGTAGTGTTTTTCAATGTATTTTTAAAAAAATAAATATTTTACTTAATAAGTTAAATAATAATTTGGGATTATTAGTGCGTTAAAAAATTTTAATCTTATATTGTAACAATTCCCATAAAAACCACTAATTATTAACTTGTCTGCAACCCGTCAAAAAAATACTTGTGTGGCAACACTCTATTCTTAAATAGCTGTTGTTGTTATTTACATTTATTTTCTTTTTACATACTCTTACAAATACAATTTGAAGCTGAAAAAAAAAGTCAGCCAATGGAGCAATGGTAAAGAAAGATAATAAAAAACATGTTCATTATTGAGTTCTTGTTTCAACTTTGTTATTTGTTGTTGAGCTTCCCATTTGTTTAAAAGAAAGTTTATAAAATAATAACTCTAGTTGTTCTAAGAAATTTTTCAATAAATGTTCCCTGATGATCTGCATTAGCAACAGTGATATGCCCATAGGATCCTGCTAAACCCTTTAATAATCAATTTAAACTTTAAATAAAAAAATATTTTACTAAATAAGTAAAATTATAATTTTGGATTATTAGTGAGTTAAAAAAGTATTTAAACGTAAGTAAACTAAGCGCACACAACTAATGTCAATGAATGTGTGTGTTTGTATGTGCGCAGAAAAATAAAAGATCATAAATAGAACGTGTATGTGCATGTACATTCATGACGTTTGTATACGCGCCCATGCGCAGAAAGAAGCAATCATCACAAATCCTTTTTTCTTTACTCTTATACCTGCACCAAATAACTGAAACAAATGTCTTGCCAACAGTGTTGTTTAGCATTTGTTTTAGAGGATTTCGCTGTAGTAAAGCATTTAAAGAATCCCTCGTGTCTTGAAAGTTCTTTTAAGTGGTTTTATGCAGGGCTCTAGTATGTATGTATATTCATTTATTGCAACAATAGACTATTGACTCAAAATTGGAAGGGTAACTTTAAATAATAAATTCCAATATTCTATTCTTATTTAACGCTAAAGGCTCAGTAACGTAATATGCCTAAAGGCTCAGTTAGCCGACTGTAATGGAATGTAACTGCAACAGTAGGAAACAGCTGATCAATATTGTTACGTGAAAAGTAATGAAAATGATTATAGGGATATAGTGTAACGTAACCTACTTTTCACATAACAATATCGATCAGCTGTTTCCTACTGTTGCAGTTACATTCCATTACATTCGGCTACCTGAGCCCTTAGGCATATTACGTTTTGATTTTGTTTTAACTTAAATAATAATTAATAAATCTTTTTATATTTTTATAGACCATCAGCTGTGAATTTCGCATATTGCAACCAGTATGTAAGTTAAACAAAAGAAATCTATGTTCGTAATTGATGGCGAATTTTAACAATTGCACAAATTTGCAATCTTAAATGCACAACATTGTGAATTGGGGGGCTATTGTAAGCATTAACTAGGTTACGATAAACAATTTCATTATAATATTTAATTATAATATCATTGCCATTTAAAAATAATTCAATGTAATTTTACAATTTACGTTTACATTTTACAACATAATTTTCTTAAAACATTCTCTGTCCTATTCATAAAAAATAATTTAGGTTTACATAGCGTTTATTAAACAAAATTCCACACAAAATTTGTATTTGTATTTCAACACAAAAGTATTCCTTTTATAAATACTGCATTCTCAAGCTACGGTCACACTTGTCAAACATTTGCCCAAAAATGCGTAACCACTAATTGCTAATGGAAAATCATTCAATTCAGACAAAAGTTTATCAAGTTAAAGAGTATCCAATAATGTTGGATTCTATGACATTATCTATTAGTTGTGTTCGAAAATGTTTAATTTGATAAAGAAGTGTCTGGATCAAAACTTTTTTCAATTGTGTTTCCTGGTTACGCTTTTTTGGGCAAATGTTTGACAAGTGTGACCGTACCTTGAGTGCAATTGAAAATGTGTTGTAAATCAAATATTGAAACTGTGTCTATAAAATAAATATTTGCTCCTTAATTATTTTTTTCTGAATAAGGCCTTTAATGTTTTTTTTTTTTTTTTTTTTTTTTTTTTTTTTGGTCTTGGTTTGAACGAATTACTGCCAGTTCCGTGTTTTACTTTTAAGCAATCGGTTCGTTTGCGTGTGCTTGACGAGAAATATACAAACAGTTACTTCTAGCCAAATTCGGATAACTGTTCTGACTAGCAGGTGGTTTGTGGAAGATGACAGCAGTTATTATTTTTTTTTTTAAATAAAAATCTGACAAACAAAAAAAAAACGAAATTTCGTTTACTTTTATTATTGTAAAATATGTGTGTACATAAATTTAAAGTACATACATATATTATATATATATATATATACATATATGTATAAATAAATTTAATATGAACAAATTTATCATGAAAATACAAAAAATTAACTGCCTGTTCAACTATATCGCAAGAAAATCGAAGCGATCGAAAGCCAGTCACTCGTAATCGAATCAATTTGGATTCAATATTTTAATTCATATTTTATGTCTATTGTGAAAAAATAAAAAAGAATTTAAAAAATTCACTCGCGCACGAAGGGTTCCGTACGAACACTATATATGTAATTTAATACAAACTTCATCCTATATAATATATAGTTTTGGCATTTTTTTTCGTTTTTGGGGTCTTTTCGGTTTTTTTGTTTTTGCGGTTTTTGCGTTTTTTTCGGTTTTGGCGATTTTTTTAATTTTTGGCTCTTTTTTTTAGTTTTGACACTTTATTTTCTTGTTTTGGCAATTTCTTTCGGTTTTTGGCGTTTTTTCATTTTGGCGCTTTTTTTTCATTTAGGCGATTTTTTCGAATTTGGCGATTTATTTTAGTGTTAGAAATTTTTTTTTAATTTTGGCGATTTTTTTTTTAATTTTCGGCGATTTTTTTTTTTTTTTTGGTTTGGCGATTTTATAGTTTTCGGTTTTTTTAGTTTTACCGATTTTGAAAATTTCAAGTGTTTGCCTCTTACGGTTTCCAAGATACAGGAATTTGTCAAAATTGCATGGTCAAAATTCACCTTAACTGATGGACCACCCTTTAATTTAAATTTTTTTGCATTTTAGTGTTAATTGTTGTAGTCTGTATAAAAATTTTACAAATTTCAAGTTTCAATATACATATTTTCATACAATTGTATGTATGTTACATGGGATTTTAACATTTTTCGTTGCTTGTTTTGGAACACCCTTTAATTTTTAATTCTCATGTATTTGTTGTTGTAGCGGCCAAGGTTCTACATACTGTGTCCAAATTTCAGGTCCGTAGCTCTTACGGTTCCTGAGAAAATACCGCGTGACGGACAGACGGACAGCGTAGCGAAAACAATAGGGTTCCTTTTCACCTTTGGTGTACGGAACCCTAAAAATGTGAATCAAAAACATAATAATAGAGTGATAAAATAATTTTTTTGCCAACTTTCAACTGACTTCTTGGGATATAATTGTACCAGTCGAAAGCAAAATATCAAGTGAGTGGTTTTGACATTTGAGTTCGTATTGTTCATAGTCTTGTCGACGTAGCTGAACTGTATTTTTTAGAAAAACACTTACGTTTTCTTTCGAGTTCTCGTTTGAATAAAGGCTGGAACTGAATAGAGTAGTTGTAGTAGTAGCTGAAGCTGACGACGTAACTAGTAGCGCAGCATGAAAAAAAATGTGAACAGAATATTAAAGCTTTTTGCGTGGTTACCAAATAAATATTTTCTTAAAAAACTGGTAAGATTATATAAAAATAATGTGAGAATTTGTTCAAATCACAAGCTTGAATTAACTTCGTATGTGTTGTCTAAAAATTTGTCTTAAGATATTGTTTCTTCAAACAACAAAATTCCGCAAATTCGCAAAAATCGCAATATTGGAAAGAAATACTAAAATTTATTAAAATTCGCTTAAACTGTAAAGCAAGTGAGCATTCCGAAAAAGTCGCGAAAACTATGAAAATTTGCAAAAACTTGCTAAAATTTTAACGATAGCAGAGCACAATATTGATTAAAAGTCCCTAAAAATATAAGATACCAAAATAAATTTGGGGAAATTATGCCTGTCTCGAAAAAAGGGATAATTCGCGAAAAGTTGCAAAATTTTAAACAAGATATAATAATGATTACAAATCGCTAAAACTGTAAAAAATTCAAAACATTCGGTAAAAATCACAAAAAAAGACTAAAATTCGCAAAAAGTTACTAACAGCGGGATGATAACAAAGTCTAATATCGTTTAAAAATCGGCAAAAATGTTAGGACTCTGAAAACATGCAAAAAGTAAGTTTTTCGCAAACTTTGCAAAAAATCGCGAAAAATTGCAAAATTTTAAATAAGCCATAAATAGATTAAAAATCTATGAAGCTGTAAGGAATGCAAAAAATTGCGAAAATGGCAAAATTTTGCAAGAACTTACTAGCGAGATGATAATGAAGTTTATTTAATATTGTTTAAAAATCGGCGAAACTGTCAGGAAGCTGAAAACATGCAAAAGTCACTAATATCGCGAACTTTGCAAAAATTTGCGAGAATTTGCAAAATCGGAAGCAAGCCCTAAAATTTATTAGAAATCGCGAATGCCGTTAAAAATAAAAAAAAGCAATGTGAGTCCGATCACAGAGGAGATGTGTAAACATCTAGTAATGAAATTTTTTTTTTAAGTTGGAAATACTTATGCTTTTAATTAATTAATTACTAATTTACTAATTAATTAATTTTCATTACTAGATGTTTACACATCTCCTCTGTGATCGGACCTACATTGCTTTTTTCATTCTGGGGTTTTTTTTTTGTTTTTGGGGTTTTTTATTTAGGCGATTCTTGCATTTTGGCGATTATTTTTCTGTTTTTGGATTTTTTTCACTTTGGCGATTTTTTTCATTTTGACTATTTTTCCGGTTTTTCGCGATTTATTTTAGTCCTAGAATTTTTTTTTTTAATTTGGTGCTTTTTTCGGTTTTGGCGATTTTTTTGGCGATTTTTTTTAGATTTGGCGATTTTATAATTTTTTGATTTTTTAGTTTTACCGTTTTTGAAAATTTTAAGAGTTTTGCTCTTACGGTTTCCAAGATACAGCAAGTTGTCAAAGTTACAAAGTCAAAATTGCATTAACTGATGGAACACCCTTTAATTTAAATTTTTTAAATTTACTGTTATTGTTGTAGTCTGTATAAAAATACACCAACTTTACAAAATTCATGTGTATGTATATTACATGGGATTTTAACATTTTTCGTTTCTCGTTTTGGAACACCCTTTAATTTTTAACTCTCATATATTTGCTGTTGTAGCGGCCAAATGTCTACACACTGTGTCCGAATTTCAGGTCCGTAGCTCTTACGGTTCTCGAGGAAATACCCTGTAGCAGAGTAAGAGTAGCGAAAACAATAGGGTTCATTTTCACCTTTGGTGTACGGAACCCTAATAAAGCAATTATTATTTTCACCTTTGGTGTATTTATATTTTAAATAAGTTTGTATTGCTTCTTTCAAACACTAATACACTCATACATAGCCCACACCGATTTGACAACGCTGTGTGCATCTCAGCAAAGAAATCTCAGTCAAAATTTGTGATTGTATTGTGAAAAAGATTTTTAAAAGAGTTCGGAAAAAATGCGAAAAAAAATCACAAATTAGCAAACAAAATTGCTAGATGTATTAAAGAAATCACCAATAATAATTGACGAGTACATTATATTTTACTCAAAAGCATGCTAATCCTTGTTGACATATACAAACATTTATTTTTTGTCGCACAACAAAGTTCCAAAATTTCGAATTAATCGCTTCAACTTCCACTGCAACGACTACCACAACTACGCATCCTGTTTACTTCCCTTTAAAACAAAAGTTTTTAACTTTTGACAGCTTGCAGCGCTACTCGTTACGTTATACTACAGCTACTATTCTGTTCCAGCCTTAAATGTTCCTTGTTGATGAACCCAAATCAATTTACTTTCGCTTACAATGCGAAAGAATGAATGCCTAGCTTCGACATCGTTGAACAGGCCGTAAGACTCGTATCTTAATTATTTACAAATTTATGATTTTTGTCAACCTAAATTCTTAATTCGAATTAGGCCCCTGTTAGCAAGTTTCCTTCATGGGGAATGAACATTTCATGTAGAGTTGAGCATAGTTGTTCCTTTTGCGGATTGTTCCTTTTTGTTCCCAACAACAAAAAGAACTAGTTCGTTCTTTTCGTTCAGTTGTTCTTTTTGGTCTGTTGTTCAGTGAACAACAAAACAGAGATTGTAGTCGTCCAATCCTTTTCAATGTTTTCTTCTTAGTGCTTATTAGTGACCTTATTTGTTGCGTAGTTTTTATAAGTAAATGGTTAAAATTAATATTGTTGATTGATTATACTTAAAATGAAGTCAGTGATCATTTGAAAGAAAATTTTAATCACTTTTTTTAATACTGATTCATATTCAACACAACAAACTCTTTTTTTTTAATTTAGTAAAAATGTTTCTTTTTTTTTAATTTGAAATTTATTTGCTGGTGGTTCAGCGCCGTCTACATACATTTCATTGTTGCTGTAACAAATCATCAGTTGACTTCAACCACACATTTTTAGTAGTCACAAACCTCTTATCTTATGTTTCTTGTTCATCAGTATTTTTATTTGCACTTTGTGTTCTCATTCGCAAGTAAGTAAAAGGTAAAATTTAATATTTTTGAACGAAAATTTTTTAAATGAAATCCGTAATCAGTTTAAAACAAATTTTAATCACTTTTTTAATTCTAATAATATTTTTCACAATCTGTTTTTTAATTCAATACTACAAATTATTTCTTTTAATTTTGTAAAACTCGCTTGTATATTTCACTAAGTATACATTTTCTGTTGTTTGTTTTGATTATTCTGCTAAAAATTTAATAGGCACACTACATTTGTCTCTTGTAAATGAAATTTATTGCATGTGTATTGGTCAGGAACAGAAAATAAGATAAGCAAAACAAAATAAATATCAAAAACGAACGAAGGAATAAAAACGAACGAAAGAACAAGAAAGACCAAAATAGCAAGAAAGACCAAAAGAACAAGAAAGACCAAAAGAACAAGAAAGACCAAAAGAACAAAAAGGGAACAACTAGACTGAACTGGTTCACATCGTTCACTTATGGGAATAATTCAATTGAACTAGTTCGTTCTTTTACAGCCCAAGTCTAATTTCATGCGTACAAAAATTTATTTCACATTTTATTTACGAGAGGGTTGAAGGTGAACGACATTGCACACATTTTTAAAATGACAGCAAAAAATTACAACGAAACATATGCCAAATTTGTACTCAGCATAAGGACTTTCCTGCAGTTTTCAATAAGTAAAAAAATTAATGATTGCATCATCTGCTTTCTAAAATAATGAATAGTCTTTTAATAAAAAATATTTTTTGTTGCTATTTTCTCTAAGCAATTTTTTAATATTCTCGTGATTATCTTTAAGTGTTCTTCACTCACAATAGCAAGAAGTAAAATATTCATTTATATTAAGACCAACAATATTGTAATTGATTTTATTTTTATTATTACACACTATTTAACATTTTTTTTTATTAATTTACTATTTCAATAATTGCAGTTCATTTTAAATTTGCTTAAGCATACAATAATGCCATATAGAAAGAAATACGAAGGTTGGACATTGAGTATGATCATGAGATGTATCACAAATAAAAATATATTGTAATTATGTATTAAAAAAATATTTAACTGATAATTATGTACTATTTTAGAACGCTGCGGCGCCCCTGCTCCTTAAATCATCGAAACTAAAGATTGTTTATTCTATTATAGACATTTTTGTCAAGACCAAGTTCAATCTTAATAATAAGTAATTATACATTTATTTTTCATGAATTTTTGAGAACAAAATTCATTTTGTATTCAATTATTGAATTCAAAAATTCAAATAGTATGAGTATTTTTACTGTAATATCCCAGCAAAAAATGGTGCTTCGCTGGAAGCCCTTAAATAAGTGCTCTTTTAGTATGCAAGCGCTTACCCGATGCATGAAATTTTGCATGATTTTTATATGGGATGCCTCGCGTAGAAGCTCTGCCACGTCGATCTAAAATATGATTCTTTCATGCCTGCCGGAGTGAATTCAGCGAATTTAGCAAAAACATTCGTCTACTTAAAAAATTTGCTCTTTATTTTTTTCTTTTTTTACTTTTTGTTCGCGCGTTGAATCAGGAGTCGATCCCAGGATTTCCGTATGTTAAACTAGAACACTACCCACTGAACTACCGAAGCACATATTTATTTTTGTACACAATTCAATTTTGTATACAGGCAAGCGCGAGAGGATGATCTATAAAAAACTTTCAGAGTTTAAATATAAACAGCCGACTGACTTCGTAGTGTGTGTGTTAAATTTCGTCATTCGGTTACGTTATTGCATCCTCGTAAGGCAGAGGAGATGCACTGTGTGCTTTTCAGCGCTTCCGAAGCGCTTATTTTTGTGTTATATTAAACTACACATTTCAAAATGTTTTTTTTGGAAGGGATATAAGAAACCAAAATAGAAAAAAAAAACAGAAAAAGAAGCTATAAAAATGCAAAAGATACTTTAATTCAGTGTTTTTTTCATGAGAATTGTTACAATTTAAGTTTAAAATTTTTAAACGCACTAATAATTCCAAATTAATATTTTACTTATTAAGTAAACTACTTTTTTTATTAAAAACACGTTAAAATTGATTATTGACGGCTTTAGCTGGATCCTATGCGCATTTCACTGCTGCTAATGCAGATCATCAGGGAACCTTTACCCAAAGCTTCTTAGAAGAACTGGATTTATTATGTTATAAACTTTCATTTAAACAAATGAGAAGCTCAACAACAAAGTTGAAACAAGAACGCAATAATCAACATGTTATTTATTTTCTTACTTTACCATTAATACTTTTAATAATAAGCAATTTAGAAGCAATCGCTTAGAAATCTCGATTATTTTTTTGCTGGTATAGAACAACCTTACACTGAATTCGTAAAACCAAATAATAAAATTCGTAAAAATTTAAGAGAATGAAAAAGGAATTTTTTTCTTTATTAAAATAATTGTTCTTAAATCTATAGTGTCATAACTAGGGTTTGGGCAACGGAAATCCCGGAAATGTCTGCTTGATATAACCGGGAAATTTTTTTAGATTTTCCCTGGAAAAGGGGAAATTAAAAGAACACGCTATTTCATAAATATATACTTTTTTGTGAAACACATATTTATAAAATGGCCTAACAGATAGTCAGATTTATTTTCATTCATATAAAAACTTTGTTTTATTATATTATTTATAATTTAATATCAACATTTTCATTGTTTTTTTTTTAACACAAAAGGTCGTTTGAATGATTGTATGACTAGATGTACACAAAGTTATCTTTTAAAGTTGATACTGATATTTAAACACCAATAGCCTCTTTAACGATGTCAAAGGAAATTTTTCATTGCAACAATTTCATTTAAAACAAAAACAAATTCCAATTTTTTTTATGTTTCAATTGTA
This sequence comes from Tachina grossa, assembly GCA_949987645.1. NCBI lineage: Eukaryota > Metazoa > Arthropoda > Insecta > Diptera > Tachinidae > Tachina > Tachina grossa. The sequence continues at coordinate 19,531,756 of OX465275.1, forward strand.
ACTGTAAGAAAGAAATAATTTCTTCGACACCGAATAACAAGCAGTAAAATATCCATTAATTTTTTTTATTTATATAAAATAAAAATGAGAGCTGTTCCAATTATACGGAAATTTCATTCAATTTCAATTTCTAACTACTAGAAAAATTATTATTCTATTCGAAAACTACATGCAAGGCAAAAATCCTAAACTTCGGCCAAAACCGAAGCCGAAGCCGAATGTTTTAAATTTTAAAAATGATACTTACGTTTTATATAAATTAAAAAAAAAAAAACATTACCAGCCTTGTTATAATTTTTTTTTTCCAAATTGAAGAGCAAATATATGGTGGCTATTTTGCAATTTCTAGATTGCTTTTTCATATGATCACACACAAGAACGTCCAAGTAAAAGAAAATAGAAAGCAACAGAGTTGTATTTCAAAGCAACCCTTTCAAAATGTTAAACACAATAGAAACTGTCGGCGAGCAACGACCAAACATAATTTCATTTTTCAAGCCTGTAATGAAAAATATTCGGCTTCGGCTAATCGGCCGATTTTTGCCATAGGCCGAATGCTGGCCAATTACCAACTTTTGACCGAAGGCCGAAGCCGAAGCCGATAAATCGGTCGAACTCTAATATTAATACTTTTGTCGGAATTGAAACTCTGACATGTTGAGTTGCTTTTTGCTGAGATTTTTGAAAGAGAAATTAAATCAGGGAGGAATTTTCCTCAAAAGTATTATTACTTGTGTTAGAGTCTGAAACAGTCTTAATGACTACCTTGTTTTCATCACTATAACATAAGAAACAGAAATGCTTTGTATAAGTATCCATGATTGTAATGATCAAATCGTTTCCTTAAGACAATAGTTCAATGTTAAACAAACTTGACGTGATTTTTTGGGGATTAGTGAACAAATTTTGGGAAGTATAGTGAAAATTCTAAGCTCGTAGAAGCTGTAAAAACTCTGAGTTGACAATAATTAAATTTATTCCCCCGTATTGTTAATGGCCTCGGCGACGTCAGATTAACAGACTGTTTTTCGAAAATGAATAAGTGTATACGTTCTAACTGGAAAATAAAAGGATTGTGAAACGTTAGTGTTGTTTTCGAATGTACCCCAAATATGGCCCGATTCTGTTTTTTCGTTTATCGTGCCATTGTAAATCAAAGTCTTATACTTTTGATTTAAAAGGCAATTTGGGCCGCCAAAGTAGTATTTTATGAGGTGGTCAGGATACTTTTGTATCGCTTCTTTTATTTGGTTTTGTAGATTCACATCCAAGTCTTTATATAAAAGATGATTTCGAATGTCGTACAACATGTTGGCGACTTTGTAATCACAAATTTTAGCTATTTCATTGAGTTTCACTTCAGCACGTACTACAAGTTTAAACAGATGTGAATATTGTGGTTGATATAAATTCCATTCCGAGAAATATTAACAATAAAAAGAACAATTAATGTATTCGCTTATATATGTTTATATGTGCATGTATTGAGATAAGTATTTTTTATACAATGAAACCATTGTATAACATCTTATTTGAATACATGTGTATCGCTTGAAGGCCATTTGCGATAGTGTGTATAGAAAAGCTGATATTCACCGAAACCTGAAATATGTATGTTCTTAAAAAATTGTTTTATACGCATTCAATAAGCGCTAAAAATTTTAAAATATGCAATTAAATATTAAAAAATATGCCCTTTAGAATAAAATAAATTATTTCATTTGGAAAATGAAAATATATTTTTAATTAAAAAATTCAACAATATGTAGATGTAAAAAAAGACAAAAATCAAATAAACAAAAAGAAGTAAAAATAAAAAAAATCAACAAAGAATAATAATGGAAATTCGTGGATGAATAATCAATGCTCATATTAGGATAATATTTAATATAAATATCTTGTTTACTTAACTCTTGAAAGCTTAATAAAATAACAAAAACTTTTCTGGCAAACTAATTTACTTTTGCTTTGAGTTATATATATATAAAATTAAATAATATTTCAATAATAAATAAATAAATATACGAATTTATTGCTTAGCCTTAGTCTTAAACATTTTTAGGCTACCTACCAATGAATTGTCAAGGCAGCAGAAAAAACATTCAAAATATCAACAGCAAACTTAAATTCTTCATAAAAATTTTATATAAACTTTAATTCGTTGTAGTAGTTTCGATTATTGAAACTGCACTGAACCACAAAAAATACATAAATGTACGGAAAAAAGTCATTGACTCAACGAATTTGTTCCTTATTTTTTCACCTCCTGAACAAGTTTATTGAATAAAACAAGGAACTACTCGTAGTACGTTGCATAAACAAATATCAAATCGTTGATTCCCTTAAAATCAAACTTCTCGTTCTTTGAATAAAATAAAATGCAACGTTTATTACTTAAAATCAATAAACAGATACCTTGAAGCAATGTATACTTTCTTGAATAATTAAAAGCTTTATAAATTAATTAAAATATAATACTTTTCTTTCCTATTGGAAGGAAACAAACTAAAATAATTAATAGTGAAAAGTTGACTTTTCAGACAAAAGTCATGCATTTGTCAGTTACCCAAAGAAAATTACATAATAAATTCAGTTATATTTTTGGGAAATAGTTTGTAATCTTCATCGTTTTCATATTTTTAAGTTATTTTCGGCTGAATAAAACATCATGGGTTAATTCATGTCAAAAATCTCAGTACTTTTTTTCTCAAAAATCTTTGTGGTTTCGCTATCAAAAATATGTCTCTGATTGGAATTTTTAGAATTTTTAAGAATAATGCAGTTCTATAATTAATTAAAACGTATTATATTATTTTCGTGATAAAAACAAGCATCCTATGCTTTAGTCGAGCATATAACCAGCCTGCGTGCCGACTTTCATTAAAATCCCTTCAGCTATTTGTTTTTTTCATTGTAAAGTAGCAATCATCTAAATATTCAAACATAAAAACTCTCACATATGGGCTATTTCACATTTGTGTTTTTTGTGTATATTTTTGTCAACATTAAACGAACCGAACACGCACGAAATCAGATTTTTTGTCACGAACACTTCATGTTCAGTCGTGTGTGTTCGTGTCGCGCCTTTCTCTAGTGCCCATTATTTTTTTTAACATCTCAGGCAAGAATATGTTGTTTAGTCCCAAATCACAATGTGCAAGTCTTATTGCTAAGCTGATTAGTTTCAGTGAGAGAGTGACGAGGGGAACAGCAACGTTTCTTTTCCCCCGTCTCTCTCTCCAAATAAACTAATCACCTTAGCAATAAGACTTGCATAGTGTAAATAGGGACTTACGAGTCAATTTGTAAGGAAATATTTACAACTTAAATGCTGATGTACACATACATATTTTTGCCTCCTAGTGAGTAAAGTTTTTGATAGAATTAACGTTATTTTTTTCGACTTTATTACTTTTGTATTTACCGGATGTGTTTTTTTTTCATGAGATAAAACAAACAATAACAATTAAAAATTTTATTATGTTGTTTGCTTTATTATATTATTATTGTCGAATTTGGTTTTTTTCCATGTTTCTCCTTTTCCCCACTATCAACTAGTGTATTTATTCACGTCATCATTTTTGCTGTTAATCTGCTATTGTATTTGAAAATGGAACTATTTCTTCATTTTATTTGTACAATTGTTTTATTATTATTATTATTTGCTTTCATTTCAAATTACGTGTTTTTAAATTTTGTTGGCAAGCAATAGACATAGATTAATTAGTTAGTTTTCTATTCATTCTTCTTTTGAAGAAATTTGCTTCAACGTCAAAGTTATAATTTTTATGGCTGCTAACTCAAAGACTTTAACTAACTTAAGAATATACAAACATACATACATATGTTCATGCATAAGCTTTACGAATATTAAAATTTTAACTAAACTACCGTTTTGAAAGACACGTTGATCTACATTGAAAACCTTGTTGTCGTCATAACTTTTTTAAATATCATCTGATTTCATAGGCTTTAGGTTTGTTGTAACGTTCTTAAATTGGCAAAGAAAAATGCAGAGATATCTTTAATAGTTTCAAAGATTTGGCTTTGAATTTACAAATTTTGTTTTTGTGGCCTTCACTTAGTTTCTGATTTCGTAAATATCTACGGTAGTTGCATAGCCAAAATTTTCCAAAAAAAAATATTTTATAAATTTTCATAAAATTCGTGTTAACGTGTAAAGGAAATCCTTGAGTTATCCCAAATCATACAGCCGTGAAAAAATAGTGGACTTTTTTTTTAAAATAGAGCTTACCTGTTGCACGTTTTACTTATTGGTCGAATATAGTAAATTTTTTCTACAAAATTTGAGATTAATCGCTTAAGAAAAAAAAAATTGCATATCGAGTTTTTCAAATTTCTCTACAAATTATGTCAAACATATCTAATACCCGGCTGCTTAAAAATTAAGCCCAAAGAGCAATGCAGGTATATATTGCATGAAAATTGTACTAAACTTAATTTTGTTTATAAGACGCACTAATAATAATGCTATATTACTATTTTTTTTTCTTATTCAATAAAATATTTAGATGGAACCTATGCACATTTCACTGTTACTATTGCAGATGATCAGGAAGTTTTTGTACAAAGATTTTTCTAAACAACTAGAGTTGTTATGTTAAACTTTCATTTAAACAAATGAGAAGCATATATCATATATCAAAGTTGAAACAGGAACTCATAATAACTCTAGTTGTTCTAAGAAATTTTTGGGTAAAGGTTCCCTGATGATCTGCATTAGCAACAGTGAAATGCTCATAGGATCCAGCTAAAGCCCTCAATAATCAATTTCAATGTATTTTTAACAAAAAAAAAAAAAAAAAAAAAAAAAAAAAAAAAAAAAAAAAAATTACGTAAGCCGCGTTCAGACTATTATACTTTGTATTTATACTTGTCAAAAATTCAAATAATACGTGCAAGTGTGATAGTGTGAACGCAAAATGTCATCAAAGTGGCAAATAATACGATAAAAATTTTGACATCCCATAAGACTTTTTCGTTTTTAGAAAGTTTTCTAAACGATAATACATTTCATTAGATCAGGGTTGCATTTTCATACAAACCAAATTTCCAAGTATAATTGATGTAATGTTTTGTTATACGTATATCGGCTCAAAATTTTTAATAAGTGAATCGTATGGAAGTATATTTCGTTGACGTAATTTTTTAACATTTTTGTAATATATTTTCTTAAATTTTTTCTGTTATTTACATAAATTGTTTATCTAATTTTTTGACCTTTTTTATATGTTCAATGAAACTATTTTTTAAGCTTTAGGTCAGTAAATTTTATATATTTTTAGTTTTATATGATATTTCGTTAACCTTTGGTTAACTTCTTCAGGATTATATTTATTTTATTTTTTGGTAATTAGTTTTTGTCTTTTTTCCTTTTAATCAGAAAAAAATATTTGTTGATAATTATATATAACAATGTGTGTCATATAAAATTTTTTTTAACAATTTTTGAAAAGTATTGGTAGAAAAAACAAAATAGGTATAAGTCTACAATATTTTTTCATATTAAAAAAATTTTAAAAGAAAAACTTTTTAAGATATACAATTTTGTAATGGTTTTTGGAAAAGGTAATAAATATTTTTAATAAATTTACATAACATTTTCAAACTTTGAAAATTGTTTAAAATTTTTTTTGGAAAAATGTTAACAACATTGGTATTAGTCTAAAATATTTTATCATGGTATTGAATGTTTACAGAGAATGAATTTAAAAGGGATTATAATATACATGTACATATATAATAAAAATTTTACTTAATTTCATATAATTTACATATACAAAAAAAATAGCTAACTACATTATTTAATTAAAACATTTTTTTATATTTTTTATATTTTTTATAAAAAAATTATAATCACATGAACAAACAAAAAAATGTATAGTGTATTACTTTCTTAAACCCTATTCCTGTTCTTATGTAATAAATATCTATAAGTATGTGCAACATTGGCAGTATCCGTTCTAAAATTCATTCTCTGGTCTATTGGAACATCTATAATGTTTAACATTTCTAACATATATCTACGTTTATAATTAAGTTCTGTATTCAAAATTGATATATTATCAAAATCTGGGTAATGATCTAAATCAAAGCAATGTGAAGATAAAGCTGTCTTATGTGAATTAATATTCCTATACCTTTGATCTGTTTTATGTCCCGATATTCTTGTCTTTAATTTATTTTTAGTTGTACCTACATACATCTTATCGCATCTCTCGTTGTTGTTTCCTTTACATGGTATTTTATAAACTACATTAGATCTATCTAGCTTTTTAATCCTATCTTTTGTGTTAGTAAATATATTTCCTAAAGTATTATAAATCTTATATGCCATCTTATACTTTGTCTTATCATATATATCTGATTTATCTAATCTTTCTGACATTTTTGGCACGTATAATAAAGATTTGTAAATTTTTGGTGCATTATTGTTATTGTTGTTGTTGTTGTTGTATCGTAAAATGTGATGAAAGTATTAATATTTGTATAATAGTCTGAACGGGGCTTTAATAAGTAAAATAATAACATGGAATTATTAGTGCGTTAAAAAATTTTAAACCTATGGCCTAATTTTGTAACACAGAACAGAACGTTTCATACAGAAAATTTTGGTTTATTTTTAATTTTGAATTTTGTAAAACATTTGAAAACGCAAATTCTATTTCACATAAAATAAATATATTTTATAACACAGTACCAAACGTTTTCAAACAACTTAAATGTCATATGAAAACGTTCATAAAATTGTATTCGTTTTAAATGTTTTAACAGCATTATTGCATTAGTTTAGCAATAAGAGTAAATTAGTATCTAGGTGCACGATAGAGCTCCAGGCCAGCTCGGCCTTTTCATGTAGTGTCTTTATTTACACATACATTTGCTTTAACACCCTCATAACTACTTTGTTCTCGCCAATTGTAAAGTGAAAAAACTTCAGGAGATTTCGTCGTCATATGCGAAGTTTGATAGTTTCTAATGAAAGTTTCCTGATAAATGGAGCTGCAAAAATAGCATTTTTCAGACGTACTCACTGATACACTGACCACTGAAATAGTCATCAAATTGAGCTCTAGCTGTAGAGCTCATAACATAATATTATACTATTATGTAGCACTCTCTAAATCATTATATAATTACATTCTGCCCTTTTAAACTGGCGCATTGATCATTAATAGAAATAACGATAAGACAAAAGTAGTTAGATTTTCACAAAAATATAAATATGAAAAAAGGCCAAGTTCCTATTCGACATTCCGGCCGTCAGAAGAAGCGAGAGATCAAGTTCTTGTTTGGCACAATACCTATCACAATATTATATTAATTTGTAATCGTTAGGGTGTCATATTATTTCTATGCAACCTGCATACTTGGCAATATTTTTATCCTTTTAATACAGCGGACATCTCTTTATATCTTTATGAAAGGAAAAATGTTGTGAAGTAAGCAGGTTGCTTAGAAATGATATGAGCCCTTGACGATTGCAATTGTGAGATTTTGGATAGGAACTTGACCTTGATAAGCTACCTTAACTAAATCCATGTGTGTTATGAAAAAGATATTCATCCACAGTATCATTTTACTCCAACACTGAAATATTGAATGTTTCAAAGTTTCAGAAAGATCCAATAAGTTATTATGGGCCCTTAACTAACTCGGCTAATGCCAAATTTATTGTTTCCGTTGATACATATTCCATAATGAAATAAAATTTGATTTTGAAAACACTTTTTTTTATTAATTTTTGTTATGGGGAATAATATATTTTTCAATTATAATTTTTGACATGAAACGAAAACAACGTAGAGTTTTACAAAATTTAAAATATTTTTGTTTACGCTCCAACCAGAAACGAAAACGAAAATTCGTTTTATTTTACAAAATCAGGCCATTAAATTTTTTTTCTATTTTTTTCTTTTTTTTTTTTGAGTTATGACGTTGTTTGAGTAAATTAGCAAAGAAAAAATATGGTTGAGGTAACCATAAGTTAAACTCGATGTTTTAGAAGTTTTGGCATATGTCGATTAGATATTTTAATCTAACATATGTATGTATAAAATCCATCATCACTACCGATCAAATGACTAGTCAATTGACTATCACTATTGAATTCAGTGTAAAATTGTTGCAAAAATTGTTGGTGAAAAAATTTTGTTTATGTTAGTTTCAGTCATTCAATTCGTGTAGGAGAATTTATTTTATTATTACAATTCCAGGTCAGAATAATTTTGCTTTTTCATTGTTTTGAAATGTAGAAAGTAATGGCAAGTTTATTTTACGATTCTTTAATTTTTTATTTGGATTTGGTTACATTTTAAAAAAATGTCAATAGTGCTACTGACAACGTCACTAGTAAATCACCACAATTTCACTATTCGCACTTTCTGTAGGATGATATTCAAGTGCTTATCACACCAACATTTATACAAAAAAAATTTAAGCAATTACGTATGCATGTACGTACATAGACGCATACATACTCGTACATATATTGACCCTGCAGAAAGTGCGAATAGTGAAAATGTATTGAGTCGCTTTTGACTTTGTCACCAGTACTACTATACAATTATTCCCCATACAATACTTTATGCTATAGACATTTAGCATGTGCTTGTCATTGAAAATCTACTAGTAACACTAAAACAATTGACTAGGTAGTGAATTCATAGTTCTTATGGGAACATGGAGACATACCAACCAGACATTTACTGGTACATTTCTATACCTTACGTACATACAAATTTATGTATATTGACAAGTTGTTGCAAAATCCACCAGAAATACACCACATCTGTTTTCCCTATTTCTTTTATACTGACGAATAGAAGAGAAATTGTAGACAATGTAACTACTACTAGAATTTTAGTGTTGACATAGAGACACTTGGCCCCAGTCTGACTGCAGGGGAGTTCAAGCTCAATACATAAAACTATATTTAAGCAATTTATGAATACACATCTATGTAAGTGAAGAGATAAATGTGCGTAGACAAAATGCGAGGGTAGGTTTGTTTCAACTTAACTACTGTTTGGCTTTCAAATATAGTGTACTCGTATCTTAGAAGGTTTACCGCGATAAATCAAAAGAAATATAGATGATGTTTTACAATAAACAAGGTATTTTGTACCATAATCATCGGCAAAGTAAAAAAAAATAATAAAATGGCTACTAAACATAGCTTCAAAATATTAATACGTCTCATTGACACCAGAGGCGCTGCAGCACTACATTATTAAAAAAAACGTGCGAAAGCAAAGTTGTAAAAAGAATGAAGCTTTCCTAGCTGTGTCAACACAATAGACTGTTGGTTTGAAAAATAAAATTCAACTATTTTTGTACGTTGTTCTATCGCCTAATAACTCATAATTAATTCCACAAGTCTTCTGCACAAAATGTTAAAACAAAGCAAAGAAAGAATAATAATTAAAAAAGTTATATAGAATTCAAGCCATATAGCTAATTCTGCGCCAGCCTGTATTTGGTATCGAATTCTAGTTTTTCGTTAACGAGTAATATTCCTTGGACTGCGACTCTCACGATTGAAATATCACGTGGTTGAAATATGATGACCAAACTCATATGTACAAGGTGATACAAAACTAATGTAATTTTTAAAATGGCTGCTATTTTTTTTTAAATAAATATAAAAAAACAAAGCTCGTTTTTACTTTTATTAATTTCTTTGAGGCTTTTTGACATCTAATTCCCTATATATGTATGTATCTACTTCATAAATATTGAAACACGATGATATTTGGTGCCATCTGCAATAATGGCATTAATTTTTTTTTTTCGAACTTGTATGTATGTAGGCTCTTTTTGATAATGGAAAAATTCAAACATGAGTCAGTCAGTCAGTTGAATTTTTATAATATTGAAACAGTTGGTTGCCACAGCGACAACATCATTCAAACAGTTATAATATCTATCAAAACGGAATTCCAGCAAGTAGAATCACTTGCTGCTTGCAACAAGCCGCCCAGTAGATCAACCCACAATTCAGAAATACATAGTTACTAATTTATTTTTAAGGTCCACCATAGCTATTAAATACTTACAGGCAAACAAAGTTTAACAAGTGCACACTAACACTTTTAAAACCAATGCAGTAGTCCCTTATAAATTCTGTGGCAATAATGAAAAAGTGCTTAAGTCATAATTTATTACTTTTACTTTACTTTACTTTTAAGCATTTGAGCCGATTTTCAGAAATGTATTTCTTTTACAGTTAAAATGGGAAATGTTCTCTTAACCTTAATTTTTTTTTAAGCAAACAACGTTCTACGCACTGTAAATAATACATTGAAGTTGAAAAATCGTGCCATAACCGCCAAAATAGCTTAAGCGACATAATTTTCGAACCTCAATTTTTGACCAAAATCGATTATTTGCCATCGTAAAGAGTCGATTTTCGTAAAAAAAACAAGTCCAAAAATGTGTCGCTTAAGCTATTTTAGCGGTTATGGCTCGATATACTAAGGTATAACCTAAATTCAGCTATTATTCCAAATTAGATTAGAAGTCTAAAAAAGATAAGTCGCAAGTCATTACACGAATTAACTTACCCTTAACTCAAAATTAGCTTATTTCGACTTAAACACTTTTGCTTTTTTGCCAACAGAATTATTGCTGCGATAAAACTGATTTTGTAATCATTCAGATAATAGAACAAGTGTTCATTGTTAGCCTGCATATATTTATAAATATTTATGCAATAAATTTATAAAAATATTTGTTATATCGAACACACGAAGTTATTTTAGACATTTTCTTACAATAATGGGCTTGTGAATGACGTTTTTTGCGAGTTTTTTTTTCTATGAGATAGACAGTATCACCCTTTATGTAATAACGATACACTGGCATGAGGTTAGCATAAGTGGCATAATTGAAAATGATCTTAATGAATTGTGCAATACAATTGTGTGGAGAAACTCGTCAACATCTAATTTAACTTCGTCACTTATGCCAAATTTGTGCAAATTTTTCGTTATACATAAGGCTGTGGGATTTTAAATTTTATGTTTTAATTTTTAATAATAAAAACAATTGATGATACTGCCTTTAGTATATTTTGTATTTCAAAATAATTTTTATTAACGATAACATATCGCGCTTTAGCTCAATATAAGATACACACTTGTATCCCAACAAGAAATGCGCAATATGTGTGGCTTCATTTTCATTTATATTGACTTATATAAAATTATGATATTTAATATTATTGAAATTACTATAACATTGTTGCAAAAAATGTCTACCGAAATGCAGCTGAAGTTTTCATTACATTTATATATGAATTCGACAAGAACTTAAGGCAACACAGACATTGTTAAAATGAAAAGATCTCGGTTGCACTTTGACAATACATACATTTTTAGGGTAACAGCATGAACGATTTAAAATACTAGAAATATCTTTTTCAATTTAACTAATGCAGATAATGCGACTAGTCCATACATGCATGTAAGGACTAGTCCAAAGAGTAGTAGGTAGGGTTGCCAGATCCAAAATAGCTGAAAGCTGGACATCAGGTTCAAAAAAGCTGGATTTTCCAAAAAAAGCTGGACATTTAAATTTTTTTTAAAGGAAACAACGTTGCCATATTTTGTTTAAAAAACTTTTATTTAAGGTAATAGTTTTGCACATTGTTAGGAACATAAATTATTAAATTAAGTTAAACTTAAAAAAAATCAATTCAGTCTTTTAAATATATGAGATTTAAAATCGTTTATTAAAAAATAAATAAATAAAATTTAAAATTATTCAATTCAGTCTTTTAAATCTGTTGGAATTAAAATTTAATACTAAAAACAAAACAAAATAACAAAAATCTTAATACACTAAAAAGTAACTAAAGTCGGCTACATTTTTTGCAGGGTTCGCTGTTAAATTTTATATTTTTCTTTGCTCATATTAACGATTTTTCTGCAGTAAACCTGCCTGCAAAAATGTTTCTGACTTCACTAACTCTTTAAAAAAAAAAAACAAAAACGAACAAAAATTAACAGAACAAATAACAACTTAATCTAGTTTAAGTTACTAAAGTATACCAAAACTGCAAATTATTTTGTATCATAAATTAAAAAATCACTTTTTCTGCCACATGTATTTCGAATTTGAACTTACAGAATTCGCCAATTCTGTACCTTTGGGTGTCTGTAAAAATTGTTGAAAATCTTTACAAGATTTCTCTAAATTTAAGCGAATTAATATTTCCGCTTTAATTATGTCGAATGCCATTCGGTTTCTTTCTTTTGTGTAGAGATTATTTAGTATACTAAAAACCCTTTCACAAAAGGCGTTGCTTACGGGTATAGAAAATACGAAGCATACTACTTTCCTTAAGTTTTCGAACTCATTTTCATCACTTTTATAAAAAAAGTTGGCCCATATTTTGTCGTTTGACAAATCTTTTGGCAATTGTTCATATACTTTACGTAAACTGCAAAAGTCCGAGTATAATTTATCGTTATCTATCGCTTTATCTATTTTTAGAACTTTTGGGAGTTCTTGCAAATCTTCCCAAGAAAACAGATTTTTTTTTAAATTTAAGAATGCAACTTTTTTAAAAAAAGAGCCATCTCCAAAATCGTAACGATTTTCTAAATAACTGATAGCTGTTTTTAAAAAATCTTCAGCTTCTTTAATAAACATTTGTTGTTCATTATTAGAAAGATTTTTTAAAATAGTAATTGCCTTGCTGCCAAAAAATTTGTCATTTAATCTACATTGAAGATTATTCATGAGTCGACTCATTATATCGTGCATCTCTAAAACTGTGCAAGAGTCACTTTCAAGAGCCAAAATTGTGGTATGGAATTCCTGCATTATGTTGTGTATAAAATATAAATCTGCTTCCGATAAGCCTTCAGTTTTGCATTCATCTTCATCATTGATATCATTTGCAGAAGTTCCATATGAAATAAATTCCCATAAAACTTTTTGGCACTTATTTTGTCCTTTTTTTAAAAAATACATTTTTACAGCAGGCCAGCAAAAAATAAGACGATCTACAGCTGGCAGTAGGGAGAGCCACCTAGTTGCAATATGCCTCAAAAGTTCCTTATATTCTATACCAGCAAACGCAAAACATTCTTTTAATTTCTCAGTGGTCATTGCCGATGAACTGAACTCATTGAATATTTTTATAATAATGCTCTCTACATCAACAGATAAAGCATTTAGTACTCTTTTAACGCAATTGTTAAGAATATGACAATTACAATTTGCTTTTACGATTTGATCAGAAGTATCTTTCAGTTTTTGGTAAACCGAGTTGTGAATACCGTAGTTCACTGCAGCATTATCTGCACTATATGATGATATTTGCTGTATTTCTAAATCACATTCATTAGTTATTCTTATTATATTTGAAAAAATATCCTTAGAAGTTTCATAGGGATCGTTATAAAAGTCTAAAACTAGTTTGCGGATTCCGTATTCGGGATCAAAGAATTGAACAGCGTATGGGTAAGTCTTAACATTACCAATATTGGAAGCATCGCTACTTACAGAAAAATAATAGTTCTTTTTTAAAGCATCTACAGTTACTTGTTGTGAGAATGGAGCCAAAACATTTCTGGCAATTGCTGCTGCTTTTGTTCTTCCACAGGTTATCTTGTTGGCGATTTTGCTATCACAATATAAAACAGAACTCAACTTAATTTGACAATCGAGACTATTGTAGCTTAGTCCGTGCAAAACGTTATGGTAAACACATACTAACTCTGCCCTGGCGATTTGTGTTTCAATTTTCGTCTCTACTGGAACTACAAACTTGGAAATTGTTTGAGAGATTTTCTGCGACATCTCCATTTCGATATGCTTTTTGGTTTTTATATGTTTATTTAGCGACCGGCTTCCTTCATATTTTATTAAAATATCAGTTTGACACAATTTACACTCTACCGTGTAATTATCTTTTTTTCGTATCCACTTTGCATATTCTGGGATTACTTTCCATACTTCGCAGAATGTTGTAAGTCTTCTTTTTGATGGACCAGCTTCTACATCGCTATCCATTTTAATAAGTTGCTCTAAACAATTTAAATCTTATTTAAAAAGTAAATAAAAGAACACTCAGTACATTTTACTTCTTCCAACAAAATGTATTATGGGATCAGCTGTTTAAGTGCTGGTGATTATTATTAGTGATGATACAATAGGGAAACTATTAGAGATGATACATTTTGAAATTGTATTGTAAAAAATGTACCGCCTGTGTTGGCTGTATGCAAAAGAGATGGTAATGTAGACAAATTTAATATAACGACACTTTTTCAAAAGTAATTCTGTTAAATGTACCAATAAAGACATTTATAGATTAAAACTATTTTGTTTAATATTTTTTTTCTCGAAAATTTTCTGTTTAGCTGGACAAATTTTATTTTACCTGGACACTGGACAAGCATTGAAAAAGCTGGACAACCCAGCCAAGTCCAGCCCGTCTGGCAACCCTAGTAGTAGGAGTAATGCTTGTATGAAAACGCCATTGTCCATGACTGCATTATATGGAACCATGATGTAACTAGTCTATTTCACCTATATTGGACCACGTACTCCAATATTATTTGCAGTGTTTTTATGTACATACATCCATACATACATATGTATGTATGTACGTACGTATGTATGTATGTTTTTTTATTTTTTATTCAATATTCAAATGCCATAATTTTTAATGTCATAATTTTCATTAACATAGAATGTTAACTATAAAATTTGGATTTTTGTGACAATGTTACGAGAATACAAAATTAAGACTGAGTCACAAGAGTAAATATAGACCTCTGTCATAACAAAAGTTGTGACTGGCTTGAATAGGCATGTTAGAGTCTAAAAAATATATGTCGCAAGTCAAATGTGCTCTAACTTCTTGAAAAATCACACAAAATTTATTGAAATTTTGACCAGGGGTACCTTTGAAAACGAGATTACAGGGATGCCATTAACTTAAAATCAGCTTATCTCGAGTTTAGCACTTTTTCCTTTTTGTCACAGAATTCATGTTCAGACATTAATTTTACACGAATCCATTGGCATTATTTTCACGCTCTCATGACTTTGTTACCTGCAGTGATGAAATTATGAAAAATATTCTCAAGTTAGTAGGTCCAAGTTTTGGTCTCAGTGCTTTTGATGACCGAAATTTTTGGGAGGAACTTGGCCTTTTTCACATTTATGTTTTTTGAAGATATCAATTTACACAGATATCAATATATCGTTATTCTTAAGTTGAAAGGCCCTAACTCATATAACTGTATCTTTACAGGAGAAGCTTTACCTTCTCCTAATAATAATATAATTGGAGTATTCAAATGGTACTCATAAATGAACACGTTTTGAAGTAATAAATAACACGAAAAAATATGATACTACGTTTATGCCGCGCACTATTTGCAAATAAAAATATTTGCAAATAAATTAAGTCAATAGGTGCGTTTGAATATAATATTGTACTACGTGGTCCAATCGAGATGAAACATACTAGTTACATCATGGTCCATGTAATGCAGTCATGGATCATGTCGTTTTCACACAATTATTCAATGCAATATGGAGTAGTTTTGGGGTTAGGCCGATGTAATGCAAATTTGGACCATTTAGTCCAACCCTAGAACACAAACCTCCTTTTTTCACATATATGGAGTTTTGGCGTATTCCTTCTCCTCTTTGGAGTATTTACATACATGTATGGAATAGTCGCATTATCTGCAAACAATATACAAAACTATACATACATAAGTATATATTATTGCTTCTGTGAAGCACTTTGGTAAGGCAAAAAATTATGGCTTTTTGGAAGCTGAATAAACTGCTTCTAGCTGGCTCATCTCGCACAAAAAAAAAATCTCCTTATTCATGCGCAACACCAGGTGATCCTCTAACATTATCTCCCTTACTCGCGGTCTCCACCTGACATAAAATAGCTAACTTTAACATTAACTTCTAAGAATTGTTAAGTGGTGAGTATCAATATACTATACAATCTTGTGCAAGATCATTTGCACAAGATTGTGAATTGGGCTATAGTTTTTATGTACTCAGATGCAAAATTTACTAGCTTGCAATTTTTTTTTACTTTTTCCTCTATTTTGTTAGAGAGCCTGCCTTATGTTAGTGCTTTTCAGAAGCAGTTTTCGAAGCTTTTGTGATCAAGTAAACAGTACATTGCTTCCCCCAGTTGTTAGTGCTTCCAAATCAGATTTTTTTGCTGGGTAGTTACTAGCTAGCTGCATGGAAAAATTATATGGTTTTGAGAAAATCGATGAAGAATGTTTTTTTCATTTGTTTTATAAAAATACACCATAATATATTTTCTTTAATAATAAAAGTAATAGATATGTACATATGTTTTTATTTGAACTTACGGGCCTGGCCCACGATGTCGACAAGAAACTTTCTATAGCTTACTTGCCGACATCGCGCGTCAGGCCGTTAAAGTTTCTAAACTTTTTACCCTCGACGTGAATAATTAGGATGTACAGAAAAAGACAAAAATGTTTGTTGCCGCTTATACCAATCATCACAACAATATTGTTCACTTCCTTTCAAGTAGTTCCAATGAGTGCATTTATTAAGAGAAATATACAATGGGAAAGAACTTTATATATCCTAATATATTTCAAGATATCGAAAAACTGAAAACAAATTTAAGAAATGTACACATTAATCATATTTAATCGATCAATAACTAAATTTTTTGAATGTTCCATGCGGGGAACCAGTAACCGTCCGACTATATGTATAAACAAAAATTTAACTATACAAATCTATTAACTTTATTCACGTTTAAAAACAATCGGTTATATTCTACATTTCACGTGAAATTACATCGTTGGGAAATTGTTGTTATAAATACATATTTCCAACAATTCTATGAAAATTCCACACGTTTTAATTTCCCGTGGAATACATAAAACATACCCTTATATTTTTCTGGCATCAAACTTAAATAAATGCAATATTGTTCATAACTTAATTAATACATTTGTTTTTTGTTATTTTTAAAATTTCATCAAAAACCAAAAACTTTTGTTTCCCTTTGCTATTGTTTGTTTATATTTAAAAACATATGGTTTCATTTTACTGGATTTTACTGGCAAAAATTTGTCCAGTAAAAACTTGCATTTACTCAGTAAAAGAACTGTAATTTTTCTCTCTCAATTCGCCCCCTCATTTACTGGATTTTGTGTACTCGAACGCAATCCAGTAAAAAATAGTAAAAATTTTTACAAATTTTTGAGTTCTCGAACGCACTTATTGTTTATACGGCATTGTAAATGGATAAAAACTTGGTAGCACTTCTATAGAAATTTTATTTACATTTACAAAAAAAATTATGTAAATGTATGAAATAACAAATAATTATTTGTTTCCATTGTCATTATTTGCTTCTATTAATGTTTTTTGTGCAATATTAATTCATTTATTGTTTTTTGTTATCAAACATTTGTGAGCGTGGCAACCTCAATAATTTTATTTACAAATAGTGCGTTAATGGTGAATAGTTTTCTGAATTAGTAAGTCACAATAAAAACAATAATATGGCAACAATTTAAAGTTTTATTTGCAAATAAGCCCTGCGTATAAACGTGGTATGACTGCTGTGAGCAACTCCTCATAATTTACAATTATAAATAATTTATATTTTGGTGTTAGCACCTTTGTAAATTGCTTACTCTCTCTCAATTTCTTTGGTAAACTCTCACGCATTTCAACATATAGTTTTGACAAACAATCAGCGTTTCCATATTTTTTTTTTTTTTCAAAAATCTTCAAGTCGAACAAAAGAAATCTTTTTTTTCCCATTAAAAATCTTTTTTTTAGTGATTTTACTCAAAATATATATGCATTGATTTTACTAAATTCAAATTCAGGAAAAATTTATTTTGTTTCAAATGAACTAACAAACGTAAAAGTAAATAAATAACACAAAATATTTACTAAATAGAACATGTACTATAAGATAAATATATGTATGCACACAATTCATACTTTTGATGAAGGAAAGATGAAAATGTCATAACTTTAGTCAAAGGATCCTTAAATAATATGCTAAAAGAAGCAAATATCATATTCTGAAAAATCTTATTTTTAACAAAAAAATCTTTTAGTCTTTTTAACATCCCGAAAAACTTCAAAAATGAGATAAATCTTCACATATGGTAACGCTGCAAACAATAAACATAGTTGAGACCTTTTTGTTTGAGCCACAACAACAATTTTTTTCTTTAATTGTTTTAAAATGTGAAGACATTATGACACTAAAGACAATGGTGTGAATACCCCAAATATAATAGAAAGTGTTATATTCAAAATGTAACTGTTTTGTACAACTGCCTGTAAAAGCGTTATTTCATACACTATTGCAAAAAAAAATTTGTGACGATGTGTATTTGTGTGAAATGTACGGGCCTTTCTACTCAAGACCATCGATGTGTTTATATGTATATATACATAAGACTTCTTTTAATTGAACGCATATACATACTTGCATACATGTGTATTAGAGGGCTGCGTAAACAGGATTGAAATGTAAATACGTCTGTAGTGTTTTTCAATGTATTTTTAAAAAAATAAATATTTTACTTAATAAGTTAAATAATAATTTGGGATTATTAGTGCGTTAAAAAATTTTAATCTTATATTGTAACAATTCCCATAAAAACCACTAATTATTAACTTGTCTGCAACCCGTCAAAAAAATACTTGTGTGGCAACACTCTATTCTTAAATAGCTGTTGTTGTTATTTACATTTATTTTCTTTTTACATACTCTTACAAATACAATTTGAAGCTGAAAAAAAAAGTCAGCCAATGTAGCAATGGTAAAGTAAGAAAATAAAAAACATGTTCATTATTGAGTTCTTGTTTCAACTTTGTTATTTGTTGTTGAGCTTACCATTTGTTTAAAAGAAAGTTTATAAAATAATAACTCTAGTTGTTCTAAGAAATTTTTCAATAAATGTTCCCTGATGATCTGCATTAGCAACAGTGATATGCGCATAGGATCCTGCTATAAGCCCTTTAATAATCAATTTAAACTTTAAATAAAAAAATATTTTACTAAATAAGTAAAATTATAATTTTGGATTATTAGTGAGTTAAAAAAGTATTTAAACGTAAGTAAACTAAGCGCACACAACTAATGTCAATGGATGTGTGTGTTTGTATGTGCGCAGAAAAATAAAAGATCATAAATAGAACGTGTATGTGCATGTACATTCATGACGTTTGTATACGCGCCCATGCGCAGAAAGAAGCAATCATCACAAATCCTTTTTTCTTTACTCTTATACCTGCACCAAATAACTGAAACAAATGTCTTGCCAACAGTGTTGTTTAGCATTTGTTTTAGAGGATTTCGCTGTAGTAAAGCATTTAAAGAATCCCTCATGTCTTGAAAGTTCTTTTAAGTGGTTTTATGCAGGGCTCTAGTATGTATGTATATTCATTTATTGCAACAATAGACTATTGACTCAAAATTGGAAGGGTAACTTTAAATAATAAATTCCAATATTCTATTCTTATTTAACGCTAAAGGCTCAGTAACGTAATATGCCTAAAGGCTCAGTTAGCCGACTGTAATGGAATGTAACTGCAACAGTAGGAAACAGCTGATCAATATTGTTACGTGAAAAGTAATGAAAATGATTATAGGGATATATTGTAACGTAACCTACTTTTCACATGACAATATCGATCAGCTGTTTCCTACTGTTGCAGTTACATTCCATTACATTCGGCTACCTGAGCCCTTAGGCATATTGCGTTTTGATTTTGTTTTAACTAAAATAATAATTAATAAATCTTTTTATATTTTTATAGACCATCAGCTGTGAATTTCGCATATTGCAACCAGTATGTAAGTTAAACAAAAGAAATCTATGTTCGTAATTGATGCCGAATTTTAGCAATTGCACAAATTTGCAATCTTAAATGCACAACATTGTGAATTGGGGGGCTATTGTAAGCATTAACTAGGTTACGATAAACAATTTCATTATGATATTTAATTATAATATCAATGCCATTTAAAAATAATTCAATGTAATTTTACAATTTACGTTTACATTTTAAAACATAATTTTCTTAAAACATTCTCTGTCCTATTCATAAAAAATAATTTAGGTTTACATAGCGTTTATTAAACAAAATTCCACACAAAATTTGTATTTGTATTTCAACACAAAAGTATTTCTTTTATAAATACTGCATTCTCAAGCTACGGTCACACTTGTCAAACATTTGCCCAAAAATGCGTAACCACTAATTGCTAATGGAAAATCATTCAATTCAGACAAAAGTTTATCAAGTTAAAGAGTATCCAATAATGTTGGATTCTATGACATTATCTATTAGTTGTGTTCGAAAATGTTTAATTTGATAAAGAAGTGTCTGGATCAAAACTTTTTTCAATTGTGTTTCCTGGTTACGCTTTTTTGGGCAAATGTTTGACAAGTGTGACCGTACCTTGAGCGCAATTGAAAATGTGTTTTAAATCAAACATTGAAACTGTGTCTATAAAATAAATATTTGCTCCTTAATTATTTTTTTCTGAATAAGGCCTTTAATGTTTTTTTTTTTGGTCTTTGTTTGAACGAATTACTGCCAGTTCCGTGTTTTACTTTTAAGCAATCGGTTCGTTTGCGTGTGCTTGACGAGAAATATACAAACAGCTACTTCTAGCCAAATTCGGATAACTGTTCTGACTAGCAGGTAGTTTGTGGAAAATGACAGCAGTTATTATTTTTTTTTTAATAAAAATCTGACAAACAAAAAAAAAACGAAATTTCGTTTACTTTTATTATTGTTAAATATGTGTGTACATAAATTTAAAGTACATACATACATATATTGTATATATATATACATATGTGTATAAATAAATTTAATATGAACAAATTTATCATGAAAATACAAAAAATTAACTGCCTGTTCAACTATATCGCAAGAAAATCGAAGCGATCGAAAGCCAGTCGCTCGTAATCGAATCAATTTGGATTCAACGATGTCGGCAGTGCTCGTTCGCATGTACTTACGTTTGTCAGTTTATGTTTCCTACGTGGTAATGAATTAAAACATTAGCAGATAGGCATTTTCATTATATTTAGTCGATTTCTTTAAAATTTAATAATTATACTACTCATTGAGGTAGTTTAGACGAGAACAATTTTTAAGCCGCACAATTTTTGTTCTTTTCCAAATTACACCAGACTAATTCATCTCGCACAAAATGTATTCGTATACACAGCTGTGTGTGTGTTAGTGTTTTTAGTATTCATTTATCATTTGCTGTTTTTTAAGTTGTGTGTGTGTATTGGTTTTATGCTGCTAATGCGGGGTTGAAGCTGGTTGAAAAGTTATGCCAACCGCAAAACCACTCTCTTTGCCTCTCTCACCGACAAACTGGCATGTTATGCCAGCACAATTACGCCCGTGTAAATCAGCACATTTGTATGAGAATAAATACAACAATATTGAACAATGAAAAAACATTCAACAAAATGGTCGCACTACAACACCTAGTTAGCATTGTTTTGTTTTACAACTACATATATTCGTTGTGTTTTAAATGTGCGAGTAACAAAACAAAATTGTTCAATAATATTTTAATTCATATTTTATGTCTATTGTGAAAAAATAAAAAAGAATTTAAAAAATGTGAATCGAAAACATAATAATAGAGTGATAAAATAATCTTTTTGCCAACTTTCAACTGACTTCTTGGGAGATAAATTGTACAAGTCGAAAGCAAAATATCAAGTGAGTGGTTTTGACATTTGAGTTCGTATTGTTCATAGTCTTGTCGACGTAGCTGAACTGTATTTTATAGAATAACACTTACGTTTTCTTTCGAGCTCTCGTTTGAATAAAGGCTGGAACTAAATAGAGTAGTTGTAGTAGTAGCTGAAGCTGACGACGCACAGTGGGGACTTTTGCAAAATAAATGGTAATAAATCTGGAACTTCTAAACTACTGATTGGATTTATATGAAACTTCGAACATCCGTAGAGGAGGACTCAGGCTTTATAACAAATGTCTTGGCAGCCGTCTGGCCTAAGCTGGACAGGAGTTACAGTGGGCCTAAGTTGACAACATGGGACTCAAAAAAAATTCTGAGGCTTGTAACTTTAGAAAACTTATCCGATTTTTATGAGATAAAGCGTTTTGATCTAAGCTTAACATTTTTAATAAATAATGTCCTTAGATGTGTTTTCGTATCTCTCATAACTTAGAAGATATTTGACTTTTAACAAAAAAAAATTTTTTTTTTGCCTTGACTTTTTTTAGTATTTCACCTACAACTTTTTAGTTAATTGTTGGATTTTAAATTAAAAGACAGTATTAAATTTCTGATAAAATTTTAAATAAAAATAAGTAAAAAACTTATTAATATCTGCAGTCGTAAAAACGGGAAAAGGCAAAGATTCAAAGTTTTAAAATTTTTCTGGAAAAGGCACGTTTTTTTAAGAAAAAGTATCTTCATTATTTTCAATTTTGTGAAAAACTTTGTTTAACACATATACTTTTAAACCACATAGCGCTAAAAACAATCTATTCAGAATATGCTAAGAGCCAATTATTTTGCATTTTGGGCATGCACCCTACACTCAGCAGTGTCCGAAAATTGCCAATTTCAAAATTTTTTTTTGTGCTTATGCGCTTATAAAAAGTTGTGACGTTATATTTTGAAAGCTTTAGCTATATCATTTAATTATTAGGATAGTTGGCAACATGTTAAACTTAAATTTTTAACAGCCTTTTCATAAATGCGAGGATGCGCGCAAATTTTCTGAAAAAAGGCAAAATTTTGGAAAAATTTTGTTTTGTACCATAAAAAATATATATAAAAATAATTTTCTTTTTTTATGTTGGCATTTTTAGCTTTCATGTGAGTCCTTTTACTTTGCCTGAAAAAATTATTCCAATATAATTAACTGATCTCGAGATATTCCGATTGTAGGGTGCAATTCAAAAAATATGTAGAATGCGCTTAACTTTTTTCCCTTTATTCACACATCAGCTGTTTAAAACTTTTATGAATTCTGAAATTCAACCTAAATAGAAAAACAAAAATAAATTTGGAATGTTATCCAATAAGTCTATGTATATTTTTCGCAATAAAAAATATTTATGGTAATTATACCACATGTTTTTCCATGTAAGTGTAGTTAATGTTAATAACAGGTAAGCATTTAACGAATAACAACACACATGTTTAATGGATTAAAAAAAGGTTTTTGCGGATTTTATTACAGCAACATCGGGAGGTGCTACCTGATTGTGCTACTACTACTTAATAACACTTCACAGTACTAGGTAATTAGACAAAATTAGCAAAGGTTCTTATAAATTATGCTGTATTGCATAAAAACGCAGGGTTCTTTTATAAGAACAATCACTCTATATTGAACTGTAATGGAGATTAGTATTAAATATAACGCGGTATGTAAACTTCTATGGGAATACGTTCCTCTTAGTTTATTGCGCCAAGAAAAATGTTCTAAAATCATAGATATAATTGACAACTCATTTGGATTAAAACTAAATGAAGATGCTACTAAAAAAATAGAGAACTTTTTGGTAGCGTACGAAAGAAAAATGAAAGAATTAAATTATAACAAAACTAAGTTCCAAAAACAAAATGAACAATGGCTAAAAACCGAGATAGTTACACAGATTGGTATAAAACAATTGGGAAGGCCTAATAAATTATACGAGGAACTTCAACCAAGAAGCCAGAAAAAAAAGCAAGAAGACCTCATTGAAAACCACTCTTTTGGCCTTATAAAGGATGCCTTTAGAAGTGCCTTAACCAAAAACAAACCGAAGGAAGTTGGCAAAATTGTATATGCTCTTCCAAAAGCATCTCCAAAGAGAATACAACGTATGGTGGAAAGCATACCAACGCCTAAATCTAAAACAGATTTTACTAATGAAGATGCATTAGCCCTTATTCTAAACTTGGGTCTAACAAGGAATAAATATGAAATATTAAGAAAAGCTATGACTGAAAAGAAATGGGGAAATTTGCCATCTACAAAGTCATTGAAGGCAACAAAGGATGTAATTTTGCCATCGGTTTCGAACGTTAGTAGCACGGGCGCCACTATTGAGTTATGCAGTCTCCTCGAAAATACTGCTTCTAGGATAATTTCAACCTTTAGCAAAGAAGACATAAGTAAATGCCACAAGTCCGAGCTAGTATTAATTTGTAAATGGGGTTGTGATGGGACTACTGGATTTTCTGAATATAGACAACAAAGCGAAGATAATATATCTTTTTCATCGATATTTATGTCTACGTTGGTACCTCTTAGAATACGTTTATATACAAATTCATCATCATCATCCACTGTACCTGCATTTGAAGACGTATGGATAAATAGGACGCCTGCATCAAAGTTATTATGTCGACCAATAAAATTTGAATATATGAAAGAAAATAGAGATGAAACTCAAAATATTGTAGTTACTATATCAGAAGAAATAAGGAACTTACCAAGCATTGCAATAAAAATTTCTGACTGCATTATAAATGTCACATTTGATTTACAATTGACTATGATAGATGGAAAAGTTGCCAATGCCCTAACGGATACCAAGTCATACTGGAAATGCAATATATGTGGGAAAAAAAGCTCTGAGTTTGAAGATAAATCTGATGAAACTATAAAAGAGGAAGCCCTTAAATTTGGAATTTCCCCACTTCATGCTCGCATTAGATTTATGGAGTATTGCTTGCATCTATCATATGATATAAAATATAGAAATATGAAAGGTAATGAAACTGTCTCCTCACGAAACAACAAAGACTTAGCAGATACACGAAGAACTGAGAAGAAAAGGATACAAGATGAATTTAGAAAGCATGGGCTTATAATTGATAAGCCAATTAACGGTTATGGTAGCTCGAATAATGAAAATACTGCTAGACGCTTTTTTGAGGATCCTGAGACTACATCCTTGATAACCGGTTTGGATAAAAAACTAATAAGGAACTTCAAAATAATACTGGCAACTATTAACAGTAAAAAGCAAATTAATGCAGAAAAATTTGATGCTTTTGCTAATGAAACAAAAGTATTGATAAAAAATTTATATCCATGGAGATTGATGACGCCAACTGTACATAGGGTATTATCTCATGGAAAAGAAATCATTGAAACCAACATCCTACCTCTGGGAGAACTTACAGAAGAAGCTCAAGAAGCAAGGAACAAAGATGTAAAGCAGTACAGATTATTTAATAGTCGAAAGTGTTCAAAATTAAAATTATGATTTAATGCTTCACTTATTGTTATCCTCAGATCCAGTTTTACAAGCAATACGGTTGAAATAGTTACCAAAGATAACTAAAGAAATAGAGAAAGACGACAGTGAAGCAATTCAAATAAAAAACCTCTTAAGCTTCGATATTTCGTAATGTTTTCTTAAAAATAATTGAAATAAATAAATTGAAAAATTATGGTAATTAACATAGCTCAAACATGTAATTTAAAAATAAATAAATTATTTAGTGTTAAATAGTTTTTCTTAGCTATAGCCTAATATTAAATAGATTATCTATTGGTAAATAATAATAAAAAAACAATACACACAAATAAAACTTTTCACATTTTTTATGCAATACAGCATAATTTATAAGAACCTTTGCTAATTTTGTCTAATTACCTAGTACTGTGGAGTGTTATTAAGTAGTAGTAGCACAATCAGGTAGCACCTCCCGATGTTGCTGTAATAAAATCCGCAAAAACCTTTTTTTAATCCATTAAACATGTGTGTTGTTATTCGTTAAATGCTTACCTGTTATTAACATTAACTACACTTACATGGAAAAACATGTGGTATAATTACCATAAATATTTTTTATTGCGAAAAATATACATAGACTTATTGGATAACATTCCAAATTTATTTTTGTTTTTCTATTTAGGTTGAATTTCAGAATTCATAAAAGTTTTAAACAGCTGATGTGTGAATAAAGGGAAAAAAGTTAAGCGCATTCTACATATTTTTTGAATTGCACCCTACAATCGGAATATCTCGAGATCAGTTAATTATATTGGAATAATTTTTTCAGGCAAAGTAAAAGGACTCACATGAAAGCTAAAAATGCCAACATAAAAAAAGAAAATTATTTTTATATATATTTTTTATGGTACAAAACAAAATTTTTCCAAAATTTTGCCTTTTTTCAGAAAATTTGCGCGCATCCTCGCATTTATGAAAAGGCTGTTAAAAATTTAAGTTTAACATGTTGCCAACTATCCTAATAATTAAATGATATAGCTAAAGCTTTCAAAATATAACGTCACAACTTTTTATAAGCGCATAAGCACAAAAAAAAATTTTGAAATTGGCAATTTTCGGACACTGCTGAGTGTAGGGTGCATGCCCAAAATGCAAAATAATTGGCTCTTAGCATATTCTGAATAGATTGTTTTTAGCGCTATGTGGTTTAAAAGTATATGTGTTAAACAAAGTTTTTCACAAAATTGAAAATAATGAAGATACTTTTTCTTAAAAAAACGTGCCTTTTCCAGAAAAATTTTAAAACTTTGAATCTTTGCCTTTTCCCGTTTTTACGACTGCAGATATTAATAAGTTTTTTACTTATTTTTATTTAAAATTTTATCAGAAATTTAATACTGTCTTTTAATTTAAAATCCAACAATTAACTAAAAAGTTGTAGGTGAAATACTAAAAAAAGTCAAGGCAAAAAAAAAATTTTTTTTTGTTAAAAGTCAAATATCTTCTAAGTTATGAGAGATACGAAAACACATCTAAGGACATTATTTATTAAAAATGTTAAGCTTAGATCAAAACGCTTTATCTCATAAAAATCGGATAAGTTTTCTAAAAGTTACAAGCCTCAGAATTTTTTTTGAGTCCCATGTTGTCAACTTAGGCCCACTGTAACTCCTGTACAGCTTAAGCCAGACGGCTGCCAAGGCATTTGTTATAAGGCCTGAGTCCTCCTCTACGGATATTCGAAGTTTCATATAAATCCAATCAGTAGTTTAGAAGTTCCAGATTTATTACCATTTATTTTGCAAAAGTCACCACTGTGCGACGTAACTAGTAGCGCAGCATGAAAAAACATGTGAACAGAATATTCAAGCTTTTTGCGTGGTTACCAAATAAATATTTTCTTAAAAAACTGGTAAGATTATATAAAAATAATGTGAGAATTTGTTCAAATCACAAGCTTGAATTAACTTCGTATGTGTTGTCTAAAAATTTGTCTTAAGATATTGTTTCTTCAAACAACAAAATTCCGCAAATTCGCAAAAATCGCAATATTGGAAAGAAATACTAAAATTTATTAAAATTCGCTTAAACTGTAAAGCAAGTGAGCATTCCGAAAAAGTCGCGAAAACTATGAAAATTTGCAAAAACTTGCTAAAATTTTAACGATAGCAGAGCACAATATTGATTAAAATTATCAAAATTTTGCCTGTCTCGAAAAAAGGGATAATTCGCGAAAAGTTGCAAAATCTTAAACAAGATATAATAGTGATTACAAATCGCTAAAACTGTAAAAAATTCAAAACATTCGGTAAAAATCGTAAAAAAAGACGAAAATTCACAAAAAGTTACTAACAGCGGGATGATAACAAAGTCTAATATCGTTTAAAAATCGGCAAAAATGTTAGGACTCTGAAAACATGCAAAAAGTAAGGTTTTCGCAAACTTTACAAAAAATCGTGAAAAATTGTAAAATTTTAAATAAGCCATAAATAGATTAAAAATCTATAAAGCTGTAAGGAATGCAAAAAGATTGCGAAAATGGCGAAAATTTGCAAGAACTTACTAGCGAGATGATAATAAGTTTATTTAATATTGTTTAAAAATCGGCGAAACTGTCAGGAAGCTGAAAACATGCAAAAGTCACTAATATCGCGAACTTTGCAAAAATTTGCGAGAATTTGCAAAATCGGAAGCAAGCCCTAAAATTTATTAGAAATCGCGAATGCCGTTAAAAATAAAAAAAGTTCAGAAAAATGCGAAAAAAATCACAAATTAGCAAAAAAAAATTGCTAAATGTATTAAAGAAATCACCAATAATAATTGAATTGTATAACAAATTTCATCTCCTTAGCGCAACTTTTAACTTTGATTTTTTATGGGCGTAACCCGCCAACTTTTGCAAAGTCAAATTTTTTTTGGGTCAGTGCTTGTTATTCGTTTCTAGTTTCGTTACAGACGGATAATAATAGCTATATAAATAGTATATCTAAATATGCTGAGCCGCAGGGCATTAAAATGAGGTTTAATTGTATGGGCGTGTCAACGCCCACTTTTTTAATAAAAAATTTATAGCCTTGCATTATCGCAGTATATATGCCGAATTTCAATAAAAAACGCTTCCATTAAGCGCCTTGTATTAGCTTTTTTAATTCTGACTTTTGTGGGCGTAGCCCCGCCCTCCTAACCAAAATTTCCGAGTTTTCATATTTTTTATTTTATTTCTCACCTAGACCTAGCTCTGTATCGAATTTCAGCGCAATAGCACAAACTTTAATTTTTATGGGCGTAGCCCTGCCCTTCTGGTTAAAATTTTTGGGTTTTTAGATTTTTCTGGTTCATTGCTCACCTAGATCTTCTCGTGTACCAAATTTTAGCTTTCTATCTATAGCGGAAGTGCTGCATCAATTTGATGAGTGTGTCAGTGGTCAGTGGTCAGTGGTCAGTGAGTATGTCTTAAAATATGAACTTTTTGCACCTCCATATCTCCGGAACCTTTCATTGTAAAACTTTCTAACTTTGCATATGAGGTTATATGAATTTATTCTAATTACGTTTTAAATATCATAATTTTACGATTGCTGGGAACAAAGTTATGAGGGGGGTAAAAACAGCTCGAACGGCTTCGTGTAAATATACACACTGCGTGCATTGGCCAGAACTTGGCCTGGCGCACTGCCGTGCGCCTACATACATATTTATATCTACGAGTATTTCTTACGCCTATGAACGACAAAAGCAATTTTATCTCTCTCTTTGCATAAACAACAACCAATTATCCAATTATCAATTATAAGATCAGCTAATTATTCTTCGTTGGTGTGCCGTGAACCAGATTTGTCGTTCGTTCCAGTTGTCTTCCTAGCATAAGCCGAAAACTATTTTTTTTATTATAATTTTTTATTTCAATTGAAATTTGATGAATAATTTTGTATGGAATATATACAATGACAAGAAAATAAATGGGGAAAACAACAGTTTTTACTTTATATTTAAAATTTTTTTTCGTAAAATTCACTAAACTTGTTTAAATTTAAGAATAATTTTGTACTGTTAACAAAATGTTAACAAAACATTTCCAATTTTATAAAAATGTTTTATTTTATACTAAATTCAATAAAATAAACGAAAAATATGGTACTATATACGAAAATAATTGTACGAAATAGTTTTTGTAGCTTAACGAAATTCGTAAAATTACAGAATCTGGGGCCAAATCACGGCATCCGATACGACTCGTAATTTAAAAATATTTCCATATAAACTCTATTAAAATATTTTTAAATTACGAGTCGTATCGGACGCCGTAATTTGCCCTCCGTTTTCCTGCACAAGCCACAAATATTTTCGTAAAATGTACAAAATTTTCCGTTTATTGCACAAAAATTATTTTACGAAAAAGTATTTCGTATTTTCAAGCATGGAATATTTTGAGTGTAGAAGGTATAAAATTAAAGTTGTTGTTTTGCTCGGCATGTTCACTTCAATATCGCGTTAAATCGTCTTGTAGGTTTTGTATGCTTGCATATTCTTCTTTAACTAAAAATATTTGGATCACTGTTATTTTTTACAGCATTATCAGCGTTGTCAACTTGGTGCGTTTCGCACCATTTCGGGTGCTTTTTGAAATGTTTTGTGCGAAAAATTTCTTAGTTGGTGCGTGGTGCGCTTTTTTTAAAATGTCGGTGGGTTTTTTAATTTTTGGTGGCACCAACGCAAATTTAACACAGCAGTGGGTTAAAACCGGGCAATTCTTGTTGTGAAACTTACCAACTTCCTGATAGTGTTATTACCAGGGCCAGGGGTTTCATGCAAATGCATATTTTTTTACCTGAAACCTGATAATGGCAAGAACGAAATATCTTTACGAAACATTGAATTTGTGTGAAAATGGCATCGATTTGTTAGTGCATATTTTTGCATAATTTGGTCATAAATGCATATTTTTGTCTCATATTTTGGTATAATTAGAAGTTTTGTGTCATATTTAGTAAAAAATTCAAATTTCAAAATTTGTTATTAATGACTAATTATTAATGCAAGACTGTTTTTTTTTGACAAATTATTTCGCTTGCATTGTTGTAGAAGGATTGTACAAGCACACACACCTATCAAATTTAATAAAAATTGTCATTTGGTGATTTCAAGAGAACATTTTCTGCTAATAAAGCCGAAAGGAGTGAAACAATTCTGCGGAAACTTGATATTGTTTTTAAAAATGCCAAACAAATCTAATAGTTAGTATTCAATTCATTGTAATAGTTGCGTTAAATAAATATGTATAGGTATACAACATTATATAAAAATAATTATTTAAATTTGAGCCGATTACATATACAGACGTTACAATGCCTTTTTCAATGCCAAAAATTCTTCTAGGAACAAATTGATAGAACTTCGCGTTCAAAAATTTTTAAATTAAAATAAATAAATAACACTTTTCTTTTTCAATTAACGTATCGCTCCTTTACTGCAATGTAAACATATCTCGAAAAATGCGTATTTAGAGTAAATAATGCAGAAAAAAAAAATCTTAATATCATTTTTAATCTTGTGTACAAATTTAATATAAAAGGCTGGTATACGCAAATCTTGAGAAAATAAAATATTTTTATATCTTTA
Organism: Tachina grossa; assembly: GCA_949987645.1. NCBI lineage: Eukaryota > Metazoa > Arthropoda > Insecta > Diptera > Tachinidae > Tachina > Tachina grossa. The sequence continues at coordinate 19,562,659 of OX465275.1, forward strand.
ATTAGTTGTATGTAAATTTAAAAATGTTATTTTGAACAAAATTTTTTTAAAATGTGTGCATATATAATTGTTTTTAGTGCATATTTTTCCTTTTTAATGTCATATTTTAGGCGCCTAAAATACCTTTTTTAAATGCATGAAGTCCTTGTCCCTGGTTATTACCATATTAATACTAATAATGTTTACAAAATATTACAATTTGAAATGAAATCTGTTTTATGGCCAATGATAACAATAATGTTGAAAATATTAGCTTTATTTATTTGGAATAATTAATTCTTGGTTTCTTTTTAAAAAGTTTTAAACCGAATTTATAAAATTAATATACAAAAATGTATCATCTTGGACAAATGAATGCAAAGATATGTATGTGCCCTTAGTTATGAAAGTTGTATAAGTCTTATATTTCTTTGGTCGAGATATTTAGTAGATCACATTGGAACAAATCCAAAAATAATTTTTTTGTTATGCAATAGTTTAATTTAGATTTGTTCTAGTCTGATCAAAATGTACTATATCGTATCAAAAATGGTATGACCTAGACCACTTTCATATGTACACTATGTATGTACGAATTTGTTTAGTTTTTTGTTGTTTTTTAATTATTTGCATATATTGTAAGAGGCTGTTTATTTTTATTGTTATATTTTTAATATGGATATATTAAACTTCTGATAAAAAAAAAATAAAACTCAAAATATTTGAATAAAATGATAAATTTTTTCTTATTTTTTATTTATTTTTTTTATTTTTCTTATTTTTTTTTTAAAGACGTTTTTTTATTTATTGTATCTTCAATTATGAACTAACAATAAGTATTCAAATCTTAATCTAAAGTATAATTATTAGGCCCAACCAATGTCGGATATAAACTAAGTGATAGTTATTAATAATCATAAGTAGTGATAAGCACAAAAAAAAAATTTAAGCAGCTGCATCTGGAGTGTTGTTTATTAGAGCCCTTGTATCTCTCTTTTTTAAGCGGATGTGTCCAGTAAAGTACAATATATTACGAGCAAGCGGATTAGGATGTGACTCGAGTTTTGTTAGGTATTTGCCTGCGTATTTTGAAATTAAAAATTTGCATATTTGCATATATAATATGATAAATAAAGAACTTTTATTAATTTTGAATCCTTTCTATTAATCCTGGATCTTTTTAAAAAGTTTTGTACAGAATTTATGAAATTAAAAAAATTATTATCTATGTAATACAAATGAATATAAACAAATTTGCTAATGGTCTGTTTCATAATAAAGAAACGAAACTTTCGACTTACAATTTGTATTGAAAACAAAAACAAATTTTCATATTTTATTGTTGTTTTCAATATAAATTTTCAGTCGAAAGTTTCGTTTCAGTTTTCTTTCGTTATTGTGAAACAGGCCATAAGATTTTTTAGGTTTTATTTTTTTAACCCTGAACTGTAAAATCCTCTTTTAGTGTTAAATTTTTAACACAAAAAAATAATGTACTTTTATGCATAATTCAATAAACATTTTAAACTAAGAAGATAAATTCTAAAATTGGTGCGTTTTTTTTTTTTGTAAATGGCGCGTTTTATTTTCCATTTTGGTGCGTTTTGAAATTTCAAAGTTGACAACGCTGAGCATTATTTATGTACATTAAATCTGATTGATGAAATAGTTCCTTTACAAATTTTACTACTCAAATCTTCTTAAGTTATTTTACTTAACTAAAAATTTGATGAGATTGCAATTTCAAAAATCATTCTTATGTAACTAAACACAACTTTAAGTTCTTGTTTGCTCTTTTAATTTTAACGCCAAATGCTGATTTTGTTAATTAGAAAAGCCTTATAAATGCATGTGTATATTCAATTAAATGGTTTTTATATCAAAGGCTTTTTTTAGCTTCATACTCCTTTTTAATTTTTTTTTTTTTTTTTTAACAAAATGTGTGTTAACACCAAGTCACGTTAACACTTTGTACAGTCTATGTTATCACCATCATACTGTACTTTTCATTTTAAAGATTTTAAAACCTTCCACGCCACACATTAAACAGCCAGGAACACGTTGTGGTCTATAATTAAATGGTAAACGCGGTTTTTTTTCTAACATTTTGTTTCCCTTTATTATAATAAATTTTTAGAGAAATGTTTGTATATACATATTTTAAATGTTTTAAAATCTTGAAGTGCATGTGTTTTTTAGGCGTTGCTAATTTGCTCATTAAACAGATACAATTAAAAATAATTATAGACATAAGAGTTGAACTTCCGTAACTGATAGTTATAACAACTAAAATTAAATGGGCAGGAAAATTGTTTTATTAGAAACAGTTTTTTTTTAATAATTTAAATGTGTCCGAGTTAGGAATTGCAAAATGTAATTATAAAATAAAGCATAAATGAAATTTTTGATTGAAAAAGTTTAAAGTTTGATACTACATGGAAAAACAATTATTTGCAATAGCCCGTAAAAGTATTAGAAATTAATATTGAGACAACTTGTTGAAATATTCGCGGCTAAATAAATTTTAATACAATAAATTTTGCTTGAGTTGAGTTAGTGAGAGAGCCCTTGAATTATTTAAAATTATTAAAGTTTTAATCGAATGGTTGAATTTATTTTTCGAATATTCATTCGATTAATCGAATAGATAGTCTTAAATTTTTATTCGATTATTCGAATATGTCATATATCGAGAGTTCTTAGAATTCAAAACTATTTTTGCTTAAAAAAATTACTGAAGTAGTCGACTAAGTTATATCGCTCATTTACTTCAATAGTGGCATAACTCAAAAAACGAGTTTTTTGAGTTAAAAATGTAGAAAGATGCGGCATTTCGTATTTTATCTTGTGTACAAATTTCATATAAATAGCTTGTACCATCATCTCCTGAGAGCAGAATTTTTTTTAATTTCTCCATTAAGTTGTATGCAAATTGAAAACTTAAAACGCGTTTTCTGCTAAACTGGTTTTTTGAGTTGTGCCACTATTGAAGTAAATGAGCGATATGTAATTTGATTCGATTATTCGAAGATACTTATTTTGAGCTCTAACGACTTACTGGCGAATAAAATGAATTTTATCTGAGTGTTTTTGCTCGTATGACAAAAAAGAGTCATTCGATTTATCAAATAGTTTTCAAATTTTATTCGATTACAATCGAAATTTGATTCAATTATTCGAAGATACATATTTTGAGCTCTAACGAATTACCAGCGAACAAAGCAATTTTTTTCGTTTTTGTACGTATGATAAAAAAATTCATTCGATTAATCGAGTAATTAATTTTCAAGGTTTATTCGATTATTCGAATAGATTATGAGTTTTTTGAGTTCAAAACTATCTTTGCTTAAAAAAATTATTGAAGTTGATTACAATTTGATTCGATTATTCGAAGATACATTTTTTGAGCTCTAACAAATTATGGGCGAATAAAGCAAATTTTATTCATATGATAAAAAACACCATTCGATTAATCGAATAGATAATTTTCAAGCCTTTTTCGATTGTTCGAATTCATTATAATATAATATATTATATCGTGTGTTGTTGGAGTTCAAAACTATTTTTGCCTAAACAAATTATTGAATTGGTCGACTAAGTTTTAATTTGATTCTATTATTCGAAAATACATATGATTTTATTCGTATGAAAAAAATCATTCGATTCGAATAGATAATTTTTAAATTTTATTCGATTATTCGAATATATTATGTATCGTGAGTTTTTATAGTTTAGAGCTTAAAGAACTTATTAAAGTAGTCGACTAAGTTATAATTTAAATTGATTATTCGAAGATACATTTTTGAGCTCTAACAAATTACTGGCGAATAGAACAAATTTTATTCGGATAAGAAAAAAGGGGCCCGAATTTAGGCCCCTTTAAAAAAAAATGCAAAAAAGCTTAATCGACACCTATTTTGATCTTCGTTTTTTGAAGAAAATCGGTTATTTGCGATTTTAAATAATATAATTTTGTAAAAAGAATTAAGCTAAAAAATTATGTCACTTAAGCTTTTTTGGTTGTTATGGACGATATAATTCACATTCACTCCATTATATGCTGTTTGGCTTTTAATAAACAATACACAAAACTTTTTGTTAAATCTATAGCAAAGTTGAAATCACAGGAAAGCTTAACTGCAAGCTTACTTATATTGCATTATTCTTTTTGACTATCTGCAAGCTTAATAAATTTAAGATCCCTGCAGGTCCTTGCAATAGCATTAAGTTAACAAAAAAGTCAAAGAATAAAAATACGAGTAAATGTACAAAGAAAAAGAAAAATTCTGAAAAAACTAAAGCAAAGAAGAATTAAAAATAATGTCAAAAGCCGATTAAATATTACGAGGGACATTGTTGTAAAATGAATGGTTTTACTGAATAAGCAAGAGTGATATGCTTACTCAGTAAAACCATTCATTTTAACTTTTTGTTTTATTGCTTAATTTGTGTATGACTTTTTTTCGTTTTTGCTGTTAAACTTAAATTGCCCATCAGCAAAGGGAATGTAGTTAAGCAATGGCAATTACTCAATTCTTAACTATTTAGTTTGCTTTAGAATTACTCAGCTACCTTCGTAGATAGTTACAAAAAAAAAAAAATAAAAATAATAAAAAACCAAAAGTAGGGTAAGAAGTGCCATGAGAAATGAACAAAAATAAATCAAGCATTGATATTCTATTTATGGAATTTAATTTCCCTTTATCGAGCTATAAATTTATATTTATGTACGTACATATGTATGTATGTATATTTTTTTATTCTCTTTTATGTTCCCGGAATTTGTGAACTGTCATTTATGTATTTTATTTTGTTTTTGTATTCCTTAAATGTTTCACTTTAGTAATAACATGCAACAACAATATTAAAAATATAAATCTTTCATAAAAAATCCTATTTATAGAGGAAAAAAATAAAATGAAACACGATTAAAAAGAAAAAAGATTTGCTTCCATGGCTCAAGGCTGAATGATTTAGTAGTTGTTGTTGACATTTTTGGTCATTGTAATAAAATATTATTGCAAGTGGAATAAATAATTATATTAAAAGTAACAATAGCTAATGTTTAAAATGAACAGAAGAGTGGAGTAGTGGCGGCAAGCTGTGATAACAGTGACCTTTTTTCCCAAAATGTTTCTGCATTTTTTGCAATTTCCCTTATTGAGTTGTCTTATTTTTGTTCCAGAAAAAAAAAATTAATAATGAAATGGTTTTTCTTTGTTGCAGAAAATAATTAAAGATTTTTCAATAATAATAAATATCAAAGTTTTTCAATTACTGTTTTTCATTTGGGGTCTAATTTTCAAAACGAAAACTTAAGCATTGTTTTTGTAATTAATATTTTGTGTACAGAAAATTTGTCAACACTTTCCGTTTGCGTTATACAAAATAAGGCCCTTAAAACGAAAATGTTATCAATTTCAGCAATAAAATTTTTTATAGATAAAATATATAAGTTTGGAAGGCAATGCCCTAATACCTTAAGTTATTAATATCTTGGCTAACAGCATCCCACAGTACTGTAGATAACAGACATGTTAAAGAATATATACATATGCATGTACATAAAAATCACATTTAGCATTGAAATGCCACCATGTAAAGGGCTGCACAAAACCGATTGATAAAAATAAAATAATAAGCATAGAAATATTAAAAATTTGATAAGAGTTAAGAAAAAAAAATATAACAGACGTACACGTATGGAGTAAATACACAAATATTTAATTTGTCAAAGAAAAATGTTTTTTTTTTGCTCTTAGCAATTCATAGTGACTCATGGGTAATTTTCGTCTAACGAATTTGATTTAAAGATTTCATATTCTATATCTTTTAAAATGTATCAAAAAATGGTCATAACATTCACTAATTAAAATTTGATACAAAATTTGAGCCATGTAATATTATTTATATATTTTTATAGTTTTATGTATTTTGGCAGCTGGTTACTGGTTTGACTCACCAACCAATAGGTATGGGGTATAGGGTATATATCTGCAGCAAAGAAAAAGTGCTTAAGTCGTATTTGACTGTTTTGCAGGAGAGTACTTTTAAGCGTTCAAGTCGATTTTCAAAAATTTATTTCTTTTAAGTTGAAATATCCAAAAGTATAACCTAAATAAAGCTATTATTCGAAATGAGATTAGAAGTCTTAAAAAGATAAGCCTCAAGTCATTTTGCTATAACTTCTTGAGATTTTGTCCAGAAATACTTTCAAATATGCCAATTAAGGAGGTACCATTACCTCACAGTCCCATTATCTCGACTGTTCTGAATAAAAACGCGTTACACAAAGGTTATTATGGTTTCTTAGATATTAAGTATTCACTTTGCTCCATAGCAATTATTTTAAGACTTAATAAATATTGTTTTGCTGTACACGGCATTGTTTGGCGATTTCGTGAAGATCCTCGTACAAAAACGCACGTAGTAAATTTAAGGGCCTAATTTGGTAAAACGCAACGCTTGGCGTTGATAAATTTTGTATGTCTTTTGTTTTTGTAATTTAAATTTTTTCCATATAAAATTTGACAACGCTTGGCGTTGCGTTTTACACAATTAGGCCCTAACTCTTGTTTTATTCCATTTCCATAAAGAAAATATTAGTTAAAAATTCAATTAAACATGCATTAACCTTAACCATACAAAACAGCTGTTAGAGCCAAACTTAAGGGCAGCACTGTATTTGATTATAGGGTACTCAACAAAACGATAAACTAATAACCGTAAACACAGAAACCAATTGAATTATGGTTTTGAGCCGTAACCATAAATAACTGTTTGCTGGTTAGACATGTTTGCTATTGCACATAAACAGCTATTTATGGTTATGGCACCACTAATATGTGACGCGAATATTATATGGCACATCTGATTGAAATTTGAAGCCAAATCAAAATAAAATGGAGCCGAAAAAAGGAAGGTGCCGTAACAAAAATTCAACGGCGGCGATTAAGGAAAAACATCATGACTTAAATAGCAGCCGCCATATAAATTCATAAAACAGTAAAAATAAAATAAAATAAATCGTAATTATGTACGAACAGAAATCATTTAATTTTATTATATATGTTAAGTATACTTCAATAAATTTATTTTTTTTTTGTATAAGCAGATCGATAGTTCAAAAGACAACGGCGGCGTAAGAAAAATAAATTTGAAACATTAATTTTTGTCTCTGTAACAAGTTTACCAATACACAGCAGAAAGTATACGTATGCAGTACAAAAAACTATTTTTTTTTAAAATAAATTAAGATAGTATTGAAAATTTAAAAAAAAATATTTAATTTTTGTTTAAAACATAATTATGTCGGCAGCAGTGGTGAAAATGCAAAAACAAAATTATATTTTATGTAAACCTTCTTTGTAGTTTTTCTGCACTCCGACTTTTTGGCATATGCCTCAAACCAAAAATAATGTGCTGACGATACTCATATAAAAGAACAAATTATATTTTTTTTAAGCAACGAACACATTATTATAAAATAAAAAAATTTTAATTTCACTTTCTTATAATTGCAAAATATTCTGTTAAGCGTAAAGTAAATGCTTCCCTTTACGAGACAAAAAAAAATCTTGTTAGTAACAACCAAGCAGAGAAAATTACCCCATAAAAAAGTACCTGAACCGGAAATGTTTATTACGGTTAATTGTATTTTAAATACTTAATTTATATGCACCATAGCCGTTCATGTTTGTTAACAATTTGTGTCAAGGTGTTTAAAGATTATTATCCGAAAATATGTTTCTTGTATGTTGTACAATGCCAGAAAGTTTTTTATTTTCATAAAAGAATTTTCTAAAAGATTAAAATTCTTGCATATATTTGCAGTTGAAAAAAAAGGAATATTTAAAAAAAAGCAAATTGTAGTTAAAAATTTATTTAATGAATTAAAGGAAAAATGCTCAAACTTTTAAATATAGTTTTGTTTAATTAGACTATAAAATATCTGTCTTTACGCACACATCGTCGCCTTGACGTTCCAAGTATCATAGGCACTCAGAATTTGTTAGGAGTCTGGCGCCATCCGGAAACACTTTGAGACTCTCCGCTCGGAACCGCTGATTGTCCGCGACTGCCTTAGCAGCTACTCCGCATATATACGGAGCTTTCCAATATCCGCAACCTGTGGACGCGCCCGGTAGCATTCAGCTGTGCTTCCTTTCGGCCGGAGTGCCATAGTAAGAACCTAGTTTATACATGTACCAAGTGCCATATGAGTCAGTTAAACAAAGTTATATGATATATGATGTGAAATTTTAATGGGCGTAACCCCGTCTATTTCCCCTAATACCATATTTTGTCAACTTAAGAGCTAAACATATGTTTTTTAAGTTTTGTGTAAATCAGTGGGACAGAAGTACATGAAATATAATATTAAATTTAAAGGGGCGTAGCCCGCCCACTTTCTCAATAAGTCTGCTATGTCGCAAGAAAGGCCCAATTTGTGTGCTCATAAGTATGGAATAATCAGAACATTTTGGGAAATTTAATATAACATATTAATAGGTGTGGCCCCGCCCACTTTTTAAAATGATGGATTATATAATTTTAAATGCCTAAACTGTGCTTCAATTTTTATGTAAATCAGATCGGTAGCAGTACATAGGATTATAAAATTTTTTTTAAAGGGCGTAACCCCGCCCACTTCTACTAATATCATATTTTGTCATCTTAAAAGCTAGAAGTATTTTTTTAAGTTTTGCTTGAATTGGTTGGGTACATAAAAATACAATATTAAATTTTAAGGGGAGTGAGCCCCCCCATTTTTAAAATACTCTTATGTCTCCACCAAAGGCACAATAGGTGTGCCACTTTCAAATAGTTCCGCCTCCTTTTTACAATGGAACAGAGCAGCAGGTTTTATCTAACAGAAAGCGAGAAAAATAATTTCAGAAATCGCTTAACAAATGACGCACAAATAAAAAGCCATAGCCGAATTAATTTTGGAAGAGGACTTCCCACGATTTCGACAAGTCGAACGTTGTCAACATCGTGGGAGAAGCCTTTGAAAAGAAAATAATGTTGCCTATTCCCAGAAAAAAGAAGGAACATCATTAAGGGCCTGTCCCACGATGTTGACAATGTTCGACTTGTCGCTCAGTTATGGTATGTATGTACAGTGTACACATGTAAATATATGTATAATTTTTATGAAATTCTTACAAATTATTTATGTACATTGAAAATTTTTACAATCGAGAAAACGTCACTCGTTAATTTATTTTTTCTCTTTTTTTAGTACTCATAGCAACTGCAGCATTATTGCTGCATAAAATTTTCATTTTATGTTGCCAGTAATATTTATAACATTTTCTTTGCACAATTTTTCCTTTTTGTCTCGTTTTTTCAATTTTTTGTAATGTTTGTTTCACAAAAGAGAAAAATGATGCGCTGCTTTACAGCTTTAGTTTTATCAATGTCATCCATTCAACTAACCGCCAACATTAACAGCGACAACAACCACTAGAACTGATGAATGAATATTTCATCATCATCATTTTGGGTTTTATGTAGCGGAACAGTGATATTTTATTTTTTTTTTGTTTGCCAATGTCTATCTGTTTGTCTGTTTATGTACAGGGTGGGCCAAAAGAAACGAAGGGGTGTAAAAGTTTAATAACTTTTTTGTTTATTAACTTTTTTTTATTTTTTCTTTCAGATTATATAATATACAAAATGGAAATTTTTTTACACTAAGTATGAAAAATGATGTCTCTTAAATGACCACCGTTTTCAGCTTCGCACTGATGGGCTCTTTTTAGAGCATTTTCCATAACATCTTTCAAAACTTGTGGCTGTAGCGTTCGAATTTCTGCAACAATGTTTGCCTTGAGTTCAAGGATTGTCTCTGGCTTGTTCACATACACTCGCTCCTTCAAAAACCCCCAAAGAAAATAGTCGGGTGCTGTCAAATCTGGCGATCGCGCTGGCCAAATAATTTCCGATTTTCGAGAAATTATTCGCTCTCCAAAAATTTGACTTAAAAGTGCCATTGCGTCTCGGGCAGTATGGGCAGCGGCTCCGTCCTGCTGAAACCACATACCAGGTCTGTTTTCACGAGCAGGACGTAAAAAATTTTCTATCATAAACCGATACCGCTCTCCATTTACGGTTACAGCACTTCCATCTTCATTCTCGAAAAAGTAGGGCCCAATGACATTTTCAGATGTGATCCCGCACCATACTGTACACCTGATGGGGTGCAATTGGCGTTGATGAATGGCTCTTGGATTTTGAGAACCCCAGAACCTACAGTTCTGCTTATTAACAAAGCCATTCAAATGAAAATGAGCTTCATCACTCATAATCAAATTTTCAATAAAGTTGATTTCATTTATTCATTTCTTATTTTCTGATTTTCATTTATTATTTTCATTCATTATAAATTCTCCAAGTGTTGCCTATATAATCTGAAAGAAAAAATAAAAAAAAATTAATAAACAAAAAAGTTATTAAACTTTTACACCCCTTGGTTTCTTTTGGCCCACCCTGTACATATATTTGAGTGCTCCCAGCAAACGCAACAATCTTATTTCGAATTGAGTGAAAATAATTTGCAAGCGGTATCAATAAATGGCACAATATTTTCAAAAAAAAAAGTATTGCCCAATTCTCCTGACAGAGAAAATTTAACAAAATTGAACTATGTTGCCACCACATTACAAAATTGTCTTTATTGTACAATAAAAATCAAAAATCTTTTGATATTTACCAATATACACATACACATAGCGATATTATTACAGAATACGAAAGATTGCACAATTATATTGCGAGTGGATGGATGGGCTGCTTAAGCCGCTGTACTTAAAAAGGTGTGTGAACTAGCTACAGTTCTTTGGTTGTAGTTTAGGATAATGTTCAGTTAATGGGTTTTGTTTTGATAAATGTCAAAAAAACTTTATGTAAACAGATTAAAGATTTTAATTGAAATCTGCTTGATCTTATGTTGGTTGGTTGGTGCCATATTACTCATATTAATTTCTAAAAATAGTTTAAACTAGTAAGAGTGCTATATTCGGCTGTGCGGAATCTTATATACCCTTTACTAAAGTGCTTTTATGTAGTATAGAGACACATACATAAGCACATACATAAAGTATAAACAAAAAGAAAAAAATAATTTGACCTAGTTACTTTTATGTATAAAAAAAAATTAATTTTCAAACCCTAAAATCATAATTTTAGATTTTTCTGATTCCTCATACCAATCTAGTAGTTCTTAAAAAAATTTAGAAAGTGTGTTTAGTGAAAAAAGAAAATTCAAAAAATGTTTTATTTATTTACTTTAATATCCAGAAAAAAAAGTTCAAAGTTTCCAGCTCTGGAGCTGTGGTTTTTATTTTTATAGTTTTCTACAAAAAACTCTTATTTCCAAAACGTAAAATATATATAATTTATAAAGGCAAAGATAAAAATTAATTAGACTTAGTTACTTTTATATATCACAAAAAGTGTAACTTTTCCAACCCTGAAATCAACCTTTTTGATTTTTCTGATTTCTTGCACCAATATTTTTCTTTTAAGAATATAAGATATGTTTGAGGGAAAACTTGGTTTTAGTAAGTTACTTTTGTATAAAAAATAAGGTTTCCCAACCCTGGAAACGTCGTTTTAATTTTTTAATTTTTGTTTTAATTTGAAATACCAAATTCATTCGTACTGAAGTATAAAATAAGTATATTTTATAAAAAAATAAAAATTAGTTTTCGGTAGCTAATTTTTTATATCACAAAAAGTGTGGGTTTTGCCAACCCTGAAATCATACTTTTTGATTTTTATGATTTCTTATACTAATCTCTTTTTTTTAAGACTATAAGATATTTTTAATTTATAGAGAAAAAAGAAAAATTTGCTTTAGTAAGTTACTTTTGTATAAAAAAAGTAAAGTTTTCCAACCCTGGAAACGTGTTTTAAACTTTTTTTTTAATTGAAATACCAATTTTATTCGTACTATAGCATAAAATAAGTTTATTTATTTAAAAAAAAAATTAATATTAGTTTTCGGTACTTAATTTCTTATATCACAAAAAGAGTAAGTTTCCCAACCTTGGAATCATCATTTTTGATTTTTCTGATTTCTTACATCAATCTCTTTCTTTTAAGAATATAAGATATGTTTAATTTATAGAAAAAAAGGAAAAATTTGTTTTAGTAAGTTACTTTTGTATAAAAAAAGTTAAAGTTTTCCAACCCTGGAAACATCCTTTTAATTTTTTGAAATTCAATTTTTAATTTAAAATACCAATTTTATTCGTTCTGAAACATAAAATAAGTTTATTTATTAAAAAAAAATAAAAATTAAATTTGGGTAGTTAATTTTTTATATCACAAAAAGTTTCAGTTTCCGAACCCTGGAATCATCCTTTTTAATTTTTCTGATTTCTTACACCAATCTTTTGCTTCTAAGAATATAAGATATGTTTAATTTATAGAAACAAAGGAAAATTTTGTTTTAGTAAATTGCTTTTGTATAAGAAAAAAAGTTAAAGTTTTCCAACCCTGGAAACGTCTTTTTAAATTTTTTTATTTTATTTTTTATTTGAAAACCCAATTTTATTCGTGGTGAAGTATAAAATAAGTTCATTTAATAAAAATAATTAAAAAATTTGTTTACTGTAGTTAATTTTAAACTTCACAAAAATTTTAGGTTTTCCAACCCTGAAATCATCCTTTTTGTTTTTCTGATTTCTGACATCAATCTCTTTCTTTTAAGAACATAAGATATGTTTAATTTATAGAGAAAAAAAGGAAAAATTTGTTTTAGTAAGTTACTTTTGTATAAGAAAAAAAGTTAAAGTTTTCCAACCCTGGAAACGTCTGTATAATTTTTTTAATTTTTTTTAATTTTGCCTTAATTAGAAATACCAATTTTATTCATACTGTAGTATAAAATAAGTTTATTTAATAAAAAATTATTAAAAACTAGTTTTCGGTAGTTATTTTGTATGGCAAAATGAAGTTTAAGTCTCCCAGCTCTGAAATCGTCTGCTCGATTTTGCTGATTTTCAATACCAATCTTATTTCGACCATTTCTGACCCACCAGTCTAAGAAAGAAGACTCTAGCTTTTCTAGGAGCTTCGGAAAACCGATTTCACGTACAGACAGACGGACAGACGGACATCGATTATTCGTCTTCCCTATGCATAAGGATCCAGAATATATATACTTTATGGCTCGATTATTAATATTCTAGAAATTACAAACGGAATGACAAACCTATATATACCCTTTTACCATTTTTTGGTAAAGGGTATAAAAAAATTTACTGCAATTGGAGTCGAAAATATACAATTCTAATACCTCAATGATAAACACATTTTCCACACAAATTGTCACAAAAAAGTAGGAACAGAAAGCAGTCGAAAAAGAGATAAAATCTATTTTTTTGACAGCTTTTTTTCTTATGCTCTCACATATGTATAAATACTCATTCTCTCAACAATGCCACCATACTTTCAATAAATTTTATACATTTTGTGAAAAAAACTACAAAGAAAAGTAAGCACAAAGGAAAATGAAACAAAAATTAGAGAACATTTGAAGTTATTGCTTAGATTTTATTATGGGCTTTTTTAATATGACAGCGATTTGTCCTCAAGTTGCGGACTTATTCTGTTTCATCATTCATTGGTACGAAGTTAGTTTTCAACATTTTATATTAGTTATATAACAAGAGTGGAAAAGTTTTGAATAAATCTAAACCTCAATATTTATGTAAATACTTTTGTTCGGGTGTGAACAAGTGTTGGGAAAAACGTTGTGTATTAAAGAGAATTTTGTTGGGAATTAAAATTATTTCTTTGTATGCTGCTTGTGTACACATTTTTATGTGTGTTCTATGGGTGTGTGCATGTTTATATAATTGTCAAAGATTACACATAGTCCTGATTCACACACATCAGGTTTAGCTGATCAGTTTTTGTTCAATTTTCTTTTGAATCTGCATTTACGTTCATACACACCGTCAAGTTTGTTTCATCAAGTCTCATCAATTTGTGTTGTAGTAGAGTATTACGAATGACAAAACAAAAGGAAAAAGCAAACTTGACTGGTACGGTCAAGTCTGTACTCCTTTCCATTCTCTTTTCCTCTCTCTCCTAAAAACTCAAGACATGACGATTCAGACCTGACGTGTGTGAATAAGGACATACATTTTTTGGCTGTTGTTTTACGTTTTTTTTGGGCATTAATATTTGGATTCGCACATGGTCATTTTAGAGAATAGCTGGTGTATTTTACCCTCTCTCTCTCTCCTAAGAGCCAAAAAGATGCTCAACTAAAATTGCCGTGTGTGCAAACAGTCTTAGAGCAGTCATCATGAAAATCGCAATCACGTCAGATAAATAATAAATAACAGAAAGTGACTTTTATTACATTAAACTCATGTTGTTTCAACATAAAACATAATTATTCATTTTGATTTAACAGTGCTAGAATGTTAAAGCGACATAATCAATATGCTTTTCAAAAGCAAAGATTCTATTTGAAGATTACTTTAATCATATTGAATGAACATGAAACTCATATCAAGGGCTTAGAGTGCAAACCTGCTAGTACAATGCAAAAATATTTTATGGTAGTGAGAAAAAAAATTTCAAGATTTTCTATACATATTTTAATATATTAGCTTAATACATAAAATTTCAAATTGAATCAAATATTTCAGCCAGTCAATGCGGCGCCTGTTTCTTTTTCCAACATCACTAAAATGTTACATGTTATAAAAAATGGATTTAGCAGGTTTACACTCACTCCAAGAGGACGACGTGAAGCAAAATAATTGCTGAAAAATGTTAAATTAACTTTGTATTCGTATATTTTAAAATTAATTTTTTCCTTTGGCCTAGATTTACAATATTTTCAATACGTTTTTATGATATTATATTTATTTTATGGTATAATTTTTATAGTAATTTAAATCAAAAATTTTTTGGAAAATATTTTTCTTTTTTTTATTATAAATACAAGTGTTGCTAATTATTCGTCTTTAATATTTGTTCGAATGAATTTTCATGACATTTTTCTTGTTCGAACAGACGAATAATTTAGAAGTTTTGCTCGAATATTCGAGCGAACAAAGAATAAAAAATTTTTTCGAATAATTTTCAAAAAGTTTGTTAGTTTAAATTTTTTTTATTAACAAACGAAAACTAATTTATTACACAAGCAAAACAAAAAAGTTTAAAAACAAACTTATACCCGTATTCTAACCTCTGTGACAATGACAAAATTATAACAAAACTGAGTTGAATGACTGACTATTTGTATATTTTTGGTATTCTGAAAAATATTGTCATGAATAAAATATAACAAATTTGTCACCTAATGAAAAGCACATAACAAAATAAAAATTTATTAATTTTCCTTTTAATTTACTTTTTAGTTGTGAGAATTAAAGAGAAAAAAAGCATGATTATTGAAATCTTATGCCAATAAAGATAATTGCTTTGTGCACTTTTTTTTTTGCAAAAGTAAAGGAAACATTTTTTTCGCTTTTTCCAAAATAGCATCCAGGGACTCCTGGTTTCTTGCCAACAATATTTGTAGTTGTAGCTATGGTAAAATGGACAACTTTTGCGAATATATTTATACAATTTGAACGTGTCTGGGCACTCTAATAGCCCAGACAAATCACTTTTTAAATTAAAAATTTAATATTTCTGAATATTCCGACGGTAAATTTGTTCTTTAATTTTTGCAAAAAAAAAAAGTGCAAGAAATAATTTTTTTGGAATAAGATGCTTACCATTACAATTTTTCTTTCACAGATTTCACAATCAACCCTTTTTTCGAGAAACTACGAACCTATACTGTCCTGTCCGTGCGTTTTTCAAAATTTATTGTTAGTACATTTCTATGTATGTGTGCGACCATCGTTTGCTAATTACTTATGTAAATGCTAAATAAATAAAAAAAATACATTTCTTTACATTCATAATACATTTTTTTATTATTTTTGAAATAAATAAATATAGTTGTCAATTTGAAATAAATCTCACCATAGTATGTTTAAAGCTTGAATACCATGACAATTTTATTTAAAATTATATAACAAGAAATATGACAAAATTGTATGACAAAAAATTTGTCACAATTTATTAGAATACGGGTATTAGAAATATTAAGAAAAAAAAAATATTAATAAACAAAAATTTAAAATTTTAAAAACCTCCGACGCATTTGACGCCGTAGCATTAGTTAAGAACTGTATGATCCACTTATATTTTTGAAGTTACAGAATCATAAAGAAAGAAAAGATTAAATAAATATATATAGAAAATCTATGATGACTTCCAGTAGACTAGACCAATTTTCTTCAAGTATAGTACTTGCGTACTATTTTTCCGCTTTTTGTGGCGTATTTGAAAAAGTTAGTATTGCATAGGAAAGCTGAGCAATGATAGTGAGGCATTTAAATCTTTTTTTACGTCGTTCATTAGTTCGATTCTTAAGGCTTTTGATTAGAGAAAACCAGTTATTTTTTTCTAAACTCTTTATCAGGAATTGTAAGACACCTTCCCAGCAAGAAAGCAAAAGATGCGATTAGCGAACATATACAAACAAGCTTACAAGCTTATTTATAATTCGGAGTAATTTGATTACTTAACATCTTATTGTTAACAAATTAAAAAGTTATCAAATGTAAAATACTTTTTATACAAAGTGGTAAAGGAAATTGTTCGAATATTCGAAAAAAATGGTTCGAATAATTTTTTATTCTAAATTGAAAATTTTTGTTCGTTCGAACAAAAATGATAAAAAGTTGTTCGAATATTCGAACAATTTTTGTTCGAATGACAACATTAAAGCTTAAATTAGACGTGACATAGCCATAATGCCATAATGCCATAGCCATAACCAAACCAAAATTCAATTGGTTTCTATAATGAGAGTTATGGCGTTATGGCGAGTCACTTGTAATCGAATACAGTGTTGCCCATTAGCTTGGTTCGAACGGCTGTTCTCTATGGCTATGGTTATGTCACGTCTGATTGAGCCTTAATATCTACCCAATAAAAGCACATAGGAAGAATTATCTGCCGAAATAAATATAACAAAAACATTCGAGAATATGACTGAGAGAAAACTGAGCGGCATTAAGAGTGTCGTATCTGAGTTACTTAATCCATTTTTATTATGGTTCCGTACACCAAAGGTGAAAAGGAACCCTATTGTTTTCGCTACGCTGTCCGTCTGTCCGTCACACGGTAGTTTCTCAGGAACCGTAAGAGCTACGGACCTGAAATTTGGACAGAGTATGTAGAACCTTGGCTGCTACAACAACAAATACATGAGAATTAAAAATTAAAGGGTGTTCCAAAACGAGCAACGAAAAATGTTAAAATCCCATGCAATATACATACAATTGTATGTACATATGTATATTGAAACTTGAATTTTGTAAATTAGTGTATTTTTATACAGACTAAAACAAATAACACTAAAATTTAAAAAAAAATTTAAATGAGAGGGTGTTCTATCAGTTAATGCAATTTTGACTATGTAATTTTGACAATTTGCTATATCTTGAAATTTTCAAAAACGGTAAAACTAAAAAAACCGAAAATTATAAAATCACCAAACCAAAAAAAAAAAAAAAAAACATCGCCAAAAATTAAAAAAAAATCGCCAAAATTAAAAAAAAATTCTAACACTAAAATAAATCGCTGAATTCAAAAAAAAATTGGCAAAATAAAAAAAATCGCCAAAATGAACAAAAAACGCCAAAAATCGAAAAAAATCGCCAAAAATGTGAAAATGTCGACAAAACTAAAAAAAATTTATATAAAAAAATCGCAAAAATGAAAAAAATCGCGAAAAATAAAAAAAATCACCAAAATGAAAAAACGCCAAAAACAGAAAAAAATCGCCAAAACGAGAAAATGAAGTGTAAAAACTAAAAAAAAAGAGCTGAAACTTAAAAAAATCGCCACAACCGAAAAAACGCAAAAAACCCCAAAACAAAAAACCAAAAAACGCCAAAAACGAAAAAAAAAAATCCAAAACTATATATTATATAGGATGAAGTTTGTATTAAATTACATATCTAGTGTTCGTACGGAACCCTTCGTGCGCGAGTCAGAGTCGCAGTTTACTGAATTTATTATGTATAAATATTTTTTGCTTAAAATTCTTAACTAAATAATTTTCTCACTTGTTTTGACTTATGTTTTTTTGGTCTTCAAAAATGAAGTTGATAAAAGTACAAAACTTGAACTCAGCATGAGTTTAATTTTTTTCGGTTTATTTTATTTGTGTTCTCATTTGTCATATTTATGTATGTATGTACATATTTTTTCCGATCACAGAGGAGATGTGTAAACATCTAGTAATGAAAAATTTTTTTAAGTTGGAAGTACTTATGCTTTTAGTATATTTTTTTAAATTAATTGATTAAAAGTATCAAAACTTTCAATATTGTAAATAGTTACATATGAATTTGTTGGTTTTTGTTTGTTTTATTAAACTTATTTGGTTAGTAAATGGGCACACTGCAGTATATGTATATGTACTGCATTAAAAATTGCAGTAAGCAGTAAATTTACTGATTACAAAAAATTCAGTAAATTTTTACTGCTAATGAAATTTAATTTGCATTACCAGTAAAATCGTAGGGCCGTAATCATAAAAAAATTGTAGAAAGTGGCAAAGTTTTTTTCATTCAAATTTTGAAATTTTTGTATGAAAAACATTTAGCAACTTGGTAGAATTCCATTATGAATACGGGCATTACTGATTACTGAAAATTCAATGCACCTCATCATATAACAAATCATTTAGGCAATTTATAAAAATTTTAGAAAAAAATTTTAGTAATCAGTAAAAATTTACTTGCTAAACATTTTTTATTGTTTTTACTGAAACTTTAGTGGTACTGCAGTGCTCATCTATGGTAAATGCCTTTACTTTTACTTTTTAATTTTTAATTCCTGTTGTTCATCGTTTAGTTGTTGCTGTTCTTGTTGTTGTGTACGCATTGCAATTAAAATAAATTCAGTAAAGTGCGACTTTGACTCGCGCACATTCGGTTTTGATCATTTTTTTTATTTAGCTTTCTTCCTTTTTTAAGTTTTTCCAGCTTAAACGATTTTTTTCAGTTTTATCGCTTTTTTCTCGTTTTGGCGTTTTTTTTCTCTTTGGGTTTTTTTAATTTTCGCAATTTTTTCATTTTGGCGATTTTTTCATTTTGGCGATTTTTTTCTGTTTTTTGGAGTTTTTTTCATTTTGGCGATTTTGTTCTGTTTTTGGGGTTTTTTTATTTAGGCGATTTTTTCATATTGGCGATTTTTTTGTTTAAGGATTTTTTTCATTTTGGCGATTTTTCCGGTTTTTCGCGATTTATTTTAGTCCTAGAGATTTTTTTTAATTTGGTGCTTTTTTTCGTTTTGGCGACTTTTTTTTTTGTTTTTGGCGATTTTTTTATATTTGGCGATTTTATATTTTTTTGATTTTTTAGTTTTACCGTTTTTGAAAATTTCAAGATTTTTGCTCTTACGGTTTCCAAGATACAGCATACTTGCTGTCAAAAGTCAAAATTACAAAGTCAAAATTGCATTAACTGATGGAACACCCATTGATTTATATTTTTTAAATTTAGTGTTAATTGTTGTAGTCTGTATAAAAATACACTAACTTTTAAAATTTCAAGTGTATATATGTGCATACAATTGTATGTATATTACATGGGATTTTAACATTTTTCGTTGTTCGTTTTGGAACACCCCTTAGTTTTTAACTCTCATGTATTTGTTGTTATAAGGTCCAAATGTCTACACATTGTGTCCAAATTTCCAGTCCGTAGCTCTTACGGTTCATTTTCACCTTTGGTGTACGGAAATATACAGAAAAATAACCGGGGCGGCGCACCGTCGGTTTCGAGCCGGTCGACTTGTTTCTCTGCTTGGTATTGCTTCTTTCAAACACTAATACACTCATTCATAGCTCACACCGATTTGACAATATAAAGAAATCTCAGCAAAGAAATCTCAGCAAAGAAATCAAAGCGTATAGATGTTTACACATCAAAAAATAGAATTAACATCAGTTTAATTTTGACTATCGAAATGAAAAGAACGAGTAGTGCTTTAGTTTACTTTATAGTAAAGTTTTTATTATATATCAGTTATAGTGGCACTATAGAAACAGAAAATTTATACTCTGAACAGAATTATGATGCAGACTCTATTTCGGTTGTAATGAAAATGCCACCGCCTGACAATTTCAAGCCAACAGAAAAATTCAAAAATTTATTCACAAATTTGTTCGGGAAGAATGGAACAAATCTGGATAAAGCTTTGAAAGATATAGCATTCTCTGCTTCTATGTCAGATGCCTTATCAGCACCCATTGTGCTGTGGAAGGTTTATCAAGCAGAACATCCAGAAATGTTTGAAATTATGGTACGTGCTCAACTGCTTCTGAACAAATTTCCTTCAAATAATGATAATCCACAATTTGCCAGCATATTACACAAAATTCAAAAGCATAAGCTATACGAAAAATTGGATACTGTCGTTCGCACAAAAGTAGAAGAAGCTGTAGAAAGTCTTCCCAAGCATTTGAAACACATATTCTTTGGCCAAGACTCTTGCCTACGCAACACTGTGAGTGTGACTTATATTTACACTGGCTCTGTAATGAAAAATCAACTTAAACAGCGTAAATATATTTCGTTTCGGTTTAAAGAATAAATGTCTGATGAATATGAAGTGCCTAATATAATAATTGGAGTTTTGAGTGATCGTGCTGTGAATCATACACTTAAAGATAGTCAGATATCTTACTTCGCGAACAATAGCACCAATATTTGGGATGTTAAATCTGTTGAATCTTTGAATGGTAATCGAATTGTGTTTTCTCTAAATGGCAACGTCATGTGTACCGGGCTTGATGCCAAAGCTGAAGAACGTAAAAACCTAGAAGACTATTCAAATCTTACAATGTGCCAGTGGGATGTAGGGACATGTAAATTTCGTCAATGAACACTAAATTAAAAAAAAAAAATATATTATAAAGAATTAAGAATATATCTGTGACTTTCATTAATAACAACGTTTGTTATATATTTCGTATTTCGAGTTTATGATATCTAAGAAATTAAAAAAAAAATATGGACGCATGTACATCATTTTTTTTCTAAAACAACAACACAACTTCCTCTTTTTAAAAAAAATATTTTTTTTTGGCTCTGAGTGAATTTGATTTTTGGACATACGCTGTTATTGATGAAAACCGCAGATACGTATTTACAAAGAAGCTGTTAATTTTTTATTTAATTTTTTATTTTGTGAAAATACATAAAAGTTTTTTCCTTATTTAATTTTTGTGCAATAAAAAAAATTTGAGCATTTTACTAAAAATATTTGCAGCTAGTGCAGAACAATTATTTTCGTATATAATAAGGGGTGGTTAAAAACAAATTTATCTACGTTTTGTTGTAGACGTGGACATTTTAATTTGCTTTGCACTTAAAAATTAACAGCCTTATGTTAAGTTGTTAAATTTTAAGGGCCGATTTCAGCTGTACTGTATACTATCCTATATTAGACAATATTTTTCGTTTATTTGATTATATTTATTTAGAAGAAAATAAAACATTTTTATAAAATTGGAAATTTCGTAAAATAAACGAATTTTCTTTTTTTAATATTTTATTAGGCTAAAGTTCGTATGTGATAATTAATAATGAATAATGGGCCGTATTTGAAATATGTATTTAAAATACAAAAAGGTATATGGTATTTTGTATTTTAAATACATGACGTAGAAGTATTTTGCATTTTAAATAAATACATTAAATGGATATTTTAAATAAAAAATTTACGAAATACATTTCACCAGGTTATTCTTGGTGTTTTTCATTTTGATAAATTCATCATTGTACATTGCATTGTATATTATATCTTAATTTTAAAAAAAAGTGGACTTAGAGTCCTTGCATGTTAAGCCAGCTATGTATTTTTTATGAAGCAAATAATTGATTCTGCCCATAAACAAAAGGCTATATGTTGTAATTGAAAGGAGAAAAGAGATAAATTCAGTGAAGTGCGACTTCGACCCGAGCATGAACGGTTCCGTACGGACACTAGATATGTAATTTAATACGAACTTTAACCTATATAAAATATAGTTTTGGCATCTTTTTTCGTTTTGGGGTTTTTTTCGGTTTTGACTTTTTAATTTTGGCGATTTTTTAGGATTTTGCGATTTATTTTAATGTTAGAATTTTTTTTTGTTATTGGCGATTTTTTTGGTTTTTGCGATGTTTTTTCGGTTTTTGGTGTTTTTTTCATTTGGCAATTTTTTTTGGCGATTTATTTTAGTGTTACAATTTTTTTTAATTTTTAGGATTTTTTTCGTTTTTTCGATTGTTCCGATTTTTGGCGATTTTTTTCGGATGTTGCGATTTATTTTAGTCTTAGAAACTTTTTTTAGTTTTGGTGATTTTTTTCGTTTTTGTGATTTTTTTTTAATTTTCGGCGGTTTTTTTTTCGGTTTGGCGATTTTTTTTTTGGTTTGGCGATTTTATAATTTTGGGATTTTTTAGTTTTACCGTTTTTGAAAATTTCAGGAGTTTGCCTCTTACGGTTTCCAAGATACAGCAAGTTTTCAAAATTACATAGTAAAAATTGCGTTAACTGATGGGCCACCCTTTAATTTAATTTTTTTTAAATTTTTGTGTTAATTGTTGTAGTCTTTATAAAAATACAGTGATTTTACAAATTTCAAGTGTAAATATACATACATACGTACATACAATTGTATGTACAGTGGAATCTCTATTGAGCGGACACCGAAGGGACCATTGAAATGTGTCCGCACAAGGGGACTATCCGATCCAGAGAAAGCAATGCTTTTCTTATGGAGCTGTCGGGATATGTCAAAAGTGTCCGTTTAAAGGGGGTGTCCACCCATAGGAAGTGTCCGTTAAGGGAGATTCCACTGTATATTACATTGGATTTTAACATATTTCGTCGCTCGTTTTGGAACACCCTTTAATTTTTAGCTTTAATATATTTGTTGTTGTAGCGGCCAAGTTTCTACATACTCTGTCTAAATTTCAGGTCCGTAGCTCTTACGGTTCTTGAGAAAATAGCCTGTGACGTACAGACCGACAGATGGACAGACGGACAGCGTAGTGAAAACAATAGGGTTCCCTTTCACCTTTGTTGTACGGAACCCTAAAAAAGGTCAAAAATTAGATAAAAGAAATAGACACAGGCGGATTCACGCCCATTAAAATTTAATATTTCATTTTAAGTGGTTCTACTTAACCGATTTTTACACAAAACCAAGTTCTTAGCTATTTTAGACGATTTTATTCACAACAACGACATTCTCACTCGAATATTCGTCATCAGTGTTGCCAGTAGATTTCTCGAAAAAATACCTACACATGCTAAACAAAATCTGATTTTTTCCTACACTTTGAAAACATTTTTGTCGTTAAAATAGAAATAAAAGCCATTAGTTATAAAAATATATATATGTTTGTTATCGCATTGGTAATAATAATAATAATAATAAAATAGCCTGCTGTTGCAGGCTAGACACCATCTGGTATATGAATTCGCATTGGCATTAAGTACATATTAGTGTCGACAATTTTTTAAACCACCAACAGCTCTGCAAATATATTGTTAAGCTATTTTAATGAAAATAACATTTTTGAAAAAGAAAATATTTGCTAAAAAATACGTTATTTTTGCATTTATTTCATAAATAATGCGAGATGACGAAATAATCCCTACATTCTGGAGAATATAAAAAATCTGTCCGATTTTCCCTACGCGTCTATTTTAGTATCAAAAATAGCTACATGTAGGGATTTTCCCCTACTTCTGGCAGCACTGCTCGTCATAATACCAAATGAAAATTCGTTCGATCAGTATTTTCGACTGTATTCGAACATCGAAAGTTTTCAATAATAAGGGCGTTATTTATAGTAAATGTTTTTTAGTGTGTGTATGAATTAAAATAAATAATATTGCCTTCTATCAAACTTTATATTTTAAATTGGCAACGCACTGACAATTTCAATCGAAAAACTGTTGTGCTTCATAATACTAAAACACAGATTGGTCATGTGTAGGTTTGGTCTATTTCTGAATTTAGTTGAGAACCGTGATGGGGCATTCTACTTTTTGCGAAAAAAGTGTGATATAAAAAAAATGTATTATCAAATCTATCTGAGAAACTGCATAAATTGATATTGGCGATTTTGAAAATCAATTTGCCAAAATAGGTTAAAAAGAATCTGACAACACTGATTGAATAGGTTCAAATGATTTAAATTTGCAAGCCAAAATTGGGGCCTTAAAGTATACATGTATGTATATAAATGATCAGCATCAAGAAAAGTTAAGTAAAATATAGTTGGAAAAACTGGAGTTAATTCATTTTCTTTTTAACGCCCGATTAAAAAAAGGGGTGTTATAAGTTTGTAGTGTGTGTTTGTGTATCTGTGTGTCTGTACAAGACTCGTACAGACCAAACGGCTGGACCGATTTTGATTTAGTTTTTCCTGTTTGAAAGGTGACTTGATCGAGAAGGTTCTTAGCTATGTTTTAATAAGCGGTCCAGCCGCTTAGAAGATATCACGTCTTTTCTAGAAATATTGGGGGGGGGGGGGGTTTTAAAATTTTTAATTTTTGTTATTATTATAATTTTTCATTTATAAATGAAAAAAGTAAAAATAATTCAAATAATTAATTAATTAACTACGAACATATTTCTTTAATACCGGCTAGTAGAGTATTTACAAATACAGTTTTTAATTGCAAATAAGACGAGTATAAACCTATTATAAATAGCTACTAAATATAAAAAAAAATCATGAAATCTATAAAAAGAGTGGTCAACTTGCGGCATTTCATATCGAATGAAATTCCAATCGAAATTAAATGTATATTGTAATTTACCCAATTACTTAAGACTTATAAAAAAAAATAGAAACTGTAAAAACATAAATACATATATTGGACATGGTTCATCTCACTTATTTACTTAAAAGCCAGCATAACTCAAAAAATTTATTTTGAGGAAAAACCATTTAAAGTTTTGTAGAAAATTTTAAAATTCGATTCTGAAGAGGATAATATAGTTATACTATTCTTTCAAAGCATTATGCACAGTTCTTAAATACATATTTTTTTTAACTGAACATTCTGTATTTCTTAATAAGTTCTTCACTTGGAATCTAATCTTTGGCAAGTGTCTACTTTAAGTCTATCTGATAATTGTTTAGTAACGCTAATTTATGTTTATACTTTATGTTTTTTTTTTGTAAATTATATTTTATAAAGATGAAGAAATAAGGTGTAATTCACTGACTTTACAACTGCAGAATTTGGAAACTTATCATCCTTAAAACAAGCTTTATTTCAGCAACAGCAACTTTTCTCCGAAA